>CM076578.1:133963907-134607876 GCA_034641835.2 Pinus albicaulis | reverse complement strand
GTTTGTCGACAGTTGCAGGTGTGTGGATTGTTGCTGGTATTTTCAAACCGATTCCATGGAAATATACTAGAAACTAGTGGTATGTCAAACCTAGAAGGTAACCCAAGAGACTATGACCGTCATATTAAACAAGTAACATGTGTCGTGCCTAGATAAGAAGTGTTGACAAAAAAAAATTGATCTCTTTTGTAACAGAAGGCCTATTGGCCTAAATATCTAGGACATGTGGCACTCCATGATAAAGACACATGGTGTGTGGATTTGAGTTTTTCAAGTGGTCAAGTGGGCCAAAAATAGGTGAAATGTGGCACCACTCAGAGATTGACATGTGCCAATTGGTACAAGTGGTAGAAAATTGGCATGCTCAAACAACAAGGTGAGGCAGGAATGACATGAGGGAGAAAATATCAGAAAATCCCAAAATATGGAGAACTAAATCTCATCACCAACCTGAGATTGACAACTTTACATGATGTAACCTATGAAATCGTAAATGGAGAAATCATAGTAACAATAAAGTAACCTATGTAACAATAAAGTCGGATTCATCCTAGGAGTGGTAATGGGAGAAATCATAGTGAACAACAAGAAACATGTGGAGTTTCTTACAATCAAATAGATGAAAAAACACATAAAAAAAACCTAGATAATAATCATGAACAAGCTTAATATTGAATTATGAACTGTAAAGGAACTTACAAAATGTGACATTACGAACCTGGTCAAGCGCACAAGAAAAAATATCCTGGACATGACCCTGGTTGAGAAGTTGTATTGCTCACGATGCAAGAGGATTTGTACCTGCACTGCCAAGTCAATCAAAATCCATCAGTATCTATACAATAAATAAAAGTAATTGATGTAGTATTTTTTACTCTAAGATGCATTCTTATGATAATGTTAGAACATATGTTGAAAATTTCAAAACATACCTGAATAAGCTCCTCTTCATTTCAAGAACAATTTATTGGAGTCGCATGAACTTGGAACAACCCTCCCACAATCTGAAAGAGTAGCAACTAAGTCAACAGTGACTTTTTTTTTGCTACGTTGGATCGAGGGAGGTTTGCTCCAAGATTAAATCACTCCAATAAATTATTATCTACTAAATAGGGCCAACCACGTGAAGGTGGAAGCTCTTACGACCCCTCACCCCCCCACCCCCTCACATCACTCTCAATTCCCCAATACCCAATCTATATTTCATTTTTTACTTTCATGAGCATAAAAAAAATATTCAATAACTAATAAAAAAACAATTCAACAAAAAGTATGCAAGGAAACATTGAAATTAATGCTTGACATAAAAATAGTATGAGAAATGAGTTTTTTATATAACGCAAAAAACGTTCCAAGTATGGTAACATTTGTCTTATAATAATACAATATTTTACATTATCAAATTTTCTTTTTCTTCGTCCTATTTCCAAAGCTCCTAATTACATCATCAATATCATCGTGCTCTGCTCCTGTTTCGTGCCTTTCGACCCGCACTACTGACCTAGTTGCGTAGTCACGATGTCTGGTCTCATCCAGTGACGGGGCATCGCCTACAAAAACAGATAATATTAAATTTAATTGTAAGCTTTTAAATATCATTGAACTAGTTCGGTAAAATTAATAAAAAAAATTGCAATGAGATTATTTACCTGGTGCACCAGTTGTCGCCGTTGGGACTGTTGCCTTGTCTTCCTCTCTGGTGGTAAGATCCTCAAGGGAAACATTCTCTATAATTTAAAAAAAAAACGTTATAAGGACAACCATCAAGGTATAATTAGAAAAAATTATAAGTGGAAATTAATTACCGTCACGGCCCTCACTGATAGTATCATTGTCAGCCTGGTCCCCACAAAAATGATCAGGTTGCACATGAGGAACATCTACATCTGGCTCCAAAACTGGGTTATTTGCCTCGTCGGTAGTGTTGCTCCCCTGATTTAAACAAAGTTGTTAGACATTAAATTTATGGACGAAAACAAACATATTGAAAGGTTAATGTTTTACCTTATCAGGCATTCTGGATCTTGGGACCTTCCCCAAGCTTCTGCGACGTTCAACTACGGCTTGATAGCCGAAATGGAAAGTGATATTTTTATCTTCCTCTGTAGTTTCTGTTCCGAAGTCATCACCCTAAATTACATATGATTTTGTATTTTTAATCATATTTGATAGGATTACAAAAATGTTGGAAGGCGATACAATTAATTATAAGATGTTTAGCTACTTAATTACAATTCTTGCGGCTAATTTCAAGTAGCCACCCTAGCCTAGCTTGTGATGGCCCTTTTTTTCAATCCTAGCTTTGGTTGCCTTCGAGGTGTCAGGCAACCTATCATTAAAATATTGAAGTCAGATATGACGTAGCACACTTTTATTTTAGACATAGAGAAAATTAAAGCTATTGAATTAAAGTTGTAATTTACCTTGCGGGTCCAGTTGGCATTTTTCATTCTTTCTTTGCCCTTTTCTCTTTTCCGTCATGGATGAGTGCTCTCCACTCACTCTCTAGAACTATGAGAGGACGCTCGTATCTAGGGTTAAATTGCAATTGCGTCCAATAGGTTTCCCTGGTATATTTCAAATATTTTCCGGCTACCCGAGCCATCGTTGTTCTGTTAAATGTGCCGACCCCAAAAAGGGCTTCTAGATAATCTAGAAGTTCTTTTTTCAGGTTGAAATTCTGGGAATTCCACCTTGTGCATATGGTTGGGAAAAAAATTACCAACGCATGGCTCTCCAAAAACCTGTAGAACTCATTGTTTCCTACACAGAAAAAAGAAGAAGAAGATATTATCATTAATTTAAAAATAAAAATCATGATAAATATGTTTTAGATAGAGTACATGAAATAGTTAAAATATTAAAATTTACCTGGGAGTTGTACTTGATTTATAGGGACACCTTCATCGTTCACCAACAATGTGCCATTAATGGTCCCTGTGGAGCTGACACGTGTAGCTCCAGGAAACACAATAATGTAGTTGGCCATATCAGCCTCATCACTACCAACACGTTCAGCGGTTGGCTGGGTGTCTGCTTGGGCAGGGTGTGTTTCTTCGCTGGCACCTAAAGGAGTAGAAGGTGTACGAGAGGGTTGCTGGGAAATATCTTGCCCTTGTGTCCCACTACCACCAACACCGGGTTCAGCAAGTGTCAGAAAATGCTACATACAAAAGAAATTTTTGTTAGTTTAGTCAATGTAAAAATTAAAAATCAAACTATCACAATTCATCTCATGCAGAACAAAAAAATATCCTTTTGACTTTTTATTATTACCTGATATGTTTCTAGCTGGGTCATAAGTTGTTTTATCCTCTCTTCTGTTTCAAGTGTTTGAGGCACGTCTATCAAAGTATCAAATTCCAAACTTGTATTTTGTGCCTTTTTTCACAACAAGAGCGCTGGAGATAGGGATGAAGAAAGCTCTTTCTCATAGAGGGAATCATCAAGCGTACCATGGCTAGGTGTCTGCATATTTGAACAAAATTAATATTATTTCAATTATGTAAATAACTAAAATACCTGAAGATAGAGCAATGATGGCAGTTTACATTTTCTTCCGCTGGCCTCTTTCTGTGATCATCCCGTCTCGGGGTTGTTCCTGTACTGCCCTGATCAGTCTGCCACATTGCAATAAAATTATAAATGTAAAAACTTGAAAACAATATCTAACTTGGAAACACAAAATGAAAACTGAAATAATTTCTAATAAGACACTGGAAGACAGAGTTAGAGTTTCAAATATGCCTTGCATTGAATTCAGTCCTGGAAACATGTCATTGCACATTAAGGCACCCAAACAAGAGACGAGTTGACAATGAAGACCTTATTGAATATATTGTTGGAGAAACTTATAGTAAACTTGTTGTGAAGACCTTGAGGATATTTTTGGAGCAACATTGTTGAAGCTGATGGTATAGCATTGTTGGAGACGATCTTGAAGGGCCTTGAAGTGAAGCTTTTGGAGCAACTATTAAAAAATCCTTAGAGCATTTAAGTAAGGCACTTTCTATCTTCCATCACCTTTTTCCTTTCAATATCATTTAAACGATTTTGTTGATATTTAATGTTTGAAATCACGTTATAATTCCTTGATTATATGTGTTTGGGGACTTTCCCTTTGAAATTACCCAAAAATACCCCGGCAATTTTATCTTCAGGATGCATGTCTGACCCTATTGTTCAATATTTTGATTGATAGTAGTAAACATAGAGAGTTAGGGGGCTCTTGACTTGGTTTGGTTGGGCCATTAGATCCCTAACATCTACTAGGGAGAACACCCCTTGAGTTGGAGGAGAGCTAGCCCGAAGTGAAAAGAGGTTGGTGAGGTGACAATGGGGCTATTGAATTACACATGGTATCACACTTTAGCTTTAGGAATTTATCTTGAGAAGTGCGAGATTTTTCTATATCAATTCTCAAATTGTTTACAAAACTATTGTTAAGAACTAATAAGAAGTGATGTTGAGGGGTTTTTGGGTATAAGAAACAATACCATTTAAAAACTAGGGTTCTCAGTCCTGGGCATTCCTTCACCTGGGCCTTAGGGGCACACAAGAATAATTTCACACTAAACCATGCAAACTTAAAAGTAACTTAACAAATCCATAAATTAATAATAATCATAATTCCTAATTTCCTATTGTACGATATAATGCAAATTATTCAAACATGAAGCAATGAAGACATGCAATGTCTGAATTTCAAGATTGATGAACCAATACAAGAAGTTGGAAACTACAACATTGATTCAATACTTTATGTCCTAACTCCAGGAAGGAATCTAGTTTGTAGTACAAAACATGCATTGTGTATTATCAATTCTTAATTGACAACAACTAAAGGTCATCTACCTCATCAATTCCTTCCCATTTTGTGTTTTTATGTTATATTCCTTATAAAAGTGTCAAATTTCTCTCAAAGTAAGCAACCACCGAATAAAATAAAAAATAGTTGAGATATGATTGAGAAATGGTCATTTATTTCTTGAAAGGATCTTCACGATTTCTTTGGTTGTTTTTCATCTCAAGAAACAAGAAATGACCTAAGAAATTATCGTGATGTAATATAAGAAACAACATGGTGCAATGGCCATTTTCAAAGCCAAATGATGTCC
This sequence comes from Pinus albicaulis, assembly GCA_034641835.2. Lineage (NCBI taxonomy): Eukaryota > Viridiplantae > Streptophyta > Pinopsida > Pinales > Pinaceae > Pinus > Pinus albicaulis. The sequence continues at coordinate 134,602,759 of CM076578.1, read as the reverse complement.
ATTGAGGACATGGCCTTTATTTGGTTCCTGTTTCATAGGAGTTTCGGGTAGAAATGGAACTTTGTTGTACCATTTCTAGTAGTAAAAATGGAAAACCTTCTTTTTCCATGGGAAATAATTTACCTTTCCTTTTTCAAGATAATCTAAATCACAAAAAATATGAACTATACTGCACACATTCTTGGATAATGTGAAAGTGGAAAAGGAATACCCTACACAAGTGATGCACACATGTACACTAATAGATTTTTGTAGTCGAAATGCAATGCTTGTTTTCATTTAAATGTAGGGTTTTTAAATCAGGGAGAAATAATGGTTGCCAATTTAATAAGCGTTTCTTTGGGAAAAATTTAAATCTTGTATTGGGTGATGAAGATAATAGAGGGTATTGAATCTTGATTCTTGACATTGTGTTTAACTTGAATAACTCAAATGATTATAAATATCAGTAGATGAGTTCTTTTTTCAAGTATGTCACTCAAAACTCTTATGTCAAAGCATTGTATGATGGCTAGCATTTGCTTGTTTCCCTTTCTTCAGTTCAATGTAAAAATTATATTAATATATTGGAGCACGAATGATAACTACAATTGTTTTCTCTGCAGTATATCTAGCCCAAATATTATGAAAAGTTTTCTCAAGTGGAGCTATTGGTTATTGATGAAGCAGCTGCAATCCCATTGCCTGTTGTAAAGGCTCTGCTCAGGCCATATTTAGTGTTTCTGTGCTCTACTATAAATGGGTAATAATTATAAATGAGCCAACCACAATCACAGATTTTGTAACCATTCAGTTTCCATGGATAATGATGATGATATTAACCCTATATATCAGTGACCTATATCTATATGAGAATGATCTCAACATTGACCTTGATATGGTTGTATGGATGTGACCTTTGGTATGTCATCAGAAAATCCCCAAATCTGGAGAACTAAATCTCATCACTTTCGATCTGGAGTACTACCCTTGTGATAAAGTTGATGACTTTCGATCTCCCATTCTCTACCACTTTGCACTTCACCTTCAATATAGATCAGACCAAGGGCAATTCGTTACTGGGTGTTGAGATGGATGATTTTGTCGAACTAAAATCCATAGCTTAAACTTCATGAAACTGGTGGATTCAAATTCATGCAAGCACAAACACATCTTACACATCCTCTTTGAAACTCATCCGAAAGAACATTGGAAGACATCTAGAGAGAACCCTATTACATAACACAATCCAATGGAATTGACCAAAAAAACCCAAATAGATTCAACCCTACTATAGGAGGAAGGGCCTGCAGTAAGAACTTACCATTTTGCAAGAGCTGAGGGTGAATACTGTTCTACAAGAGTTGAGGGCGAATGCTGAGGGCGAATGGCGTTGTTCTACAAGAGCTGAGGGCGAATGCTGAGGGTGAATGCTGTTCTGCAAGGGCTGAGGGCGAATGCTGAGGGCGAATGTTGTTCTGCAAGAGCTGAGGGTGAATGCACGCGTGATATCAGACGTTAATGTAGTTTTTAATAAAATCATTTTTATGTAGCGCGGCGAATGCGCGTGTGATATCAGACGTTAATGTAGTTTTTAATAAAATCATTTTTATGTAGCGCGCATTTAATTTTTGCATTTCAAATCATTTTTATATACATTTGATTTTTGCATTTCTAATACAAGTGACAAACAAATTTCTACAAGAGGTTGAAATTTTTACTAGAATAGCCATGAAAGACTAACTAAAATGGCTTAAAATGCAAGTGGATCTTCAAAATAAATGTAATTGAAGGTTCTCCCCACTAAATTTTTGCAAAAGTGCTTACATTATTTAAGTTATCTAAGATATATTTTTGTATTACACAATCTAAATTAAATAATGAAATAGTTGGGTAGTCTTATTGTTTCAAATTAGGACACAATTTTCAAATGGTGATGAAGTTTCATGTGATGATTAACTGACAATATTCTCCTTTCCTATCCTTGAAAAACTATACAAGGTTCCCTACTACCACATGAAACCCTAACTCATGTAGCAGCATAGGACCAGTCCTCTATTTTTCCCGTCATAAGGAATTTTGCACGTATTTGACGACTAGAATTTGTGGATTCCCATTTTCTGTGACGTGCTAGGAAGGATAGAAGACTTAATTTTGATGTTTGAAATTTTTTCAAAAACATTCTTACGCCCTTTAATTTCCACTTACCAATAATTTTGCAACACTAGTCCTCTTCGCAATTGCAAGGCTGTACTCAAAAATTAAGGAAAGTTACTTTTTTTCTCACTCAAAATTAAAAATTTAATAAAGGAATTACCACTTATCATTATTGATATTTTAAAATTAGAATCAATTTATTTTTCCCCTTCTTATTACAAAAGGTTCACAAATCCTTTCTTTTACATAAAACACCAAAGAAAGAATAAATCCCGTTGCCCTGCAAACTTCCAAGGTTGTGATTAGTGAAGCAGTGAAAAAGTACGGCTATAGCACTAAAAAATTAGAATGCCAATCTACCCCAACATGAAGTAGTGTTAATATAGCTGGTGGCTTGGCTTGATGGTCAAACAGTGAATTACACAAGCACAAAATAAAAGCTTTAGGCGTCTAGTTCCTTACACTCACACTCTCAAGGCATTCAGACTTAGGCTGAGCTCAAGATTGGCTCCGAGGAAACTAGATTGATTCATTAACCTGCCATATTTTAATTTCATAAGGTATGTTCGAAGTTTGAACTGCTAGGGTAATTTATTATTGTGAAATCATAGTTATAAATTATCTCTTATTCTGTGAGCAATGTAATCTATTAATTGTAAGCAGATTCATTAAAAAAATTGAAACTGATTTTAGCATGAATGATGACAATTTATATATTAATTGGTTTTTAAGAGTATTTGTATTATGTAGGAGCACTAGAAAGAAAAATCAAGACTTCATTTTCTATTTTCCTTATTTTATTGGGATGAACTGGAGAAAATTGAATATGAATAGTGAGTTAATTGTAAGATCAATGGGCCAAGGCCATACATCAACATTGACCACATTGGGGAAGTAGAAAATCATGGATATTCATGCAAGTATAGTTATTAATGTAAGATCAAAGTTAACTCTTAGCTTCACTAAAGAAATAGAAGGCAAAGATCTAGCATCAACTGAAAATCACATGAAAAAGTAGATGAAAAATGTACAATCATCCAATGGAGAGGTAATCTATAATTATCCAGTAAGACTCTTGGCTATGCCTTGAGACTAAACTAATTCTCAATATTTTTGAATAATCATCCATTGGAATTTAGTAGGAAAACCATAGTAAATCATTGTCCAATGGCCACGCAAAAATATATAAAAAATAATATTTGTTGGTTGTTTTTCAATAGGTGGACCATGATGGGACCACTAAGAAGGTGGGGGTGTTTTTTTAATCATGGAAGTGAGGTTTAGTAGATTTATAGTCAAGTTACCTTTCCCTATAAATTTTCTCGATCAAGTTATTCATTCATTTAACTTTGATTCATTCCTACTGTTTTGATACACAATCCAATCCAGTTGAGTCTTGAGTCTTCATTGAGAATGGCATTCATAGGTTGTCAAGAAAGAGGTTATCATGCACATGCACTCTTATTTTCTTGGTATCTTTGTAACTATGTTCAACCTAAGTTCTATATTTTTAAATTATCATAATAGTTCGTGATTATTAGGCTTTTATTTTGTCTTTTAAGAATTTTAATTTAATTATTATTAATCATTAAATTTAAAAAAATATATATATACATATATGTATATATATATATATATAGTTATTAAACTTTCAATAGAATTATTAAACTTTCAATGGTACATCAACTTTCATACATGAGAAAATAGATACTAACAAATGGTACATCATGGCCTGATTAATTTCGCTCAGCAATTTCAAATGGTATAACATTTAGTCAACAATAATCATTAATTTCTGCACACAGAGACTAATTTCTCTGGAAGCCTGAGATTTCTTTGGCTTGTTATTCTTATAACTACATAGACATATTTAATAGAGAGATTGAGGACAAAAAAAAATCTAGCGCTTAGTCTCCACTACTCAACATGATTTTGTGAGAAATAATACATAGATTGATTTCTCTGAGTGCCTTAGCATTCTTTGGCTCATTATTTTAATCACAACAACAATAAAAAAAAATGCACTGGGGATCTGTTCTTAGTCCGATTATGCAATTTTTATAAGACAGATTATGAAATATTAATAATAAACATAAATTTATTGCAATTTAGGGAAAGCTCGTTCATGTTTTTTTCTTTATATTGGAAGGTTACTTTCTTTTTGAAGTAATTTTTAGTAGATCATAGCATATATTGAGGAAATATTAGTTTGAAAAGAATCAGTTATTTCTCTTGAAACTTTAGGTATTAAAATTCCATGACATAGATATATCACACTCCAAAATCCAAAGAAAATGGAAGAGCGTTCAATTTTTTTAATCAAACTTTTATTGGTGAAGGGTTAATTTATTACGATAATGTCATTAATGAAGTGCAAAATTTTAAACGTAACATTTATTGACTAGAAAAATAATGACCAAAATGTCAAAAAAATTGTGTGACAGGTAAAGAGAAATCCAAATTCCAACCCTACCTGCCACCTGTTGGTGAGTGGAGGTTATTCACTTTTCATTTACAGCTTACCAGGTTACTCATGTTACCAATATTTTCACATGGCTCACTTTTAGGTGACTACTTATTGTACTTCTTCTTTATAAATAACAATTGCTAGATAATTGTATTATTTGAAATCTATAACAAATCTAGGCAACAAAATTACAACAAATAGAAAATTATGCAAAAAATTCACCAGGGCACTAATGTGTGGATACCCTATCATTTCTTAGATCCTCATAACTTACCAACACTTACTATATTGGTACACACATAATATGGCATTTAACTGAAGTATTTCATATGTATCTAGAAGTAATTAAGTTGTATGACAATTGTTATGGCAGATATAAGATGTGTATTATAGTTTATATTTCAATTTTTCTTAAGTAGCATGCATGTGCGGTTCATATAGTGACTACAATTACCAAATATATTTCAGTGAAGATGTGAATATGATCTCTCATTAGGTCCTAATTACTTAAAGCATCATTAATTAGCTTTCCAAATGAATAAAACATGTTAACAAATTAGTAAAAACTAGGAAAACAAATCATGCTTTAAAAAAATATGGCACAATGAGTCACACTCTGAGATTTATTTAATTACTCATCAAGTCTCGCTACAACATATATATTATCACCATTACCATATAAATGGGACATGTGACCATCATTTTTGTTTCGCCAATGAAATTCCACATCATGAGCATTGTTTAGGGTTGATTGTGTTGATTTTTTTTAAACAAATCATTTATACATTTTATGGAAATTATAGACACAATTTATAATCACATTACAAGATCATGATGTATGGATATTCCTTATCATTTCTTAGATACTCACAAGTTACCAACACCTAATAGATTGATATACACATCATATGGAATTTACCCCTAGAATGCCACATGTATCCTAAAGAAAATTAGTTGTATGGCAATTGTTATGGTGCATATATGATGTGTATTACAGTTTATCTTATAATTTTGTTGAAGTAGCATACAACAATTTACATAGTGATATGAGAACCACTCTCTATAGTATACATCGATTTTGTACACATGGCTTTTCAGTTGCTTTTTAAGATATATCATTGGTGATGGTCACATGATTATATAATGAACCATTAAGTTGAACTATGAAATTATTCATCACAACACACACACACATATTGATGAATTAATAATTTTTCTCATATAATTTTTTCAATCTATTTTGAAAAAAAAATTATATATAATTATTTCTAAGAAGAACAAGAGAGAATTCCTTACCATATCTTCGTAAAACATATAATAGCAAGAAAATTAATCTATTTAAATTTCATTTCCAAACATATTCATGGAGTAAAATGAAGATTAAAAGGAGATATTCATGGATTTACCTATAACATCACCTCATAATTAAGAATGTAAATGTACAATATTGATGTTACATAGGTTAGGAGAAAATTAATCTATTGAAATTTCATTTCCAAACATATTCATGGAGTAAAATGAGGATTAAAAAGAGATATTTATGAATTTACTTATAACATCACCTCATAAAAGTGTAAATGTACAATATTGATAAAATTTATTTATATATGATAAATAATAAACCTTTATCTCACATGTATCATATAATCTTATCAACAAATACATTCTATAATATGCAATAAAAGTGAAATTACACAATCCACATGGAAATAAGACTTAGTTCAAGCAAAAGAAAATAAAAAATAAACCATAAGTGACACGGATTTTGAAAAGGCATATAAGTGTCGTTATAACGACGACGGCCAAAGCGTCGCTATTGTGACATATGCTTTCAAACGTCGCAATTGTGACACTTAGACATTGTGTCGCACTTGCGATGTTTGGAGGCAGCCGTCGCAATAGCGATGCTTTGGGGCATAGTGTCGTAATTGCGATGTCTTCCTCCAAACGTCGAAATTGCGACACTTTTTCTAAGTGTCGGTATTGCGACACTTTTCTCTAAATTTCGGTATAGCGACGGTTTTGGGCATTTGGGGAAATTTCCGACATTTGGTCAAAAGTGTCGGAACCAAGTGTCAGAATTTCCCCGAAATGTACTAGTGTTGGAAAATGCACAACTTCCTTCTTCAGTTAGTTTCTTTTTTTTCACTTTTCAATTTCAGTCAACATTCTAACCTCTCTATCTCACTGATTTTTCCAACTGTACAGTCATTGGCCTTCTAGGAATGTGCATTGTGCAATCGTATTGAGAAATGCATTTTTTTAATCCTATTTGACTTGCTCAACTATGCAATCCTAAGTCACTAGCCTCCCAAAATTTTTCATTTCACAATCCTAGTGAGCAAGTCTTCACCACTATCTCACTCACTTGCCCACATGTGTAGTCTTGTTCCTCCCAATCTCCCAGAACTACGAACTGTGTAGTTTCAGTAAGAAATCCCTCACTATTATCTCCTTAACTCCCTCAGCTCCGAAATATTCCTTCTCTAACCCCTATATATTGTGCATTGTGTAGTCAAAGTAACTAGATATTCACTCTTGCCTCTTGGAACTGCACATTGTGCAATCCCTAAGATTCCCCCTCATCCTAGTACCTTGTTTTGGATAAACTAGTTCATTTCATGGATAATCAGATAAATCAGATATACTAGCATATTTCCATACATAGGTTGTCTTGTCATGAGTTAATTCCATATGCAAGTACTAAATATTGATATGACAAGATGATTCTTAAGGAGGATGCTTAGGAGATCATGCAGAAAGAAACCTATAAAGATGGAACCATGAAGACATCTTCAAGAAAGAAGCTGCAGGGACAAAAGATCATGAAATAAGATTAAAGATCAATATCACAAAGATAATCCATAGCAATGAACCTCTTGAAGCATGAAGATGAAGCACATGCAATATCAGTCTTGAAGACATCAAGGAAGAAGCAAGAAGAGAAGCTTGGAATTGATACATCATCATGAAGATAAAAGTAATATTTTTCTAAGTCATGGCTTGTACAAGTGTCATCACAATTTCATATGTGTCGATTGGTCTTGCCACATGATGTGGAGTGTGATTATGTATTTCCAAAAATGAAAAAAAATGTAAATATTTTGAAGTCCAAGAGTCACATGTGGAATATGAAAAGTCACATGCAGACTAAAGAGTAACTGGGAAAAGTATAAGAGTCTTGTAGAAGTTCAAGAGTCACTTCAAAGTCCAATAGTCATGAGGGAATCTCAAGAGTCATGATGATATGAAAGGTAATTATTCTTGTTATAAATACACCCTTATGACTCAAGAAAATGGATTTCAGACTCATAGTCTTTGGAGAGATAACCTTGGCATCTCTAGCTTGGAACAAGAGAGAATATCATTCCTTGGAGAAGCAAGAAGTGACTTAATGTTCCATTACTGGAGCTAGTGGCTCACAATTATAACTATGTACTTGGATATTTCACCTAATAACCATAAGCTCACTTAGCCAACCCATTCTCATGCATGTATCATGAATGTTGTAATACTATTCTTTAGATGTTTGTGGTATATGTTATGTTCATATGTACTAAGGAAATATAACTACTGCATTGAATTTGGTACTTACCTTGTTGAATGTGTGTTGTATTTGTTTTAATGATCGTTGTGTCTATGTGAACTATTTCTCTAGACAACTAATGAATCTTTCCTTGCTCTCATGTGTCTCTCCTATGATAGTACTATTACTTTCCTCCTAGAGATTCACTGTCATCTCCTCTCTCATGAAAGTGTATGTTTACACATTAAAATTGGTGTTTCATAGTGTCAACTTACTTGCTGATGGTGTTGTTCAATTGATTGAGCAACGAATGTTCAATTGATTAAGCAGCGACTGTTCAATTGATTGAACAACAAAAACAGACCAAAAAATAAAAAATAAAAATTGCGGTTGTTCATTTTTATGAACAACAAAAACACACCAAAAAAAATTGTGGTTGTTCATTTTTCTCAACAAAGGTTTTTCGATTGATTGAAAAAAAACTGTTAAATTGATTAAACAACAAAAACACACCAAAAAATCTGTGCCTATTCATTTGATTAAACATCAGCTATTCAATTGATTGAACATAAAAAACATACCAAAAAAATTGTTGTTGTTCATTTTTATGAAAAAAATTGTTCAATTGAATGAACATTAGTTGTTCAATTCATTGATCAACAATTATCAACCACACAAAAGAAAATAAAATGCAGTCGTTCTCTTTTCTGAACAGTCGCTGTTCAATTGAACAACAATTGTTCAATCGATTGAACAACAATTATTAAAACACGCAAAAGAAACACGGTTGTCCATTTGATAGAACAATAGTTGTTTAATTGACTGAACAACAGTTGTTCAATTGATTAAACAACAGTTATTAAACACGCGCAAAAAAAATTGGAGTTGTTTGTTTTACCGAGCAGTAGCTACGCAATCGAAGACGGGACAACAAATGTGCAGTCGAGAATGGAACAAAAACTGTTCATTTTCAATATAACAATAATTGTTCGTTGGAAGAAACAATAATTGTTCATAAGAATTGTTCGTTGGAAGAAACAATAATTGTTCATTTACAGAAACTGCACATTCGCCAACGGAATTGCAACCACGACTTTGAAGGAAGAAACACTTGAAACACAAAAATATAAGAGACATCAGAAAAGAAAAAACACTTTATTAAAAAGAGTAAATAAATAATTTAATTAACTTACAACAGTTGTGATTTTAGTTGCAGTAATGTTGTTTCCTAAGGGAAAATAAATATATTTCCAGGAACAACAATTTTTCAATGGTGAATGAATGAAAAAAACGATCTTTTGAAAAAAAATTGTTTTGGTGGAAAGGAATTGAATTTTCAATTCTTCATTTTTCCTATTATGAATCCGTCAAATAATGAAAATATCTTCACATTGTTTTCTTGTTACCAAATATTAGCGAGACATTTGTGGCAAGATCTTATACGACATTTTAGATCATGACACCTAAAAAAATTAACATCATATGGTATTAAACTTCTTAATAGATGATTTGATGAAATGACCTTATTTCATTAACATTGTCTTCAAGAATTAATTTTTCATAAATGAACTTCCTTTATTCTCCTTGGACCTGCAAAAAATGAGCATCTACCTGCAATAAAATATAAAATCATGGAAGAAGAGAGGTGTACTGGCTCTTTTAATCCAAGAAATATGAAAAAAAATAACAAGTAGTTACTCTGTAAAAAAAATCCACAGAAATATAAACAAAAAAGAATGTATTTGTCACCTGCGGGAGAGCATTGGTCAATCATACTAACCAGCAGTGTTTTAATCATAAATTCTTTGTTTTTAATCAAATTTCAGTGATTTCAAAGCCAAATGAATTTTTTTCAAAGATATATCACCAATAGAAACAAGTTATAAAAAATCCATGATATGATATGTCAAATTTACTTAGAACAACCCGCATAACAAAGTCATTTTCAATTTCCCAACTTAGATCAACAATTGATATTTTAAGCATAAATTTTTCGTTTGATGACGGATTGAATTGATTAAAATTGGAGATTAAATTATTTTGATATATATATATATATATCTCCAATATAAACAGGTTTTGGAGGCAAGAATAATTGATAGGTCAAATATGCTAGTGAACAACCGAAAAAACAAAGTTTTGAGAATGTTGATTTATGATAGGCAGTCAGTATTTTGGTCATAACTTTTTCATACGATATCGAAATAGATTGATTGAAATTTCCTTGTAAACTAGATTCATAGGGGAATATATCATAAAAGCAGGTTGCAAGATATAGTCAATTGGGCCTCCAAAAACTGACTGTCCCAATTTTGTTCTTGAGATGCCTACTAGACACCCTGTCAAAATGATGATCGGTGTTTGTAGAAATGTGATTTTAAATATAATATGTGTACATACACATATAAATTCAAATATATATCACCAATATCGATTTACACAATGTGTTGCAACAAACATAACTCTTTTTACATATAAAGAAATTTATTTATTTTATTTTCTACACTAACCTACTTAGATTGAAAAAGATGAAATATCTTTACGTATAAGAGTACTTCAAAAGGAACCATTTTCGAAACAAGGCCTCAAGTATATACATACCCAAATTAGAAAAATATATATTAGTAAATACCATGTAGGAGAGACCAATTTCCCTTGAAAAGATGGTGCCAAAATTTGCTGAAGTATGGAGTGATGCTGCAAAAAAATGATGGAGTGAAGCCAATCTTCAATACAACCTTGACTCTCTTGATTTCCCATGGTTTTCATATCATGAATTTCTTCCATGAATTCTGCAATTTTTGGATTTGAAGCCTTCCCAATCTCAATATAAATTTTCTGCGATGGTGCATGTGAGATAGAATGGGTGGGAAGAGTGGGTAAATTTTGCAGTTCAGCACTGTAAGCATGTTGTACTAGTTTATTATTGTGAGGGTGTGGAATGGATTGAGTAGGAAATTGTGTAGGGCATGGATGATTTTGGTGATGTATTTGATTGGGTTGTGTGGATGATTTTGAGAGACAAGTAAGATGTTGTTGAAAAGTTGGTAAAGAATATGGATGATAAGTTTCTTCTACAAGATGAGGGAGAGTAGTCATGTAATCATAAGATGAACCCTGCCAAACTTGTGGAAAAGATTGGTGGTGGTTATATTGAGATTGAAATGGCTTCCCTAACAAATGAGTATTCCATAATGGATTATGCAAGTAAGAAAATGGAGAGGAAGTGTTTTTAGCCATACATGTAGGTCATGGTTTCCATGGTTGTGAGCTTGTAGCTTCTCGATCTCTTTGATATGTTGCTTCCACCCTAGGTAGGAAAGAGAAACTATGCATAGGATGTTCCTTTTGCCAATGAGGGAAAAACACTTCTTCAAATTTTTCCTGCTTTTTCTTTACCTGCAAAACATGCAATTGTGAATTTAGAGAGCTAATAAAATCAAATTTAAAATATTCAAATAAATCATTGATTTTAGCTCTTATATCTCTTGTTCTTGTAGCATATTTGGAAATTAAAGAAGAAAATTTTCTAGAATTCTTACCAGCCTTGGATATTCCTCTTGAATACCTTATGCATAAATCACAAACATCATCATATGATAGCTGAAAAACATCACCTTTTCCTATCAAATTTAAGAGTTCTAAAAATTCATCTTTGATTCCTTTGAGTAGGAATGTTTTCAAAATCTCTTTTTCCAAATTATTATGCTATGATTTTTGAAGGTTGTATTTAAATCGCTCCACATAGTCCTCCAAGATTTCATCTTCCCCTTGTATCACACTGAAAATATCTTCACTAGCCTTGTAATAGTCTTGGTACTTCTTCAAGAATACATTCTTTATGTCCTCCCATGTTTGAATGCAGTTCCCACCAAATCTCATGAACCATCAAAGAGCTGCTCCTATTAGAGTAAGAGAAAACACTTTCAACCTTTGATCATTAGTACAATAATCATATCCTCTACAAAGTACTTCAAAATCAAATAAAAATATATCTGAATCTTCATTTTCAAAACCATGAAATATTGGTAGAGAGGATGGGGGAATGATGTGCATTTGTGTCACTCCTCCTAGATCTTTGATAGAAAATTCAAAAGTAGCAGTGTGTGCCATTTCTTCCCAAAATTGAAGATGTTATTCATGTGCTACTTTGAAGCACCTCCTCCAAATGTGACTGTCAATAGGTTAGTGAAATGGGTGGTGCTTACATCACCACTTCAGTGAAATGATAAGATTTATTCAAATTTCTACCTCTAAGATTCCTACTTTTAATCATGCATGCTATATGCCTAAGCCTGACTACTGAGAGTAGACCCATAAATAGTTCCCCAAGATGTGTGCATAGGTTCTTACCTTCCATCTTTGATATCCAGCCCTCATAAAATCAAGTATGCATCTACAACCAGATATTAGTGTGGTAGTGCAATGACGCCAAAATGTTGGGTAAAATTAATTGCTTAATAAAAACAAATAATCACCTAATCATTAATTATCAACCAAGGAACGTCTTTTATTTCAAGGAAATCGGAAAAATATATGCATAGCAAATACCAACAACTAACATTGGTTCTACATGCTTATGTTCTACACTATCAAGCTCATTCGAAAAGAAATAAAATGCAAAACTTGAAAAACAATACTAAATCTCAAAAACAGAAAGTAAATGATAGGAAAATAATTTTGCTAATCACACGACTTGAATCAATAATGAATTAAATCACACATTGTTGAATTATAAATTTAACCTATTGCACCCAACATAATTCAAATGTTAATCTAGAGCGGAAAATTAAATAAAATCTAGAAATTGCGAGAAATAACAAATCTGGAAAATGCAACAAACAACAAATTACTTTTAAAGAAAGTAAATTTACTTTAAAAAACAGCAATTGAAATTTAGATAAACAAGCACACAAGTAAAATACTTGAGATGTTCAAGGCAACACCTCTTCTAGGGTAGTTGGCCCAACTGCCAAAGACTCAGTTCTGCCTTGAGAAATAATTCAGATCAGATTACAAGTAACAGATGTAGAACTCAATGGATAACTTCCTTCATTGAAATATATGAGAGAAATAATTACATCAGAATGAAGCTCTTGGATTTGTCTCAAGTTCAACAAGTATTCATCTCTTATTCAACAATTGTTCATTCGTTCATCTAGCAATTGCTCATCTGTTCATCCCCTCTCTTTGATCTCTGTTTTCATTTAAATACACAGAGAGAAAAGGGAAATTATAGCTAACTTGATTACAAAATGATTTACCATTACAATTGGAGATTATCTACAACAAATTGATCTACAAGATCCGATCTGAAATATCATGACTCAGCTAGAGCAAGTCGAATCTGGTATTGCAATTAGAAGAATTTGGAAAACGACCACAACAACAAATCTAAGAAAATTTCCTTCAGAGAGCCTTCCGTTTCTATCAATCCAAACCTAATTTTGGAAAATTTCTCATTAACAAATGGAATTGGTCCATTCTGCACAAAACCCATGTCTCGAATTTTCAGGATTCATCTTCATTTTTCTGAAATCACCAAAGCAAAAATGTCAATTTTTATCCCAACGAATTTTTGAGTTGGAATAGTTGGAGATCAAATTTCCAATTTGGAAGAGATCATGGAGGCTAAAAGCGTGAGTGATGTTATAACGAATTAATAAACCATATTTGACAAAATTATGCATAATAATTATCAATTTATTAAAAATAAAGGAGAATAAGTTTTTTTTTTTGGTAAGTTGGGCTATTCTATAAATTTCAAAAACATAAAGTTACATATGCTACATGTTGGGTTAGCAAGCTGCGCTTAACCGATCCCAGCCTTTGTTACACTATTTCTAGGTTGCCTTGGGGGAGGAAACCGGCCCAGAAAAAACTTAAAACCGATAAATACATTATGTGCAGTAACACTGGTAAATCTAAGAAACATAAAGTAAATTATTACAGAAAGGCACTCAGGGCGAGCATGAAAAAAAACATAGGAGAACTGTGTAGTTGCACAGACATTACTTATCATATTCATCATCACTGTTGGGTTTCTCCTCCTCAATGGGGAAAGCAGGACCCTGCGCAATAGCTACCTCCACATCTACGCTGTAGAGGATGGGGGAGTCCAAGTCTACGCTGTCGGGAACATACGTCTAGATGCCATTGGAGTCCATGACCCAGATGTACGTGTCATCATCTTCCTTCTCTGGAGTCATTATAGGGACAAAATTGCATTTTTGGGAGTGCGTTTGGGGAGAGATGGTGGACTTCCTCGAACCGCTACCTCCTCTTCGTGCAGCATGCCTAGAGGCTTATGCACGTTGCTCAAGATCGAGACTCTGACGTGAAAAAGTGTTGGAAGAGGATCCATCAATCGACTTGAGATGATTATCCTCTCCATGATGATAAAGTCCCAGGAGAACCCCTCTCTGATCTCTACGGATAGTGCGTTGGCAAAGTCTTAGAGCCATTGTGCACCTGGACTAGAGAGAGTAGTTCAGGAGAAAAAGTAACACAGAAGGGCAAGCAACACTTGGGCTAAAGGGGAAGAAATATATGGGGGGAAGATGCACAGGAGGGAGTGAGGCAGTCCAAAGGAGATTGTACAGCTCCATGCTAGGACCAGGGCTTCATAGCCTTTTCAATTCAGTGAGAAGCCAGAGCAGAGTGAGGGGGGCGAAAGGCCAAGGTAACAAGTTGAGTAATGAGAGGGGAAGGAAGCTCGGCTTTATAAAGGGACAAGATGAGTTCCATGAGGATAGCGATGAGTGGGCTTTACACGTATCTGTGTGCTATGATTGAGAACCTGAGCAGGCTCAGGGGAAGGGGTATGGCAGTGATACTGGTTAATCATGATGGACATTAATGGTGATAGATGTGAGGTGATGCTCAAGGAATAATGACGCAGTTCTCGTCTTCTCGTCATCATTTGTGGTTCTGCGAGTCTCATGCGAGTGGCTAATGGTATGTGGATATTCAGTAGATGAAGCTCTGCATGGGAGATCTTCGTTACCAGGGTAGAGTGGGATGTGATTGGAAAGCATGTCAATTCTGTCACCCGCATCCGGGGGGTGTCGATCCTTCTGAATGACAGTGAGACAATCATTTCTGAGAGATTCCTCCTCAACCTGTGTATGGGTGGAGTGATGCAGCACACAGTTGCTTTCCACCCCTTTGTTCCCCAGAAGGTCCGCAACAGAGTTAGCTTTCCTACGAACGTGACCAAAAGTGATGGCTTTGTGGTTATGACGCAGCAGTTCCAACACCTTAAGCTTGTGGGAAAGTATCCAGTTGTTGGAACTTTTGAGGAAGTTGTGACTTGGAGGATACTAGTGGCAACCATTGTTATGAATTGCAAGTCTCCCTCCATTTCGAGAGGGAATTAGTGAAATTTGATGGTGATTTGTATACCCTGTATTAGCCCTTCCAGCTCTGCCAAATTATTAATGTCCCATCCTATGTTCCCATAGTATATTCTAAGAGGATCTCCTTGAGAGTTCCTGATAATGCCTCTGAAACTTGCATTACTAGGGTTTCCTTTGGACGCTCCATCAAAATTACATTTGAAGAAGCCATTAGAGGGGAAAACCATGTTTCTGGAGGAGGAGTTCTACCAGCGCTTCTGGGATTGATGTCCATGGGGGTGGTTAGACTCATGTGCCAGTTGTTCCATATGTGGCATTCTGTTGCCGCGGTGGGAAGGTCTTCCTGACTCTAGGCGTCTAAGGCCAGAGTTTCAGTGAGGTTGCTATGAATCCTGTCCCAGAGCTGATCAGAAGTGGAAGCCTTTTCATTGAAGATTTGGTTGTTTCGTTCCTTCCGGATCTTCCAGATGAGGATGCCCGAAATGATTTTCCATAATTTATTCAGAAGGTTGTTCGAGTAAGGATTTTCCTGCCAGTTGTTGATGGTGTTAATGATGTTACCTCTAGCGTGGTTGGAACGTCGGCATAAGACATCAATTATGTCCCACAGGAAATCGGCAGTAGGACATTGGTCCAACAGGTGGTTGATGGTTTCCGAGTTGTCCTGACATAAAGGACATCTGGAGGGCCCTAAAAACCCCCTCTTTAAAATATTCTCCCATGTGAGGATGCGTAATTTACTAAGCAGCCACAGGAATGTGGCTATTTTAGGCCACAGATTAGCCTTCCATATCTTTTTCCAGATGATGTCTGCTAGTCCAGGGTTCTGCTGATGAAGAATGTTGTAAGATTCCTTGGTTGAGTAAGTTCCGCTGGGCATATGCCCCCAGCGAAGGATGTCAGGTCCTGTTTTTAGTTTGATTTTTATTTTTGTGTTGAGCTCCTCCCATATTTCTGTGTGGCTTTCATTGTTCTAGTTAAATTTCCATCTGCTTGTATGAATCCATTTCTTGTAGCCTTGGGAGGTGTTGTCTGTCCAGAAGTCTTGAGCCTTTTGTCTTTACCTTCCTTTGAGCGCTGCACTCCATAGAGGTCTTCGAAAGATGGAGGAGAGTCTTGGCATTTGTTGCCAGAATTCTTCCCATAATCTGGCATGGTTACCACTTTGCGGCTCCCAGAAACTATGATTTTGGATTATCCATTTTTTATTGCTTTCTTCTTTCCATATTTGGGATCCATTCAGATCTAAGTTATACCTTATGAGATCCTCCTTTGGCCAATAAGGCGCATACTTGACAGCCCATAGGTTGGCCCATGGGGTGCTAGGGTTGGAGACCCATTTCCACCATATGTTGGCTCCCATTATGGTATTGTTGTACTCAAGATCACCCAGTCCTAATCCTCCCTGACTTTTAGGGGTGCATACATCCTTCCAATTGACTAAGGCCCATTTGTTCTTTCCTTTGGTGCCTCCCCATAGAAAATACCGTTGCATATTACGCATGGCTTTGAGGACCCATTTGGGATCTGCAAGGACAGAGAAGAGATAGATGGGTAGGGATTGTAGGATGGATTTAATGAGGATAAGACAACTAGCAATGTTGAGGGTGCGGTGAGTCCAATTGGAGAGACGTGTTTCCATTTTGTCCAGTAGAGCTCTACAAGAGCAGTGATTGATGGCTGAGTCAGTTAGTGGAGCTCCTAGGTATTTAGAGGGAAGATAAGTAATGGAGAATCTAAGGATGCGGGCGATAGTGCATTGGGTTTGAGGGGGAGGGGGGTATGGAAGAAGAATATTTGTGGTTTGTCAGGGTTAACCTCTGTGTCGGAGGCTTCAGAGAAGGAGTCAAGAACATAGTTGAGGGTCCGGGCTTCCTGGACTGAGGGGTAACCCATAATCAAGTTATCATCCACAAATTTCTAGTGAGAGGAGGAATGCAAGTTGTGGAGGGGTAAACCAAGCAGGGCGCCATTCTGGATAGAGCTTTTGAGAAGGCAACCCAAGCCTTCTGCCATGATGATGAAGATAAAGGGAGATAGAGGATCCCCTTGTCTTATGCCTCTCAAGGGATTGAAGGTGGTAGAGGGGATGCCATTGACGAGGATGTAGTGAAAGGGAGAAGTGATGAGACTCATGATCCATCTAACCCAGGTTTGACTGAAGCCAAAGGCTAAAAGAATTTTTTTGATGTAATCCCAACTGAGTTTGTCAAAATATTTGGATAGGTCAATTTTAAGAAGCATGCCAAGTTTTTTGTTGGTTTTGAGGGAGTGAATGACTTCATGGGTTAAGATGATGCCATCAAGAATCTGTCTAAATTACACATAGCATGTTTGCTCCGTGGAGATGATGAGGGGAAGGAGCTTCTTCAGCAGGTTAGCTATAACTTTGGAGATAATTTTGTATATGAAATTGGATAGAGCTATAGGTCTATACTTACTTGGTGAAGCTTCTCTATCTTCTTTTGGAACCAAGGTGATGAAGGTGGAATTTAGCGCAGGTAAAAGCCAGTGAGTAGACTGTGATTCATCCACAACATCCCAGACTTCATTTTGGATGATCTCCCAGAAGAAATGAAAGAAGTTGGTGGTAAATCCATCAGGATCTGGAGATTTCCTTGCCTTCAGCTGGAAGACTGCCTATTCCACATCAGCTAAAGAGGTAGCAGCGAGCAACATCCTGTTATGATCCTCCGTTATCATCTTAGGGATATGTTGAGTGATTTCCCCAATAGCTTCATGCCTCTAGTGGTTGGGTTCCTGAAGGATGTCCCTGAAATGATTGCGCAGCTCCTCAGTGATGGCCACTTGTGTTTCCAGCCTTTCCCCCATTTGGTTCTTGAGGACTGTGATTATTTCATGCATCCTATGTTGAATGGTGGAGCGGTGGAATAATTTGGTGTTTCTTTCTCCCTCTTTGAGCCAGTTGATTCTTGATTTTTGTCTCCAGAGGGCTTCTTCTTGGTTCCTTCTTTCTTCCAGCTGAGTAGTTAGGGATTTCTCCTAATGATCTGACTCAGCTGAGCGCCCCTATTGGATAATGTTTTGTTGCAGTTTATTCATTTTCTCCTCCATATCTTTTTGTTCTATGAATATGTTTCCAAAGGTTGTTTTGTTCCAGAATTTTAGTTGACCTTTGAGAAGTTTCAGTTTTGTCTGGAATTGGGTAATTTTGGTACCTTGAGAAGGTCCTAAGGAGGACCACCATTTGGAAACCATTTCCTTGAACCCCAGGTGCCTGAACCAATAATATTCAAAGCAAAAAATTTTAGGATCATGCTTACCTATTTGGAGCCATTGAAGTTGTATTAGCCAATGATCAGATCCTGCCCCAGGATGATGGTGGCATCTATGTTACCTCCAAGATGGATGAGATCTTTGGTGATGATGAATCTATCCAGTCTTGAGGCTATCTGATGGGCGCCCCCTCTTTTGTTGTTCCATGTGAAGATTCCATTGGAGGTGTGTAGATCTATGAGGTTATTTCTTTGGATGAATTTTTTTAATCCATTACTGTATGATTCCAAATGCATCCTTCCACCTTTCTTTTCCTAGAGATTGGTTATCATGTTGAAGTCTCACCCCAAAAGCCAGAGAGGGAAGGATCGTTGTTTGTTGATTTCCTCTAGGTTATCCAAGAGCGCCATTTTTTATTGAGCATTTTGAGGGGAGTAGAAACTAGTAACTAGACCATGGATGTCTATTCCAATCAGGTGAAAGTTAGCCTAAATGAAGTGTCTATTGGCATGAAATTTCTCTAGGGAGATGATTTGGGGGCTCCAGATGATTTCCAGTCCTTCAAATTCCCCGTTTGCATCAACTGCTATTGTATTGTTTCCTTTCCAGGTCTTTTTGAAGATGGTTTCCAGAGTAGAGCTAGAACATTTGGTTTCTTGCGTGTATAATATTGTCGCATGTTCCTCATAAATCATTTTCTTTATGATTCCATGTTGCATGGGGCTATTGAGCCCTCTAATATTCCAAGAGATTAGCTTCATGGGATATGATTGGAGGTGAGGGCGTAGAATCTAGTCAGCATGGGGAATCACCCATAATCCACCATTTCTTTCCCAATTTCTATGGTTCTTTGCAGGGTTGTTTTCCTGCCCCTTTTGTGGGACTCTTTAGTGAAGTATTTTTTGTTGATGAGTGTGCCCCCTAGATACCAAGGAGGGGAGATGCTGTGCACTGGCTAGGATTTCCTCCATTTTTTGGATTTTTTTCTCCAGGATTGATATGTAGTCCTTCTTGCTGCAGGCTTCCTCTAGCCCGATGAGATCCAGGCCTTCTATATCTATGCTTTCTGGTTCTTCCTTCATCGCTTCTGGAATCAATTCCATGATCTGTTCTTTGTCCTTTATCAATTTTTTGTCCCATGTGTCATTTACAGTGGGTAGTTTCAAGAAGGTCTCTAGGGATATCTTGTTCTATTGAGCCTTAGAGGACTGGGCCTGCGTCGTGGAGGTACTCCCATCTTCATTGACTGGTTCGATTTTGTTGTCATTTAGCTGATTTAAGGCTGTGAAGATATTTCTAATCGTAGGTCTTTTTTTATTCTGCTGAGGGTTATCTCTCCTGTTATGTCATTTTTTTCTTTCTACCTTCGTGAATCCTTCTACCTCTTGTTTACTGGATTCCTTTTCAGCTGTAGCTTTCCTGTTTAGGGGATAGTCTCTGAAGAGATGCCCATGTTGGTGAAATTTTCTACATCTAAAAGGAATGTGCTCATAATCTACAGTTTGTTTCCATTCAAAATATTTATGCTTTAGACTTACCTTGCCTAGTAGCAGTTCGGATAGGTTCATGTAGACGCATATGTGAGCATAGGCTGCATAACAATTGATCTTGGTTTCCTCTGCAATATTGACGAACTCTCCTAAGGCGTTTCCAATGTCTCTGAGGGTGAGCTCATCCCAATAGTCTTGGGGGAGAGAGTAGAGCCTGATCCAGACCAGTGCCCAAGTTAGATCATGTTTATCTGGGTGGAAGCACTCAGTCTAGGGTCTTAGGTATAGACCTGCAGTGTTGAAGAAATAGGGACCCCCATCCATTATTCTATCTTTGTCTGAAACCTTTAGCACACAAATGTAGGTAAATATGGCCTTTGGGTTTCCATTTTGAGGCTATCCATCCTCTCAGCGCTTTTTCGTGGGCAAGAAGCCCATGAACTTGCCTATCAGTGTGTGATCTTTCATGAATTGGATTCTGCCATTGATGCGATGCGTTGGGAGTTCTATCACTATTTTCTTGGAGTTCTTTGGTATGCATGTTGATGATTTAGCATACATTGCTACTATTTCTTGTTTATTTTTCATCTGCAATGTGGGTGTCACCTTTGCAGTTTCTTGAGATGGGTCAGAGTTGTGCTGATTGACAGTATCATCCCCTGCTGCCACCCCTATTGGAGGCTGGCCTATGAGGGGGGGAGAAACCTTCCCCCCAATGGAGTCGGTCATCAGTGAGCCTGTAGCTATCTAGGTGAGAGGTCATGATATATCAGGTTGGGGGAGAAGGTCTGTCAAGGGCAGCCAATGCCAGAACTAGCAAACCCTAGTTCATGGAGGTCGGCCTCATGCAGAGTTCCGCTAGGGTTTTTTTTACTCAAATTTTAAAGGAGAATAAGTATTACTTATCCATAAGAGCATAAATAATTATAAAATGGAATTATATAATAAATTATGATAAATAATTTGATAACGGATGGTATAAATGGATGAAATGGACGTTAAAAAGTGGTAATAAAAATGACAATTTAGTGGCCCAACAGTGGGGTTGATACTCCAAATGGGGCTCCTATTCCAGATGATACAAGGTCTAATTGGGACTTCATACCGGGGAGACCCCCTTGGTTGATGAATTTCCAGAACAATCAATAGTTTTCACTAGAATGAGGGACAAATGAAATTTTTTTCCTGTTGAGTCAGTTTTGAACCTCTTATCTTAAATGGCTCATCCCCAAATCACACTCTCGGGCTTTTTTTTCCAATTGATCCAATAGTAAACATTTCATCCCCAATGAACCTATTTATAACTTGTCTCGATTAAAGTTTGATAGTGATACAGGTGGATATTGGTGGCCACTCGCCTATTCCACTTGGAGTCCCACCATTGTTTCTTTCAGTTTTCTTGATTGTAGCATAATTTACTATTTTTTGCATTTTTTTGGGTCCTAAACATTTGGAGTTGTTTTGAGGCCCTAAAATACGTTTTTTTGGAAAATGGGAAAACTTGTTGATTGTGAAATGGGTTTTCAGTTGAAATTTCTAGTCCTCATATAGATATTTATAATGAGGTATCATACGCGTCACACTGTAATATTCATAATTAGCGTTTAGCTAGTTAGAATATTAAACTTTGTTTTTTTAAATAAAATAGATGAATAAGAGGGTAGCAGGACTCATAAATATCTTTAGTAGGAATAAAACCACTTCTAATGTGAATGTGGATCAGTGTATCTAGTTGAATAAATCACTCCTTGGTGTGAATGGGGGTCAATGCATGTGGATGGGGTCATAGTTCACCAAATCAACAACACAGTCATGGAGGTAGTGGAGATAGTGGAGGACACCGTGGTCATAATGGGAGGAAGTCTCCATGAGAGTAGCATCATTATTGAGTGGGGCCAAGGGGGAGGAGGCTCACAAAGCATATAAGGAAGGGGATGGCAGCCATAGAAAGAATTCTTAATAATTTTTATGTATGGTATTTTATATCTTTCTGTACGCTTCAACTGTTTAGCGAAGTCTGTTGTGATGTTTAGCACAAGGGTGTTTCTGAGTGGAAATCCCACCCTCATCCTCGGGGGACTTTGAGTTCCCACTTAGGAGAGGTTCTTTGAGCTACATTCCATCATCCGACATCAGGCCAATCTTCAGCCACCTTTATAAGTGCAGTCTCCTTCAAGAATTGCGTAATCCTGGAGGGTATTTCAATAAAGGGTTAATAACACAAGTTTTTGAGTTTATTTTATAGTGAGGGGAGCATCCCTTCATTCAAAAAGTCAATGGGGAAGTGTATAAGCTATTTTCTCATAAGTTCAGCCACCTCCCATCAGTTAGCCAGTTGCAGAGTGTAATTCATCCCTAGGGCTACATTTTTCATCTTGGGTATTTCCGGAAACCCTTTCTGGGTTATCTTGGAATTGTGCTAGAAAGCCCAGATCTCTGATCCAAAAATTTTTTGAGCACCCTATCAGCAGATCTACACATTCCTAGTTTCCATCAGTAGTTATTCCTAGCAGGATTACGTAGTCATAGCCTCCCATCAGTTTATGCAGTAGCAGTGTTTCAGGTCTTGGTGTTTTGGGTCATTTCAGGCTTGTTTTGCCTAGCTTGAGTCTCTTTTCCTCAATATATTGTACTTAATTTCTACTATTATATATAATAAAATGGCTCAGTGATATACTCATGTTTTTTATGTATATATATTTAATGCATTTTCCAGTTTTACGTTCAATATTCCTGTTTTTCCTATTTTGGAATATTACGATGGTATCAGAGCATAATCTTGGCTCAGCCTGTGGGGCACTATATTGATAACATCTAGAGCAATGGATGAAAAATATTTTCCATAACTTATTCTCCAAACTATCCAAAATATTTCCAAAGAAATCAAGGAGATGAGGGTGGAAATACATAAGGAAACCCCAAGAGGGTTTCAACATGGAGAAAGTTCTGACACCTCACATCATTGGTGTGAGCAACCAACACTGCAGCAAGTTTCATAATGCTTGACCATGCTAACATTCCTAGCAGTGGGAAATGGGGCTAGAGGACCCCAAGAGCAGGAGGCTCTTAGTGATTACTTCCTGGAATATGAATCTCAATCTCAAAGGGTCAAAGAACATCTGAACTTCCAAGATTTTTGTCAGATCAAGGATAATAGAATACCCCATTATAACAATAGAAGTGGACGGTACATGCAGAACAATGATCTGAAACATACTATGGGTAGATTATTTTTACCTGCTTTTGATTGGTCACCCAAGTGCATAGCCAAGGACTGGATAGAGAAATCAGACATCTATTTCCAGCTGAACCAAGTTTCAGATATTGAAGCTATTAAGATAGAAGTGTTGCACCTTGAAGGTGAAGCACATAAATGGTGGTTTCACGGTCTATAGACATTGGGACATGCAGGTGTGACTGCATATGTAGAAATCACCTGGAGGCTGGTAGAAATATTTGACTAAAGAGATCCAAAGGCACACTTTGTTGAGCTAACTAAGCTCAAGTAGTCAAGAAATCCAAAGAATTATATCTCTGAATTTCTAAAACTTTGAGTCATGGTGCTAGATTTTTCTACAACTAGAAGAGTATATATGTTTATTGATGGGATAGCAGAACCTTTCCATGGGTTGGTAAAATCCACTAGACCAACTACGCTCCAAAATGCCATTGAGAGGGCTAGAGACTTACAAGATGCTTTTCCAAGGGCAAGAGCTCCATTCCATCAAAATCCCTCCTTTCATTCAAAGGGGAAAGATATGAATGTTCCTCCCTCAAAGTGGAACCAAAACAAAGGATCTCTAAGTGATGATGTCCGGAAATATTTGAGGAGGAGGAAGATTTGCTTCACTTTCCAAGAACCATGGTCACTAGGGCATCAGTGTGCTACTGAAAAGGCACATTATATTGAGGTATTCTCTGATACTAAAGAGGAGGAATATGAAGAGTTGGAAGGATATACCACTATTGTAGCAGCAGGAGGAGATCCACCACCACCAGGAGGTGGAAATGGATCATTTGATCCAACTGGAGGAGCCCTTACAACTTTGCATGGAATTCCCAAGTATCTGACATTGAGAGTCTGAGGCACTGTTTAGGGGAAGTGGGTGTTAGTATTGATAGACAGTGGGGCTACCCACAATTTTATTGATACCTAATTAGTGTAGAGGTGAGGCAGTCCCACATATTATTTTGGGGGATTCTTAGTTTTGGTTCCAAGAGCAAGAACCATGCAGTGTGTGAAGTATGTTCCGTCATTGAGTATAACTTTGGGGACTTGCACATTGACAAATCACTTCTTTGTGGTTTATATTCTTGACACCAATGTGATATTGGGAGTAAAATGGCTAATCACACTGGGAAAGGTCACCACGGATTGGGAGACCTTGGAGATGGAATGGATAGATAAGAAGGGCGGTAAGCGCCAAATGATCAGATGCATGCACACCTATCCACCTCAGATAGTCTCAGCCCATAGGATGGAGGCTAATTTTCATAGAGTAGACATAGAATTGGAAGTACAATTTCACATGTCAGAGGCAGGAGGCAAGGGTGCACCAATCCAACCAGATGTGCAGTCTATTCTAGACCGTTATTCTACAATATTTGGGGACATACCATTGGGAAGGCCAAAGGACCAGGGGTTTGAACATACTATTGAGTTGGAGTAGGGGATCCAAGCAGTGATCACCACACCCTCTAGGCATCCCAAAGCCTTTAGGGATGAGATTGAAATATCTATTCAAAGGCTCTTAGCTTTAGGACATATCCGACACAACACCAGTCCTTTCGATTCTTCTGTGGTATTGGTGAAGAATAAGGATGGTACATTGACGATGTGCATTGACTATAGAGCCTTGAATAAGAAGACAATGAAGAATAGGTATATGATTCCTAGGATCGATGAGCTGATGGATGAGCTAAGGGGATTAAAGTTCTTTTGAAATATTGATTTAAGTTCGGGGTACCATCAGATCTAGGTAAGGGATCAGGATATCCCCAAGACTGCATTTAGATGTCATTATGGCCACTTTGAGTTCCTGGTGATGCCCTTTGGGTTAACTAATGCTCCGCTACTTTTCAGTCTTGTATGAACCATATATTTTGCGTTCAATTGAGGAAATTTGTGATGGTTTTCTTTGATGACATTCTTATAGCCGCACATGGGAGGAGCATTTGCAACATACTAAGACAATATTACACATTCTGGAGGACTAGAAATTCTATGATAATCTTTCCAAATGTGAGTTTGGGCTCACAAATATGCTTTATTTGGGCCACAAAATTGGAGTGGATGGAGTAAGGGTCCATGAGGAGAAGATCTGTGCTATTTAGTATTGGCTAGAGCCAAATAATGTAACAGAACTTCGGGGGTTTGTAGGCACCTGCACTTGCTACTGGAATTTTTTCAAAGGGTTCTCCCACCTAGTAGCACCAATCACAGATCTAACCAAGAAGGGAGCCTTTGGTTGGACAGATACTACATAGAGGGCCTTTTATAGGCTCAAGTAGGTAATGAGAAACTTCCCGATGTTGGTATTGACGGATTTTACCCTGCCCTTTGTGCTAGAAAGTGATGCTTCAAGGGAGGGCATTGGAGCAGTCTTGATGCAAGGGGCCACCCCATAGCTTTTGAGAGCTGGAAGTTTCTACCTCATGAGATATTGTATCCTTTATATGATAAGGAAATGTTGCCTATTATGCATGCATTGGCCAAATTCAGGCAGTATTTGGTGGGAAACAGATTCCAAGTGAAGACTGATCACAACAGACTTCGGTATTTTCTTGAGCAGAAGCAAATGCAAGAGAGGAAACAAAAATGGGTTAGAAAATCATAATAATATGACTTTGACATTGAATATTTCAAAGGAAAGAGCAATGTGGTAGTGGATTCCTTATCACGGAGACCAACACGCTGTCATTGACGAGTTTGGATACAAATTGGAAGACCTAGCAGTTGGTGGATTATTCCAAAGACCGCTTCACATGTGAGATACTAAATGGGCAGGTGACCAATGAGAGGTATAGAGTGATGGATGAGATCATCTATTACTAGGACCAGATATTCTTGACTAGAGATTCTAAGCTCAAGGAGAATATTTTTCATGTAACACATGATTCACCACTCTCAAGCCACCAAGGTTTCACAAAGACATATCAGACCATTAGGAAGAGATTCTCATGGAAGGGTCTCAAGGAGGATGTGTTCCAACACGTTAGGGAGTGCGTATTTTTCCAACAGAATAAAGGAGAGAAAAAACATCTTGCAATGTTTTTACATCCACTTCCTATTGAGCCACTTCCTATTCCAGAATGGAAATGGGAGAGCATTTTTATGGATTTCATTACCGGTTTTTTAGCAATACAAGGCAAGGATTATATCTTTGAGGTTGTTGATAAACTAACAAAGTATTCACATTTATTTTTCATTTCTTCATGGTACACTGCTTCATAATTGGTCGAGCTCTTCTTTAGATATGTTTTTATACTTCATGGTCTTCATAAGCTATAGTCAATGATAGAGATAGTCGCTTCATGAGTGGCTTTTGGCAGACTATTTTTTTTTTGGTGGGGACCGAGTTGACACATAGTACCAGTTATGACCCCTAGCCAGATGAGAAAACAGAAATATTAAACAAGTGGCTTGAAGGTTACTTGCGAAACAATGTTTCGGGGTAGCAGAGAGCATGGTTTTGCTAGAATATTGCTACAATACGACATTTCATATGTCGATCGGTATGTCTCCATTTCAGGCTCTATATGGATATGATGCTTTGTCATTTGTTGATGTGATTTTTGGAGCAAGCAAGGCTCCTAGAGCCAAAGAGTGGATCTAAGAGAGTTAGGATATACTTCATGCTCTTAAGGACAACATTACTATAGCTCAAAATCAACAGAAGTTGTATGTAGATCGTGGTCGAGTGGAGAGAGAGTTTGAAATGGATGATTTGGTCTATCTCCGTCTTCAACCTTACAAGTAATTTACGCTAAAGGAGAAGGGGGCTGAGAAGCTTAAGCCCCATTTCTATGGGCCATACAAGGTGATCCGTAGTTTTGGGGAAGTACAATATGAGTTGGAACTCTCCATAGGGAGTAAGATCCACAACATTTTTCATGTCTCATGCTTCAAGAAGGCCATTGGATAACATGTTGTTACTACTATGGATCTCCCACCTATTGATGATAAGCACTGTTAGTATGAATCTTGATTCGAAGTGTATGAAAAAATACCACTTTAGCTACGCATAACTTACAGCCCTAACAGCAGAAATGACTATTAATATCTTCAGATCTGCAATTAGATGATCAAGACAAATGCTGCAAAAATCTAGATCTATGCATTAGAAGACATTAAATAGTAGAAAAATAAGATTTACTCCATAGATCCAATAGACAAGAAAAGAATATATCCAATGAATATTTTTATTAATGGCACCTGGGAGGAAAACACAAGAGGGTGTTCCCTATTCTCCTCAATGGGATGGGTTCTTGTGAGTCCTCAGCACTTCAGATTTAGAACTTCTCTCTCTTGATGGTGTAGAAAACCCAGACAAAAATGGAAAAGTATGGCTATGATTATGGATCAATAGCCAGACCAAGTGTTGAGATCCAGAGTGATATTTAGGCAACAAAAGGTGACAAATGAATGGGAAAACCCTTCTATTTATAACAAAATATTGAGTTAGTCAAGAGATTGGTGCATAATTAAAATATTATTAACCAAATCTAGATCCAACTTTTATGGAATATTTTATTATATTTGTTGGAGGGAAAAGGAATTTGACTTGAGTCAAATCCCCTTATTTGTAAATAATAAATAAATAAATGATTTATTTATCAGTTCAAGGATGTGATTAAGTAATAATAAATAAATAAATGATTTATTTATCATTTTAAGGATATGGTTGAGTAATAATCAAATAAATAATGATTTATTTAATTATTTAAGAGTGAATTAGTCATATTTAACAAAGAATATTATTTAAATAAGATTTAAACAATTATTCTTTAGAAAATAATAAGATAAATAATGATTTATCTAATTAATTTCTTTGTTTTGGGTTAAATATAACCAGAAATATTAATTAAACTATTGTTTAGCTAATTATTTCTTGAGGAAAATCAAACAAATATATATTTATTTAATATTTACTTATGGGGTTTCCTATTTAGACCATAAACAACTTAATAAAAGTGATTTACTAAGTTATTTTCATAGTGAAAGAAATTTTACTTGGAGTGAAATTGGCCTTACATGATGTACTTGGGTCCATCTAATGATAATAGGTTAGATGACCAAAAAATGGTGTAACAGATTGCCTCCCAGTGTGCGAGCGTTAGGAGATAATCGTATGACCAAAATACGTTGTAAGAACTCAATCAATAGACATCGAAGGGGAAGTCAAAGAGAGAGAAGTATAAGGTAAAACACAATGCTGAAAGAACTAGACCCTGAGGAGGTGAATTTCAGGTGCGACAAGTCTTTTTGATGAGTGAGTACCTGCTATAGGCGGCAGGGGAGGCATACCCATGCCCGCCGAGGAAATAGTACAAACAATAAGGCACCCGGAAAAGCACGGAACACAATAATAAAGCATATGCTAGCCTAAACATGAGCTAGATAAATAACACGATAATGAATACCACTTACATATTGTGCCTGGGATAACAACCAAGACTTTGTACAATAATATCTGAGTACATGAGATACAAATACAACCCAGATGCCCCTGAAAATAGGAAAGGGCTCTAAAAATCTGACTGATACATACAAACAAAAAGGCACTGCAAGCGGCTGAGGTCGACTTCATCAAATGTATGGAGCTGCATCAAAGGCTGTATTGAATATGTCATCCGAGTGTGTGGGGGGCTACCTGTAGGGCCACCCCCTCATGAGGACTGAGACATCTCACACACACCCCAGAATCACTGATGTCAGTTGTTGTATCACTGAACCATTGAGTATACAGATCTCGATCATGCAGAAAGGAGTTGGAGTTGAGAAAAAATCAAGTCAAATGGAAATAAGGAGTCCCTTTGCCTGATCCAAGGCACCGAACAAGAGTGGAAGCTGAAACCAAGGTACATCGCCCTCTAGACCTGTCTTCTGGAATGAATGAGATGATGTTGACAGAAGGAGGTCCACCATAGGTGAGGCAATAAGGGATCCTCAACTAAGGCATGAGAGAAAATAGTTGAGTGACTGACAGACTGACACCAATGATGATGATAAAATGGGGGGGACTGAGTAGCGAACATATGACTTCCCTTGTTAGAGCATAAATGGCATGGATGACGTGGCAACGACTGACACAATATCATGAGGGATAGGGGATAGTGGGACTGAAGGTCATAATGTGCGACACGAGAGAGGGACCAAGCAATTAATGATGGAGGACTCTGGCGAGATGTAAAGGGACTCAGGATAGACTCCATGGAAGCAATTATGACTCCACTCAAATGCTCTAAACAAGGGTGAATCAATGGTGCTGCCACATATGTAAAGGGTCCAATGGGGACCATAAAAGCGTGAATACAATATGGTAACTCACAAAGAAAGTCGACATGAGCGTGGACAAGTATGGAGGCAACATGGTGCCCCCATTACCAGTGTTGCAAGTGAAGAAATTCGATTTTGAGGAAGGGTGAAGTGGCGCTTCTTGGAAAAAATGTGTCCTGGTGAAGTGTCAAATAAAAAAAAGGCTAATAGATACCCATTTGAGGGCTTGGTGAGATCTTTCCAATGGTATATATGGTTCATCAAATTGAGCTACGTTTTGGTCGCAGTAAGCGAAAGAAAAATTAGGGATTTTCTTTTAATAAGGCATTTTCCTTCCAGATTCACTTATTTGCTAGTGGAGCTGTGGTGAATGTCATGAGGAGAGGAGGCCTTAAATCTTGCGAAAATTGTAGCGGATAAATCGACCGTTCGAATTTGAGATCTATCAGTTGTAGGTAAGATATCTAATCCTACTCTTTCATTTCAGTGGATTAAAAGTTTAGTTTAGGTACCCAGAGCTCATGAACAGGCCAGGTCGCACTTTTTGAGGGTCTATTCTGCGACCTTGGTAGCAGGTTCTGGGCAGAAAAATGCGACCTATCCCAGGAAATGACTTGACCAGTGCGACCTGTCAGAAAAAGGGGTTTTCAGTGCCGTTTTTGGCTAATATTTGGGATTCTTATTGTTGAGGGGCATAGGTGCCCCCAAGCCTGTTGTGGACATGCCAAAATTTATTTAGAAAAAGGGAAATATAAAAACAGTTTATTGATGTGGTGTGCCATTTGTTTTCGGTATGGTTGCGCAGTTTGAGAAAGGAAATAGACGATTACCAATCTCTTTTGACATTGCATATATGAATCAAATGGAATTTAAGTTTCTAGGTTGCGACACATGGTGCTAATATCACAAAGATAGTATTTGGGATAATGAACTGATGTTCTCCCGAAAAACCTATAGGTTGGTCAACCACAAAGTCTATGAGACTGGGTTGCTGATGAAAAATGAAGGAATGATAAGGGGTATCATCCCTAGAGTGATCTTGAAGTGATATGGGACTCTAGAGGTTCTTCTAAATGTGGAAGAATAATGGGACTAGAGTCATCATGACTAGATTCACTAAGAGAGTGTTGAAGAACTTCTTCTCCTGGACTCTCCAATATGAGTGCCCCCCTTACCCAAACATTGGGTGTCAATGTAATGGCCACATGGTGCATGTGGTTTGAATGCATGAGTTCGATGTAAGGGGGCTAGATAAAGTCAGGAGTGGTCGTTGCTTCCATAATGTCATCATTGTAATAAAATATGGGGTGACTGATGGAAGAAAGACCACCTGACGCAATGAAACAACCTTACTCCTTATCATGAGAGGAGAGGTTTGTATGCGCATCGTCACAAGGGGTAGCGGGAGAGTGAGTGTACAAAGGATCCACCGATGTTGAGACTAGGGAGGGGGCTGAAGGGAGGTTAGGCAAAACATCAGGGGAGGTCTCATCGTGGACTTCTGACCAAGGCCCCGTTATCTCAACATTATAAGGGGGGGAATTAATGGGAGCATCTGTGTCCTCGAGTGTTGCCGAAGCAAGATGCAAAAATAAGGGAGCATGTGACTCATGGCGCTCGCCCTTGAATTGGCGTAAGGCTTCTAAAAAGGAACGATAATCTTCGAGGCGAGGACACAGGTGAGTGTAATAGCCATGGAAATCACATAAAGCACAAGGGTGATTTGTGCGCAATGGTTTGAGTTTCAGGATAGAATCGGGTATAGTGACATATACCTCTAGGATATCAGATTCCAGAAATGACTCATTGACCATGGACTTGAGGTGAGGCAATTTTGGGCAAGTATGGGTGGCGTGGCCGACACCGTCACACAAAGCACACTGGATGGTACGCTTTGGAGGCCGAGAGGGGGCAGGGTTTGTCAGGGTAGCCTTATCCTTTGATTCCCCCTTGCGAGCTTTGCCCTTCTTACCCGAAGTGGTCACAACGTGAGGTGTTTCTTGTTGAGGTGAATGAGGCACTGTTGCAGCAGGAGAATTCATAGGGGCCGGTTGAACCGGGGTCAAAGCGAGATAAGGTTTAGGTTGACCATGCGGGGTAGCGGTTGGAGGATCGAGGTACCAGACAGGAATCCCAAGGGTCAGGTTAGGAAGAGAGAGGGTGGCCATAATAGGTATTGTGTACACTCCTAGTGGGGGAGCTAGGAGCGGTATCTGATCATAGGGGTAATGACTAGGCGGGATGACGCCAAGATAGTTGAGGCCGGGAGGAACCGTCCCAGAAGGGTAAAGGGGGTCATGAGTACCAACTAAAGGTGAAGGGCCAGGAGAAGAAGGTTCAGAAGGCTGATCAGAGGACATCATGAAAATCTGGTAATCAAGGGAACCAGATGGAATATATTGAGTGGCCACTTGTCCTTCAGGTGGTTGGGTAGCCACAAATCCATGTTGAGAGAAAGGATCTGTAAGTACAGCCAGCTGACTAGGTACAGGACTGGGAGGAACAGAAGGGACAACTTGTTTTCCTCTCAATGTTGCTTGAGATTCCCATAGTTGTCGCATTTGTGGAAAAAGAGGACAATCATGCGTATAATGACCATAAACACCACAACAAGAACATGGCTTATTTGTACGAAGAGGCCTATCCTGCTTGGGCTGAGTGCCTTGTTGTTGGTTTGTGGTATAAGGAGCATTACCTTGATTAGGTCCATGATTACCAGAGGCAACTTGATTTAGATTTCCTTTCCTATTCCTTTTTGAGGGAGGAGGATTAGTCATGCCCTGTTGTGTGTACACTTGCCCGGAGGGGGTGGTGGTTGCTGTTGCGGGAGTTGAGAAGGCAAGGGAGGAGGAGGTGATAATGCTGTAGGAT
Organism: Pinus albicaulis; assembly: GCA_034641835.2. Taxonomy (NCBI): domain Eukaryota; kingdom Viridiplantae; phylum Streptophyta; class Pinopsida; order Pinales; family Pinaceae; genus Pinus; species Pinus albicaulis. Next base: position 134,570,175 of record CM076578.1, on the reverse strand, counting down.
CTGGAGCACCAGGATGTGAATACGGATAATGAAGATGTTGGGTAGTAGTGTGGTAAACAGGAGGATGGGAAAAAGGAGGAGACATGTCGTATCCTGGATGCGTGCTACCAGGAGGGGGAAAAGTGCTGGAGGTGCTAGCCTCTCCCTAAGAGAAACCATAGCCCATGGGAGGTTGAGCATGCAGATTAAAGAGAGCTCCAACAATACCGTCAGCGGCATGAGATGCCCCCAGTGCGTTGGCACCACCAGGTCTGGGAAGATTAGGTAAAACGATATAAACATAACCCGACTAAGCGTAGATCAGGTCATATTTTAACCCAATTTGGCTTCTTCGGTTTGAGGAAAGTGTGATGCGACGTCTTTCCCAATAGGCGGCAAGAGATTCCTAAGGAACCAGTCCATGTAGACATGGTCTTCGAAGGTAGGGGCTTGACATAGGCTCCTTCTTCTCCGCCATTCCTGAAAATGGTCGGAAAGGCGGGTTGCAGATGATTGACAGAAAGAGGTCAAGAGCTCGGTACCAATGTCATAATGTAGGGGGAGCTGGAAATAAGACAAAAAAGCCCGGTCCAGAGTCACAAAGGTGGTATGAGAGGAAGGCGCCTGATCTACATATCACTTAGAAGCTTCGCTAGTAAGCCTTCGTTGGAACAACTGAAGATGAACAGAGTCGTTGGTAATGGAATTAGATAAACACCACATATGGAAAGATAGAACATGATTTGAATGATATTTTCTAGCAAGACCTTCAAACTTTGGGATGTCTAAAGGGAGCTTTGTTGGCATAGCAGGCCAACTAGTGTCATGGTGTATAGGGTCGTTTATCAACTGGTCAAAATCGGGGAGGCTGAGGCCTGCCATGAAAGGGAGTAAGGGTGCAATCGTGGTAGTGTCCGTTGCGGTCCCACTAGTGGTATTCCCAGCCTGAGGGCCGGGGTTTCCACCAGCAGCAGGTCCTGCACCAGACATGGTGAAAGTGTTAGGAGGAGAACCAAAGGTGGAAGAAGAACCCAAAGGACCAGAAGAAGAGTCGGTGTGCAGACTCGGGGGAGGACTAACTTGAACCCAACGTGGGGGGGGGGGGGGGGGGTAAGTCTTCCTACTGGAAACTAAGGATGAAGGCCTAGAAGTCTCTGGGATAAACGTTGTGGTGGAAAAATGGTGATGACAGAAACACGACACAAGGGAAAAATGGACCAACAAGGGCAGGGAGGTGTAGGATCGAATGACTACAATGTCAAAACAAGGACAAAGAGGTGCAGGATCAAATGATTTCAATGTTTTAGAGTCTTTGCTTGGCGGTATTAACCAAGCCCTTTTTAACTTAGGGTGTGTGTGTAAAAGTGTGTAAATTTTAATTTTTAAACCCAGAAGTTTGTAGAGAAAAAGAAAAAATGTGTTGTATAGCTGTAAATAAACTTGCAAATGTCTGTATATAGGCCTGCAAAACAGAAAATAAACAGCTAATAATGCACCAATCTAAGCCCAAGTAGGCGGGTCTCTCAACAACTAGCCTATAGGTGAGTAAAAAATAATAATCAAAACACACTAAAATATTCTAATAGATCTAGGGTCAAGAGGGACAGAGATCTAAAAGACAAAATCTACTGGAAAGTGGTGTAGAAAACAACAACAAATCAGAGGGAAATTGTTGTAAAAAGTGGTGGCGAAAGGCTTTCTCCAATGAGGGAAGTGGAGTGCACCCTAATGGAAAACCCAAAAAAAGATAAGGGAGGATATTTGGATGGATAACAAGCCGATCTGAAGTGGATCTGAAGATGAGGTATTAGATCTAGAAAAATGGCTGAAGAATCTAAAATTTCAGAGAACCTGCAACAGCAAACACTCTTCCATAAAAAGTGGAGGGTACTAAAGCCCTAGGGGGCTAGGTTCCCACTTAGTTGAGCAAAACAAAATAAGTACAGGTCCAAAACGGGCGGAGATGGAAGTCAAACAACCCTGAACAGAGGCTCAGCAAATCCCAGAAAACTTTCAGAAAAATCCCTGCAGAAAGTCCAGGTCGCAGTTTTTGGCCTGTTTTTAGCAGAGGTCGCACCTTTTGGGCTGTAAAGTGTGCCCTGGAGGTCTAGGTCGAAGGTTTTGGGTAGAAAAGTGCAACCTACACTTCCGGCACTCTCGGTGGCAGGTTTCAGAAAAATTTGTCATCTCAGCTACGGTTGATGTCTGTCACCTGCGAAATGGGTCCGAAAACACGCGGAAGTTAGATTTTTTATCGCTTTAGGGTTTTATGGGTTAAAAAAAACATGAATAATAAGAAAAACAAGGGGCTGAAGAGAAATCCTAGGGTTTGAAGTAGCTGGATATGAAAGGATCAGAAAAACGACAACGATCGTAATGGTAGACCCATGTGGAGTCGCCAGTTGTTAGTATGAATCTTGATTCGAAGTGTACAAAAAATACCACATTCACTGCGCATAACTTACAGCCCTAACAACATAAATGACTGTTAATATCTTCAGATCTGCAATTAGATGATCAAGACAAATGTTGCAAAAATCTAGATCTTTGCATTAGAAGACATTAAACAGTAGAAAAATAAGATTTACTCCATAGATCCAATATACAAGACAATGATATATCCAATGAATATTTTTATTAATGGCACCTGGGAGGAAAACACAAGAGGGTGTGCCCTGTTCTCCTCAATGGGATGGGTTCTTGTGATTCTTCAGCACTTCAGATTTAGAACTTCTCTCTCTTGATGGTATAGAAAACCCAGACAAAAATGGAAAAGTATGGCTATGATTATGGATCAATAGCCAGACCAAGTGTTGAAATCCAGAGTGATCTTTAGGCAACAAAATGTGACAAATGAATAGGAAAACCATTCTATTTATAACAAAATATTGAGTTAGTCTAGAGATTGGTGTATAATTAAAATATTATTAACCAAATCTAGATCCAACTTTTATGGAATATTTTATTATATTTGTTGGAAGGAAAATGAATTTGACTTGAGTCAAATCCCTTTATTTGTAAATAATAAATAAATAAATAATTTATTTATCATTTTAAGGATGTGATTAAGTAAATAATAAATAAATAAATGATTTATTTATCATTTTAAGGATATGGTTGAGTAATACTCAAATAAATAATGATTTATTTAATTATTTAAGGGTGAATTAGTCATATTTAACAAATAATATTATTTAAAAAAGATTTAAACCATTATTCTTTAGAAAATAATAAGATAAATAATGATTTATCTAATCAATTTCTTTGTTTTGGGTTAAATATAACCATAAATATTAATTAAACTATTGTTTAACTAATTATTTCTTAAGAAAAATCAAACAAATATATATTTATTTAATATTTCCTTATGGGGTTTCCTGTTTAGACCATAAACAACTTAATAAAGGTGATTTACTAAGTTATTTTCATAGTGAAAGCAATTTTACTTGGAGTAAAATTGGCCTTACATGATGTACTTGGGTCCATCTAATGATAATAGGTTACATGACCAAAAAATGGTGTAACAAGGGCCATCTGGTTGTACAACCAGAAGCTATCTTGGATACTTGGGAGAGGGAGCTAAGGAACAAGGTGATTAAATAATATATGATTCGATGGAAGGAGAGAGGATTTTGCAGCATCCATCCTTGCAGTTGCTTAAGGACAAGCAACATTTGGGAGGGGAGGAATGTAATATTCTAATTATCTTTTAGCTATTTAGAATATAAAATTTTGTTTTTGTTAATAAAATAGATGAATACGATGGTAGAGGGACCCATAAATCTCTTTAGTAGGTATAAAACCACTTCTAATGTGAATGTAGATCAATGTATCTAGTTGAATAAATCACTCCTTGGTTTGAATGGGGGTCAAGGCATGTGGATGGGGTTAAGGTTGACCAAATCAACAACGCAGTCATGGAGGTAGTGGAGATAGTGGAGGACAAAGTAGTCATAATGGGAGGAAGTATCCATGAGAGTAGCATCATTATTGAGTGGGACCAAGGGGGAGGAGGCTCATAAAGCATATAAGGAAGGGGATGGAAGCCATAGAAATAATTCTGAATATTTTTTATGTATGGTATTTTATGACTTTCTGCATGCTTCAGCTTTTTAGCGAAGTATGTTGTGCTTTTTAGCACAAGGGTGTTTCTAGGCGAAAATCCCACCCTCATCCTGAGGGGAATTTTAGTGCCCACTCAGGAGAGGTTCTTTGAGCTACATTCCATCATTTGGCATCAAGCCATTCTTCAACCACCTTCAACAGCGCAGTATCCTTCAGGAATTGCACAATCCAAGAGGGCATTTTTAGTGGAGGGTTGATAACCCAAGTTTTTGAGCTTATTTTCCAGTGAGGGGAGCAGTTGTTCATTCAGAAATTCAGCGTGGAGGAGTATCAGCTATTTTCTCATAAAATCAGCCACCTCCCAATAGTTACCCAATTGTATAGCATAATTCAACCCAGGGCTACATTTTTCATCTTGGGTATTTCCAGAAACCCTTTCTGGGTTATCTTGGAATTGTGCTAGAGAGCCCAGATATTTGATCCTGACATTTTCTTAGCACCCTATCAGTAGATCTATGAATTCCTAGTTTCCAGCAACAGTGATTCCCAACAGGATTGCACAGTCATAGCCTCCCAACAATTTATGCAGCAACAATGTTTCAGGTCTTGGTGTTTTGGTCATTTCAGGCTTTTTTTGCCTAACTTGACTGTATTTTCCTCAATATATTGTACTTCATTTATGCTATTATATATTATAAAATGGCTCAGTGACATGCTCATGTTTTTGATGTATTGATTTTTACTGCATTTTCTAGTTTTATGTTCAATATTCCTATTTTTTCTATTTTGGAATATTACACACACGAAGATCATATGCTAAAGTTACGACCCTGGGAAATTGATGTACCAATTTACCTCAACAGGACCCATAGAATTTTGTTGTTTCATCTCCTAGGGTAAGGTTTTTAGATGTTTATGGTTTTCCATTGTTTCTCAATAATAAATATTCCTCTAATCTTCATTGTAACATATTTTAGAAGTGTGTATCGACCACATCTCTTCTCATGAATAAGCTCTGATCACCCGAGCTAGTTTATTTCCATTCTACATGTAAACAATTTTCAATACTTTGTTATTAATGAATTGAAGTTTTGTTTTTGCTATAGCTCTATGTTCCTATTTATATTTGTATTTCATTCCATTCCTTCATAAATTAATATCAGTTCTCAAAATGTAGTTATCCAACTTTTCAAAGTTTTGGAACTTGTTAAGAAGTCGAGGCACTTCAACTCCCATTGATGGTTATGTCATGTTCTCAAAATCCTGGTAAGGTCCCCGAATTAATTCAAATATTTATTTTATCACAAAAGTATTTTCTTTGAATGGTTTCACTAAATGCAAACTCCTTCCATAAATATTTTAGTATTTCGGATATAGTTTTTTTAATTCTCAAGATCATACTTATGATTAGATAAAATATTCTACTTTAGTTGATTCATCTCCAATACACAAATCTTATATCGAAATTAGGTTTGGAATGTGTTCTCACAAAATTGGACCTGATAGGCTGCTAATAAAATCAATCTCATGTAACTATTTCAAACCAATATTTTGATTGAGGCTTAGCCTCATCAACCTGAGAGGGCTCTCTCAAAGGGTTAATGATTTTTGATAAAAATATAGATGGCTAACTCTATGTGGGGATAAGAATCAGATAGATGATAAATGTAGGTTGAAAATCACATCAGTAAGTACACATTGGGCTTATAGAGTCAAAATAGTTTCAGTAAACCAATAAACCTACTTAACATGGAAGTTGAGGCATATCAGAGTTCTAATCAATAAATACACATGTGAAACTGTAAAAGACACAGTCAGTTTATCTATATAAAAATTCAGAGCATAAAAGATGAATTCTGAGTAACATAGACAAACACCACTGCAATAGGATAATAAAAGATGTAATTAGAACAAGAACACACTATAACTCCTTCTGAATCTCAAGTTGGCTAAGTAGAAATCTTTGTATTAGCCAAAAAAGAGTTAATTACAATAAGCACAGTCTTTTGCTAGAAATGTCCAAACCCTGTATATTCGACTTCTTGGTCCTTTATAGACAATTTTCAACATGAGATAATCTTATCTTTTGATAGATACATTTAATTATTGACTCTTGACACCTTGCATAACCATATGACATGGTATTTATTACAAAAATACAACTAATCTAATAAACAATCCTATTACAAATAGGGTTCAAACTCCTTAACTCTATCCATAACAACCTTATCTAAAACAAATTACATCATTTTCCAAGTTTATTCACACATGGTCGAATCTAGATGATAGGTTTCAAATCTTTATGACCATAATGCTGACCTCCATCAAAGTGGGAAACAGTCCCCTGTTTTCTAGGCATAGGGTCCTTTTCAATCTTGGAACGTTATGACCACCATGAATTCATTATTTCGAGCTCCTTGGCTGTTAGAAATTGCATTAAATTAACACATGCCAAACCTCCTCCTTAAGATTCAACTTTCCAAAACCATCTCTAAACTGCTCAAATGGGTTGTAATAGACTGCACTATGAAAACAACACAGTTTCGTAGCGCTTTTCGTAGCACTGCTCTTTTACCCCTTTTTCTTCAAAATATTGACATATTTCCTCCAAAAATAACTTCATTATATTTAAATACAGCCTCCTCAGCATTATCATTTCTTGATTCATGTTTTTACCCCCCAAAATTTGGTGAAAAAGGGCAAGAAAAGTTGCTACAACAGTTTCGTAGCGCTTTTCTCCCTTTTTACACTGTCTACGCTACGAAAATGTTGAGTGAGCAGTTTTGTTCAAAATTTTCAAAAATGAAAATTGAAAATGTAGCAAAACATAAAAATAAACTGATTCCATCATATCAAAAATCCATATAAACTGAAAACACAGACATTTCAGCCTTTATGAGGTCCTTTCTTCATTCACTTAACTTAGCTTTTGACTCTTTAATGTTTGTCATTTTAAAACCTTTGTTACTTAACTCACATTGAGTCAATTTCAACTGTTTCTCCAAGTCCTCCACTTGATCTTTAAGCCTCCTGTTATTATCTCGCAAGTGAGTATTTATTTCTCTAACAAATTTAGCTTCCTTGATGGTTGGAACTGTCCATGTGAAAAACTGCTCTACACTACTTGGAGTTTCAGAAATAGCACTAGGTTTACCTTCCTACAGTGCCTTCATTATTTTGAAATTTTCTTTCTTAATACTGTGCTTTCTAACCCTCTTTCTCATCACGGCAATTTTTTGGTTTTCCAACCTCAATTTCTCCTCAAGATGTTTAAACCCTGTCATTTCTTCTTTTCCCTTCTTTGCTCTGCTGGTTGTATGCTTCACTGTAGGTGTTGATAAATAAATAAATTCTTTAGGGGCTTTAGCTGTCTCAATAGGTTCTTGAACTTCCTTTCTACTTTCACTAAGTTTCATAGCATGTCTAGTTGTAGGTTTCCTTACTTGAAAGATGAAGGCTGCATTTTCACCCTCAAACTCAAGCTTCTTTGCAGACTTAGCTTTTTTCTGTTTATGCTCATCTACTCCAATGAAATCAGCTTGAAAAATGGGTGTCTCCTCTATGTCAATTGCATGCAGGATGTCATCTAATCTTCCCTTTATCACTGGGTTGTCCTCCCTATCTGTAGCAACTTTTTTTCCCTTTAATGCCATTGCTTGGCTTCTTGTCACTCTTTTGATTTCTTGCTTGCTGAAATCTTGTTTCTGTTTTGCCTCTTTGACAATATTTGACCTCTGTTTTGTAGGTGATGGAGTTGGAGTATCAACCACTTGTGTCTGCTTTTTCCTTTTCTCAACTTGTTTCCTTGGCTTCAATTTTGCAAATTCCTTTGGTTTTGCAACTAAAGGTTGACTAGACTCTGCTACTGGTGGTGATGGAGTTCCTTTAGTTTTAGGGCTTCTAGCAGGAGTTCATGTTTCCAATTTAAAACCATTTATAAACAAAGAGGATGACCAATATCTACCTATCTTCTGAAACTCATTCAAAATCAATAACTTCATCAAACCATGATGAAAAAAATATGTTTCACAACCTTTATATTTTTCTTGTACTTTATCAACCATTTTAGCAAGACTCCTATGCAGATAAAAGGGAAAATCAAGTGAAATTTTACCTGTGAAATGCAGAAGCAGCTTGAAATGATATGTGTAAACCTTATGATATCTTCCTTCACATGTAAAATACCTCTGAATATTGAACAACAGCTTTGCATAAGTGTCCTTGATGCAGCTTCTATGGATTGCATTATTGAGGTCCATCTCTGCATACTAAGGTTTCATGAATTCTTTGCATGGCTCTATATCAAATTTGAACCCTTTAAACCAATTCTCTTAACCCCTTGGTATGTCTGTCATAGAAACAATAATCTCTGGTGAAATTGAAACATTTAGCATCCCAACCTTGGTAGTTGTTCCATTGAAGTTCAAGGCAAATTCTTTGGAAACCTTTGTGTGGCACCCCTACAACTTTTCACAAAACCGAAGACAACCTATTCTTCTGAATTCCTCCATCACTGCTGGGTCTTCAATTATGTCCTTCATATCTTCAGTCTCATGTCTCAAGCAATGTCCCCCTTTATGGACTTTCTTTTCTTCTACCATGCTTCATAGAAAACATGTCAGCCTCACTTGATAAACTAAAACAACCTTGCTTGAAAATGAGAAACAAAAGCCTTGCTTGATAAGGATGAAGAGAACCTTTGTATGGAATAGCCATAGGTTTGGCTTGACAATTTAGAACTTAGACACTCGAATGGAGGCAAAGGAAACGAGAATGACCAATTAAGCAATAATTTGAATTTGAAATGTCTCTCATAACTGAATTATGCCTCATTCATACCCTATCATGACTATGATGACTACAACGTGGGAAAGTACACTTAATCTCATCATTAATTAACTCATCACACCACTAACCTACCATTTCCCAATAGATTCTAACAAATTTTAGCTCAAATGACAAAAAAGTTTAGAAACAACGCTTTTGTAGCGCCGACAGTGTATTTTTCCCAGTTTGTGCTACGAAACTATTAGCGCTTTCGTAGCGCAAATCAACTTTTTTGAACTAGTGCCGCTACGAAAATGAGGTTTCTTGGCTAATTGCACAGTTTTGACCCGAAACTTTATGAAATGACTCACAAATGGAAATTATGGATATTTGACAATGAATGAACCTTAACAAAGACTTTATTTGAACTTAAGTATGGGCTTTGAGCTTATAAAAATCTAATCTACCCTTGATCAAATACTAATTTGACTTCTAAACTCAATTTTGAACAATGACCAAAAACAAACTTGACACAATGATGTTTTAAAACAAAATTGGGTGATAATAGAATGCACATCTTTCATGCATGCACAAATTTATGAAGCATATCATTCTCATTATCAAGATAAGGATCATAATTGGTATAATAATTCATATTTATTAAGTGCTTTGGTGAACAATCAATTCCCAATATTTATCATGAATTTCATGAAGCTAATTAATTTTTTTCTATCCCAATAAATCCTTTTGTGCATCATTCATTTATTGAATCATTTAGTGGATAAAAACCCCCTCGATGATATGGATACTATATTTGATTTGACATATCCTTATAACCTTTTTCCAGCATGTTGTTTTAATTAGTTTCCTATATTTACAAGGCCAAGAATTTCTTTTGACTCTACAACCTTTCATATTACTGGTCTAGTATGGAATTGGACACAAAGGGAATTGATCAAGAATCAAGAATATTGTATGTTATGCCACCAATATGATCTTAGTATTGGATCTAAGAAGTGTCAATTCAATAATAATTTTCCCACTAGTATATCTGATGATAGTCGATTGATCTGGTGGAATCCATTGGTATTTATTATTTATCATTTCATTGTTTAGATACTTGTAAAAAAGTTGAGGCACTTCAGTATTTTTTGATAATTATGTTAGGTCCTCAATATTTTGGCAACACTTCTAAACAAGATTAGGATATATTTTCCTTGAAATATTATTCCCATGATTCAAATGTGCTAATTGGAGTTCATTATCCTACGTTTTTCAAGGTTTTCAAAAGGATTGTTTTGAATTTCATGATCCAATCTCTGACTGGCTATAAGAATCTAACTTGGAAAGATCCTTTGTTAATAATAAGCTTTGATATTTCCTGATTTTTTCTAAGGAGGAAAATACAGATGAAGGTACATTCATGAGAATATTTCGAGTTTTTTTGTGTTGTTCTTATAATAAAAAAGATAAGGGTGCAAGTTGGTTAAGGTTAGTTGTCATATCCCATATTTATTTCTTTATAAAAGACCTTCAATCTTTTGTGCAAGCTATGCAAGTTCTTGTCTTCTCTTTTGCACATATTTTTATATTTGTTTTAATTTCTCGTATCATTTTGTTTGCAAGTTGAAAAAAATTATAGTGGCTACATTGGAAATTTCATTTCATTTAGTCCTGACCTTATAGCTGGTTAGATTAGGATTAGGTATTGTTGCATTTAGTTTTATTTTGCATTGCGATCACCCTGCATTTTGATTCACATATATTTTTTTTGTTTTCTTTGTCTCTTGTTTCTTGTCATGCATGTGAATTTTATTTTGATTCTTGCATTTTTTTATTCCTTCTTGTCTTGTCAAGTCTTTTCTTTTATGTTTTTCTTAATAATATCGTGCATGAAAGATGCTCATTTTGGATAAAAACATAGTTTGGAAAATATTTTAAAGGAAATTTTGATGACGAACAATGCTTGGCTAATATGTTACCTATTCTCTATTTGGGTTTGTATATATTTTAAATTCAATGATGTCTGAACAGAAAATATGATTCATTTTAGACGAAAATATTTTTGTCAAACTACAAAGCACGTATCTCTATTAGGATCTTCATTCCTAACTTAGCCTTATATTAAATGGTATTTTGACTTGTCAACTCAATCGAGTAAAGAAGGAAAGGATAAAAACTTAAAAAAAACATATTAACTTTAGTCATCATTCAAATCCCTTAGACAAGGAACAACCTCTCTTGCAAGTAAATAACATGGGATCCCTCTTCGACCTTCAAAATAAATAAGTGCCTTTGCACATTCTATTAGTAAATAAATAAGTAGGTGAAGAAGAGAAAGGATTCGTGCATTGAAAGGTGAAACAAGCAATTTTGTTAGGAAAATTAACAGGCCTTCTCGCAGCGAAGCGATGCTTATGTTTCCTTAACGTGACTCTATTGGGGTACTGAACAGGCTCACTGGTAGCAGAGAAACACCAGAGAATTTATTTAACTATGATTATCAAAATATCGTTATACTTACCATCCTTCTCCCCTATCGAAAAAATTTAGGTTTGACTAGTCTTGTGAATGTGTTTGAATTTGAGAGAGGAAAAGAAGAAACTATATCTTTAACTAGGAAAAGTGGAAAAGTCGGGGAAATCTACATCGCAAGTCAGTACTTCTTGTTAGGCTGAGACATTTCAATTAAGGATAAAACCTAGATCGAGAAGTTGGAGTTATACCAGTGTGTCTCCAAGTGTTGAAGCTGCGATCAACACCCTTCAAAATTTTTCCTACACTTGAATGTTGGATCCTACTGAGGATCTTACGATCTAACGTCCCATAGACACTTCAAGGTCACTCGATTTTTTACAAACTGTTTAAGTCTTCTTCTCAGGCTCTAAGTGTCAATGTCACTTTCTCGCACATGTTAAACCTTTGATGAATTCACAAGTGCACCTATATTTTTCAAGCTTAAGACATATATTGCACAGTTCTTGAGAGTAAGGCTTGTGCAACCTCTAGAAATAGAGCTTGTGTGATGATCAGTTACAGTGCTTGTGCAATCACTATTGACATTGACTGCACAATCCATAAGGAAAAATCACTGCATAACCTATGCTAATAGTTAGTGTTCCACATCTCTCGACAATCTCTGTCTCACTTCAATTTCAATTGTATTTTTATTCCGGTGAGTTTTCTCAACTGTTTCTTTTGCGCACCTCTAATTTTCTGATTTTATTTATTTCTTTATTTCACTTATACAAGCGGAAATTTTTTGTTCTCATTGTTATAGCATGTGTCTCTTTCCCTTTCTTTAGATTTTACAAGTGTCATTTTCAATTTTTATTACTGTCACCTTTTGGTAAGGGAAGTGTCACACCTAATGAAAGGGAGTCATTTGTACATTTTTGAAGGGAATATTAGATGTATTCTCTTGTACCAATGCGTTATATATATCATAAATACATGCATTAGACTCATTCCTAAAGTCTTTAGCAATGTTTCATTAATGTCGTCACTCGTGTTGCAAAGTGTATCTCAAGTGTCACACTCGGAGGTAAGTGTTGTTCTATTGGAATTTTGATGAGTACATGTTGATTTTGTGTGGTAAATGCTTCATTTTTTACTATTTAATCATATATAAGTATGTGATAATGTTCAAGTCATGTTCTAGTCCCATCTCTCGCCTCTTGGATCCCACACTTAGTCATTTTTTGAAGATGATCCTTCCCCGATCAAACTCCCTCTGTTCTTCCTCCCTAATCTGTGCATTGTGTAGTATTAGGCCTTAGTCAACCTATCCCACCTCTTGGAATTTCTCATTGTGAAGTCACGACCTCCAAGGAATGTGCATTTCTCATTATGCAATCATCGCCTCCCAGGATTGTGCATTAAAGAAACTTCCCAACTTTCTTGTATAGTTAGTTTCTCTCTATGCACTCTGTAGTTTTAGTCAATAGTATAACATATATCTCTCGCTTATTTTCCCAAATATGCAATCATTGGCCTTCCAGGATTGTGCACTGGGGAATCATAGTGAGAAATAACTTCTTGTCTACCTCTTTGAATTTCTCAACTATGCAATCCTTAGTCACTAGCCTCCCGGAACTACGAATTTTGCAATCACAGTGAGCAAGCCTTCATCACTGTCTCACTGACTTGTCCAACTGCACATTCTTGTGCCTCCCTGTCTCCTACAACTTTGAACTGCACAAATTAAATGATCAAGCCCTCATTTTTGTCTCCTTAACTCCCTCGGTTTCGCAATATTCCTTCTTTGACCCCCATATACTGCGTATTGAGAATTCATAGCCCCCAGAGCTTCACTCTTACCTCCTGGAACTGCACTTTGTACAATCCCTAAGTCTCCCCCTCATTCCAGTACATTTTTCTAGATCATTTATCGCATTGTATGGAGAATTAGATAGACTAGGATATTTTTAGACTGATTTTGTCTTTCCATGTGTGAATTCCATCTAGAAGTACTGAATCTTGATATGACATGATGATGCTTAAGGAGGATGTTTGTGAGATCATGCATAAATAAACATATGAAGATGGAACCATGAAGAGATCATCAAGCAAGAATATGAAGGGACACAAGATCATGACAAAATATTCAATATCAATATCACATAAAGGCTGCATATCAATCAACCTATTGGAGGATTAAGTTGAATAACATGCAAGATTAATATTGAAGACATCAAGGAAGCATGAAGAAGAAAAAAAATTCATTTATAGATCATCATGAAGATCCAAGTCATATTTTTCCAATTCATGGCTTGTACAAGTGTCATAATGTCATATGTGTAAATGGGTCTTGCCACATGATGTGGAGTGTAATTATGTATTTCCAAAAATGACAAAAATTTAAACGTGTGGAAGTCCAAGAGTCACATGTGGAATATGAAAAGTCACATGTGGACTAAAGAGTCACTAGGAAAATTACAAGAGTCTTGTAGAAGTTCAAGAGTCACTTGGAAGTCAAATATTCATGAGAGAAGCTCAAGAGTCATGAGGATATGAAAGGTCATTATTACTGTTATAAATACACCCTCATAACTCAATCAAAGGTATTTTAGAGTCATAGAATTTGGAGAGCTAGCGTTGGCTTCTCTAGCTCAACATAGGAGAGAAGATCATTCCTTGGAGAAGGAAGAAGTGACTTAATGTTCCATTTATTGGAGCTAGTGGCTTGCCATTGTAACTGTGTACTTGGATCTTTCACCTAATAATCAGAAGCTAACTGAGCCAACACATTTTCATGCATGTATAGTGAATAGTGTAAGACTATTCTTTAGATTTTTGTGGTATATGTTATGTTCATATGTACTAAGGAAATTGAGCCACTTCATTGTCTTTGGTACTTACCTTGTTGAATATGTGTTGTATTTTCTTTAATGATCATTATGTCTATGTGAACTATTTCGCTAGATAAATAATGAATATTTCCTTGTTCTCATGTGCCTCTCCTAGGATGGTATTATCAATTTCCTCCTAGAGACTCACTCTCATCTCCCATCTCATGAAAGTCTTTGTTTACACATTGCAAAAGGTGTTTCACAGTGTCAACTTACTTTCTGATTTTAAAGGATATGTGTGTAATATTTTATGTTATTCATTACAGCCAAGGGAAAAATTAAAGTAATGGTGGCCGAGTTGATACTCTGGATGGGACTCCTATTCCAAATGGTGTGAGTTATAATTGGGAATTCATACCAGGGATATCCCCTTGGTTGAAATATTTCCAGCATCATCAACACAACCCTAGGAGAACCATTGGACATGCCACTCAGCGACCCTCTCACCATCCACTATAGTGAATTCTATCTCCATTTTCTAACAATCATTTGAGTGTTTCCCTATATAAATAATTCATTGAACACCCAATACAACCTTAGTGTTTTCTAGATTCACCACATAGAAGTTTTTGATCATAATGTAGCTACCCATCTTCAGCTCCAACCGTGGAACCCTTTTTTTTCATTTCTTAGCATACCCATCATGCACCTCAACATTGAATCCCTCAAAGTATTCTATAAGAATCCTCTCTTGGCTACAGAATTTGAGTCAATGAATTTGTGTTTTGACCCGTCATCAATCAAGATAATAACATGTTATCACTATTCTACTCCTTTTACCTTGAAAGTGTGGTATCTAGGGGTACTTGATAGAGCGTCTATAGTTCCACCCTTAGTCTCTACGTAGGGCTACTCAACATTTATTTTCCTACGATGCTCATCATCCTAAGCATGTCCTTCCTCTTCTTCGCCATGATTGTATGAACTAACCTCTATGTGACACACCTTTCCATTACGCATGCACCTATGACATGATTCCCAAGGCTCCTTATAGTTAAATCAAATTTTCTTCCTTCTCATCATCCAATTTTCCTTTCCTAATCCACTCCTTTTGGAATGGATTCTTGTATGTTTTTATATGGAAGGAAATTTTGAGAGAAGATTTGTTTTTTGGCATTACATCCTCCATGTCGTAGATTTTTATGGTAGCATCTTGTAGAGAATCTGGTTTTAAGGCCTTATCCCAGCAAGATAGGGGTTTAGGTAGGCATTAAAAGAATATCACAATAAACATGTACTCCAACACATATGGCACCATGATTACGAGCCTATGAAGCTCTAAAATGTAGGCTTATATGGTACATGCATAATTGGTTTGTTCCAACTCTCTGAAATGTATTTTTGGGTCCTTATTAAATCATATTCCTTTGTGTGAAGTCTAAGTATGAGGAAATTCTCAAATGCCCCAAAGTGACTAGCCCATGGTACCACCACTCATGAGCCTCTCCTTCTAAATGAAGTGTATAGAATCTAATCGCCTATGTCTTCAAAAAAGGGTTGAGTTGGAAATATGTGTCCAACTTTTGAGCCCATACTCTAGTAGTGCATTATGATGAAGCATCAAGGGAAGGAATGGAAAATTTCCCCAGCTTCCATGGAATATCATAATTCTAAAAACCCATCTTGTTCTCGATTGGAATATTTATTTATTTTATGGTACAAAAATATTGTAAGAACATGGCTACATAAAATTCCTCACCAAGAGCTTGATAGTCCTTCAAATAATAAAAAAACCCTTTACCTTGTCTGTGTTGAACTTAATTTATTTCTTATTGTTCCTCTAATAACTGAGGTAAGACAGATTTAGGAATTTCTCAACTCCTTGTCTGAGTGTTATTCAAAACTAAGATATAGGTGTAGGCTCCCTTCAACATCGTTCCCATTGTTACCATTCGACCTTCTTGACCCATTATTGCTAACATTGTTTTGGTTCCATTGATTGTTTTCTATAAAACTAGGTGATAATTTGAACCAACTATTTTTTCCCCCCATGCAAGGTCATTATTCATAGTGCTTCCCTCAAGATGTTCATTCCTATCCCCCATGTCTTCCTCTTTTTTTAATTCCTAGTGACGATAGTTATCACCCTTTCTCGGTCTTCTATATGTGATGTAATCCCTATCCTTGGAAAACATCAGGATATCATGCACTCATATGTTGGAAATAAAACCAACTTTGATACCATTGGAATTTCCCTTACTAAAATATACTAATCAAATTTGAAATTCCTTTATTTTTATCTTGTGCACATTTCATCAAACACTTTGCATGTAATAAAATATGAAGCATTGCTAACACAACAACAACATATGAAATGTTCCATGTGCAAATATACCACAATAACTATAAAAAAACTTAAGGCACAATAATAAAACAACCTTGTTCTGGACTCGAAATGTCGATTAAAAATGCATATTGTGGAAAAAACTATGGAAACCTATTCGTAAAACACAACAAATATTGCACAATAAAATTTTAAAGCAATAAAATCATCCAAATAAAATCAAATATGTTTATTAATTGAGGCATGAAATTACATGCTAAGTATCCATTTAGCATACAAATCGATTTTTGGAAACTTGGAACAATTGTTTTTGGAATAAGAGATGAAGATGATGACACTGAGATATCTCTTATAAACTACTGAAGATGGCTTTGCCAACACAAAATTATTGAATTGATTCAACCTCCCTTATTGATGCCAAGAACCAATAATTATTAGCTCAGTTTTCTAAGATAAATAACGTTGGGCTTGAGCAATAAAATCAGGCTAGTATGTCCCTCCAAAACCCACAATTTTTTGTCAATAATTTGATAGATTCAGATTCACTTGATCTCCAGAAAATTATTATGGATAACTCGGCCCACATAACCTTTTGAATTCCATTACACTAAGAAGTTTTCCAACCTTATCTTCCACAAACCATTAATTGTTAAATCAACCCACAAAAACTCTTTAAATTTTGATCTACTAATAACTTGACGTCCCTTTACTTCCACAAACAAATAGCTAAATTGATCCACACAAACTCCACAAAAAATCTAGTTGAACCCTCGTTTTGGCCAAAAAGTTGAATTTCCCTCTTTAGGAATGACTTCCTACGAATAATTTGAGTGTTTCTTCCCTATGATCAACTACGGTAGATTTGTTTCACCATTGAAACCAATTCTATTATTGGTTTTACCCCCAACACACACACAAGCTACAAGAGATCTACAAATCAACTTGGGAAAATAATCAAGCATAATGAAACAATGAGCTCCAATTTATTTTTATAACCTTTTTCCCTTTGAACATATATTTGCTCAATTAAATAACATACCACCTTTATAATTATTTTCCTCACCTTTATAATTTTTATTTTTTCATGTGTGTCATTAAACAATAAAATCAATTGATCCCCCTTTTTATTAATTGTAGCCTATGGGAACCAAATAGGCTACTAAGTCAACCCCACCCCCACCCTGGTGTGATCGTTGAAAAAGGGATATGACATTTTGTACGCTTAGATACCTATGGAGAGGTAAGGAAAATTTTAAGGATGGAAATGTATCTTAAAGTTTAGAAACATTGACAAATATTATTAGTCCCTAATATGAAGATTGTAATTTTTTTGGCAATATTTTTGTAAAAGATATTTAGAGTTATAATGATTTTATAATATTCTATATAAATTTTCCGTGATTTTTAAGGTAAATTAATTTTATGCTATAAAATTTGGGTGAATAATATTTAGGAAATTTTGAAATTGGCAAATCCTTTTTTGGGAAAAATCTTGGAAAATTAGCCCGTCTGCGAATATTAGCCCCTAAATTTTATGCATGGAGAGGCCTTAAAGGGTAGTAACATGCACACACACACACAACCACACATTTCAAATGGAAAATGTTCCATAGTTTAGAGGATTCCATAGTAGTAGTCAAGGTGAAAGCTTTTTTTTCATTGGTTGGAAAATTCTATGTGTAACGTGATACGACATCTAAGGAGGAAACTATGTAATTTTGTAGTGATCCTTTCAAGGGTCAAAAGAACTTGTCTAGCCCTGATTTTAGGTTGATGGCATGCTTCACAAGATACTTATAAGCTTATCCACATGGAGTCTAGACCACTAGAAGAGGCCACCATAGATACTTTAAATGCACTAGAATAGGAGTTAGGTGAACAAAGTGTTAGGATTTTGGAAAAAATGGAGGAAAGGGTGATAGGTCCTTTTAGCCATCAAACCAAGGACCATAAATAAAAATGTGGTTCACCCCATGTAAGGAGTAATGACCCTAATGATGTATATTCATCAACTCTGAATGATTGGTTAGAGAAGGATGGTGTATTATCACACTCAAGGTATGAATTTGTAACCACATTGAATGAGGCCTATAATGAGTTGCATTACCTCTACAACCATGATATAGGTTGATGGGATAATTTTTCTTCTTATGGTTTGTTGGCAATATGCTAGTTTAACCTTTTGATTGGAAACACATCCTCATATTTGGAGGTGATAAGGTATTAGTCTCAAGAGGTCTATAGAAAGATAAATAGATGTAAATGTATCAATAATACAAAGAAGGATGTTAGCCTAAACCTAGGTGGAAAAAAAAATGTAAATTTATGTAAATATGAGACTAGGAATTGGTAAGATGTTTTCTATGGAAGAGATCAATGAGTTTGGAGGAACTAAAAAGTTGGACCAAGAAAAATATCTATCAAGTTTTTGGAGCCTCTCCATATTCCTTGAGTCTGGTAAACTGATGGTTGGGTTGGGTGTTCAAGATAATTGAATGAGCCAAAACTATGTTGCATCAACACTAGAAGTGGGGATCTCAATATCTATTGTAAACCCTTGAGAATTACCCTTATGTTTCATTTGTACATCTTTGTATTAGGTTGGTGAGCCAAGTTGATTTGAGCCTACATGTCCACTTCTATATACTTGCTTTGGGTCCTTCATATCCAAAATGCCTACACAATTAAGCTATTGAGCCTAATTACAATATAATGAGCCTTTCTGACTGCATAGGTGAGAAAATATAAGCTAGCATAAGGTCCTTTGTTTCTTTATAAATAGATGATACAATGTATTCAATTTTAGCCATGAAATTGGTGGAAGAGTTGTAGCTCACCATGCATCATTGTTTTATCGAAAATTGGCTTTATAAGAGTATTTGGAGTAAGCGTGACAATAATTTTCCAAGATGTGGTTAGAATTGTGATCGCTCAATCCAAAAGGTGGAGTTTATAAATATTCACTAAATTTATATAAAGAGGTGAAGCTTACCCACTCCATTTCATTTTTTAATTTATACCACTCCCATGTTAATAAAATCCACCACTAGTATACATCTAGTCAAACATGAGAGATGGGGGGTTAGGACTCCATAAGAGGGAAAGGTGAGGGGGTGAAAACATGAAATGGTTCCTAAACCATGAAAATTATATGATATTCATCAAATCACTTTATGAATATAACCCAAATTCATGAAGCATGGCTTAAACCTAAGTCACCACTTGATGTTATAACCGGAGTGTAACGCTCCCTCCCAACCCCTTGGACTAATCTAGGTTGTTGAAGGTGTTACTTTTAACTAGCCCAACCTCCATGGTCTCATTATGGATATGGGGTTACAAAATTTTTTCTCCAAAAAAATTTGTGGAATTAAATTTAGAATACCATCACATCTAGCTCACCAAGTGTTTTATAGTGATGTAAACCTCACCTCAATATGATTCTTGGATTGCTAGTTATGCCCTTTTAAAGATAGACCAATTAGACAATGTCACATGGAATCCATTTGGCCAATGGTTAAACACCTCATAGCTGAAAGTCATGGCACAAATGGGTAGTTTATATTGACAACCTATATTCATAGTGGGGCCCTTTTCATTTTCTACAATTAACAAATGGGGGGTGGGGGGTCCACTATTTCTCGCCTTTTTCATTAATTGACATACATATCTCCCATTGCACCTCTTTCTAACTTTCTTCAGAAGAAAACCTTTACAATGAGATACATGAACTATGAGTTCGAAGTGGTACCATTTGGGCTCACAAATTCCCTATCCACATTCATGTGCCTAATGAAAAATATCCTCAACCAATCTTTGGACAAGTTCATGCTAGTCTTTGGTGATGATATTTTGGTTTACTCAAAACCTGGAGAAGAATGTGAAGATAACCTAAAGGGGGTGTTGTAATTACTATAAGAAAAAAAATTATATTCCAAACTTAGTAAATTTGATTTCATCCAATTATAAGTATAATTTTTTGGACATTTCATGTTAAAGGAAGCAGTAGTTATAGATCCAGAAAATATCAGGCCATAATGGAGTGGTCGACTCCCTAAAATTTTATGGAGGTCAGATCCTTCATGGGATTGGTCAGATATTACCAGTTATTCATTTAATGTTTTTTAAAGATTGGAAATCCAATCATAAGTTTATAGAAGAAAAGAGTAAAGTTCCAAAGGACATTAGAGTACATAGCTAGCTTTGGGAAACTTAAGCTCTTGCTCACACATGCAACTATTTTGAGAATAACATACCTAGAGAAGGATTTCCTAGTTTGCACAAATTCCTTGAAGGAAGGACTAGGTTGAGTCGTGATGCAATAATGAAATGTAATATTCTACGAATGAAGGAAACTAATGGAGCATGAGAGGAACTATGTTAGTTATGACTTGGAGGTAGCACCAATCATGCATGCAATGAATATATGGAGGCATTACTTTCTTGGGAGAATATTTATGCTGATTTCATATCATGGAGGACTAAGGTACTTTTTTTATCAACCTAATTTAAATTCTAGACAAGCTATATGGTTGGATTCAATTATTGAATATTTTGAAATCAAGAATATTAAGGTCAAGGAAAACCATGTAGCAAATGCACTTAGTAGAAGTATATAAGTGGCTCACCTGGAAGTCGTGAGCACTTGTGAAATCAACTCCAAAGAAAATATTAAAAATGCATTGATACATAATGAGAATTTACAGTATGTGAAGGAATTCTTATAGTACAAACTAGAGGGAAGAATAAGAGAGAATTACAAGCTGATTGGTGATGGTATGTTGATATTCAAGGATATATGTTATGTACCCTTCATGACCAACTTTAGGAAACTCATGATGGATGAGTTTCACAAATGACCTTATTCAAGTCATCCTGGTTGCTAGAAAATTACAACAACGATAAATAATTATATTATCAGCCAAGAATGAAGAAGGGAATAGATGAATAAAGTTCCAAATTTCTAGAATCCTAACAAGTCAAAGTAGAATCCAGACATCCAACAAGATTATTATAGCCAATTCCAATACCTAAGTGGAAGCGGGAAGTCATATCCATGGACTTCATCATGGGATTGTGGTAGAAATCCAAACAGTATATTCCATTATGGTGGTACTGAAACAATTGAGAAAAGAAACTCACTTTATAGCTATTAAGTATACCCACAAAGCTATTGACATAGCTCTGAATTTTATGAAAAAAATTCAAATTGCATGGAATACCCAAGAAGATCATTTCAGATCAGGATGCCAAGTTCAATTCAAATTTTTGGAAACCATTATTTACAGGGTTTGATACTAAATTATATTTTAGCACAATGTATCATCCTCAAAGAGATGTCAAACTTAAAGGTTAAACAAAATTCTAAAAGACATGATGAGGATGTATGTCATGCATCAACCAAAGAGGTGGGAAAAATTCCTACCATTAGTGAATTTTCATACAACCATGGGTACCGAGAATCATTGAAGATGAGTCATTTTGAGGCATTGTATGGTAGAAATTGAAATATCCCCATTATTTGGGATTACCTTGTGAATAGGGTGGTACTTGGACCTGACATGTTGAGAGAAATGGGGAAAGAAGTGATTCATATTAGGTAGAAGTTGAAAGCAACCTTGGATATGAAAAAGAGTTATGTAAACTAGAAGAGAATGAAAAAATAATTCTAAGTGGGAGAGCATGTATATATCCACATCAAACTAAGGAAGAGCTCAATGAAAGTGGGGTCATGTGTTAAATCAACACCCAAAATTTTTGTACCATTTCAGATTTTGGAAAGAGTGTGACTAGTGGCTTATAAACTTACCTTGCCAACCCTAGTGAAATCACAGTGATTGATTGGTTTGTTACAAGTAAAATTCTAGGGAGAATTCCAACCTAAACCACAATGCATCCTGGAGAAAATACAAATCATGCTCTAGAATTCATAAATAGAGCAGGTCAAGGTGAAATGGAAGCACTTTTGAATCGATAAATATACTTGGGAATTTGAAGACAAAATAAAAGAGATCTACCCTTTTTTTTAATGTATATATTGATATAAAAGATGTTAATTATAAAGCTCAATTTATTTATTTATTTTTATTTTTTTAGGTTATATAACCCTAAGGATGATATTCATTTAAAGGGGTGGGGTTTGTGACAAACCTTCTATTTACCCCAATTTTTATAATGTGGTTGTATTTTTAGCATGGGAATAAGAGCCACAGTTGGATGATACAATGTGTGTAATGATAGCATAGGCATAGGAGCCAAAAATGTCTAATATAACGCATGTAATTCCAATGTGGGAACTGAGCCACAACTCGTTGATACAATTCATTTTAAACATCTAAAATTTGATCCTTATCATCACATAATGAATGAGAGGTAAGCCTTATAGATTCTAATTTTTGATGGATTTTAATGCTTAGAAAGCCACGAAACCCAACCTAAATTTAGATGTTGGACTACTATTTACAAACCTGTTTGAACCAACTGAATAATAGTTAATTTACAAGATGTGATTGGAGGTGGTGGTGCAGAATTGATTGAGCCACTTCTTGATAGTCGATTTATGAGATGTGATTAGAGGCAATGAAGGAGAAGGCAATGCCCTTTTAACCTAATGTATCAAAGATATAGGTGAATGATCTCTCAAATTTGCAAAAGGAATGTGAGGAGGAAATATATAAACACACAAATAAAGAGGGAGTGGATTTCTCTCTAGGGCATTGTTTGTTTTTTTTGTTGGTTCTCACTTGATAATACAGTGGGTGATTTCTAGGTTTTCTCTCATTGGTGATCATTGGAGCATGTGGAATTTGTTGGGAATTTGCAGCAGAAGATGAAGTTGTGTCTAAGTTGGTATGCAGAGCCCTGCATATGAGTTAAACCCCTATGATTTTTTGGTTAAATACATATGAACTATGTGTGATGCTACTAGACTGTGTTTTCTAAGCTTGTGTGGTCAGTGGGAGGCTCAATGGAAGATTGAATCACTATGGTGCTTGTTTTATATATGTTAAATCACCCAGACAAGGATTTTTGGGTCAATGTGGTGCTTGATATATAGTTGATAAACCACTTGGACAATGCACATTATACCCCTATGGTGGTTACTTTGAAAATACAATTGATAAACCATGTGGAAAGTGGATTCCACTCTTGATATGGAGCAATACCCCATATAAAAATTTATTTAATCCATGTGAATGAACTCATAGGAAATATTGGGTCATTGTGGTGCTTACTTCTAGGAACAATTGATAAAACACCTCAGCGGTTGTTCTACATACAACTGATAAAAATCCTTGGTGTTTGATAGTAGAGGAAACTTGATAAACGACCTAGATAGTGGACTCCATATTTTGAGTGTTTAACTAAAATTTTGGCATGAATTCCCTGAGAAAGCATTTCCTCAGACATTGGATCTATCTCAAGGGTGGTCATTTGCAAGAAAGTTATGGTGTAGCTAGCCTATGGTTGGGTGGAGAGTGGAAGTCACTCAAGTTGCAAGGGAGTTTAAGATATACATATAAGTATATTATAGTTTCATATATAAATCATGAACGATGATTTTCAATGTTATGTTTATGATTGGTATGAGGTCTTGTGTGTCAATAATGAATGTCTAGATTTTTCTTTTCAATATTTAGTTCATGATTAATATGAGAAATTGTGTTTATGCTCTCTTATTTGACAACATTGGCTTATTAATATAGTAGCTCACTTTGTTCAAAGTATTAGATCAAATTGTGACAAATATGATCTCGTGGTCCAACGTCGCATTATGACAACCATGGTCATCCATGGTCAACCATGGTCCAACGTCACATTATGACAAAGATTGTCTCAATATGAAAATCAACCGTGGTCAACCATGGTCCAATGTCAATTTGTGACAAATATTGTCTCAATATGAAAATCAATGATGGTCAACCATGGTCCAACGTCGCATTGAGACAAAGATTGTGTCAATATGAAAATCAACCTTGGTAAACCATGGTCGAATGTCGCATTGTGACAAATATTGTGTCAATTTGAAAATCAACCATGGTCAACCATAGTCCAACGTCGCATTGTGATATAGATTGTGTCAATATGAAAATCAAGCATGGTCAAGCATGGTCCAATGTTGCATTGTGACAAATATTGTGTCAATATGAAAATCAACCGTAGTGAACGATGGTAAACCATTTTATTTTAGGGTTTATAATATTTATCCCAGGGTTTATACACCTTGGGTTTGTAATATTAAACCCTTGGGTTTAATATTATTACCTTGGGTTTATAATCCCTTGGGTTTTTAGTATTAATCCCTTACATTTATTAGTCCCTTGGGTTTATAATATCAATATCTTGTGTTTATTAATCTAAGGGTTTATTATTATTTTTATTATTATTATTATTATTATTATGTGGTTGATATACCCCTATTAGCGTATATCAACCACATTTATTAATGTGGTTAATTAATTAACAATTTTTAATTAATATTAAATAGCATTTAATATTAAATAATATTTAATATAAATTAATAATTGTTTTTTTTCTAATTAGGATTAATCTATTAACAAAGGGAGTAAAATTACATCATGATCGTAGTCAAAAACATTGCCCTGATTAAAGGCAGAATTGTCAAGAAAAACATAGATGAAGACTACCCAGTGACAGGGAAACCAGTCTTAAACATATTACCAAATCCCACGCAGGGGAGAAAATTTTGATCTCCTAGATGTTTGCAGAGTTTACAGAATTCCAAAATTAAAGAAAAATTCAACATAGCAATATGAACAGAGACTTGCCCAATTGTATGGGCCGCAAAGCAAGATACAAAGACCGTAGAGAGCAAAATATTCATCCGGAGGCTCTTCAACTATATGGCACCAATCTTTT
This sequence comes from Pinus albicaulis, assembly GCA_034641835.2. Taxonomy (NCBI): domain Eukaryota; kingdom Viridiplantae; phylum Streptophyta; class Pinopsida; order Pinales; family Pinaceae; genus Pinus; species Pinus albicaulis. Next base: position 134,544,849 of record CM076578.1, on the reverse strand, counting down.
GCAAGCAGGTCCCAGGCAAGAGCAGCTTCGGAATCAGAAGGTCCAGGATCAACCGGCGCCATCTCCACATCATGTGCGCTGCGAGCTTGAGCATCCAGACCCTGCACAGTCGCACTACCAATCCCCACCTGGAGGTTTGAAATCTGAGCATTGTTAGAGTCGAGGCTTGCCGGATGAGAGCTTGGCTCCCCCAACTGGGCTTCCTCATAGAAGACCACAGTAATTGTAGTGGTTATCCTTGGGCGGTTCAGAGAGCAGTTGAAGGAGAAAAGCGTTGAGCCTGCGTGGGAGAAGGCAAGGTGGCAGGAGGTTGGGGAACAGGGGAGCCCAAACGGTGGCTTGAATCATGAAACTGCCCTCTCCCACTACGGGTGCGAGGATAGTGGCTGGCATAGAATTCATTGGAGAGGGAAGGTGACTCGGAAGAGGGGCTGGAGGGCGTGCGCAGTGGCCGGCCCCTGGTGCTGCCCCTGCAGCAACGCAATCTATGGCGCAGACGAGGCATAGGGGAGGAAACAACAACGGGTTCAAAGCGAGGCAGAGCTGCAAGAATGAAGGAGCCAGAGCAATTCAGACAGAAGCCAGAATAGAGGTCAGAGGCCAGAGTGAAATGCAAAAGGATCAATAGAGGCAGCTCCACAGAAATACCAGAGCGAAGCTCCAAATTAGCCTCCCCATTCAAGCAACGAGAAGCAGCAGGCTCAAAGCGAGGCAGAGCAGCAGGAATGACGGGGCCAGCACCATGCAGACAGAAGCCAGAATAGAGGCCAGAGGCCTGAGAGAAATGCAAATGGTTCGACGGATGCCCAGAGCCAAGCTCCAATTTATCTTCCCCATTCAAGCATCAAGAAGCACCCGCCATTAATGTTACATTGAAGAGAGCCAAAGTCTAAAGCATGCTGGAGCATGCGGAGGCGTGAACAGGAGCGGAGGACAAGATATGAGCAGCGAAACCACTTAATACAATGCAATTGAACCCTACGCTCCTTAAATGCAGAGAGTCGTCGTTCATAAGCCATTTGCCCGCCATGTCCTGGGTAGGCAGGTGTCGCCACACCTCGGCCCGCCCCTGTCCCGTCATATTTATCGTCCCTCTATACACCCACATCCAAGAGATCATAAATTAATAATTGTTATTAATTATAATGATAATAATAATATTTTTATTGCAATAATTTTTTTCGTATTATTATTTCTATTGTTGTATATTTATCAATGGTAGATACAAATGAAGCCTTTTGCTATATCAACCACATTAATGGGGATGTCTTACTTAATATAGTAGCTCACTTTGTTGAAAGGATTAGATATTTTTTATAGATGGACAACAACTCTTTTTGTATAGTTGTGAGAATTTGTGTGTTCATGCTTAGTCAATTGATAAACATAGCTCTCTAAACAAGTTTAACCAAATGGAAATTAGTGTAAGAAATCGATGGTGGTTTGTTAAATATTTTATTGAATTAATGAAATGACCATAAAATTGAAATACCGTGTTTTCTAATCTCGTGAACAACATGAATGTGATTAATTATTAATCCTTTTAATTAATATTTTTAATTAGTGATTAACAAATATTCAATCAATGTTTTAAACTTACCGGTATGGGCAATGTTTTGAGATGGTGGAATTAGTTTTAGAATTTGAAAAAACCTACGGAAAAGAGGTTGTTGTAACACCATCTTCATAATAGACCTTGGATATCAAGTCAAAAGGGTAGCACTCCTACTACCTGAGATGACATAAGGGGGACCGTGGGAGGTATTACAACCATGAACATTTTGCAAATGCAAATTCAAAGGGTGGATAACATTAAAGTAAAATGTGGAAGACTTAGATCGGGTTCTATTAACTTAGAGTAAGGAAGCCTTAATGGTAGGCTCCAACAATTTTAAGGAAGGTTATTTGAAAATTTTAGGAAAACAAGATGAATCAATATTGCATTAGTTGAGTTACCCAATGGAAATTGAGGACCAAGAATCTCCTCATTTTGTTGGGGTTGGAAGTCCATCACAATATTGAAATTTTCGTATTTTTACCGCTTATATTTTGGGCACTTTTGTAAAATTTGTGACCTACAAACAACTATGTAAAACATGATTGTTTACCAGATGGTATAACAATCATTAGGTTTTTGTTTAAGATTTTGAATTTCATGCTAGCTATACGCAGAAAAGAGTAACCATGTCATGTTTTTAAGTGAGTCTATCAGTTGACCAAGTACCAACATCTTCTCTTACCTTTGAGCTGAAAGGGAGGTCGATTTATTTCCCCATGTAGTCCCTTATGCCCAAAATTTTATTCAATTAGGGTTATCTCATATGGTTAGGCAGAATGACTATTATTTGCCCCACCCAAGTTCAAATCCCTACTTGTGACATGATGAGCTATAATTCCTTGATAAATATTGCTGTAATGGCTTTGTGCCCATGAATATTATTGTGTTGGCTTTGTTCCTTGTGAAATCTTAGTTGAGTATCTTTCTATACTAGCCTAGTACCAACTACCTCACTCTAGCCCTTGGGCTAAGAGAGAGGTTGATTTCTTTCCTTGGAATACATACACATACACAAAAGAAATTATAAATAAAAATATTAATTAGAGAAAAAATATTATACATGATGATGATGATGATGATTAATGTTTGTTAAGACTTATATGGCCTACCGAACCTTATGAAGGTAATATATTAATCATAATTCTTTAACATTGTATTTCTATTCTAAAAAGAAGTGAGAGAAGTGTACCTAGATCCTCCTAGTTGTGTTGACCTAAAAGGTCAAGAATGTTGCTTTGTGACAAATAAGGTTGTTAATATGACAAATATTTTGAAAATTAGACTGAATTTAAGTATAAGATGGATAATCTTAGAGAACTTATTTTCATCTTCAATCCTCCTATGATCACACAAGTGACAAACTCCTTCATGCCATGGTGTTTTGGGAATTGGTAAATGCCCAATTTCACTATGAAGCTCATAAAAATTAGTTTTTATCTTGAAAATGTTCATTTTCTTCTTAACACTAGTCAAGACAAAGATAATTTTGGTTTTTGAGACTCGGGTTGATAAACTCATAATATCTTAGTCTCCTTTTTCCCTCTAGCTCTTTATTTCCCCACAATTTAGCCTTAAATTTGGAAGTAATAATATGTTTAATATATTTGGATTTTGCAAGTTGATCTCCTACTTTATTCCCCAATAGTCTAGCCAAGACTAGGCATCCTTATGCTACTCTCACTTAGCCAAAGGTGGGAGGTTTTCATTAGACTTATAAACAATTTCAGAAAATATTTTGGTGACCATGATGTGTAACTTGTTCTTATATGCAAGATACCTAGTCATAGTCATACTTGAATCACGAAGAATAAGAAAATGTGAAGTTGGGAAACACTTTTTGCCCTTTTTTGACGTTGAAAATTGTAATTTTCTATGTTTTTCAACTTCAACTCCACTAAACTCATATTTTTATTGCAAATTATGCTTTGACATAAAAACAAGAATTGTAGAGAATTGTCTTACCTCCATACCCATATTTAAAATAAAAAAAAATATTGACATATAGAGGGGTAAATTTGTTGTTTACTAACTGCATATACTTGAAATTTTCAGGCAAACATAAATAGTCACTTTATTATCCTTAACTTTTTTTAGGGAAGGTTATTCATTTTTTGGATAATTTTCGGATCAAATCACTATTTTTTGGTAATTTTCGGATCAAATCACTATTTTTTATTATTTTTTGAAATGGACGAAGACAAAAAAACAGTGATGTTTCAGTACATTTTATTATCCTTTGATTTTCTTTTCAATGTGATCGTCAATAAGAAAAATGAGAATACCCTTTTGAAGTAGACAGGGAGAGGAAGTGCACTATGATTTTTTTGAATTTTTTGGTGTCCTCATTTGAAAGTTATTGAATTTTCATTCAGTGCAATTTTTCGAACAATGAAATTCCACAGTGACACAGTTTAGTAAAAAATTAATAAAAAATTGAATTTTTTAATGAAACTCCATAAATCTCACATCATCAAAAAATAGATTTAGAGACGAATCTAATGGTACTTGGTCGGACATATAACATTTTGTTTTTGTAGGTGTTCTATCCCTCCAAAGTTGCAGGTTTCTCAAAACTGCAGAATTTTCTGAGTTTTTCTTTGACCAGAAACTCTCAGCCGAGATAATGTCTCAGACGAGAAATTTCTAAAACTCTCGACCGAGAAATTTAAACCAATTTAACCCGCCTAAAGTTACTTTTAAGCGCGCGGGAAAAATCTCGGCCGAGAGTTTGTTGCCGATAGTTTGCGCAATAAAACTCTCGGCCGAGAGTTAGAAAAACTCTCGGCCAAGAGTTTTTGAATGTTAAAAACTCTCGGCCGAGAGTTTTTCTAACTCTCATCCGAAAATCTTTGCCGAGAGTTTTGTGACCACAACTCTCGACCGAGAGTTTTCAAAACTCTCGTCCGAGAGAATTTTAACTCATGTTAAACCCGACAGAAATATTTAAAATTTCTCGGACAAGAGTTTTGAAAACTCTCGGCCGAGAAATTTAGTTGACTTTTTTTCTCGGCCGAGAAATTAAAAATTTCTCCCGAATTCTAACCATCTGCCAAAAAGTGTTTCCCAACTTCGCGATTAGTCAAATTTTCCTTTAATTTTGAGATTGTAGATTGATTTTAGGTTTGTTCATTCTTCCTCCACTACACTCTAGATATACTACAACGTCAAACCTCACATCCATATAAAGTCTTAAAAAATATTTCATTCTAAATTAAAATTAGAAAAATATATATAATAATTAAAAATGAAAATTAAATAATTTAACATTTATTTTTTATATATGGAAAAGAAATTTGATATTTAATTTAATAAAAACGCATTCATTAAATTCTTTTATTCACCGAAAAATTATTTATATCTCATCATTTAAGTAGCAATGCCATTATATAAAATAGAAAAATTAGTGTTTTTTCCTTTTAGTGTAATTGAAATATTTTTATTTTTTCCTATCTTAATATAATTATTTTTTAATTATGTTTTAATATATATTAAATTGTAAAATACTTATATAAACCTATTTTTAATTATTTTTTAATACATATTAAATTGTAAAATACTTATATAAACATAATTTGGCATTATCATAATACCATAACCTTTTTAAAAACCTTACATAAATATTTTCTTAGTCAGAAATCTCTTACATATTGTAAATAAAGATTTCTTTTTTTCCTTTTAATTTAACTAAAATATTTTTATATTTTTTCTTATCTTACATTGTTTTTAATTAGTTTTTAATATATATTAAATTGTAAAATACTTATATAAATATATTTTTAATTATTTTTTCCCCGATTGGAGTGCCAAGTGGCTAATGCTGCTCGACAGTTGGAGGCACGTGACGATGCGCACCATCCCGACGCCCTCACTCATTAAATCCCTGCAATTGGAAGATGGATGGTACTTTCGCATGCTGGATAATTATGCCAGCAAAGGAATGCCAACCAATTATGTCAAAACGACCTTGGAAACAACAAACGAATTGGTTAAGGAATGAAGAGGTTAGTCGACGTAGCATTCTTCCCGATTGGAAAATTCACGGAGGATCAGAAGGCAACTCTGCGTCAGGTCTACAACAATCACGACTCTAGATCCTTTGGTATGCAATGCCTCTGGTTCTCATCCTCATTAATTTTCCTCCTACACAATGTAATAACAAAGGTGATAGTATGTGCATGGGTAGGATAGAGGGATTGTATAATATTTGTTGTTGGAAGGGTAGGAATTGTTATCATTCTGATCTCAAAAAGTCGTATGCACTCTTCTGCAATGTCTTTTCCTTTTGAATGTTAAATCGTCAGAATCTGGCTATCACAGATAAGGCCATAAAGCCATGTTTTAGAACCCCCTGTAGGTTATTGCTTCTGCAATCTCAGAGTCTCTCGTCTCACCCTTTTCAGGCTTCTTGGAGATGCCATTGTGACCTTGATTGTGTATCTCAATTATATGAGAGTGCTTGCATGATGTGCCATGATAACCCGACAGTCGCCAGTCACCTTACCTTTGCTCTCTATGACTGGAATAGGCAGGTAACAAAAACCCCCTCTCTGTGTAAATTGGGATGTCTGGTCTGTCATTCACCTCCCTTAGGAACCTAAACCCCCAACCCCTCTTTGTGTAAATTGTGAGGTATGGCCTGTCAATTACTCACTTCAGTATTTCTTCATGCAAATTTGTTGAATGTTAACTGTGGTATGTTAGATAGGGGGAATTATAGTTTCAACTGTAATCTTGGCTAGCTGGTTTTGTCAATCAATAAGGTCTTCAATCATAATGGTTTACCTACCTTTCTATGTAATATAATATGCATGGACATTTTCATTGTTACCTACACTATGACGGAAACTGTGGGTCCCACCAGATTTCTCGTGTACTCTGTTACCGATTTTCCCTCACCCTATACAGGCCCACTTACATTTCTCATAGGTATAGTTCAGCAATTTTCAGTGCTCGTCAGTCCGGATATAAAAACGGTGAAAGTTCAGTCAGTAAAACGACAGCCCAAGAAAAAAGGAAAGCAGAGGCTTTCAAAAACCACGGTCGGGCCAAGTAAGCAAGGCAGGAAGATGAAGAAATAGATCATGGAGAATCTCTTCAAAGAAAGAGATCATGGAGAATCTCTTCGAAGTTTATTCTGCAAGGAATCCTCCATAGATTCGTAATGTAATCCAAGGCTGGGAGATGGAAAGTAACAGTATGGAAGAATATATAGAGGTTCGGGAGGAAATCATGGATTTTGTTGCTGACCCCAGGAACACAAGAGGGAGATTATCCCTCTTTCACCAATCCATCCACACATATTGGAATCTGAAATGTGTGCTGGCTAAAACCCTGCAAAGTTTACACGAAAATGAAGGAAGTCCCACAGTGATCTCGATTCTACAAGAAATCAAAAAAGAAGTTCAAGATATAAGGTTATCTCAGTACCATGTCACAACCTGTATTGGCAGAATTGAAAGGCAGCTTCAATCGATGCAGCAAGTCGGCATGTCGGGCTCAACTGCAAAAGACCTAGCGCCAATAGACTCTTCATATGGTTAACAAATGATGCACTAAGTTTTTATGATTTTTGCTGCTAGCTTTTACTTTTCATGTTGCCAAATAGACTTTGCTTTAAACAGTAAAATGGACATAGCGACTATTAGACGAAAGAGACAATTTCAATATTGGATGGTGTTTAATGCTTTAAGGTGGCCAACAAACCTGGTTTCCTTCGGGCAGGTTGAGGCCACCACATGTGTATATGTTGCAACTTGCTCTCCTTTTTAATAAATAGAAAATGGTAAGGATCTATGAAATTTACAAAATAATAATAATAATAATAATAATAATTGTTTTTTAATATTTATTAAAATGTAAAATACTTATATAAATATAATTTGGCATATATTATTATAATCATAGCCATACAACTTGAGTAGGTCTAATGGTTAAGAGCATGTGTTTCCTCCTAAGATGTCACAGGTTCAAAACCAAAGGGGTAGAATATGTATGCCTTCGTAGACTTAGCAGTCAAATCTCTGCGTGAAGATGGATCCCTTGTCTCACAAACAAAAAAGTCTCATACAACAATTTAAAAATTAGATAATAAAAATAATAAAAATCTTACATAAACATTTTCTTAATCATAAATTTCTTTCATATTATTAATAAAACAAATTTAAACAATACATATTATTATTACTATTTTATATATTAATTAATAATATAATTTATTAATCTTGATATCTTTAAAATTTTAAAAATTTCAACATGTGAAAGCCACACTTCAAACCTCTAGAAAATTCAAAAACAAGTATTTATATATACAAAAAGTTTACACTCATTCAACTACAAATAGTATTCAAAGTTAAGTTTATGAAAGTGGGAAAGATGGTGGCCCACAAATAGCATAAGGGGAGCGTCGGTTAGCAAAACTTTATGTATGCCCCCACCACTCAATACACTTTCGCATTCAAACCTTGAAAAAAGAAAGAAAGAGATTGTAGTTGAAACGCAAAGTGCAATATTCCCTAGGATCCACCTTCTGAAAAATCCACGTAATTGTAACATATTAATCCATTCCATGAGATCCACCTTATATTTTTTCTTCATCTAAATTATTAAGTATTATATAATTATAACAATAATTTTTAATATTATTATTTAATTTTAAGATCACAATCAAGTGAAAATCTAAATTGATGTATGAAATTTTTATATTTGTGAGATGAGATCTACTTCTTTTCGACCATTTAACTACTAAATCTACAAAAATATACATACTCTATCTCATATTTTAAACTAATAACTTTTTATAAAAAAACATATACTCTTAACCATTCTTAACAATACATCACAATTTACACAACAAAAATAATTCTAGATAATTTAGTGATTTTCATAATTTAAATTCAAATTAAAAATTAAAACTTTTCCAACATTCAAAAAAGGGTTATTCCTCTATAATGATAAGTGCACATGACTTTTGTCACATTTATTCTTTCTTTTCAATTATTTCATTTGTCCCCTTCGAAAAAAGGTAATGGTCAGAGTGTCACATTGATTCTTTTCTTTTCCATTATTTCACTTGTCCCTTTGGAAAAAATGCAATCGTCGAGATGTGAATTAGTTGGAAGTTAATTGTTGTTATTTTTCATTTCATATATTATTTCATGAAAAAAAGTAATGGTTGCAAGGTGAATTAGTTGAAAAGTTAATTGATATTATTTTTCATTTTACAAGTGTGAGTTTAATCGTTATAAGTATGATTATGATTTTAAGTATAATTATAATTTTGATTTTTCTTTTTGATTTATTTTATTTTATATTTTTAGCAATTATTTTATACAATTTTATTATAAATTTTCTCTTAATTTTTTGGAGTCTTAAATTGTAATTGTGTAATTTTTTCTTTTGAAATTTTATATTATAGTTGTGTGATTTTATAAAACTTGAATATTTCAAGAGTTTATTTTTCTTTTACTTTGAATTCACTTAGGTATTTAAAAATGTATTTTTTCTTTTAAATAATTAAAATTTATAATTTACTCAAATATTGTATCTTTATATTCTAAATAAAAATACGGAAACATGTAATAGTTAAATTACCCCTTACATAATTATACCATAAATTATTATATTTTATTGTGTTATGGGGTACTATTGGAACCGATTTTCCATAGTCAGATGGGATTGTTGAATTTCTATGAATAAATTATAAATTTTGAATAAATTAAGTCAAAAACCTAGTTGTTTCGAGTTTATATCCCATGTGGGACTTCACATGTTATTAGACTAACTGTTTGAATTGTTATTCACTACCTACAAAGACATTATGGTAGAAGTATCTCATTCATAACAACATCCTCAGTTGTAGCTAAGCAATTCACCACCAAACATCCACAATATTAACATGAAAAAAATATAATAACACTGTCAACTCCTCCTATTACGTAGGAAACTAATGAGTATTGAATCCACGTTATAAAGTTATACAATCAATCTCCAGGAAATATTGATAAAATAACACATTCATACAGAAACATATATGGGATCAATCCATTGATATTTCATTACTTCAAAATGAGGAAACATGCATGGTGTGCTACACTAGACAATCACTTCAATCTGAATCATCAACCTTATTAAATCCAACAGTAACACATTACATCAACATTTACAAGGAAAAACATTATCGACTCTAACACAACATGTCTCATATACACATATGCTCCACAACAACTACAAACATGAAAAATAAATAAGAATGAATGACTATAATCACTAAAAACGACTTCACTAAAGATACAACATTAGTGACTCTTTGTTCTTCTGGCCAACCCCTGAACTAAGATAGAAAATTATTCTTAATATCCTTGATTAGCTTCTCGATCCTCCTCAACCCATTTCTCCTCCATTATAGTTGTCATCCACATCAACTGACAGTTTAGATATTCTGTGATAACTTCAAACTATCCCATGTTGTTCAACTGCCAAATAGTGCATGTTGGAAATATTTGCTAGCAACTTGTTTACCACTCTACCGATTTCTCCCCCTATACAAATATATTCTGATTCCTTTTCCATGGATACCTTCCTCTCCTTTGCAGTCATCTAAAAATCCTAAATACTAAGATCTACTTGCATGTGTCCTCACCTGCTTGATGTTTCAAACTTCCACGTGAAGTGCCTCCCTGTGCTGCATCCTCTTTCTCGTTCTAGACTCTCTATAGTGTGTTGGATAGTCTTCTTATGCACAAATATCCTCTGCATGGTCCCTTGCACTATTACCAAAAAGTTGAAAAACAATCTGCCTCCAATAGACCCCAACATAAAATTTTCACTCGTCCTGACCCACTGAGTCTGTCTTCTGAAAGGAAATATTTAATTTTTTGACCTGCTTTGAAACTCATAAGCCCTTATTCTGCACCTCTATTTCGGTTACAATATATTCCCCTTGCCTAATTAAGCTATGTATTATTATGGTGGTCAGATCCTTTGTGACTACCCAACGTCCTCGCTTCTTGTCTGTTTCACTATCATCAACAATTCACCACAGTTATATGTAAATTTTAGTGCATATTCCTATATTTTTTACCACAATTTCCTATCTTCTCAGAGTTTATAAATTTTCTTATTAATTTTCATCTTTTCCTGTGTGCCACTTCGCTTGTCCATAAATTTACCCATTCCACCCATACTTTGCTCAATTTATGGCACTCTCTTCAGCTCTTAGTATCTTGTCAGTAAGTTCTATGGTGGTGGAGCCTAGATAAAAACATTCCATAGTTGACTCCCCTGTTCAACCATAATATGACAATATTTTTCATACTCATCTAGCTGGTGGTATTTATATCTGGCATGTTGAATCAAAGCTTTTTGTTCATACTCTTTTGGTGGAGTTGGTGGCTTCTACTACACTGTAAACTCATATACTTGTGCCTTGAGGCCCTGAATAACCTCACTGATATTTCCCATAAAACCTTCACCTGGGGCAGTGTCTTCGACATGATCACCCATGAGCTCCCTGTAAACTTTCCCTAGTGATACATGACATTTATTTTCACTGTCTGTTGCTAATTTCTTCTCTTATTGTAACTGTTAATTTGCTAGCTTTGTATGATCGAATTCTGTAATGGTGGATGCTACCCTATCTTGTAATTCTTGCATAATATTGTGTTGGAGCAAATGTAGACCATCCAGAGTCAACTAAGAAAGCACTAAGTTAACATGTGTAGTTGTTGTTATTCTTTGTTGGACTCTTTCTTAAAGAATTTTGAAATCTCTAGTGGAAAGCCACAATACCTTCTTATTGCCCCCCTATGAAGGAGGAATCTGCATGGATTCAAGGGAGTGGTATTTGGTTTTCAGAATGGGTGGATTCATGGGCTCTGATGAAAGTTCTTGCACCACCAACCCTTCACACAATTCGCCCATTGTTTGTTGCATCTTATCTAACCTTTCCTTGGTGACCTCCTCGATTTTTTCACTTATTTTTTCGAACTCTTCCTCTAATAACATGGGTTGAACCAGAGAGGAAAGACAATTACTTTTGCTTCTTTCTAGTCTGGTTGGTAGATCTACTACCTGCACTATTCCTCACTATCCTCTTCTTTCCTAGTGTCACTTCTTTCAAATGTGTTGGTTATTCTTCCCATGGTTCCTGTTTGGGAATAACAGGGGAGTAACCTTCATGTTGTTATTGATCTAATTAATATCTTTTGGTCTCTACACTGCTTGATATTTTCTCGACATCTGGTTTAGTGTCTATCAATATTTCCATGTGCTTGACTTCATCTCTATGCGACATAGCCCAAATATAATGTGGTTCATCCTTAAACACAACAATGTTGTTGAATTTTACCACGACTTCCTCGAGAAGATGTGGGACCTTTTAGATGGTGTCAAGCAACATATCCCCCTATATGTAGAACATAATCATGTTGTCCTTCTTCCATTCCACATAATTGGAGGCCCATAGGTTCTAGAATAGAGCCACTTTTATGGGTCATGACAAATTTTCTATTACATGGAATCCCTTTTGCTTTTCCCGGGCTACCAAATTTATGAGTATCAATAACTAAGGATAGTGGAATTCTACATTATTTTCTTGTGTATCCAGGAATTCATGTTGCAATTGTTTCAGAAAGTATGATGTCCAACTCATCTTGTCTTCCTTTGCACACTGGTTTTCTATGATGATGGTGCCTTTCATAACTTCATCTTTTCTTCATATCTACAACACTTTATATGCTAGTGGCATGGTCGTTAAATTAAGAAACTCTATAGCCACAACCACGCCAATATTTTTGTCTGCAATTACTGATTTGGGGTTGTTTCCTTCCATGGGAATACCAATAATTTCATGAATCAAAGTAGGAGTCAACTACACTAGTTTGTCTAGTCAAAGGTAGCCTCCATGGATGTAGGCCAATATAATTTTGATGACTATGTCCAGCTTAGTTCCCCTTCCAAAAAAATCAATAAAAAATAGACTAAGAATATTGATGTTATATAGTTTTCAAGCCCAATCTTGTGGCTTCACTCTAGTCACCCAAAAATCGACCATCTCCACACACTATAGGTAGTCGTGTAAGCCTGGGAAAATAATTCAACATTTGAAGATGAATTCACATTTTTCCTTCACTTTGAACACCAAGTGAAAGAGGAGTTATCTGCACTAAATATTTCATGTCATGAGGGATTAAGACAGGTGGGGTTGTTTTCTCTCTTGGTGGAATATACTAGGGCTCTTCTTTGTAGCCTACTTCCATTGATGACCCAACCATATTAGAGCTTGGCCCCGTACTAGTATCCTCCTAGGCTATCTCTAGCCCCTCTATCCTTGGTAAAATGGCTTCTTCCCATGATTCTTCAACTTTCAACTATGGTTTCCATTGCCTTAGCAACCTTATTTCTTTCTGCATCACTCTGCAATGTGTTTTCCTAGGTTTGATACCCTAATTCTTGACTCTCAGCTTTGGTTTGTGTCATCTCTTTTGAGTATGAGCTCTGACCTACACTTCTCTCCCGAACTTTCACTCTCAAATCATCTAACTACACAAATGGGCCACTTGCACAAAAAATTTTCTTCTTATGGTTGTCTTCATAACTATCCCACTCAAACCAACACTTCATCTTGATGGCATAATCTAAGGCAATCTACCACTTACCTTGACATCCTTGCATTGTATGTCGGTTGTACCAACACTACTTCCAACCATGATCATTCCTTGATGATGGCGGTTTTTATAATAATTACTCGCCTTTCTTAGTAATTATGAAATGTTCATCTCATTTACCATTGACATGATTCTGCCAAGTTCTATACCAATAACGTTCCATGTCACTGGTTTCTGACTGGTTTGTTAATCGTCCAACTGTCATTAGACAAATTTTTAGGCCTAAAATGGGCCTCAAAACAAAAATGTACAACTAAAATCAACTTTTTAAGAACCAATAGGATTCAAGACGATGATTTCAACCATGGGGGATGATTCACCATTTTTGGAGTAAAAAAGTAAAAAGATTAAAATATAAAAATAAAATTTTTCAACTTGTATTTTCAACTTATATCCCTATGTTTTTACTCAAATTTTTAGTTGTATCACTTGTTGGATGCATAATTTAATTTCTCATCCAAGGAGTATGCTTGTTCCATACTTTCGATGGAGCCTGATATACAACAAATGAGAAATACATGAAAAACATGATTGCAATCACATTTTTTGATGTATTTCTCATTTTTCATGTATCAAGGTCCATCAAAAGTATGCAACATGGGTACTCCTTGGATGAGGAATTAAATTACACATCCAATGAGTGCTCTTGCTTGAACTTTGAGTAAAAAAGTAGGTAGATAAGTTGAAAAAGTAGTTTTTTTCTTTTTTCCCTCTAAAACTAGATGATGTAATCTAATATTATTTTATTATTTCAACTATTATTTTATGATTTCCTTCGGAGGCCCATTTTAGACATAAAAATTTATCTGGTGGCATCCACTATTAATAGAATAGGCCCCCAACATTTCACATTGTACACTCTGGTGCTGATACTAAGTGGAACCCCCTCCGATGCGCAGTGTTCCATGTATGAACACATTGTAACTTATTTTGCAACTACCTAACAACTTCTACTCCTAAAAACATAGAGTAACCACTATTCATTAGTTCTAACAAATATTACAAATTTAACTTTAACTCATAAACAACACACTTTATTTTTCACAAAAGAGCAGAGCTCTTCCTGTCTCCTTACACCTAGCGCATAGGAGCCAACATGTCTCTGTAAAAATTCAACCATCTCTAATTATAAACCCTTCATATGGAGCACCGTCCAGATTATTCAGTTGCACAACTCTTACATATGTCACTCGCTCGATTATATAAGACCCCAACCAATGCATCTGGAATATTCCTGCATACTTCAAAAAATTTGTCATACAACAACACCAAATCTCCAAGCTAAAATGTCTCTTGTCTAATTATTTTATCATTCCACACTTTCTCTCTTGCTCTTTGCACTTCCTAGTGAAATATGGCTACTACGTGATCTTCCTCTAGCTGTATTATCTCTTGTTATCTCTATTCCACTACGCAAGTTTTTTCACTACATGGTTGCCACAATCCACAAGCTAGGTACCAAAAATTCCATTGGCTTACTACATGTTGGTCATACACTAACTGGAAAGGTGCTTTTCCAGTCAAATTCTTGCAAGTGGTCCTATATGCCCATAAAACCCAATCATGGTGTTGTACATGCATACCTTAGTAAGTGTTGTCTCCAATATTTTGTTAAAGGCATCCATTGTACCATTAGCTTGTAGATGGTAGGGAGTTCTCTTCTCATGGTAAATTTGAAACTCCTCAATGAGCATTGCAATGGTATTGCTGAATAAATGAGTGCCTTGATCACTCATCAAGATCCTCAGACACCCAAATTTGGTCACTAAATTATCAAATAAGAAACACACAATTGTATCCATGCTATAGTCTTTTACTTGCATGGTTTCCACCCATTTAGTCAAATAATTAATAACAGTGATTATGTACCACACACTAGTTATCCTTGTTGGTGGGTTAAGTGAGCCCAAAAATTAATTTCCCATTTATCAAATGGTTGTAGGGTGAGCTATTGGAAACCAAGGGCATGTCATCTCTTGAGCAAGTTTTCCCCACTTGTTGGCATATGTCGCAAGCTTTGCAAAAATATTTTGCATCACCATGTAGAGTAGGCCATCATAACTCTATGCACAACATATTTTGTATCATGGCCTCTCCTACACAATTTCCTCCAGTGAGACCTACATTTATTTTTATCAGTATCATGGGTAGTTCATGCTCCAACACACACCTACACAAAATCTCGTCTGTGCCCAACTTGTATAAGCATCCCGTGATGAGATGATAATCTACCACTTTTACCATGAATTTCTTCTTCTATGTGACTGTATACATTTCTGGTTCCATCCATGTGCTAAAAAATCTCACAATATATGAAAAATAATAATCTAACATAGTTAAAATTACTAAAGAGATGCACATCTATAAAATTTTCCTCTAAATTCTATGCATATTCTCCAATGGTCAAGTGTGACAAATGATCAGGTTGCCTGTTCAATCAACCAAGCTTGACCACCTCTTGAAAATCATACTCCTATAAATAAAGGAACCATCTACAAATCTTCTCACCCAACATGGGCTTGTTGATGAGGTAATTCAACAAAAAATGGTTTGTGTACAGTTTGAACTTGTTACCTAGCAGGTAATGTCTAAAATTTGGAAGTACATGCACCATCACAAGTCCCTCTCTCTCCATTATGGTGTATTTTTTCTCAGTTGTGGAAAACTTCCTGTTGGAAAAAGAGATGGGATGATCTATTTCTCCCTCCCCAAGTTGTGCTAAAATCATGCCTAGTATAATCGATGAAGCATCAACATTCACAGGGAACTTCTTGTACCAATCCGGGAACACTATAATTTGCACAATAATGAGTTACTCTTTAAACTGTCCAAATCTTGTGGAAATTTTTTATCCCACTAGAACCTGGTCTCTTTCTTCAACACCCTCTCCATAAGGGAAGTGATTTGAGCATAACCTTTCATAAAATTTTGATAATACCCTATATGCCCCATGATAGACCACAACTACCTAACCATGTAGTGGATGGTAGATCTAATTCCACCACAATCTTGGTTGGATCCACCAAAAAACCTTAGATTGTGGTAGAATACGAAAAGGTGCAAATAATATACATTTCTATCTATTTAATGAAATTTGTAGTTGTTTGTACCTATCCAGCATTAGACACAAAACCGTAATGTACTTATATAAGAGACTAAACAAAATCCATTCCTCTAGATAGACTTCCAAAAACTTATGAATCAATTCCTTAAAAGTTGCGAGGACTATGCGAGTGAAAATAACTAGCACATTTGTAAACTCAAATGGTATGATTGTATATTGAAAGCACCCCCACTTTATCATGAAGGTGGTCTTATATCGATCTTCCTTTATAATATTTACCTGGTGATAACCAAAGAATCCATCAGTAAATCAAAATGGCTTCTTTTCCACATGTATTCTCTACTATCTCATCAATAAATGGAGTAGGGAAGGGGTAGTGTGCATATGCTTCATTTAACTTTCATAGGACCTCTACACTGATTCTAATTTCTTATTTCTTCTTGTTATGGACTACCATAGGGTTGATCCACTCTGACTCTTCTACGAGATCAATAATTCATGTTTGTAACATTTTTTCCAATTCATGATTAACCTTCTCTTTATATATCATATTCAACCAATTCAACGAGATTGACATCTCGCCCAATTCTCTTATAGTTCCTTTCATTTATTTGAATGCGTTGGGGAACAAATATTGGTACTTCCATAGAAAATAAAAAACATTTTCTACTATTTCATCATCCCAATAATCACCTATAACTACCATTTTAGGATTTTCCTTTCTCCCAATAGTCACCATCCTAATTTTTATAGGTTGCGCGTATTTGGTTGATTTTAATTGCGGTCCACTCACTAGATGCTCCCCTTCAAATTTTGGAATCTGTATATTCATGGGATCATCATCATCCTCTCCCAGCTCCGCTACATTATAACGTTTGATAAATTATTGTATCTTCTACAAATGCTTGTGTGCTAGACATAATGGTATATTCCTTGGCACTGTCAGCTCTCCCACAGTGAATATCTTCCATCGCACTACCTTTAGGGCCTTGTCGAGTGCTAGTTTATCTTCTTCGAAACTAAAGGTAGCCTTGAAAATTTGCACCATTTCGTTCCATTCAACTATTCCTCGATGAACAACCAACTCAATATACCGGTTCAGAGGGAGAGTGTCCAATGTATGTACAAATCGGTGCACCCATTTCTGTTGCAGTACATGTCCTCTAGTCTAGACTGCAACACACCACTTTAAGTATATCCTTTGGAATTCCATTCCTTAATATTTAACTCTAGGGACTCCATAATTTGTCCCAAACCTATCGCACAACCACTCTCTACACTGCTACATTCCCTTGATCTAACTCTTATGCGCAATCTGCCACCTAGTTGGGGTTGCACATAGCACAACATCCATTACGGGAACCCTCACTTGCTCAAGTATCCAGTCTTCAAATTCCTACACAATTTTTTTTACTTTGGATAATCCATCAAAGCGGGGTGAGATATGCACCTTTGTTCCTATTCAACACACTACCCTGGCAAGGTGGGCGCACCTTCGAGTGCTCACTTCATGCAATTTTCTTTGCTAGTTTTCCAATGCCTCCTCTGAGTTAGAAACACTACGCCAGCTCAACATTCCATCACCACATTACTCCAGCCACACATTGTTTTAACTGTTGAGTGATCTAAAACGATATCATATCCTTAGTTCAAAAACTATGAATATATATTTGAAACAAATACCAAATACAAACTAACATCTACTTGCAACCAAGGGCATGATCATATTCCCCAATTTTATTCAAGAACAAGCTTATGTTGTGAATAGCCACATCGAATTTCATAGCCTAAATTATAATATGTTTTAAAAATTTCGCCAAGCTAAATTGAGAAGTGACTTCATGGACTCACCCCTCATATGGAACTTCTCATCAACTTAAACTCCTCGAATCAAATCACATGAATTTGGTGAAAGTTGTTATGATTTTAAATCTCGTGTTTCGCTCCCTAAATGATAGCTAGGCAAGCCAACAATTAGTCTATGCTCCATCACCATTTCTAACGTGACTTAAGCAACAGGTGGTTGGTTGCATGAGATCGGTCCTATGTTCAAATTCTCATCGAAAATTGAGGTTAAAATGTGATTATCATGTTCACTCTGAAATTGTGTAAAGAATACATCCATTTTTTAATTTGAATGTACAGAACACAAAGTTTTTTTTTAAGAGGAAAAAAACGTTGTTTCATTAACAGTTCATATAATAGTCATTACAATCATATCACGTAGAGATGATAATCTGATTCAACATCCAAAAGTTATGACTTCATATAATAGTCAAGACTATTGAGATGATGTGATCAAAAATACATTCTCGGGGATAAATCCACCCAATCCAAATTATAAGCTAGTCAAGATGATTGTTTGAGCTCAACCTAGTCTCCTAAATTGAGTTCATTTAATTTTCAACCAGGGTTGGTAAACTGCTGAAGTGAGGTGCACTGTATGTGCCTAGGTGTTTGTTTCTTACTACGTTGTGTTTAGTGTTTTATGATGTTTTTGGTCTTTTCATGGTTTTATGTTCACAAGGAAAAGAACTAAATGCTGGTGGAAAGAAGCTACTGGTTAAAGACAAAGCAAAGCCTGAGTTATGAATGACAAATGACAAATGCAAATATTGAAACAGAACCAAACCTAAACTATGACTAAGCAGAATACAAAGCTTGATAATGACTTCAAGAAAATAAATCACAACATGAACTTAACTTGTCCAATTCTTTCATTAAAGGTATTTTGGAAGAGCTTGAGAAATGGGCAGCTAAGTGTAAAAATTCTCCTAACTAAACAATTGAAAAATCAACTTATAATGATACAACATCTCATCCATGATTAAAGGTTTGTTGAAACATATTTGGAAAAGAACATTTGTAACATCATAATATCTCTACTCTAAAACTAGCTCCTAATTCTATTCTGCAACTTAGTTTAACACCACTACACCTTACTCAAAAGTTATAGATTTCTTTTTAGAATAGTCTTTTGAGGAAAGGCTTTGTTTGTGAAATGGTAAAAGGTTGCAAAAGTACTCCAAGCCTTGGACTGATACTATCTTCTGTCCAGATGATTATGAATTAATATAGGTTTGGAACAAAAGAAGTTTTGTAAATAATGAAGACCGTGGTGTTTATGTTTAACAACTAATGCAATTTAAAATGAAATGGATGGCAACTAATCTTGGAATGTAAATACAGTGACCTAAGCTAGAACTGAACTAAGGTGTCACTAGTCTACAATAAACAGTGCTAAACTAACAAGCCATTATCAAACTTGAAACGAAATAACAGAGCATGAATTAAATGCAATTTGACTCCGGAGTGCCCTAACTAAGTTATCATGCAATTAATCTATGGGATTCTACAACCTATTTCGTTCATCATGAATGGTATTTTGGAAGAGCTTGTTAGAACAATCCTGGCTGTACAATTCAATGCATTTGAATGCAAACATGAAAATTGAAAGCAATTACAATTAAAAACTAAGACATCACAGTTATTTCCTACCCATTTTTATGATATTTTGGAAGAGATTTTTAAGAGTAAGATCAACTATGCTACTTAGTGTAAACAAGCAACTGAAACCTTCAGTATCACAGTCATGCCTTAGTCATCATAATGATTTTTTGGAAGAGTTTACTAGAATAAGTTCAACTGTGATAATGAACAAAAGGAATTGCAAATAAAATCTATAACACTACAGCCATTTCTCATTCATTATCATGATTTTTTGGAAGAGTTTCTTAGAACAAGTATAGCTATAGTGACTAATGAAATTAACTATGAACTCAAACTTCAAAAACGTGAAAACGAACTAAGATACTTATCTAAATTACGAAAGTAAAGCCGTTCAGGAGGCAGGGGCCCTCTACCACCAGACGGAATCTAACTCAAGATCAACTCAACGCGTTCAAAGCAATGTTGTCTTCTTCATTAAAGGAAAATAACTTAAAACAGAGTATTCTCGGTCTTCAGAAATATAGCAGTCAATCCATGAAATCTAATCAAAATCTAGAGCTTGTCTCTCGGTTTCCCGAGTACATTTATAACAAATATTCATAACAGAACTTGCAACAATATGGGGATCATTGTATTTTCATATCAAAATCGTACTAGAACTCTAAAGATGGCAGCGTAAAGGGACAAAGGACATCTGGACTGTCCTTGTCCTATTAGGAGTCTGCTTCCTTGTATGAGTTCCCACGTACAAAACCACGTCCAGAATTCAGTTCATTCTTCATGGTGAGCAACAAACGTTGAGGACATGATGTGGAATATACCCATGTGTGTCTTTTCCTTAGAGGACACCTGGAACATACTTGAACGTGAAGACAGCTGCAGAATTGGTGGTTAGCTACGGAATGTCTGCATTCTGTAGCTAGTTTCAGTTCAAAATGCATTACAATGACAAAATCACAAAACTTAGCAAGTTAGCCATGATATTCATTCTAAAAGCAATTTTAACTAATTTCATTGATCATTTGGGCCTGGGATAACAATGGTAAAAGGAAAATGGGGTGAAGTATGATGAAAGAAAGAATAGTCTTGGGGCTCAACATACCCCCACTGCTGACTTCTTGCATGTCCTCATGCAACTTATTCCATAAACTTAGAGACTTCTGCAAGAACATCCAACCCTCTTCTTCTTCTTTTCCTGGAAGTTAAAGGTCTTCTGGGCTTCCTTATGACTAACTTGAACCTTAAATTGGTAAGTGCCCTGATTAAATTCTTGTTCCTCTTTTTCAACTTTTCATTAGCCTTTTCCACTTTTTCCATTTGTAGAGACAGGGTTGAGTTCATACTGGTTTTGAGTTTGACTTGTCCCTTCAGAATATCATTCTCAGTTCTGATATGTCTATTAAGTACTTCTAGCTCATACCTATCTCTTCTTAACATATCTATTTCATACAGTGGAGGACTAGGGGTTCTATCTCTACTCTCTGAAGCTTTCCTTTCCAATGTTTCAACATAGTTATAAATTTCTTGCTGTGCAGGGTCAATTTATGGGGCTTCTTCATCAAAATCTTCTTCAACATCCTCTTCAATAGATGTTTCCTCATCTTCTATGTTTATCACCCCGGTTTGTTTGATCTGTGTTTTCCTTAGTTTCCCCCTGAGTCTATGGCTTCTTCTCGACTGGGATGGTCCCTCTCCTTTTTCTATGGCAAATTTTCTGATTACCCTCTCTTCCTTAAGCTGTCTCTTAATCTGGGTCAACTTCTCAGAGATTATTTCTTCACTGCTATCTTGAATTGCTTTATCAGTTTCAATTTTAGAGGCTCTCCATTTTCTGCTTCTCTTTGTAGGCTGATGTTCAGGTGAAGGCTCTTTTGGTTCCTCAAAGTGATTTCTTACCAAGAAATTATCCCAAGTGTCTTTTTTTTTGGCTAAATGGTGTTCAATTAGAATCTTAACCAAGCCATGATGATATAGAGTTGTTTCTAGGAATTGGATTCTCCTTTGAACACTTGAAGCCATCTTTTTTAAACTTTGAAGCAAGAAATAGGGCAAATTAAGCTCTTCTTCCAAAAAATGCATTATCAACCTAATATGGTAAACATAAAAAGTACCATATCTACCTTCACAAGTGATAAATTTTTGTAGAATGAGCAATATGTTTCTCCATTTATTCTTTAATGCAAAGCTTGGAATTCCCTTTTTAAACACAGTGACATCCATACCTGGTGATTTTAGGATTTGCTTCCATGATTCATTATGAAATTATCTGTTCTTAAACCATCTTTCTCCATGTCTAAGCAATCCTGTTGCTTCTACAATAAAAAATTCTGTGACAGTGAATTTAACATCTCCAACTTCAACCTCGGCTCCTTTGAATGACCTTGCAAACGTTTTAGTAAATTCTTTATGGAAGCCATTAAATTTCTCAAGGAATTGCAGCCATCCTACTTGTTGCAAAATTTCTCTGATTTGAGGGTATCCTTCCAGGTATTTTGTGCCCACTGGTTCAATTCTCACGATGAGGCCCATAATTTCTTCTTCAATATTCAGATTAGTATTCTTTTCTGCTCATGGAGACAATGACTTCAACCTTCAAACTGATATACCTATGCTTCACGGTGACAGTGTTTCAATCTTCAAACTGATATACCTCTGCTTCACGGTGATAGTGTTTCAATCTTCAAACTGATATACCTCTGCTTCATGGTGACAGTGGCTTCAAATTTCAAACTGATATACCTCTGCTCACGGTGATAGTGGCTTCAAATTTCAAACTGATATACCTCTTCTCACAGTGATAGAGATACCTCTGTTTTGCAAAATGAAATGATGAAGGGTCGGCTACGGAATGGAGTAATAGGGAGAAGTTACAGAACGAGTTAATGAAGTGAGGTGAAGAAAACAAATCAATGAGTGAAAAGACTGCGGAGATTTTTTTACAACGGCTTCAAAAATCATCATTAAATGATTTGGCTGGGTGATGTGAGAAAATCAATCACTTCAGCATTTTAACCGCTTAGATGATGATCGGGTATAGGATTTGAAATGAAAGATTTTTATCCACTTGACCATTTGCTTGTGGATGATAAGGAGTAGATTTTCTATGCCTGATTTTGTACCTCTCCATCATTTGTTCCATTATCCTTGATGTAAATTGAGCTCCTTGATCTGTAACAATTTCCCTTGGGACACCAAAACGAGTAAAAATATCTTCGAAAAGAAAAGTAACTACAGATGCTTCATTAGCAAAAAGTAATGGCTTGGCCTCTACCCATTTGGTAACATAATCAAGGTAAACTAATATATATCTAGTCAGCTCCGATGGAGGACTAATATGTCCCACAAAATCCAAAGCCCATTTTTCAAAAGGTTCAATATGTACCCGAGGTTGTAATGGCATCTCACTCAAGGAGAAGGTTTCCCTACCCTTTGCAATCATTTTTCACACCTTTTGACATACTCTTTAGCATCTTTTAACAAGGATGGCCAATAATATCCTAAATTAAGGATCTTATAGGGTCGTCCTCTTATCAAGAAAGTGTCTCAACTTTACAAGGTTCATCATGACATGCCTTGAGGATCTCAGGCATCTCATCTTCCCGAACACATCTCCTAATGATAAAATATGGACCTGTTTTGTATAACTCATTAGCAACCCATGAATATTTTGCACTGTCATAAATGATCTTTCTTTTGGTTCTTGCATTCATTATTGAAGGAAATTTCCCCGAAACTAAATAATTAGCAATGTCAGCAAACCATGGAGTTTGAGTAGAAATTGCAAAAAGATATTCATCAGGAAATTGATCTTCAACTGGAGTGTCATCTTTGATATTTTGGAGTCTAGATAGGAAATCAGATACTGTGTTTTGTTTTCCAGGCCTATCTAGAATGGTAATGTTGAATTCTTGTAAGAGCAATAACCATCTTATGACTCTTCCATTAGTAATTGATTTGTTCATTAAGTATCTAATTGCAGAATGATCAGTGTGAACAAAAGTTTCATACCCTGTTATATAGTGTCTGAATTTGTTTATGGCATGAACAATAGCTAAAAACTCTTTTTCAGTTACAATATAGTTTAACTCTACAAGAGTCAAATTTTTACTGGTATAGTAGATGGCATAAGGAATCAGGTCTTTTTGTCCCAATACTGCTCCTAGAGCTGTATCAGAGGCATCTGTTGAGATATGAAAAGGTAACTTCCAGTTAGGTCCCCTTAAAATAGGTGCTTCAAAAATTTTTGTTTTCAGGGTTTCAAAGGCTAACTGGCAATCAGAATTCCATTTGAATTCACAATCTTTGGTAAGTAATTTGAAGAGTGGAGATGCTATCTTGGTGAAGTTTTCTATAACCCTCCGATAATATCCTGTAAATCCTAGAAAACTCCTAACATCTTTTTGACAACTTGGAATAGATAAGTTAGAGATGACTTCAACTTTTGACTCATCAACTCTAATCCCATCCCTTGAAATATGATGCCCCAAAACAATACCTTCAGTAAACATCATGAAACATTTCTCATGACTAAGTGAAAGATTTGCTTCTTGACATCTCTTTAAAACTTTTTCCAAGTTTGCTAAATCTTCTTCAAATGTGTTTCCATAAACTGTGAAATCATCCATATATACCTCTACACAATCATGTATTAGATCTGAAAAAATTCCTAATACCGCCCTTTGGAATGTTGCAGGTGCATTGCATAATCCAAATGGCAATACTCGGTAAGCATAGGTACCCCAAGGACAGGTAAATGTGGTTTTGTCTTGATCTTCAAGTGCTACTTGGATTTGGTTGTAACCACTAAACCTATCTAGGAATGAGAAGTACTTTTTGCCAGCTAATGTATCTAACACTTGATCTATGAAAGGTAAGGGAAAATGGTCTTTAAGAGTAGCTTTGTTTAGTTCTCGGTAGTCTCCACATACCCTCCATTTACCATTTTTCTTTGGCACAATTACCAAAGGAGAAACCCACTGACTATCTGAAATGGGATAGATGAAATTGACATTTAACAATTTTTGCAATTCTTCTTTAACTATCTCCCTAAGATTTGGATTCATCCGTCTTTGAGGTTGTCTGATTGGTTTACAATTTTCCTCTATATAGATGTGATGAGTGCAAGTCTTGGGACTTATACCTTTCATGTCGGTGTACTCCCATGCATATGCAGAAGAATGTCTCTGTAATATCTTGACTAACTCTTCTTGTTGAGATTTTTCTAGGTTCTTGTTTATATTCAAAGTTTTGCCTTGAAATATCTCACTTGTAGAGCTGCCAAATTTATCCATAGAATGAAGAGACATCTGTCTTGATGACAAAAACTCAATGTTGGATCCCTCTTGAAATGGTTCATGTTTGTATTATGAAGAGGATTCAAAGTTTTCTAGAGTATTCAGAATTTGATTATCTTCACTAATTTCTGAAATTGTGAAGAGAGGTTGTAAATCTTCTTCATCCTCTATCCATTGAGTATCATCTAAATCTGTAATTGTCCTAGATGGAGGATACAAAGTGAATTTCTTAGTTGAACTACCATCAGAGATGTACATATCACCGGATCTACAACTAATAAAAGCATCAGCTGTAGCCAACCAAGGTCTTCCTAATATAACAGGATGTCCTCCTAGATTATTCTTAGGAGTTAGGATCATAAAATCCATAGGGTACTCCCAAGAATCTAGGGACACTGGAATGTCTTCTATTACCCCATCAGGTTTGATCACAGATCTGTCTGCTAATTGTAATAATGTGGGTGTAAAGAGAAGATTAGGAAGTTTTAGTTTATCCATGATTTGTCTACTCATGGTATTGATTGCTGCTCCTAAATCAATGAGTGTATTTTGGATTTCAATTCCATTGATGTGAATTTTAACAACTGGATTTCCTGGGTCAAGATACTTTGGAATAGAAATCTTACCCATCATAATGTCTGCTATTTTTCCTGCCAGTTGAATTTTCTTTATCTCTCTTATTCTTTTTCTTGTTTTCTTCATGCTCAACTCCTTTATTGTTTTGGCTAAAATTGGAATTTCCTTGATGGCTTGTAATAATGGAATTTTAATGCAAACATTTCTCAGCTCATCTAGGAAATCATAATTAGGCACTATAATTTGTTTTTCTACACCTCTATCAATTTGTAATCTTTCTGGAAAGGGAGGTATAGAAGTAGATGTGGATGGTTGCTCTAATACAGGAGTTGAAATTATTGGATCTTTTTGCTTTAATTTTTCAGTGTTTGGGTCTTGAAAATATGTGTCTTCCTCAAGACTTTTATTCACACGTAGAGATTCTTCCTCAAAGTTATCTTGTTCTTGTATGATTACAGAAGGTTTCCTCTTTTCAAGTATTATTCCAGACCTAAGTTGAACATCACTAAGGTCTAAAGGGGTAATTAAATAAGTTGGAAACTTTTGGCCTTCTATCATGCATGTGTTCTGAGGATTTTTATTATTGGGGTTTGGTATGGGTTGAGCAGGCAACTGATTTGATTTTTGAGGAAATGGTAATGGAAGTGGTTGATTTTTATGTGGTAGGTTCTGATGATGTTGTTGAGGATTTTGTTGAAAATTTTGTTGAGGATTTTGAGGATAAAATGTGGGTATGGTGGATAGGATGGTGGATACTGATAGTACTGAGAGTATCTTCCATAGGGATTTTGTTCTCCTTGTGCCAAAGATTGAGTTTGATTTTAAAATTGAGGCCAAGGTTGCTGCCAATAATTCCAAGGTGGAGGTTGGTTATACATTTGATCATGGAATCCTTGTGTTTGAGGTCCTTGCCAAGACCTTCTAGAGAAAAAATTGAGAGATTCTGTGGAATTTGTAGGAGATTTCTCTTGAAAGACAGCTTTGAGACCAGGAAGGGAAGGACAATTCTTGGTCTCATGTTTTTCAGAACAAATGACACAGGTCTCTACAATTTTTACATCCAAAGGGCATTCTCTCAAGGCATGCTTCTTTCTACATTTGGGACAAAAGATTGCTAAGGCATCAGATTCAGCTTTTTGCTTGTTTTGTATCTTAAGGGTGTCTATTTGTTCACTAAGACTCCCTAAGATATCAGATTTGAAATCATCAAGCATATGTCCTATTTCTGATCTACTTACTGTCCCAAAAGCAGACTTACTTGCCCTTGCAAGAGCAGGATCTCTTGGACCTTTTACAGTTTTAGATTTCCCTCTTGAAAGGTTGATACATAACTCATATATTTCAGGTAATGTGAGTTGTGCTATATCCCCTTTTCCCATCATGTTAAGGATATCCAACCATTCATCCCTAATTGTTTTCAACAAAAGAGCTTTTAAGGTGTCTTGATCTAAGTTTTCCATTTTTGCTCTTTTGATGTTGTAATGAAATCTCTCCAACAAATCTTCCAAGTTTTCATCTTCTTTTTGTAACATCTTAAACACTTATTCCTTATGATTGAATGGCATACAATAATCCAAATACCTCTATAGAAATGCTTGTTTCATGTCTTCCCATGTCCTAATAGAACTATTGATCAAACTCATAAACCACTTCAATGCTGCTCCTTTCAATGTTGAAGGAAATAGTTTAATTTTTTGAGCATCTTGTAAGTAGTCATAAGTTCTACACAGGATTTCAAATTCAAATAGGAAGGTTTCAGGATCTTCAATTTTAAGTCCATAGAAGTTTGGAAGGACAGAGGGTGAAATGTTTTTCATGGTTGTATTGGTTTCTTCATCTATTATAGGGAACCCAAAAGAGCTTCCCATTTCTCTTCTACCTCTTCCTCTACCTCCTTCTCCCTCTACACCTCTACCTCCTTCTCCTCTACCTCTACCTCTACCCCCTCCAAATAATGTGTGTTCTCCATTAAAGACTCCTCTCCTCCTTCTTCTGCCATGGTTGATTCTTCTGTGGAAGTGGAAAAGTTTGTGTCCCTAACAGGAGTCCTTGGATCTTCTTCTAAGACAGGTTCAGTGGATGAAGTGGAAGGTCTCTCTAATGGAATATCTGATCTTAGGTCTTCTAGAAGTCTAGGATCAGTAAAGGATGGAATGTGGGTCTGAGTTGAAGGTGTACTAGCTCTTGGTCTAGGTGAAACAAGTGGTGTTCTAGGAATCAAACTTCTGCTTCTGCTGCTTATGAATCTACCCCTTGAGTCTCTCTCTCTACGCATATAATTTTTTTTGGGAGTTAAGAAACAAAGGTTACCTAGTTTTCACTTCCCCGGCAACGGCGCCAAAATGTTTGGGCTCAACCTAGTCTCCTAAATTGAGTTCATTTAATTGTCAACCAGGGTTGGTAAACTGCTGAAGTGAAGTGCACTGTATGTGCCTAAGTGTTTGTTTCTCAATGCGTTGTGTTTAGTGTTTTATGATGTTTTTGGTCTTTTGATGGTTTTATGTTCACAAGGAAAAAGAACTAAGTGCTAGTGGAAGGAAGCTACTGGTCAAAAACAGAGTGAAGCCTAATTTATTGATGACAAATGACAAATGCAAATGAAAATACTGAAACAGAATCAAACCTAAACTATGACTAAGCAGAATACAAAGCTTGATAATGACTTCAAGAAAATGAATCAAAACATAAACTTAACTTGTCCAATTCTTTCATTAAAGGTATTTTTGAAGAGCTTGAGAAATGGGCAACTAAGTATACAAATTCTTCTAACTAAACAATTAAACAATCAGCTTATAATGATACAACATCTTATCCATGATTAAAGATTTGTTGAAACATATTTGGAGAAGAACATTGGTAACATCATAAAATCTCTACTCTAAGAATAGCTCCTAATTCTATTCTGCAACTTAATTTAACATCACTAAACTTTACTCAAAAGTTATAGATTTCTTTTTAAAGTAGTCTTTTGAGGAAAGGCTTTGTTTATGAAATGATAAAGAGGTTGCAAAAGTACTTCAGGCCTTGGGATGATATTGTCTTCTATCCAGATGGTTATGAGTCAATTATAGATTTGGAACAAAAGAGGTTTTGTAAATAATGAAGGCCGTGGTGTTTAAGTTTAACAACTAATGTAATCTAATATGCAATGGATGACAACTAAATGTGGAATGTAAATACAATGAGCTAAGCTAGAACTGAACTAAGGTGTCACTAGTCTACAATAAACAGTGCTGAACTAACAAGCCATTATCAAACTTAAAATGAAATAACAGAGCATGAATTGAATGCAATTTGACTCCGGAGTGCCCTAACTAAGTTATCATGCAATTAATCTATGGGATTCTACAGCCTATTTCATTCATCATGAATGGTATTTTGGAAGAGCTTGTTAGAACAATCCTGGCTGTACAATTCAATGCAAATGAAAACATGAAAACTGAAAGCAATTACAATTAAAAACTAAGACATCACAACTATTTCCTACCCATTGTTATGATATTTTGGAAGAGATTTTTAAGAGTAAGATCAGCTATGCTACTTAGTGTAGACAAGCAACTGAAACTTTCAGTATCATAGTCATGCCTTAGTCATCATAATGATTTTTTGGAAGAGTTTACTAGAATAAGTTCAACTGTGATAATGAACAAAAGGAATTGCAAATAAAATCTATAACACTATAGCCATTTCTCATTCATTATCATGATCTTTTGGAAGAGTTTCTTAGAACAAGTATAGCTATAGTGACTAATGAAATTAACTATGAACTCAGACTTCAAAAACGTGAAAACGAACTAAGATACTTATCTAAATTACGAAAGTAAATCCGCTCAGGAGGCAGGGGCCCTCTACCACCAGACGGAATCTAACTCAAAATCAACTCAACGCGTTCAAAGAAATGATGTCTTCTTCATTAAAGGAAAATAACTTAAAACAGAGTATTCTCGGTCTTCAGAAATATAGCATTCAATCCACGAAATCTAATCCAAATCTAGACTGTCTCTCAGTTTCCTGAGTACATTTATAACAAATATTCATAACAGAACTTGCAAAAATATGGGGATCATTGTCTTTTCATATCAAAATCGTACTAGAACTCTAAATATGGTAGCGTAAAGGGACAAAGGACATCTGGACTGTCCTTGTCCTATTAGAAGTCTGCTTCCTTGTATGAGTTCCCACGTACAAAACCACGTCCAGAATTCTGTTCATTCTTCATGGTGAGCAACAAACGTTGAGGACATGATGTGGAATATACCCATGTGTGGCTTTTCCTGAGAGGACACCTGGAACATGCTTGAACGTGAAGACAACTGCAGAATTGGCGGTTAGCTACGGAATGTCTGCATTCTGTAGCTAGTTTTAGTTCAAAATGCATTACGATGACAAAATCACAAAACTTAGCAAGTTAGCCATGATATTCATTCTAAAAGAAATTTTAACTAATTTCATTGATCATTTGGGCCTGGGATAACAATGGTCAAAGGAAAATGGGTTGAAAGAAAGAACAGTCTTGGGGCTCAACAATGACCTCCATGTGTGTAGACAATACAGATGCCTGGCACTACAGATATAGCTGGTGAAAGGGACATCCTCTGCAATGTGAAGCAGTCTTGCTTGAGAAGGAGAAAAGTCAAGGAAACATGAACTCTGCTGTGGAAAAAAGAGAACACGAGAAATTTGTGAAAGCAGGCTCACTTGAGTAAATTTCGTGATGACGCGTTAGATATTTGTTGAAAACAAAAAACTGAGAGATTGCATCTAGTGGAGATGAAAAAATATGGTGAATAATATGGATGGCAGGCTTGCTTGATAGGATTCCAAAAAACAGGCTTGCATGTTAACTGTTTGATGAAAGAAAGAACAGTCTTGGGGCTCAACAATGACCTCCATGTGTGTAGACAATACAAATGCCTGGCACTACAGATATAGCTGGTGAAAGGGACATCCTCTGCAATGTGAAGCAGTCTTGCTTAAGAAGGAGAAAAGTCAAGGAAACATGAACTCTGCTGTGGAAAAAAGAGAACACGAGAAATTTGTGAAGGCAGGCTCGCTTGAGTAAATTTCGTGATGACGCGTTAGATATCTGTTGAAAACAAAAAACTGAGAGATTGCATCTAGTGGAGATGAAAAAAGATGGTGAATAATATGGATGGCAGGCTTGCTTGATATGATTCCAAAAAACAGGCTTGCATGTTAACTGTTGTAGAACAAAATCCATGTGACTGTTCCTGTAGGAGTGAAATGAAGAGAGCAAAATGAGTATGGAAGGCTCGCTTGATAAGATTCCATGAGTAGGCTCGCTTGTCAACTGTAGAACAGAAACATGAGACCGTTCGTGGTGGAAACGAATCTGAAAGTGCAAAATTCCATAAGCAGGCTCGCTTGTTATCTGTAGTAAACAAAAACCGTGTTTGTTCCTGGTGGACGGGAATAGGGGAGCAAAATAAGAAAGGCAGGTTCCTCCCTGAAGAGTATCTGGCTCGCTTGTGGAAGTAACAGGTCCGATTGTCCAATTCTGACAGTTGATTCACATGAATTATGCAATGAAAAATATTCGTGAGGACGAGGAGATTGTAGAACTGGACAATACAAACTGTTCCTCTTGTAGTTGAGCAGAAAATGAGAAGTGAAGTTAGATCAGACAGGAAGATCGAAACAGGTACATTTCTGTATATCATGATATAGAAAAGGAGGTGTTACTAATCAAGAAACAGAACAATGGTTAGCATACAAAAAACATGGATGCAGAAGGAAGAAATATATATCTATATAGAGACAGTATTATGGCAATGGGACAGTAGATTCCCAAAATTGTACTCCATCCCTGTAGTGGAGCACCTGAATAACACCAAGGACTGCATTTAATCCCCTTTTAGACAGTCCATCAGTGCGCGAATTCAGATCCCTGTATATGTGCTCAATAGGAGGGGATCCCAGTCTCTGCCAAATCCTCTGGACCCTGCTGATCCAGCCCTGTAAACCTGGTATATGTAGCTGAGAGCGGCCCATGAGAATGCCAAAAATCAGAGCAGAGTCACCATATATGTGAAGATCCGTAAGATCCATGTTGGCAGCCGCTAATAGCCCTCCCCAAAGGGCCATTAACTCGGCCTTGTTATTGGTGCCCTGTCCGCCATTCCAAAATAAATGGATTCTTTCCCGGGCTGAAAGCTTAATCCAAGCGCCACATCCGGTGTTGCCCTCCTTGCAAGCGCCATCGAAGAAGACAATTGGAAGAGATATCTTATGAGGTCGAATCCGATGGGATCCATCAAAAGGACGGATGTTCTTTGTTGGGATGGCATCGATCCAGCACATGATAGCCTTATAAATGTGAGACAGATTGAAAGGGGCATCGTCAAATATGAGCCGGTTCCTTGCAAGCCATACCTCCCAGAAGAAGTAGAAAGGCAGCGATCTAAAACTGTTCTTAATGGAGTCCCATTTGTACACAACATCAATGAAAGAAATAGGAGTCCAGTCAGAATCAATATGGTGAACAGAGAATAATCTCCAGAGTTATATGACATTGGGGCATTTAAAAAATAGATGATCAACCGTCTCTTCGGATAGGCCAAAAATAGCACATCTGTTGGGACCCATTATACCTCTTTTGACCAGATTGTTCCAAGTAAGAATTTTATTCCTCCAAGTGAGCCAACCAAAAAGGATGATTTTGGTTGGAAGCCCTCTTTTCCAGAACTGTTTAAAAATTCGTGAGCACTGTGTTGAGTAGGAATGGTAATTGATTCTGAGATATATATCTTTGACAATCGGAAGTTCCTCAAACATCGGCCCATCCCAGATGACGTTGTCGCCTCCGAGAGAATAGCAGACACCAGCCGCACTTAAAGATTTATGTAACTGATCCCATTCGGTTGCTATTTCATCATGAATTCCCAGCTGTTGTGCATTCTTAAAGATAGGGGCCCCAAAGGTCCAGGAAGAAATGGTCTGTGTGAGATAACAGATTCCCCGGTGAGCGAGATAATGAATAAGCCTTGTCGATGGATATGTCTGGCTATCAAAACCTTGCATATTAAGGTTGCTGAGAGGTATGCGACTTCCGTCCCTGAAAATCCATGTAAGTCTGACCCCAACATGTCCCAAGATCTTCTTGAAACTGCCCCAAATAGCTGAAAAAGTAGTAGGGAACTAGAATTCATGGCAGAGAAGAGAAAGTAAGGGATCCCCAGAGAGATATTTGCATTTGACAATCTGCGACCAAATTCTGGATCCGTTAATAGCCCGCCAGAAAGATTCAATGAGCAAAGCAATGTTGAAATTCCTTGTGTCCAAGATGCCCCAACCATCATGATCTTTGGACCTGCATAAAGAGGGAAGTCTAGCAAGGTGAAATTTATGTGTATCCACCGAACCATTCCAAAGAAATTGGCCGATAATCCTGTTGATGTCTTCCACTATACTTTGCAGGTAAGTAAAAGAGGTGTCCCCAATAAACCAGGAGTTGGGATAGGGCAACTTGTATCATGATGTATCTGCCACCCAAGGAAAGCCATTTGTGAGTCCACATATTGATTTTCTTCCTAAATCGCTCAAGCAGCCATAGCCAGTCCGCTCGGTTGTATCCACATGGTTTGATCTTGTATCCAAGATATAGCAGCTCGTCCGTTAACAACTGGACACCAACCCCTAAGAACTCCGCAATGAAAACGATTTCATCAAGATCACCAAATTCGTATAGTAGAAAGGACTTATTCTTGTTAATATGCAAGCCCGAGGTAGCAGCAAATTTGTTGAAAAGGAAAAGTATGTAGAACCAGTGATTCCTTCTGAGGCTCCCAAACAGTAGCATGTCATCGGCAAAGAGTGAATGGGAAGTCGATGTGGAATCAGAAAAGGAAAAGCCTGTGATGTAGCCCTTTTGTGACGCCATATGCAACAGTTTACTGAAACCATCCAATATAAGTATGAAGATTAGCGGGGACAAGGCGCATCCTTGTCTTAATCCTCGGCCAGCCGTGAAGAAGGAAGTAGGAAGTCCATTAATAAGAATAGCATATCTAACCGAGGTAATGCAAGACATAACCCAATGGATGATTATGACCGGCAGTCCAATTTTGAGTAAAACCAACTGAATGTAGGACCAATCCAGGGTATCGTAGGCCTTGTGTAGATCAACTTTCATAACCAAAGCCTCACGTTTTTGAAAGTGAATGGAGTGAAGAACCTCCTGTGCGACAGTTATAGCATCATGTATAGACCTTCCTTTGAGGAAGACGTATTGTTCGGGAGATATATGAGCAGAAAGGGCCGATTTCAATCTATTTGCAATGATCTTGGAAGTGATTTTATACAGAAGATTGCACAGAGAAATCGGCTGAAATTCCCTAAAGGTTGACAGGTGATCATTCTTTGGGATGAGAGTAATAAATTCGGAGTTGAGATTGGTCAGGATGCATCCAGATGTTCTGAATGATTCCGTGATACTCGTCAGTTCCTCCCCCATTATATCAAAGAAAAACAGGAAGAATTCTGAGGTCCAACCATCTGGACTAGGGCACTTGTCGTGTGGGAAATATTTAAGCACCCCTTCGACCTCGGCAATTGTAATAGGTACATCCAAGGAAATTATGTCATTCTCTTCTAAAATTCTAGGAACATGATCCAGTACCCATTGTTGGCATGTGAAGTCAATCTCTTGATTCTGTTGAAAAAAGGTCAAGAAATGTAGGAAAACTTCGTTCTGGATTTCCGACTTTGTTGTAGCAAAATTGCCATCAATCCTCTTGATGCGCCAAATGGCATTGCGATTTCTGCGGTCAATAGCGCATTTATGAAAATATTTTGTGTTCCTGTCGCCTTCTTTTAACCAACAATTCCAACTCTTCAGCTTCCACGAGATTTCTTCAATATTCAGAATTTCTTGTTCTCTCGCAGCCAGTCTTTTGATATGATCATAGTCGTGTTGTTCCGGTGCTTTGTCTTTGAAACCGAGATAAATAGTCCTCATTTGTACAGAACACAAAGTTATGAGGACTTTTCATATTATAATGACTTTATAACACATATAATATATATATATATATATATATAAAATTAAAACAAATTAAATGAAAATTATTTTCTATATTATATATATATATATATATATATATATACTAAGAAAAGACCAAGTCGAACCAAAACTTGCCAAATAATCTGAAGAAAGAAGTTGCCAATGCAAGGATGCATTAACGATCAAAGTAGTTGAACTTAAAAATTGTGAGTGAGATACGTCAAAAGTGCATTCATTAGAAAAATATCCAAAAGAGAAAGGAAAATGGGGCCATTGAAATGGATTAAGTCAAAACCACTTGAAATCAAACTATCAAGGTGACAACCCCAAGGATTGAGACAAAAGATGGGCCAAGACATAATCAAGCCATGAAGAACCTAAATTCCTAAAAGCCAAATAGTACGAATATGAGGAACATCAATCACCCACATGTCAATAAAAGGGAAATTTTCCAAAATTAACAATAGGGCCCTCTTATTTTGGTTAAAATGTAAGGTAGTTGTTGGCGGTCCAACAATACCTTGAATTCAAACACTATATAAATATATTTACAGTATATAAAAATATAAGCCTATAGGTGTGTAGCCATAAAACCCATCAATTGCAGACATAGAATCAATCCCCTTGCTACAGCTCTATAAAAATTTTGCAACACTGAAATCTATTATTACAAGTCCCATAATCCTTATCCAACAAAATTGCGGGTATCGAACAAGAGAATTGTTTCTTTAAAAGATTGATCATTGTAAGTTGTTTCGGCAAACCAATTTCAATAGGAAACTCTCCTTGGAGGTGAAGCTCATGAGAGTAAATTATCACTAATGGTTATATGAGGAGGTACATATGGACCATTCAACTTGAATGAAATGACTAACATTGCCACCTCCAATTATACCCTTTAATAAGATCGACGTTAGAATATGATGGTTAGAAAAGGTATCCTTATGTAGATTGGGGATTCTTGGAATATTCCAAGATCTGATGGACATAAGCGAGGTCAATTATTTGACATCGCCCATTAAATCAAATTCTAAAATATTTCAAAAATTTACGATTAACTTAAGCTTAACTTAAACTTAAAATTAAATTATACATATAACATTATGCTTCTATTAACCAATAAAAAATACTAAAATAACATCTATATATATATAAAATAAACTAATAATAATTAAACAACAAAACTATAATCGTAATTTAATAAAACAACAAAACCATTATTATAATTGTACTTCAATAAAGAATAATTATAACAATGTTATTTAAAATAACAATACTTCACAATTTAAACTGCTAAAACCATGTTTAGAAATAATTTAGAAATGATGATACGGGTGCATGAATTTTGTCGCATTTAAATTTTATTTTCAATTATTTCATTTGTCCGTGGGGAAAATGCAATGGCAGTGAGGCTAATTAACTATTTCATTTGTCCCCCAGGAAAATATGGAATGCCAATGAGGTGAATTATTTTATTAATATTATTATTTTAAAGGTATATTTTTTAAATAATAAAAATTCAGATTAATAATTTATAAAAAAAATGTTTTAAGAATAATTTAGAATTTTAATTTTTAATTATATAATTTGAAAAATAAAATATTTTAAAAATATTTTTAGAGTATTGAATTTATTTGTATATTTAAAAATGCATTTTAAATAACTAATTAAAAATTATATTTTTTATTTCAAAATAAAAATCTAATAATTAAACTAATATTTTATATCATCATCATATAAACTAATATAATATATTATTATATTTTAATACAAAAATAATTACTTTCATTGAAAATAAGAATCAAAATTCTATTTTATCATAAATAAATTAATATGTTAAATTAAAAATAACGAAAATGTATTTGTATATAGGTTATTGATACCTATTGTATTCTCTTTATTTTATTAAGTAATGATAGAAAATATTATCTTTACCTCCACACTCCATGTAATTAATATTTTTTTTTCTAATTTAATTTTAAAATATTTTTTTGAAGTACATTTTCTAATTTATAATTAAATTAGATTTTGTTGATTTTTTTTAATAAGAAATTGTAATTTATATTTTATTTTAGAAAAGTCATTTTTATGAGAATTTTCAAGATTATTCAAGTAAGATGATTATTTTTGAATTTTGATATGAAGAAGTTTGGCCCCATTTCACTTACTTCTTTGTCTATATATTTGTTTTCAACCGTAAAATGGTTTTGACTGAACAAGAAATGGAGCAAGAGATGGTTGAATAAGTTGTCAAGATCTCAAAACAACTAGAGGAAGGGTTTATAGGTCCTTTTGGAAATCAAAGGTAGGACTATAAATACAACTATCATTTTCCTCATTCAAGGAGTAATGAATCCAATCTCATAAATCCAAAATTCCTAAATGCTTTTAAAAATAGGTGGTGGTTTTATCACGCTCAAAGTATAAACTAATAACCACATTGAATGATATTTATAATGAATTTGGTTTTCTCTACAACCACGATATAAGTCAGTGAGATGCTTTTTCTATCTCTAGTTTTGTTGCCAATATGTTGATTTGAAGCTTTAGACTAGTGCCACATCCTCAAATTTGAAGGTGCTAAGGTATCAATCTTAGGACAGATCTAGAAAGACAAAGATATGTAAATATATCAAGAAGGCATAAGAGGCCATCAACCTAAACCTAGGTGGAAAAACAAAACATAATGCTATGGAGATGTAAGATTAAGCAATGATAGGATGTTTTCTAGGGAAGAGAATAAGCTTAAAGGAATTGAATAATTATAACAAGCAAAATTTTGATCTAATGCCTCTCCACATACTCTAACTCTAGTAAAATGATGGTTGGATTGTGTATTTAGAAAAACCGATTAAGCTAAAATGGTTTTGCACCAACATTGGAAGTGGGGATCTCAATCTCGATTATTAAATAAACGACATATCGACTCTAATTCCAAGTCAGGTATTGTGGACATTCTCCTAGTATGGGTTCATATCCTAGGGCTACCATTTATTTTATTGTCCAAAGAGTTGTTTGAGAAAATTGGTAACACTTTAGGTACCTTTTACAATGCAAATGTATCTTATTTAAAGTATGGATAGTATGGCATGGCATGAATCTTGGCATGGTTGTAAGTGAGCAAAGTTCAAGTAGAAATGATGGATATCAGAAGGGGATTCAACCTCTTCCATCTCAATTTGGACTATGAGGGGATTTCATTTTGGCATGTATGTTGCCTCCATTATGGGCACCTTGTGATTGAATCAATTACTCAAGTATGCTATGTGGAGTATATATTATTTAGATTATAGAAAAAAACATCTCATTGACTTATATCATGTTTGTAAGGAAAATAAAACTCACGTAGCATACTTAGGTGATATCATTTAATGTGGTTAGCAATTCATATATTGAGTGTGATAAACCACCATCAATTTTTAATCAACATCTCCCATACATAATGTTTTCTAGATCATTAGTTCGAACAATAAAATAAAAATAATACAACCCATGTTAATCACTCACATGTGCGCATACACACACATTTCATTATAGTTAATTGTGTCAATAGACGCTCTACAACCCAACACAGTGGAGATGTTGTATTGTTCATAAATGAGTGTAAACATTTAAATTTTGATTCGATAAAAAACTCTTTCAAAGATTATAGACATCACATGGATTGATATAAATAAATAAATATATACTTGTGTAAATAAATATATTTACATAGATTTACCACTAACCATAATTTAAGAAGTCTTTCCACCAAAATAGGTAGAACATTTACAGGAGTTACTACCTAGCACACTTATTCCACCATTATTTATGCATTTCTTAGAACAAAAAATAGATATAAGTAAAAATTTGATAGTTTCTTCACTTATTTTAACACTAAAAATTTCATATATAAATTACACATAATATAAAATAATAATTAATTTGATTATTTATTCATTTATATAATTAAAGTATAAAAAAATGGTGATTCACACTTATCAATATATACATTAATGATTACATTATATAATCATTATTTTATATCTATTAACATATTATAATTATCTATAATATTATGATAATAGATTTAATATAAAGTAGATATCTTACATGACTTAGATATCTTACATCTTATTAAGTTATTAAAGTGATATAAGATTGTTGTATGTCTTGGAGATTAAGGTGATGCTTCCGTCATGAAATTCATGAAGATTTTGCAAGGAATAAACTTCAAAATGATAGAAAACAATGTGAAGGCTTTAATATGGGATCCATTTAGCCATTTCTATCCATTTTTCTCTTATTGCAACTTGAAATATGGTTGTAAGGTTAGGTATCTGAATAAAATAAAGAGTTTTGATATAATATTGGGTTTAATATTAATATTAAATTGAATATTCCTAGATCCAAGTGACCCTTCGAAAATTGAGCCCTATCATACAAAGCAAGACAACATTCATCCATGTTGTTTTATCTTAAGAGACAATCCCTTGGTTGTGAAAGGAATCAGTGCTTAAGACATTTAAAAAGTGTGTCACAGAAATGATTTTATCATGAGGTCTTTGTTCTATCCCTCTGGAGACTAGATTTCTAAAACCCTTAATGACCAGGAATAATAAAAGATTTCATATTTCCATTCACTGTTGATATCTAAATGGCAAGAAGAACTGCAGGGGAAACCAAAGTAATATGTTGAATACAATAATCTACCACTATTAAGTTTTAGAGGAAATTCATGGAGAGAGAGGAAACTCGAAATAATATGTTGTAAACAGAGAATCTATTACTTCAAAGTTTCAATGGGAGTTTGTGAAGAGAGGGGAAACTCAAAGTGATATGTTGAATACACAGAATCTACCACTTTTAAGTTTTAGAGAGAATTTGTGAAGGGAGAAGAGATGGAGTGAAGGAGTGCAAATTAAAGTTATTTAACTCTTACTCACAGATGTAATTAAGAGACCGGCTGCTACATTACTTCACTTCATGCAAAGAAGAAAAGACACAAAATGGCACAAGAAACACGAATCACCATCAACAGTTGCAGGAAACTTACTGCTTATTTCATTTACCCATCAGAAAAATAAGTACAAAATGTAATCCCCTAGAGGTCTAGAACTCGAAACCCTTCTTCACTCTTTCTCCCTTGCTTAAATACAAACAAAAGTAGTTTGTAACTTCTTGAGCTTCTTGAAGCTCCTAAAATTCCTAAATTGTTAAACTACTTAATACATTGCAATCGAGGACACCATTATAGCTTCGATCTTAACAAAGAAAACAAAATACACTTGGAATATAATACCTTTTCTAAGTGTGATTTGTTTTTGATGCGTCTCCTTCCATTTCGGCTGTGTTGTCCTAACAGTCTACATAAATGTATCTCCACCCAACTCTGCCCATTATTTTGTGTTTCGAACGCTGTCATCATGTCACCTGCTACCCAACTCTACCTCTTCTGCGCGTGCTTGTTGTGTTTAATTTTTTCTTCCCCTTTGCTTTGCGTCGGGTCACTTACTTGAGTCTCTCTACCTGTGTTCATAATTTCCTCCATTATCAAGGCATTTCACCAGCTTTACATTATAATCCTCCTTCTTTCCTCTATGCTATTTAACACAAGAATGCCTTACCTCCAGTTTTGAAGACCTTTGGAGTTCACTTTTGAAACCACATCACATCTGCCCAACATCGCACTTCGCATGCAATTGTTTTTAATTTTTCCTTGGCACTTATATTTTAAGTCTTGCGATGTGCACTTATGCAATCGGGCCCCACCACATCACAAAACTTCATTTTAAACATTACCATGGACATATACACGGAGCAGTGGTTGTAGGATCCCACAATATGGTGACCAATCACAGTGCGTCACATATCAGTGAACTTAACATATAACTTAAATGGTAAACAATACAAATACCGATGTGAAGTTGTGATGTAATCTCCATAATAGATCTTTTCCAAATCCAATGGCCCCGTTGTACCATCTCACACTGCCATCTCTCATCCTCGTCGCATCGCAACCAAAATACTTTACCTTGCGAAGTATTAATTCTAAACTCTAAACCCGCTGATGTGTGATATGCACTGGATCGTTGTGCCAACAGGTGGCTCCTCCCTTTATCGCATCACAAGTTTCAATTATTACCGCATTGCAAGTTGTTTTGTTTAACTTGTGAAGTCCTTAACACATAAACTCGATAATCACCAATGTGAATTTGCATTGTGCCGACACGTGGCCCTTCTCCTCATCACATCGCAAGATATATTGTTTGACTTGCTATGTCATCTTAGCCATTGGTCTCTTCCCCTTCAGATCTGCGATTCGATCCTTGCCATCCAATTGCCTCCTTTGGAAATATTCTAAGTGTTTTTGTCTTAGTCAATTTCTCTGCTTTCTACCATCACTGCTATGCAACTCCGCTATACTTCGTAAGCTTTATTCAATATTTAAAAGTGTTGATCTCTCCTGAGCTTGCGAATGAGCCCGACTCGACCTTGTCCGGTGTGCAATGTTCTGAACTTGCCCATAGGTCTAGCTCTTGAACTATTCTTCACGTGAATAAGCCCAACTTGAGCCCTCCTGCACGCTTTTCTCTCTGCTACTCCTCTGGCTTATATTACACCTCCAATGCTGCTACTTCCTTAATTTTGGTTCTGGTGCACCTATGATGATGAATCCTCATTGAGTTTGTGGTTATCCTTTCGAGCATATTATAGGTCCTTTTGAAATTTTAACAATTGTTCCTCAATAAAATTTAACTTCCCAGAACCTCTCTTGACTTTTAGCTGAGTCAAATTAGGCTACAACATCTAGCTCCAACTGGGGACAACACTTTGGTAACAAAGTGTTGAGAACTTGTAGACCAATAGCCTTTATTAGGCAAGGAGTCAAATAGAACTTGTAGATCAGTAGCCTTTATTGGGTATGGAGTAAATTAGCACTTATAGAACAATAATTTTCATTGGGGATGGAGTCAATCCCAAATTTGAGTTGATCCAGTATGAAATCCTCCCGAAACCTGCTACACTTTAGACTTCTTCCTTTATTCTTAAACTGAAAATACCGAAATGAAAATACTACAACTAAAAATGCTCAACTTCTGAGCTTATTTATGCACAACACCTACATATGTATTCATGCCTGAACTCTATTAGGTGAAGCCAACCTTCCAATGGCACCAATCCAACTTCTACATGTTAGACTTAATGCCCCCATACTGTGGAAATTTGAAAATCAAAACATAGATGTAAAATGAAATTTTTCCAGATACAGAGCTTTGCATATAGCCTTGCATAAATGCTTATTTCTAAAAAAATAAATTTGTCACATAGTCAGCCACTGTATCATAGAACTGATGAGACAAATTTTCGACTGCCTCCTTTTCTTGAACATCCCGCTGATGTAGACTTCTTTGAACAGGGTAGCTTCCTTCACTATTTGACTCCTCAATTTGAGGGTGTATGTGAGAAGATCGATTGTTGTTTTCTGTTGATAACCATTTAGGCCAGAAAGATAAATCTAAGGTGTGTTCCTCATAATTTTTATGTTCTTCATATAATGCCAATTCTTGACAAGATTCTTCCCCTCCTGCAAACACACCTGAGAAGCTCCACTAGTTTCTCCTCTATTCACAAAATCATTAAAATTATGAAAATTGTAATGATCTTCCAGGCTTTCAGCGTGTAGTTCAGTTGAAGTATCTTCCTCCTCTCGAGAAAAACTTGGCAAAAATTTGAATCCTTTTGAAGGATATTGATGGAGGATTGTGGGCAGCACCAAGGGTTTGAAAATAACCTTAGTTCTAAGCTGGAAAGAAGTCGATTTCTTATGATGTAGAATGTTATCACCCAAAGATGATGAATCCTCACCTTTATGCCCAGAATGTGACAGATTACCTTCAGGAATAGTAATGCAACAGTCATCTCTCCTTTCATATTTAGGAGATGAATTTGTGTTAAGATCAATAATACAATCGAAAGAAAAATATTCTTTCTCTAATAAAGAATGTACATTTTGGCTCTTATAATCTTCTGAGAAAATAAAGCAGGAAACAATCTTCTTGATATGT
Organism: Pinus albicaulis; assembly: GCA_034641835.2. Taxonomy (NCBI): domain Eukaryota; kingdom Viridiplantae; phylum Streptophyta; class Pinopsida; order Pinales; family Pinaceae; genus Pinus; species Pinus albicaulis. The sequence continues at coordinate 134,502,174 of CM076578.1, read as the reverse complement.
GAGGGAAAATAGATCACCAAACTGATAGTGAAAAGTAAAACTTCCTTTAAAATATTCAAACTCTGATATATGTATTTTCCATGGTGTTGTCTCATTTTCTTTCTCGCAGAATACCTCATCTAATGAAACCTTCATCAGTGGGGTCACCAGGTGTATAATACACAACCAAATTTGTATCTAAATCTTGTTCACCATCAAGAAATAGATTTCAATACCCAGGGAAAATTAACTTCGTGCCTTCTTCCCCGGAAACGATGCCAGAAAATGTTGTATCTTAAGAGACAATCCCTTGGTTGTGAAAGGAATCAATGCTTAAGAAATTGAAAAAGTGTGTCACAAAATGATTTTATCATGAGGTCTTTGTTCAATCCCTCTGTAGACTAGTTTTCTAAAACCCTTAATTACCAGGAATAATAAAATATTTCATAATGCCATTCGCTACTGATATCTGAATGGCAAGAAGATCTACAGGGGAAACCCAAAGTAATATGATGAATACATAAAATCTACCACTTTTAAATTTCAGAGGAAATTCATGGAGTGAGAGGAAACTCGAAATAATATGTTGTAAACACAAAATCTATAACTTCAAAGTTTCAACGGGACTTTGTGAAGAGAGGAGAAACTCAAAGTAATATGCTAAATACACAGAATCTACCACTTTTAAGTTTCAGAGAGAATTTGTGAAGGGAGAAGAGATGGAGTGAAGGAGCGTAAATTAAGGTTATTTAACTCTTACTCAAAAATGTAATTAAGAGACCAACTATTACATTACTTCACTTCATTCAAAGAAGAAAAGACGGAAAATGGCACAAGAAACAAGAATCACCATCAAAAGTTGTAGGAAACTTACTGCTTCTTTCATTTACCCATCAGAAAAAGAAGTAAAAAATGTAACCCCCAAGAGGTCCAGAACTCAGAACCCTTCTTCACTCTTTATCCCTTACTTAAATACAAACAAAAGTAGTTTTTAACTGCTCGAGCTTCTTGAAACTCCTAAACTGCCTAAACTGTTAAACTACTTATTACATTGCAATCGAGGACACCATTGTAGCTTTGATCTTAACAAAGAAAATAGAATACAGTTGGAATATAATCCCTTTGCTAAGTCTGATTTGTTGTTAATTTGTCTTCTTCCGTTTCGGCTGTGTTGTCCTAACAGTCTACATAAACACATCTCCACCCGACTCTGCCTCTTTTGCGCATGCCTGCTGTGTTTATTCTTCTCTTCTCCTTTGCTCTGTGTCGGGTCACTTACCCAAGTCTCATTGCCCGCGTTCAAACTTTACTCCATTATCAAGGCGTTTCACCAGATTTATGTTATAATCCTTCTTCTTTCCTCTGATGTGATTTAACACAGGAATGCCTTACCTCTAGATTTGAAGACCTTTGGAGTTCACTTTTGAACCCACATCGCATCCTCACAACATCGCAATTCACATGCCATTGTTTTTAAATTTTCCTTGGCACTTATCTTTTAAATCTTGTGATGTGCGCGATCGAGCCCCATCGCATCGTGAAACTGCATTTTAAACATTACCGTGGACATATACGCAGAACAGTGGTTTAGGGTCCCACAATATGGTGACCAATCATGGTGCATCGCATATCAGTGAAATTAACATATAACTTAAATGGTAAACAATACAAACATCGATGTGAATTTGTGATGTAATCTCCATCATAGATCTTTTCCAGATCCAACGGCCCCTCTATACTGTGTCACACTGCCATCTCCTGTCCTTATCGCATCGCAACCAAAATAATTTACCCTGCGAAGTCTTAATTCTAAACTCTAAACCCGCTGATGTGCGATATGCGTTGGATCGTTGTGCCAACATGTGGCTCCTCCCTTTATCACATCGCAAGTTTCAATTCTTACCAAATCACAAGTTGTTTTTTTTAACTTGAGAAGTCCTTAACACATAAAATCAATAATTGTCGATGCGAATCATGTTGTGCCGACGCGTGGCCCTTCCCCTCATCGCATCACAAGGTATATAGTTTGACTTGCGATGTCATCTCAGCCGTCGGTCTCTTCCCCTTCAGATCTGTGATTCAGTCCTCGTTGTCTGATTGCCTCCTTTGGAAATCTTCTAAGTGTTTATGTCTTAGTCGAAATCTCTACTTTCTACCATCGTCGCTCTGCAAATCCACTATCCTTCCTGAGTTTTATTTAATCTTTAAAAGTGTTGATCTCTCCTGAGCTTGCGAATGAGCCTGACTCGACCTTGTCTGTTGTGTAATGTTTTGAGTGTTCCCGTTTGTCTGGCTCTTGAGCTGTTCTACGCGTGAATAAGCCCGACTTGAGCCCTCCTGCACATTTTTCTCTCTACTGCTCCTCTGCCTTAGATTACACCTCCAATTCTTCTGCTTCCTTGATTTTGGTGATGGTGCACTTGTGATGACGAATCCTCATTGAGCTTGTGGTTATCCTTTCGAGCATACTACAGGACTTTTTGAAATTTTAATAATTTTTCCTCAATAACCTTTAACTGCTCAAAACCTTTCTTGACTTTTAGCTGAGTAAAATTAGGCTACAACACATGCCATGATTAATACCTAGTTCCCCTCCTCTCTATAGTCCCCCAGCTGCAGAAATTCTTCGTAGAAGTCCAACAATTCATGGCTCTCTAGGCTAGAAGCCTAAAGCTATTGCAAGAAATTTGAATAATCCCTTCACCAACGTTGCCCAATTTTCTACGGGAGTGCCCATTTAGTAGGAATCAAGCTCCTATGGATTCCTAATACTGGATGAAAAGGAAGATGAAGAAGGCAGTAGTAAATTTTTTCCTGATCCATTTGGTTCCAAATGTAAGAAAATGATTTGATCAGATGCAGACCCAGGTGGAAAATTCGGTCTAGAAAGGTGTCAAATCAATCCAAACCTGGCCCCTTGCATGAATTATCTTAATAATTTGGCTCTCTTAAAATTTATTTTGTTGTTTATTCCATGTTGCATTGTCATTCTACTAGGTCTAGTTCCAAATATGTTCATTGTGAGTTTTGTTGCATATGTATTGTATTTAAACTTTTTTGGAAGCCATACAGTTTCTCAGTTTTAGGAAAATGGCTTTAGCATCAAGCTTCTCAGTTTCTCTTGTTTCTCTTGTTTCTATGTTCGCAATCCGACCCTAAGTTCTGTGGGAGACTGTTTGGTTTCCCTCGCATGGGTAGACGTCCCCCCCCCTTCGTTCCTCTGCTTATAGTGAGGTGTTGCACTCAGAAAAATCTAGATATGCATGCTTATAATCTATGTATATTTTATGATAATATAAAAAAAACCTACTTGCTTACCAAAGAAAAATATTTAAACTGAATATTAATATTAAATGTTTAGTATTTAATATATTCTTATATTAATATTATAAAGTTTATTATATTATAATATATATTAATTTATTGGGCTATAGAGATTTAATATAATATCATATAATATAATATTATAACACAAATATTAATATTATAATATTATATTACCATAGAGAAAGAGGAAGTAAGGCTTTTACAAAAGGTAACAGAAGTTGGATTTAGAAATCCATCAAAGTCTCAAAATCCAATTACAAAATTTATATAAAAAGTTGTTGAAATTTCACTAAATTAAAGGGGTAAAGGCATATGTAAGGTCCTAACTCGAGTTTAGATTATTTTGAGATTAATATTTTTCTTTTCTTTTACTAAAATGGATGCATCAATTTTAGTGTAGATTTTGAATCGTAGTTTTATTTGATTTATTGAACTTGCTGCATCTATCATTAGGGGAATTTTGAGATCAAATATGGGCCTCAAAACAAAAAATATACTAACAAAATTAACTTGAAAATAACCAATAGGATTCAAGATGGTGACGTCATCCCCAAGGGAAAATATTTTGGCAGGAAAAAAAAACTATTTTTTTCAATTGTATCTTCCAACTTATCTCCTTGTAGGTTCACTCAAATTTCAAGAGTAGAGACATGTTAGATGTGTAATTGAATTCCACATCCAACGAGTACCCACTCTGCATAATTCTGAGTAGATCCACATAAAAAAAATTGAAAATAGATGAAAAAATGTGTTTTAACACACACACACACAACAAATTATAAATAAAAACATTAATTATAGATAAAAATACCATATTTCATGACAACGATGATGATTAACATTCATTAAGACTTATATGGTCTATCAAACCTTAAGAAGGTAAGAGATTAATTAGAATTCTTTAACATTGTATTTTTATGCTAAAAACAAAGTGAGAGAAAATGTTCTGAGACCCCCATATTTTTGTTGACTTAAATGGTCAAGAAGGTTGCCAATGTGTCAAATAAGGTTGTTAATGTGACAATTATTTTGAAAATTAGATCGAATATAAGTATAAGATGGACAATCTAAGAGAAATTTATTTTCATTTTCAATCTTCCTAAGATCACACAAGTGACAATCTCTTTCATCACATGGTGTTTTAGGAATTGACCAATGCCCAATTTCACTATGAAGGTCATGAGAATTAGTTCTTATCTTGGAAATGTTCATTTTATTCTTAAGACAAAGATAATTTTGGTTTTTGACACTAAGGTTGATTGCCTCATAATATCATATAGTTTTTTTTCCCCTCTATCTCTTTATTTCCTCACAGTTTATCTTTAAATTTAGAAGTAATAATATGTTTAATATAATTGGATTGTAGAAGATGATATCATCCTTTATTCCCTTATCAACAAGCCATCGCTAAGCATCCTTATGCTACTCTCACTTTAGCCGAATGTGGGGGTTTTGACTAGACTTATAAGCAAATTTAGGGAATCTTTTGGTGCCCATGTTGTATAACTTCTTCTTATATGTAGATACCCAATCGTAGCCATGCTTGAATCTCTAGATGTAATGCAACACCAAACCTCACATCCATATAAAGTCTCAAAAAATATTTCAGTCTAACTTAAAGTTATAAAACTATTTTTGATAAATAAAAATAAAAGTTGAATAATTTATCATTTATTTTACATATACTTTTTCCCCTTGGAAAAAAATCATAATTTCATTACAATTTTTGAAAAAGGAACAAAATTAAATTTTGCAGATGCTAAAAGCATTTGGGTATGTGCAACCTTTCAGATGAGGAACAAAAAATAAAAAGTAAATATAAAAATAAGAAATTAAGTGTTATAATAATCACTTAATTTCTCTTTCTTTCCTTTCTTTCTCTAGACTTTCTTCCACCCCCCTTTAGGAGTGTCAACAAGTACCATTTCCAATTCATTTACTGTCACCTCCAGTGGGGGATATTTATCAAAATATGAGCTTTCCTATACATGAACTATCTTTGTTCCCACTATCTCATCCTCTTTTTCATCCATTGTTTCTTGAGGTTCTAAATCTTGGATTGGTTTAGTTTCTGGGTTAATCTATAGATAAGGTGCATGTGCCTTCATTGCCTTGTGTATTCATTTCTTCTTTTTTTGAGATATCCTCCTTGATTTCACCTTTTTCTTCCTCCATAAAAAAGGATCATAAGGTTTCCAAACTTTTTTCTTATAGACTTGTCCCTTTTTCCATTTTTTGGCCATCTTTTCTTGTGGGAATGTATCCTTTATATGTTACATTTAGAAGCATGAGCGAAAGTGAATGCCATCTTTTCATAGTCCAAAATTTGAGCCCGTTGTAGATGTTTATTGTAGAATTTATACAACAAGCATATATATATTGGATTCACCTAATCTAACAATGTATTAAAGTTAAATACTAAATCGCTTTTACAAATCTTTTGCGGAATTAAAAACACAATCATTAATCAAATGAACATGAAGAAAGATCAATCACACATAACATAGATAATTTCCCGGGGAAAGCTTACAGCTAAAAACCCCACTATCTTCTATTGTATATTAAGCATGGATCATGAAACAATTACATACAAAACTCTTCTCACAAGAGCCCTCAGTACATCAACTAATTGTATCACACTGTCATATGCAAAATTGACCAACACATAGCCAATTCTCAGCCTCTAGACAACCTGCCTTTCTTGTGCAATCCCTGATGGTAAAGATACCTAAAATATAGGAATTCTTGACTGCCTTGACTACGCAAGTATCATGGGCACTCCAATGGGTGTTTTCCTACATGTGTGCAAGCAAATAATCCTACAACTGATAGTTAATCTCCCTTTCACCTAGAAATCAACTAGGTCTCCACTGGATCTAACATGCATGCAACTAATAATAGCCTCAGTTGCATGTGAGATCACTGATTATGAATTAATTAATATTTAATTCACTAGATCTCTCACTAGTGTATCTTCAATTACAACTAGCACAACTGAGTTAAATTGTTTACAACTTGCACCAACAATTCGAACTCTGTTACAACTATAATTACTCTACATGTTCCACCAACCAACCTCTAACTTGAAATCCACTGGCTAGCTGAATTTGTCACTTTAAGTTAACTCATTCAATTCCACATTGAGAATAGATTACATTTTAATGTCCATCTAAATTAAGGGATAATAAATATAGACATGCACCCAAAAATAGCATTGTGGGCCCCCCCTAGTCTGGGTGCTTAATGCAACTAGGTGCTTAATGTACTAGGTGTGGATGCTAAATCTTCTTGTTGAATCTCAACACTTCCTTTCAACAAGAAAGGGATTATCCTTCACCCCAATCCTGTCTCTATGGTATTTGAATTTTCGCCTGGTGAGCACCTTCATCAGAATATCTGCATCCTGATCTTCCGTGGGAATGTACTGAAGCAACATGATCCTCCTCTGCACATAATCTCTGAGATGATGGTACCGGATATCTATGCTTGGACCTATCATGAAACACAGGATTAATCGATATTTTAATGCAACTCTGATGATCACAATGAATCACTGTCAGATCGATCTAAGAACCAAACAAACCAACCAAGATCTTTCTCATCTAGATAGGCTCATATGCATCTTGACTTCTTGCCATGTATTCTTCTTTCACTGAACTAAGTGCCATGGATCGGTGTTTCCTGTTGTACTAGGAAATTTTTGTCGATCCAATGCTAAAAATCCCCCCTGATGTGCTCTTTCTGTTTGATGGACTTCCATCCCATTCTGCATCTGTGAAGCCATGCAATTTCACTCCATCTGCCCATCTGTACCATAGAACATACTCTGATGTGCCCCTCAGGTATCTCAGGACATGCTTCTCCTCCTTCCAAAAGAGAATGGTAAGCTTAACCATAGCTTGACTCAGCTGGTTAACTGCGTAGCAAATGTATGGTCTCGTGTTCACTAGATACATTAACGAACCCACTAAATGTCGATAGACAGTAGCATCCACTACCCCTCCAGAAGTAGCATCCTCTTTCCTTTAGTTTCCTAGAAAAGGAGTGTCCATGGGTTTGCAGCTCTCCATGTTAAACTTACCTAGTATCTCCTTTGCATACTTGCCTTGAGACACAAAAATTTCACCATCCTGCTACCATATTTCCAATCCAAGGAAATAATGAAGGAGTCCCATGTCCTTCATTTTGAACTCCCTTGCATGAGTGTATCAATTGCTCATCACCAGTCAAAATTAGATAATCAACATAAAGAACAATGATCAATAACTTACCCTCAACCACAATCTGGTATAGGTTTTCATCTGCTTCACTTTTGGTGAAGCCCAATCTAGTGAAATAGTTGTCTATCCGAGTGTACCAAGCACGAGGTGCCTGCTTCAACCCATACATCGCTCTTTTGAGTCTGCACACATGCGACTCGCTATTGAAGATCTCAAAACCTTCAGGCTGCTCTATGTACACCTCTTCCTCAATGATCCCATTGAGAAACACATTTTTCACATCCATCTAATGAATGCACCATCCCATCTGTGCTGAGAGTGCAAGGATGGATCTTATGGAAGAGTACCTTGCGACATGCGCAAAAGTCTCATCATAATCTATCCCCTCGATCTATGAGAAGCCCCGGGACACGAATATGGCCTTGTATTTATCCCAACTCCCATCAGCAGCTTTCTTTACCTTGTAGATCCATCTCGAGCCTACCACTAATTTATCAACCGGTCTTGGGACTATCTCCCATGCACTGTTCTTGACAATGGAGTCATACTCCTCCAGCATTGCATCAAACCAAGTAGGTTGTTGCACTGCTTCCTTAAAGGAAGATGGTTCAGTCAAAATACATTTGATCATAAGAGCCATGTATCTAGTAAATCTGTCAGGAGACTGTCTCTATCTGTGCTGTGAAGTAGGGGTTGCTACATTCTGTGCAACATCAAGTTTCAGCCTATCAGCTTCTGTGGTGCACCTTCTGCCATTTCTAATGGATGGATATGCATGAGTGATTTCCTCCACTCCATGAACCTCCTCATGTGGATGACTCATCCTTGGAAACCAATAGTTCCTCCTCTGTATGCAAGTCCAGCTCCCTCTCAAGGGACAACTGCATGGCTTTCCCCTCATTAAATTTTATATCCCGTTGCACAATAGTCATTCTATTGTTTGGAAAATACACATGATAATTATGGGCTATTTATGTGTACCCCACAAAATCCCTAACTTCAGTAGTTGGTTCCATCTTTTTCCTAGTGTCCTTGGTCACATTCACATAAAAAAATGAGCCAAAAAATCTTAAAGTGTGAAACATCAGGTTTCTTACCAGTGAAATCCTCTTCAGGTGTACTCATGATAAGTACTCTATGAGGACAACAGTTTTGCACATAAATCACAGTGTTTCATGCTTCCACCCACAAATGCATTGGTATGCCCTAATCATGCAACATCGCTCAAGTTACACCCATGATTGTTCTGTTCTTCCTCTCCGCGACCCCATTTTGTTGTGGGTAATGAGGAATTATGATTTCTCTTCGAATTCCTTCTTTTCTGCAGAAGTTCTTGAATTCGTTAGAGATGTATTCTCCACCATTATCGCTCCTAAGAGCCTTCACTTACTTCCCCGACTCTTTCTCCACCAATTCCTTAAACTCACAGAACTTAGAGAATGTTTGGTCTTTCTTCTGCATGAAGAAGATCCAGCATTTACAAGAAAACTCATCAACAAAGATTACATAGTACTTATGTTTTTTTGTTGAAGCAGCTGAGAATGGTCCACACACGTCTGTGTGAGCTCTCTCAAGGATTCCCGAAGCTCGATTCTCCTTCTCATGAAAGGTGGACTTTACATACTTCCCCACGGTGCAACATTTGCACTAATATAACTGAGCAAGTGTTCCCATTTGAATTCCAGTAGAAATTTGTTGCATGACTTTCAAGGCTCCCTGATGAAGATGGCCCAATCGCCTGTGCCATAATTTTCCCTCATCCCGGCTCACCACTTTTTCCGCCTTTCCCTTCATGGCAGTGCATGCATCTACCTATAGCTTGTATATATTCTTAACTCGAATCACTATCCTCTTGGCTTGACCCAGTGTTTTATGTCACGAGAAAGCTTTTCCATCACTAAAAACAATGCCATAGCCTCTGTCCTCCAACATTGGACTGAGACCAAATTTTTCTTCAGACACGGTACATGCATTACATTTTTAATTGAAATGGTTTACCTGACTCCCTTTGCAAGGTAATGGTACCAATCCTAGTAGCATTGTTTCATCCGTCGTTGCCTATCTCAATATGCATCTGGAGATCTTTCTCCTCCAAGTCACTGAAAATTTCCTTGTCTCCCGTCATGTGAAAGGAAGCGCCACTATCCAAATACCACACAGATCCCAATGCACTAGAAACCATGCATGCGATCATTGAGAATTCAAGCTCAAATTGTGAGGCAAGGGCCCCACCAATTGCAGATCCAACAACCTTCTTGTTCTTCTTCTTTTGTGGACAGTTAGTAGAAAAATGCCCATGTTCATGACAATTAAAACACTTCACCTTGGACATGTCCTGCTTCTTGCCTTTGGACTCAGGTTTTTAATGGAATTTATTCCCCTTCCCCTTCCTTGCCTTGGCAGCCAAAGAATAATCCTCTTCATCCTCATTCTTAGATGAAGATCCATCTCTCGTGTTCCGTCTAAACTCTTCCTGCACAAAATCCGACCACAGTTGTTCCCAATCTGGCAATTTTTCTCTTTCATTGACAGAGTCTTGATAAATGTTCTAACTCTTAGGAATTCCTAGGAGAGCCAAGCTCACAAAATAATCATCAACGACTGTTATTCCCACACTCCCCAGTTCATCCCGACATTGGAAAAACTTCGTGAGATATTTTGGAATGGTGTCACCCTTTTCCATCTTGATCTTCCTGAGTTTATCTTTTAGCGCCAATTTCCTATGGTCACTAATGCTTTGGAATAGATTTTTGAAAGCCTTTCAAATAGAATATGGTGTGGCTTTCCCATGGAGGCTTAAGACAATGTGGTCTCTTACTCTCTCCAACAGGATCCTCCTTGCATTTGCCACTTTCTTTTTCCATGCATCAAGATTTACAACATTTGGCTTAGGAACATCTTTGTCAATGAATTCCTTCAAGCCGTTGTCTTCGAGTACTACCTCCATCCTGTCCTTTCAAGCAATGTAGTTCGAGCTTCCCTCGATTTCATACTCTAACCTCAAGCCATTGAAATCCATTTCGATCTTGAATCAGCTGTAGCACTAAGAAAGTCTTTTTTCAAATTCGAATTCTATCCAGTCACAAACTCAACTCCTGCTTCACTTCTGCAATTTCTTGTACTTCGATACCATGTGGAAATTATACAAAAAGCATGTATATCTTGGATTCACCCGATCTAACAATGTACTAAAGTTAAATAATGAATTTCGTCTACAATATTGTGCGGAATTAAAAACACAATCGCTAATCACATGAACATGAAGAAAGATCAATCACACACAACACAGATAATTTCTTGGGGAAATCTTACAGCTAAAAACCCCACTATCTTCTATTGTATATTAAGCATGGATCATGAAAAAATTACATACAAAACTCTTCTCACAAGAGCCCTCAGTACATCAGCTAATTGTCTCACATTGTCATATGTAAAACTCACCAACACATAGCAAATTCTCAGCCTCTAGACAACTTGCCTTTCTTGCACAATCCCTAATGGTAAAAAAACCCTAAAAGATAGGAATTTTTTCCTACCTTAACTGTGCAAGTATCATGGGCACTCCAATGGGTGTTTTTCTGAATCTATGCAAGCAGATAATCCTACAATTGATATTCAACCTCCCTTTCACCTAGAACTCAACTGGGTCTCCACTGGATCTGACATGCATGTGAGATCACTAATTGTGAATTAATTAATATTTAATTCACTAGATCTCTCACTAGTGTACCTTTAGTTACAACTAGCACAACTGATTTTAACTCACTTAACTGAATTAAATTGTTTACAACTTGCACCAACTCATGCACCACTGCACTTCAAACTCTGTTACAACTAGAATTACTTTGCATGTCCCACCAACCAACCTCTAACTCGAAATCGACTAGCTAACTGAATTTATCACTTTCAATTAACTCATTCAAGTCCACATTGAGAATAGATTATAGTTTAATGTCCATCTAAATTAAGGGATAATAAAAATATACATGCACCCAAAAATAACACTATGGGCCCCACCCTAGTCTAGGTGCTAAATGAAACCAGGTGGGTAATGCACTAGGTGTGGGTGCTAAATCTTCTTGTTGAATCTCAAAATTTATGTTTCAGCAAGATGCATTTGGGAAGGCCCTTTCTTAGATCTATTTCATCAATAAATGGGAAAAGGTAAGTAAACATTTATCCGTTCTTTCCACCTACATTTTCTAGAAAGTGCCGAAGAGATTTCCAATATCCTCAAGTACCTTATGATGCCAAAATGGAAGTGGAAGGTTTCGTAAGCATACCCATACCAACATGTTTGTTACCACCATTATTGTAGAATCAAAATTTGTGAACTAAAGGCTGATGAAGAGACTTTCTTTTCCCTACAACCACGACCCTTCTTACATTTCTTTCTCCCAATATTCCTCGGTATCAAGCTGAACTATGAAAAAACCATTTCAATAAATATATATGTCACACTTTGTGGTCCAAGTCCAGAATACCCACTGATACAAATATTTAGAACTTTTCTAAACTCCATTAAATCTACAAATCATCGCCCTAGACTAAAGAACAGTAAAAAGGGTATTTACATATTTTAAGTTTACTTCCAAGGCAGGAATTTGTTCCAATTGTTCAAAAATATATGGTCCTAGGTAGAACCAAGGCTAATCCTTTGTTATGGGATCCTTACCTTGAGTTGTATCCTTGTAAGACACTGAAGCATTTGGTTTTGTAGAACCCATGGCTCTCCCTTGCAGCCTTGCAAGCAGGACTATGGTGGAATTTCTTGAAATATCAAAGCCATGTAATTGGGAAGAGTCATTATAATTTCTTCCCTTCACATAAAAGGCAATGCATGTCCATAGGAATTCCAGTCCATTTCTGTATGGCCTACTTTAAATCCACCACAAGATCAGATCCAAGCACATGTGGATATGGACATGAAAACCTGAAAACACATCCAAAAGCATGTTGGGAATGAATTAGTTCTTCTAACCACTCCACCAATTCCAACAGAGGAAGGAAAGGATTTTTTTAATAAAATTGGCTCTAATATGAGGGCAACCAAGTAGAAAATATTGAAAAGCAAGAAATTTAAGCCTTGAGAACCCCCCAAAATTTTCTCGACCCCCTTCATACCACCAACAAAGAAATGTAAAAGGGACCAAGGATATGAGAAAAGCAGATACAAAACCTCTACATGGATCTTCCCAATTCACCAGCAAACACCATCCAACAAGCAATCAAAACCCTCACATCCAAAAAAGAGAGTGGAGAGGTGTTGAGATCCTAAAAATAGAAACAAGAAATGCCATGTCCAGTTCCTGAGGATCCTTAAAGATAAAAATGGCCACTTGTGAATGTGTTGTATCACTCTGTTAACTAACAGTTTCATTTTCTTCTGAGACTGAGAAGAAGTCTTGAATATCACATTTGCTTGCCTTGAGGGAAGCAACCTTCACTGTATTCATCCTCAAAAGTAGAGCAGAAGTGTTCCTCCATGTTTTCGGGTATTGCATCATAATTAACGTGAGAATATGTTTTTGAAAAGGATTTCATAATTTATTCTCTATAGGAGAAGAAATGTTATATTTATTTGAATAAAAATATATTCATGAAACTTTTTTTTAACCCAAAAACTATTTATATCTCGTCATTTATGTACAAATGTCATTATATAAAATTAGTCTATATAATATTTATACATATTTTTTAAAAATTGTGTGATGTATGTATTACAAATTAAATAAAATTTTATTTTTCGAATTTTTTAAAATTTCATAATAATTATGCCAATAGGCATGGTCTATTTCGGAATAATTCTTCCATATTTTTTATTTTTCTTTGAAAAAAACAAGTGTATGGTTTGGATTTCAGCTTGATAGAATATTCTTAATCATATAACAAGAAAAAGGGTTAAGATTGATTTCGAACTATAATCTTGTGTGCTACATTCTTTAACAATGAATTAAAATTATAAATTGCACATCTAATCATTTCATTCCATGAGATTCGTTTGAATTGATAGCTAAAGAATAGCTTTGGGAGATCAAGCTATGAAAATATTCTTTCAAGAGATCAAGATGTGGTTGTTGGAAATAATGCTTCCATTTGTTATTTTGAACTGTCATTGAGAGTTCCCAAGCGCCAATCTAGAAGTAGTTCTTTCCTATGTATGAGTTGTAGTCGTGATCTAGAAGTGTGGAAGTGAGAGATTTATGTCCTATATATGTGTAACTATTGTGATTAATAAAAAATATTATATTGTGGTTGTCAGTAATCACTATTTGATCACTCTCTATTTTTTTAAACATGGTAACAGAGTTGGTTCAACCCTGACTCTCTCACGAGAGGGGCTGCGATCATGCAATTTTAGCCATGATACTCCTTTATACATAGATTAGTTTAATAGAGTGTTTGATCTATTGTTCATGTGATTCTTTTGTGTGAATATCTGATTTGTGTGTGGATTGTGGATAGTTTCATGCAAAGGAGAATTGCGAAGCTACAGTGTTTTTGTTGTTATTTGAAGTTCCATTGTGGACAATTTTTTGTAAAATAAGAGGAGATATGCTTGTAAAGAATTTGGATCAACATAGATTTTGTTTGATCTAATGTGGATCTACAATTGAGAGCAATGCCTACATGTTTTAAATGGTGGTTCTTGAGATTATTAGGTGGTGCAAGATGTACAACTATGACATGCAAGTGGAAGGTTGGCATTTCTCATTCTAGATCTGAACTAATAAAATATTGTGGTATTTATTATCCATAGATAATTGAGATCCAAAAGTTGAAGATCTGATGACAAACACTAATATTCAGATTTATTGTGATGTGTGGGTTGAAGTAGTTTTCTATATTGGTTATAAAATGGGTTGGTGGTTCTTAAAATGGAAGCCCTCGTGTCTAAAAAATTAATTCTTGTGTGTTTTTATTGGCTATAAAAAGGGTCGGTGGTTATTAAACTAGAAGCCTCGGTGTCGGAATCATCAATTATTGTTTGTTATTAAGGTCAAGTTGCTTGATCAACTTTTGAACACATTCAATATCCAAACCTCCATCCTAGCAACTGATGGATATTCGAAAGTGAAATATCAAAAATATGGTGGTTGTTCAATAGGATGCTTCATTACTTGATGGCTCTTATCGTGGAAGCCTTGACGAGCCAGGTGTCAATATTGTTGATCTTGCAAAGTTCATCAACGATGGTCCAAGGCGGTTACATTTTTAATGGAGGTCAAGTGACAACTCAAATATGTGGTGGTGAAAGAGAGGTGTTTGCGAGATTCCATAGTGGATGTGAGTGTTGATGAAAACCAGTCAGACATAATTTATCCTTATTGTTGTAATATGTGTTTTCAATGTTTTCCATGTAAGCATTAAGAGAGGGTATTGGAAATAATGCTTACATGTGTTGTCATGAGTTATCATTGAGAGTTCCCAAATGTCAATCTAGAAGTAGTTGTTTCCAATGTATGAGTTGTAGTCATGATCTAGAAGTGTGGAAGTCAGAGATTTATGTCCTATACATGTGTAATTGTTGAGATCAATAAAAAATATTATAGTGTGGTTTTGTGTTGTGTGCAATCGTTATTTGATCTCTCTCTATTTTTTCAAACATTAGCAGTATTCATTGAACCATAATTTGTAAATCATCTAGATTGTTAAAAATATTTCCATTAACAGTTGTATGGCCAGATGCTTGAATGATAAGAAAATGAAAATTCCAGGTAGGTACTAAATAGTTATCATTGGTATTTTTCTATTTATATGGTTGGATGAGGGTGGATTTGGCTAGTAACATATATTGTCTTCCAGTGTGGAATCCAATTACTCTGAGAGCGGGTTTCAATTTTTTCAGTCACTAGATTTTAGGGTTTAATGGAATTGTTTGTGTGGAGCTTGTGAAAGGCAGATAGAACATGACTTGGAAAAATATCACACATTTATTTCCCACTTAGCAAGTTAGAATTGATTTGATGGTTGTCCAATAAAGAAATTCAACTTTTATCTTTCAACTCTCACTTCAAAAACATTTCATAGGTTCAATATTTGCTAGATTTGTATTATTCCTACTTCTTTTGTACAATGATTAATATTATTATAGTTTGCCTAGATTCAAAATTTACTAATAGAAAAATAAATATATTTGAGATGTAATTCAATTCTTGTTTTCCATAGATCACTATTATTGTGAAATATCTTTGAAAATTTTGTATTTGAATAAAGACTTGTAATTCTTGAAATTATCATAACTAATTGAAAATTGAATTGACCTAAATTATGATAACCTAAATTTTGATCTAAACCTTGTATTGTCTCATATTATGGCTAATTTATTTGAAAGTAAGTTAGGATATATATGAAATTTGATGAACATGTTACTATTACAATATTACTCATGAATTGAATTTCAACATTCTAATAATTAATAAAACATATTGTATTTAAAATTCCAATTGTACCTCCTTTTATTAATTAACAAAAAATAAACACACTTAAAAACATTGAACAAGTTTTCTTATAAAATCTTGATATTTTAAACCTCTTGCTTTTTTAAGAACCGCTCGAAGTATTCTTTGCCGGGAGGAAGATCGCAGTTAAGAGTGTTGGCAAGACGTCAAATTTACCCTCCTCTTCCTAGCTGAAGGCAAGTGTTTGTTGTTGGGTAAGGCAGCACTCCATTCGTTGGGTGAAGACAGTAAGTCAAGGGTCTCTCTATCTCTTAGGGAAAACTAACTTATCTCTATGCTTGCCAGACTGCTTTTATCAGTGGGACCTGGGTGTTATTTTAAATCTTAAATTTATTAATCATTTTTAATTATATTAATTATGGTCAACAAATTTATTTTACACATAGTTATTGTCAAATAATATAATTATATTAGTAAATATAGTTGATATATATAAATAAAAATTATTTTCTATTTTTCTTAGTTGATATATATAAATAAACAATTTTTTTTTTCTAATTAACTGATCAAAATCTAACCATATTTATTAATGTAGTTATTCTACTAAATATTTGTTTTTATTATAATTATCATATAATCAATTTATATTTTTTCAATTTTAATTAAAAATTTAAAATAATTTTAAAATAATTTTATCTTAATAAATGTTTTTTTAATTATTTTGTAATATACTATTACTTTATATTACATAATATTTCCCTGGTAAAATACATTTATAATATAAAAATGGACATTATCATAATTTCATAGCTTTTTAAGAATCTTACATAAATATCTTCTTACACACAAATCTCGTACATATTGTTTATAAATGATGCTTTGTGGGATACCAACAGGATTCTCCATTGAGGATATAGACCACTAAAAGAGGCCACTCCGAATATTCTATTTGAAGTAGAACAAGAGATAGTTGAACAAGGCATCAAGATCTCAAGACAATTGGAGAAAGACATGATAGGTCCTTTTGGAAATCAAACCAAGGACCATAAATACAAATTTCATTTTCCCCATTCAATGACTAATTACTCTAATCGTGTAGATCCATCAATCCTAAATGATGGATTGAAAAATGATGGTGATTTATCACACTCAATGTATGAACTAGCAACCACATTAAATGAGGTACATAATGAGTTTGATTTTCTCTACAGCCATGATATAAGTCAATGAGATTCATTTTCTACTTCTGGCTTTGTTTGCAATATGTTGGATTTAATGCTTTATATTGGTGACACATCCTCAAATTCAAAGGTGGTAAAGGAAACATATCATTCTTAAAGTAAGGACATTATGGCATGGCATGAATCTTGGTACAATTGGAATTGAGGAAAGATCTAGTAGAAATGATGGATATCAAAAAGGGATTCAACGTTTTCCATCTCAATTTAGATAATGAGACGATTCCATTCAGGTGTGTATTTTTCCACCATTATGGGAGCCTTTCAATTGAATGGAATTACCTAAGTATGCAAGACAATTGAGCCCCAAGGAAGCATCCAATGGACTTGGATACAATGGAACTAGAAACAATCAAAATTATGTGCAAGAAATAGGGTATATGGATTTAAGCTAATTCAAATGGTGTTAAAAAAGAACCTATGGTAGTATACATTCAAAACTCAAGCACTAGATAGGTCAAAGAACCTAATGTAGATATGATTAATGAAATCAAGAAGAACAAGGCTATTTCAAGTAGGAACATTAATCTCACTCTTGAATACAAGTTTTTCTTTGGAAAATTATATTTTTGGGACATGGGAAATGAAGTTGGGTCTAAAGAATTGGAAACATTGACTGATGTTCTGCCTAGTTTGTATGGTATACAAATCCAAACCCACCACCCTTCATACCTATGCCTGAAATTGTAGAGGGCCTCTATATTGGTCAAGCAACAAAAGGTCCCCTTGCAAACCATATTATGGATTGTATACTAGGTGATAAGGGTACATAGGATTTCAATCCATTGGAACGAATCAAGTATAATTTAAGATAGAAAGCACTCTCAACTTTACAGGAAAGGGGCTTGGGTTTTTCTGAAGAGAATGGTCCCAAGTCTAATGAAAAAGGAAGAAAATATTTCATGTCTGTGGCCCAAAAAAAAAAGCATGATCTAATGTCATATGTGTGAAACAACTACCCTTTGTTGGGCGTCTTAGAGAAAATGTCCCAATCAAGGGTTTCAAATGAATTTTTTTACCCTTATTTTAGAGGGTTGGCCAACCCATCAAGAATTTCATTGTAAATAGGTTAGCTAATCAAACATTTAGTTATCTATTATTATAGAAAATTTTTATATGGGCAGAGAAACATACATGAACTCTCTAAATTATTAAGTAACCAAGACATTTTCTTATATATGCCATTGGGATCAGATCAAGTGGGAATTTGACTAGATGGAATAATTGCTCCTTCACCATGACTTCTCAGACCTTTCCTATATGACTAGGCACCTCCTTTTTCTATCTATATCTAAGTAAATATTAGTGTTGAATGTTTATGTCCCTCAAATATATAGGAGTGGAATACGTACAATATATTTTTCATAATGGATAGTATACAAAATGAATTGTTTGTGATAGGGGAAGGCTTGAATTTCACCTTAGGAGAATCAAGAGTCTGGTGTTTGACCACTCAACTATATCCTCTATCTATTTATTTCATTAGGAAATTAGAACAAAATCGCATTTTGGATATCAAATATCCTAAAATATCTTCTTATTGGAGTAACAAGAGAGTTGGGAAAGCCAAATTTTCTAAGAGGGTTGATAATTTTTTAATATCTAAAGCCTTCTTAGATCGATTTATAAGGATTTTAAAATGGGTCACCACTGTGGAGGACTGTGATCATAATCATGTGGTTTTATAAGTTTCCTCTACAATAAAGAAACCTTCTATCCCCTTGAAACTAAATCCAGTGTGGATGAAGGTGCATGATTTTGTGGTAAAAATCAAAGTTTTTGTTTTACCAGAACGAGAATTTCTAGAGAATTGGTAACTTTGAAATATTGATTGCCACTATTACACCAAATAAAACTATTTCATAAATGCCACAAACATGTCAATTACAACATGTCTCTAGAGACTTGAACCCATGGAGCTAGGGAAACAAAATTTTCACCAAACCACTCGAGCTAAGGACCTTTGATGTGGGAGAAAAAAAAATCGTTTGGATTCCTTATAATGGTGATCCACAAGAATTTGCTAAGATTCAATTTCAAAAAATTTAAAATAGGAAAAACAAGTGGTTTTTAATTGGGGATTGGACAAAGGACGAAAGATGATAGAGTTCTCAATGAAGTAAAGGAATCCTTAGATGTACTCTGCACTAGTAAATGTTTTCAATGTTTGAGTGAGGAAAAATAAATTGAAGTAAAATCACTTGAAGATAAAATTGGGGATCATTCCTAAGGAAAAAAAAAAAATTAATGGAGGCTTAAGAGAAAGGAGTTACAGTTATAGGTTGGGAATGTGAACACAAAATTATTTAAAAGGTATTCAAATTGTAGAAAGAATATTAAAAAAAAAAAAATCGAGAATGGATATACCACCATCTAAACCTTAATTTATCCTTCATAAACCCTACCCCAACACCTCCTATCATTGAAAATCCTCGTTATCATTGTTTCCATCAAAACCCTAAGTCCCCACTACATTTCCACAAGAGAACTAGGAAATATTCATGTTCTCACAATTTGTTCCACCTCCCAATACTTATTTCAAGAAATTCCACTTGTAACTTCAAGCTAACACATCACCCTACTTCTTAAACTTTTTGGGGAATTTTCCTTAACCTCCTTATACCTCATCACAACCCCTAAAGCTACCTTGTCCCTATCCCCTGTTTTCCCAAATTCAGTATCTCTACCCACTCATTTCATCTAGGAGGGATTCATCATGTTCAAAAGTAGTATGGAGAGTGAGAAGAAGGCTCACAAGGGAGGCCATTGTTCCAGGTTTTATCCATCCACATTACAAGAACTCAATGCCTCCCCTTATGCCAAGATAATTTTTGAAAACACTCGATGTTTGAGATTATGTGAGAGAATCATGGAGGTAGGATGCCATGCCCAATTGACTACCATTTTTTCCACTAACTTTGGCGAAGACAAGGCCATCATAGCAGGCATTGAATTCACCATATCAGCAGAGGTCATCACTTCATCAACAAGGATTCCAAACGAAGGAGAAGTCTAGTTCAAGGGCATGGAATTGGACCTTAAGAACTACCCAATGTTCCTAAAACCTCATTGCAGAGATGAACCTAAACATGTTTTCCCTATCAAGCATTTACTTGATAAGTATGCCCCATTAATGAAGCTAATCATGAAATATTTTACATGTGAGGGAATATTTTCAAGACTGTACCAACACCATGTCAAGTTACTAATGCACTTCACAGCTACCAATTCACTCAATTTGTCTAACTATCTATTCAGGAGTTTGGTCAAGATGGTGGAAAAGGTACAAAGAAAAGGTAAAAATCCTCATCCTATTTTATTTCACCATGGTTTGGTCAAGTTGATTGTTTTGCACCAACAAACAATATGAACTGGGAAGCTTTCATGGAGAAAGTAGCATCAACTCCTGCTACTAGTCCACCTATTGTTCATAGCACAACATCAAAACAACCAAAGGAGGTTGGCTCTTCAAGAAAGCAGGCATAGACTTTAAAAGCACCTAGGTTTTAGATCACTCAAACCTATGAGAAGGGTAAGAGAATTTTTTTTTCTCCTAAGACCATAAGAGGTGTATTGGCACCTGAAACTACACTTCAGAAAAGACAAACAGTGGATCAGCCACCTAGCCATGATGGTTAGTCACCATCGCAACACCATGATGAACAAGCACACTTAGAAGTTAACATGGCAGAGTAAGTGAAGGATAATTCAGTTAAGGAAATCATAAAGGATAAAGATGAAGAAATATCATATATGAGGGAGCTTTTCTCAATGGAAAATTCTCAGATCACATTCCTACTATGATAGAATTTCATTTAAAGGTGAAACTACTCCTCCAAGACAAGCCAAAGGTTCATGTTGAGGCAGATAAAGGCAGAGGAAAATAAATATTAGATGATGATCAGATGGAGGATGTAGAAGCTAAACAAAAATAAGGAGACCAAGGACAAGAGGCCTCAAGAGGGCGATTCAGAAAGAAAGAGAATCAGCTCCTAAATCAGATTGGAAAACTTTTGACGAACTAATTCTTGAGGAAATCAATCAGGATAGAGAGTATTTACTTTATATATTCAATGGACACCTTGAGAAGCTTCTAAAGAAAGCTAAAAAGAACAATAACCTCCAGATACATATGGAAAATCACTATTGCACCAGAAACAAAATTTCCCAAATCAGACTTGAACAAGTGAAGAAAAAGCTTAAGGAAGCTCAAATCAAGCTCAAAGAGGAGGATAACTTAGACCTCCTTGTTGAGGCATCCATGGTTGTTTAGCCTATCATCCAAAGGTGTCAGAGAACTAATTTTGATCAGTTTTGAGCATTTTTTGTTTTTTTGATCATTTTTGCAAAATTCTAGAAATTTTGTTTCCACAGAAGCATCATGCATAGGCGGGATGCTTTCTCTCAGGGCATCCAAATGAAAAATATATGGATGAGTTCATATTAATCAGTACATGCCATATGTGGACTTGGTTTTCCATGACAATCTCTAGTTTTGGAGAAAAACTCAAAAAAATACCTTATTTTCATGCTTCTGCTAGTGTTTTTGACCAGGTGTGACACTTTTAGAGTGAGGTTGGGAAAAAAAAAAATTGGAGGTCTTCCTGTGGGTGTTTTATCAAAATTCAAGGTGCATTGGAAACTAGAATCATAGTTCTACTCAACCCAACTTTCATATTTGCATTTGGATGCATCTAAGTGGGTTAAAATCACCCTTGAACAGGGACGATGTTTCTGCCAGACAGGTGCGACGCTTCTGCTAAAGGCGCTACATTTCTACATTGGATTCCTTTCAGACAGCTTGCATGCCAGGAAAACTCTAGAATTCAATGCTAGTTGTCCCATGAGGTGTCATTTGATTTATTTGAGTTTGTTTTTGCCTCTATGATGAGGAAATATGTAATTAATGAAGGGGACACACACTTCTATTCTTTAGCTAAATTTCAAGGATTAGTTTCTAACTTCCCTAGATTCTAGGAAGTGACTCATCTGATGTAATTATAATGCTTTTTGGATAGGATTTCGACCCTATGAGGTTTCATGAACTCTATTTTATATAACTAGTCCACCTCAAATCTTTTTAGAGGTTGGATAGTTATTATTTGCAGTGGATCTATTGTACAAGCTTTTGTTTATGAAATCAAAGACAATGTTGTAGACATAGTGTTGAGATTCCAGTGGTATGCCTTTGAGAATTTATTTTTTATATGTAAACTTATCATGTTTAATTTTACATTATCCATCTTTCATATATATGCTTATTTATGCTAAGTCTTATCATTTTATTGACAGAAATAATGCTTTCCATGCTCTGTTTTTTATAATATTTATATGAAAGTATCTCTTCTCTTCTGATGAATGAATTCAGTTTAATGTGCATTCTGACTCCCTCTCAATTCACTCTATACACAATGACAAATTAGGCATGCTTCTGAGATTACCTGCCTACCCTTACCCTTACCTCTACAACTAAACCTTTGAAATTATACCTAAACCCTAGACCTATTTTCTTAATCATCATTCCTATCTAGCAAAACTTCAAACAAACAAAACCCTAATCTACTGAGCATCATAGCTAGCCTAAGATCATTATATCCAGTCATCTCTTTGGCTACAAAGTGACATTGAGAGAGCCCTATTTGGTCTTGGTAGGGCTAGCTACCAGACCTAAAGCTTGTTTTGTGGTTACCTTCCTTTAGCTTCATTCTCAACCTTGGGAAGCAGGGGGGAGTGATATCATTTTTACATTGTTGTTGGGGAGAAATTGCAAAAAAAATTCCCTGGGAAAGTATCTTTAGTTCACTTAAGGTTAGAATTGTGGGTGACAGTTTCTAACATTCAAAGAAGGATGAATCTGTAAATTCGAGCCAAAGGACAAATTTTCAAGAAAATTTGGCTCCCAAAAGACACACCGGGTCAAATTCAGACCCAGATCCCTCACCAATTGTCAATGAACCTGAGAGTCTTTTAAGAAATAAGAATACAAAGTCTCAGAAAGTTGGAAAGGCTATTCCCCCACTTGTAAAATCAAACTTCTTGCCTACGAGATTTGCTTCAGAAGATTTGTCCTATAATTTTGAATTTGAAACATATTTATTTAGGTCTAAATCTGAATCTTTTCTTTCAGAAATTTTCTTTGATCCTATTGATTTTGAGACCCATTTACCATTTTCTAAATCTTCTTATTTCAAGTTTGATAGTGAATTCTGGTCTAATTTACAAAAACTTAAAGGTTTGATGGATAAGTTTCAAGTAACTTCAAACAAAGCTTATTTTCAATACCAGCAGTAGATTTTTTCTTCACCACCTATTATTACACCTTCTCACACAACTACATAATCATATCTTCCTTTCATTCCATCATTACCTCTATAAGTTTTCACACCATCAATGCCTCTACAACCCCCTCCATTAATCATGGCCAGATTCACTCTGTTGTTCTTACCGCAACAACTCACTGCACTACCTCATAATTATGGTCAAAGATTACCCTTTTTTTATGAAACATCAAAGGTTACTGCTTATCAACACATTTTCAAAGTGGTGGATTTCATATATATTGAAGAGATTGACAATGATGATGCCAAGATGCACATCATAGCACAGAGTTTCTCAAGAGAGGTTAAAAAATGGTTCCGCTCTCTCACAGCTGGTTCAGTAGCTAATTCACAGCAGTTGATTGACTTGTTTATAAAAAAATGGGAGGAGAAGAAGAATCCATTACACATTCTAGTTGAATATAATGCCTTGAAAAGGAATCCTAATGAGTTTGTACAAGAGTTTACAGCCAGATTCAATAGAATTTATGCTTTTATTCTTGAAAATATCAAGTCTTCTCCAGGCCTTGATTTACTTCATTACCTTAATGGTTTTGATCCTAATATGGCTTACCATATGATGGAAATAAATCCATCAACCCTTGAAGAAATGCAGAGAAAGGTAGTCAGTGTAGAAGCTAATTTGATTATCAAAAAGTAAAAAATAAAAACAGAGAAAAGGTTCACTATCAAGGAAGAAACATCAACTATATCTTAGGGCAAGCTCTACGCCTTGATCAAAACCATGGAGAATATGATGGACAAAATGGCCATCGTTGATAGACAAGTTGAACGCTCCTTTAGAAATCCCAATTTCAAGGGTCAAAATCAACAACCTCAATACAGGATCAAACAAAGGGAACAGGGGGGTTAGGATCCATAAATTTAGCAAAAAATTCACACTCCATTTCAAAAAAACTACATAGAAGGTCCTGATGAATAAGATGAAGAAGATATTTCAGGAAAGAATCATTTATTTGAGGAAAATCAGTAGCCTGTTTTCCTCACTAAAGAAGATCAGTTTTCTGTAGAAATTCACGCATTGGATGATCGACAATATGTGTTGTCTAATGATCATATGCTATCAGTACCTACTGAAGATTACCAGAGGGGATATAAGAACTGTCCATATGTCCATCACTCATGTCATTCCATGTCATAACTGTCCATCACTCATGTCATTCCATGTCACATATCCGTTATCTGTTATCCCTAATCCTCCATCATACTCATAATATTCTTGTTGGCCAATAAATTCACTCCAATTACCCGTTAATCTTACCGTTGGAAATAAATTCACTTGACTGTTAGCCATGACCATTGAACCTGAACCACAATCTATAAAAATTTTCACAGTCTCCCGCTCAATACTTTACTTCTGCCTTCAATTCCCCTTCATCCTCCATTACCGTTTCACTGTGAATTATCTTCTGTGATTTCCCTTCATATTCCAAAACCCTACCATTGTGTCTGTAAACCAAAAGCTGTAAATCCTTGTACCACTTTATTATAGTCAATCATGGCACCTAAGGCCAAAACAAAGAAGAAAACCACTCTGAAAGGTAAAGGTAAGAAAATTATGGCAGAATAAAACTCGAATGTTGATAGTGTTGCAGTGGTCACACCAGAGGTCACTCATCCAACTGCCAAGGTCATTCCTAAAGCCACCAAATTCATTGCAGAAGATGTTCCTATAGCTCCACAAATCAACCTTGACCTCACTCCCCTGGTCGATACTTATTTTAAAATTATTGATTGTTACAGTGAATTTGAATTCTACGAGATACACCTATGGCTCAAACAGAAACATCTGGATAAACAAGACCCTATTAGGTTTTGGGAGTCCATGTTACCTCTGTTTGCATTTCCTCAAACTCACCCATTCCTAGATTTAATTTCTTGGTGTCAGAAATAGTATGACCCTATAACCAGGTTAGTGGTAGCTCAGAACGGAAATTTTCTGATAACCATATCTCCTGAAACCATTAATCAAATTCTTCTCATCCCTTCTTCTGACTCCTTATCCAATTTCTCCCCTGCTACCCTCATGGATCTTTATCACACATTATCCTTTCCACAGAGAGCTCAGATATTCAAAATCTTTCTACCAGAGGATGTAGATTTACCCAAGATAAATCCCCCATATGCATCCTCCATTTTCCCCATTTCTTCCAAACACTGTATTTATCTCCTTTCTTATCTGTTAGGATATCCCAATGATGAAACCATTGATGAACTCATCCTAGGTTTCTTATCCATTTTCAGCCTTGAAACCCCATTGTTATTTATGTACAATTACAGTCATTTCTTGGCTGATGTTATACATGAAAAATTCATGAATTTCACTACTCAAGGGTCCTTTACTTATTCTTCTGTGATAATTCATATGATTTTGTTTCAGCAGGTAGATATGTTGCACATTCACTTCAACAAGCAGGATGCATAGGGAGTGAATCAATCAGTGATTCACTGGACGTAATTGGTCATATCATATTCAAAAACTACTTCTTTCTAATAATTCATAGAATCATTCATTCATCCAGTCAGGTAGTTCCTTACCAGCTCACCAGAGCCTAGAATTGGAGAATACATAGAGAGAATTCTATACCTCAGTGAATAATCAAAGACAGGTGATTGGTATCTATACAAGAATTACACATAGATCAGAGTGTATGGTTGTGAGCTTCCACCATAAAAACTTACGAAATATGTGCCTATGAGAATTTTCTCATTAGAATACATAAGACAAATGTTAAATATGGATGAATTAAATTTTAAATTAGCAAGGAGGAAAGCTTATTTTAAAATCAAAGCAAACATTGGATCATTTATTTGTAATACCAGAGCAGTTGGTGTTGATGCAGATGCACTATTAAAGAAGATGGGTTTTCAGTCATGTTTTACTTGGTCATATGACCCTCATGGAATTATTTCTACTCTGAGAGTTGAATCCAAGACAACTTCTTACACTCACACCTCTAGAGAAGAAATAGAAAAGTACATGAATCAGGATGAATGGGTAGAAGGTAGTTTACAAGAAGTAGAGGAACATGTCATTTCTACTTCAAATGTACAGACACCAGTGCCTGACAGCAAATAGCAAAAGAGGGTTAGAGAAGAGACACCACATTCCAAGGAGCTTATGAAAGAATTCATCTTACGGCATAAGAAACCAAGGCTTGATTCTTCCTTGCTTCTAGAGGATAAACAACTAGAGATCATAGATTTGGGAGAAACTGAAGTCTCCACTTCTACAAATATTCCTCAGACTTCTTCACCAGCATCACCTGCAAGAGAGCCCTTGGAGATCATCCAACATAAAAATGCCAGCTCTTCAGAAGAGCATAATATATTCTCCAAATTTCTAGAAATCAAGTAAAAGAATGAAGCACTAAAGTCAGATGTTTACAGTCAATTTTGGAAATATACATCTACTTCTCAACATAGGCTTCTCACTGCTTTTAACAGTGAGAAGGGCATAATGAAAATGGATTTCCTACAAGCAACAGTGCTGTTTCCAAAAAATCATGCAGACTACAAGAAGATTGTCCTCTCACTTGATGCAAGACACATACATCCAATTGACCAGATGGATATGCATAGGAAATCATGAGAAATGTTATTCTCAACCATGAATACAATAGTTATGTATCTTTCAAAATAAAAGGTAGAACTGTCAAATATGCAATCCCATTTGAAGGTTGATAATCTCCCTTG
Source organism: Pinus albicaulis (assembly GCA_034641835.2). Classification (NCBI taxonomy): domain Eukaryota; kingdom Viridiplantae; phylum Streptophyta; class Pinopsida; order Pinales; family Pinaceae; genus Pinus; species Pinus albicaulis. The sequence continues at coordinate 134,474,974 of CM076578.1, read as the reverse complement.
TTTTTCTAAAGACAACAGGATAAAGACATTGGAAGAACTGATAGTAAAAGTAGGATATGATCATGCTAACTGCAATGTAGCTGAAGAAATCATCAAGAATAAAAATGCAGACATTGCTACCCTATGAAATAAACTTAAGCTGCCTTCGACTGAAGATACACAAACCAAATATATGGCACAGAATGAATCTAAAAAAGAGGAAATGCTTAAGCTAATTATTGACCAAAATCTGCAGATCAGAAAAATGGAAGAACAGATTGAAGAACTGTTGAAAGAGAAATCAACACTCTAGGTGATTGCAGATCCTACTCAAATAGCTCAAACATCTTCTGCAGGTGCATAAACCTCAGTAGCCTTGGACATGACTGATCCAGAAAAACTTGCTCAAGAATTAGTCACTCAAAAGCAAGCACATGAAAAGTTAAGTAAGAATTTTTAACTACTTCAGCCTCAAAAGATTAAAAATGATACTTTGTATCTAGAAGAAATGTATAAGACACATTAGTTGGGACTTAGAATTAAATAATTTGAAATTGAAAATATAATGGCATCAACTCTAGGAGAATCTAAGCAGATTATCTTGGAAAATATCAGTGACTCCATTACTAAAATTTGGCCATCCATTCAGATCATCTTTGAGAAGCAGGAACTCATCAAACGATGCACAACAAAAATTCAGGAAGGGAAGGATCAACTCCAATAGAAACCAAGTGAAGCTTCAAATATGATTAAAGTTATTAATTCAAAGAACAAAGGGGAGTTGAAAGAAATCAATATCTCAGACATGACTACAACTATACTGGAGATAAAGAAATTTTTGCAGAACAGGAACTTGATAACTAGTTGCAGACCAAGTGTGAAGCCTTAAATGTTATTGTCAAAAGGTTTCATACTAAATTTAATATTTTAAATAAAAAAGGTCTGCCAAGTCTAGTTGGATTAGATGATAAGTTGATCAAGTTAGAAGATTATTGCAAAAACTTGTATACAATTTTAATAGATAAAACAAAGTTTTCAAGTATTAAAGGTCACATCACAGGCAAAGATTTTCTTGAAGATTTATAGTTTGAATTGATTATTCAACATCAAATCAAACAATTGTTCATCCAAAAACCAACTTTTGATAGATTTACTAAATTGGATGAAGTTTTCAGGAAAATGATGAAATGTGAAATTCCGAGTGAAGAGCAGTGGGATAATTTTTGTGAAACTATCTAGTGAAAATTAATTTTACAGTGTGCCAACACAACCTATTCTGTAGAGCCAAGTCAGCAACAGCTTCTAGTGAAAAAAGACAAGTCAGCAACAATTTTCTTCAAAAGAGGTAGAATAATCAAAAGCCTCTAGAATAATAGAGACACTTCATCAATCTGTCTCCTTCTTTTATTCTCATTATTCTATTATTGTAAGATCAGTTAAGATATTTCCAAATTTTTGTAAGTTAGTATAAATAACTCTTTGCACGAGTTATGAAGGGTTGCACCCTTGGATAAGGATATTTTTGTAAGCAGAAATTGTACTAAGTTTTGGTGATCATCAATAATAAAAATTAGGATTCTGAACTCGTCTCGTACGACTATGTCTTCCTTGTGAGTTTTCCAGCTTTCTGTTATTATGTTTCTTCATATGTTTAATTATCATCAAAATAATTAGGTGAGGTTGACTGTGTTTCAACAACCTTATAATTCCTCCTGAAGTTATAATTATTATAAAGAATTATTTTCCTGACAATCTGATAATGTAAATACCTTTTATGAATACATTATCAGTATTTTGGTGATGTTAAATATATTTTGTTGAAATTTTAAACATTTTTTAAAATTTTTCTAGCTTATGGTTTATTGAATAGAACACTTTTAATGTTTAATAATCATATCTTATTATTCTACTTTATTGAAATCATGAAAGCCTAATTACTGTATGAGATGAACAAGCAACCATGAATTTAAATTATTGATATTATCAGTAAGATTTAAAACCTTAACTGATTGATTAAAATCAATCTTATGCATTGGTCCTCCAAAACATTTAAAAAAAAAAACAAACATTTTAGATTATTTGGCATGATTATTGACCAAAATCATCTCAAAGGACAACAGAGGTCACAGGTTCAAAGCCAAAAGGGGGTAGAGTATGTACGCCTTCGTAGCACTCAAATCACTGAGGGGGTATCATACACAAATTTGGTGTTTGGCTTGGCTATGATCTGAAATTGGATAATAGTAATTATATATCCACTAGATAGTAGTAAGAAGGATTTATGCAGTCTTGTGCATCTCAATTTTTGATAGCCAGTAGTAGAGACACTCTTAAATAATCACCCGCATTACATAATAACTTGTTGCTTCTATATGAACGAGTCATGAACGTATTGGATGCCACTTGTTATAGGTAAATTTGGGCACCATCCCTAATGACCTGGTCAAACTGGACATCATCCCCAGGACCAATGAAATAGGGTCTATCATCCCCTATCATTTCAATTGCTACATGCCTATGACAAGAAAAAAACATTCATGACTTCTATTGCAATATTTCCAAGATTTGAAGTATATGTTATATCACTTATGAGCTCACCAACGCTGCCTCTCAAGGAACTAACTACATTGTATATGTATCTCCCTCCATTCAAGGGTGCACTACAATGCACTTCCCGACATTCAAGAGTGCGTTGGTCAAATGGGAGTGAAATAATCATTGTTATGTAATCTCCACATGGTCAATTCCTTCTAGAAGAGTCCATATGTGTCAAAATTAAAATCCATGTGTCAATCTAACACCTTTGAACTTGGAAACATGTCTCGCCTATTATTAGAAAATAATTGATTAAGAAACTACCATCAGTTGCCCTATCAATTGAGCACATATCCTAGTGCCAGGGAGAGGGAAGTATTTTTGTAAAGAAATGTTGTTTGATTCTAAATTGAGAGAGTGATATGCTGTTGGTGAGATGTTGATTGTGATGAGGTTGGGATGATGCTGGAGCTAGTGACATCAAATCCACCATTGGTTGTAACCTCCCCCTTCTACTCTTTAATAAAGATTGTTGTTCATTTTCCCATATATGTATCTGTTTATGTTTCTATTTCTCATGTGATGGAATCTTAAATGATATATATGTTTCATGTTCAATCGATTTAACTGATTAAGATAAATATGCATATGTATATTGCAATCTCCTTGTTTTTTAGTGTTTATACTTGTAGGAGATAATCTGGCGATCTAAGTTGGATTGGAAGCTACAACAAAAGAAACAGAAGGATAATAGGAAGCGCTTGGATCACAAGTAGGTCCTTCTATCTTTTTGCGTGTCTATTTACTCTTAGAGAAAGTGACTGCAAAGTCTTTAATCTATTGTTCTAAATGCATATCACCAAAATTAGGGAATTTTATTTATCCGTAGATCATAATTCTGCATAACACCACTAGGTGTTTGTCAATGTCAAATTAGAGAGAGAGATTTGATATGCCTTATGAGTTCTTGATGGGATTAAATGGAGTAGGCTTTTTATTCCTTGTAATTTCTAGGGTGCTTATACTTCCTAGGCTTATTATTCGTTGCAGTTGCTTGGATGCTTATACTTCATAGCTAAGTAAACAATCCTTACAAATAAATTTCTCATGAAGTTGGAAATTTCTCATTACCTCAACATAGGGAAGCTTCTGGGAATAAGTGGAGCACATGCCAACACCAATCAGAGTTTTTAACTTATCCATAGATATGATCTTCCTAGCACTAGCATCACCTTTCTATTTTGAATACACAAAGCTATGCAATGTCAATTTTTCATTCTCAACATACCTTAATCGATAATGAAATGTTCCCTTCAAATAGTGAAGCAAATGCTTTACAGTATTTTAGTGAATTTTCCTTGAATTGGCTCCATTAATTTATTACAAATCAAAAGAAAATGTGAGGTTGGTTATTCACCAAATACTAGAGGTAACCTATATTATGATAATCTTCATCCATTGAATGTAGCGTTGTACTTCTATATGCTCTTGTTATCCACATGCTTCATCTTCTACAACCACCTGAGTTCAATCATTATTTCCAGTCATTCCCTTTCAGATCTTGTGCTTTTTCATGAGGCTGACTCACTTGAAAAAAAAAAAATTGGAACTCCAACTTGCTCATGTGTCTTGTGCAATGTGTGGGTGGGCCATGCATTCTCCGTGTTTTCATTGGAACTTTGTTGATATGAATCTGATTTTCCCCAAATTTGTGGAGAAGCATTTGGAACAAAAATTGTTTCTCCCTCCTCAAAAGTTTGTGAAAAGTATGTCATAAGACAGACACTGACCCAAGACTCAAATACCAGTGGATCATTCCTTCCAGCTTGACTATAGAGAATTATTATTTATATTATAAAAGGCCAAACATTTTTTCTTAACTTCTTAGATACTTCCTTAGGCATGTAATTCTAATCAACACCTCGGGGGACATGTTGGGATTGGCATAATAAAGGAGATGACTGGCATGGAAATTCACAACATCTAGGTTGTTCATTACAAGGACCATATTGAGAAAGGTCAATCAATATAGGTTGATTATAATCATAACTCATACATTGGGGAATGATAGTAGGATGGCGTAAGGATGCTCCAAATGCATCATCCTCATCATAAGGAATAGTAAATTCTTAACGTATTTTTTTTTTTTTTTTTCAGGATGTTGGAGAGTGGTTCCAACCTCATTTTTATATGGAGAAAATAAAATTTTATATTCCATTAAAAATATAGAAGACTTAATAGTTTTTGGGATTTCAGGATTGGGGTGGTTGCAATGTTTCTGTCATGTATGAGGATATGGAACTAGAATTTAATCATGACCCTTGTAAAATTATACCTATCAATTAAATAAAATCTAGATTTGACATGATTTTTTTATCTTTTTTAATGGGATGATATGTAGTTATTTTTTGTAGCATGTTTTTGTTGGGCCTTGGGTTTCTTAGCACTTGCTTGATTATTTATGAATCTATATCTATATTCTAAATACTTTCAAAGTTTTATATATATATATATATATATATATATATATATATATATATATATATATATATATGACCAGGAGATCATTTCCAAGTGGAAAAAATGCTCAAAAATGGAAATAATCAGAAATGGTTGTAGTATGAACGAACAGAAAGGTCTCATCACTGCGATTCTGGCACCGCAAATGGGACTCAAATGCGATGTCGTATGTGAAAGTTACTGAGGTTTGAATTCGTCTAGTGACCTCCAAAACAAGACTTTTTGACCAAATGAATTTGTCATTTTCAAAAAAAACTTTATATGGAAAAAATTCATTTTTTATCAGGTTTTTATTGGCCTATCAGAGGGTACCACATGGCCTTCCCGGAGGCTACCATGTGGTCCTAGGCCATAGGTTGAAAAGTGCTATGTAAAAATTTGGAGGGCATGAGGGTTGAACCCTCTACCCGACTCCTCGGGTAGGGCCGACCCAACCAACACGGCAGAGGAAATGAGTTTGCATAGTGGGCAAGTCAGGTGGCATGTAAACGCAAGTCGGGTCATTTAAGGTGTAAATGTGCAGTCGGGCACTTGTGAACGACTATTCGGATCGTGATTTGTAATGGGCGGAGAAAGATATGGGTAAGCCCTCAGGGCTTAAGCCCATCGTCATGAGACTGGAGGTTATGACCCTAGGCTTAATTCCATTGCAAACTAATGGATATTTTGGTTTAGCCCCTATGGAGCTAGCCCCTATCACATGTGACCAATTCCCTGTGATCGAGGGCGCAGAGTTTTAAAACCTTATCCACCAACATTAACTGCCAAAGATTCGGCACGTGAACGCAACCACAACTGATAGTTAAATTTATTTTTCCACCTATTCTATAGAATGGTTCTTCCAAGTCCGCCCATCCGAAAAATTTGGTCGAGTTAACTGGAGTTCCTCCAATTTTGGAAGAAGTTGTTTTAGTGCCACTGGGAAAAAACTTGTTAGGGTCATAACTTTCTCAATTTTCAACAAAACAAGATGAAATTTTAGTCAATTTTGGGTCTCTTTGACCTTCTGGACTCAATGGAGTATTTTTCAGAGCCATCAGAGAGCTTCTAAGATTTTTTTCTTCAATGAAGTTCAAGGGGCCATCAGAGCCACCATGAGGCCAAATCAGTTTGAGGCCTAGCGAGGGGAGCTAGAGTCCTTTTCCAGAGTTCCAATAGTCTAAATTAGATAATTCATATGTTCTGAATCTAATGAGATGGTATCAGAGCTATAATTTTACTCTACATTTGTTCTTGTGCAAAGATATAGTTGAATTATTGCAAGCTTTGATGCTTACTAGGCTTAAACTCAAGAGAGGGGAATGACACTTGGTTAGAGCACAAAGTAATCCTAAATAAGAAGGGCCAGAGAGCCACCTCCAAGAGCCATTGAATAAGCCTCAAGCATGTCTTCAAGAGAAGGAGAAGTTCCTGAAGACATTGATCCCAAAGAATAATAATAGGTGTTCCGAAAGGCTTTCTTGGACATGACGAAGATGGTGAGGATACTCTACCAAGAAAGGAATGACAGGCTTGTAGGAGAAGGTTCTAGACACCAGAAAGAAGGAGAGGGTTCTTCAGGAGGAAATAAAAGTGATGACAAGTCAAAGAAAGGACATGGAGGTAATGGTGATCCACCATCCCCATCTTCATCCTCTTCCTCTACATTGTCATCCTCTACTTCAGTGAATCAAACTCGCAAGTCTAAAACCACTGGTAAGAGTCCATTTTTAAAGCTTGATGTTAAATTTGAGTTGCCTATGTTTAATGGGGAGGTCAATGCAGAGAAACTTGACGATTGGATAAGACAATTGGAAGTTTATTTGAGGATAAAAAACCTTCATGATGACGACACCAAGATTCAGTTAGCCTCTTTGAGAATGGAAGGAGCAGCATTGGTATGGTGGGAAGCCAAGACCAAGGATGAAATTAAAAAAGATGGTAAGATCACTTTATCATGGGCTGAATTTATTTCTGCAATTAAACAACAATTTTATCCATTAGCTCATTTACAAAAGGCTATCATGAATTGGCAAAGTTTTAGACAACTTAAGGGACAAAGTGTTCAATATTACACCCAAGAGTTTAGACGAAGGCCTTTATTACTCGAAATTTATTTGCATAGCCAAGAGACTTTGCTGAAATAAATAGGTGGTTTACACAACTATCTTATACATACTATCATTATGTTCAATCCTACTAGCATAGACGAGGTTTGTGTACAAGCCACGCATTTAGAGGCTAGAGGTAAACAATCTTGATGGGAATGAGGATAGTTAATTTAAAGGCAAAGGGAGAAAAAGAAATGAAAACTATAGGAAAGAAAAAGGAAAATTCTTTTGTAAAAATTGTTCCAAAACAAGCCACGATGAATATCATTGTTGGAAACTTCATCCCAAGTTGAAGCCAAAAAAATTCAAAACCAAAGATAAGGCCAAAGAAAAGGGAAAAATGGTTGCAATAGCTGAACAAGACTTAGGGTCTGAATCAGGAGATGAAACTAAAAGCATAGCCATGGTACTAAATAAAATAAAGGGGAAAGAGATTGTAAATGAAACAAATCCCATTTCTATCACTTTAAACTGTCACATAGAAGCTCCAAATGAAGAGAGGAGGATTGAGTTGTTTCATGTGAGGATAATTTCCAAACACACAAAGAGAGACACAATATTTGACAGTGGGTCTCAAGAAAACCTCATTTCAGAAGACTTAGTCAAGACGCTGAAACTTGAAACCATTCCACATCCTAAGCCATATCCACTTGGTTGGATTTTCAAGGATGCTAATTTACAAGGGTCAAGGAATTGCATGTTGTGCTTCGCCATAACAACTCATTATGTTAACATGGTTGAATTAGATGTGGTACCAATTGACATTACAGGTGTGGTGTTGGGTAGTCCATACTTATATGACAGAAAAGTGATCTTCCGTCGCCATGAGAACAATATCATCTATTCAAGGATGGAAAGGAGTTTATTGTGAGAGCACATCGGAAGAAGCTAGAATATTCTTTAGTGAATGCAGGGCAATTGAAAAGGCTTGTCAATGCAAGTAAAAATTTGACTTTGTTGATGATTAAGAAAAAATATTTTGCACATAATCCTTTTCATGTTATTGCTGATGTAAAAGATGAAATGTTTTAGTCTGAAAGTAGGTCATCTTTGGAAGAAGATGACAAGATGTTGCACAAGGTGTCTTTGGTGTCGATCGGTGCAGATAACAAAGTGTCGGCGCAAAGTGGTGCAAGAATCCAAGAAAGGGAAAATCATGCAAGCAAAGAGGACACAAAGTTCAGCAAGGGTCATTTCTGGTTTTAGAATGGTAGGTTGGTATGGTGAGAAATCTTGGTCAAGAATCGACACAAGTACATGGCTCATTTGACAAAAATTTTCCATAAGGACAGTTGGCAAGGTGAATCTTATTTTCAGTTTCCTTGGAAGGTAGACCATTGTAGGAATAGTATGATTTTTGCAAATTTTAGTTCCTTTTCTGCAAATTTCAAAATTTTGCATCATGACACAATCAAGGTTAGCAACAGTCAGTCAGCAGATTCAAGGAAGAATTTATCTTTTTATGATAAGCTCAATTTGATGAAGTCAAGGAGATTTCAGTGGTTTAAGGTTGGAAGAGTGGAGAATGAGTCTCCTCATCTTCAATTTCTGTAATTCAGAGAGATTTTGGGGACAAAAAGCTTCCCATTGGGGAGGTGTGATCAAGAGATCATGCCCAAGTGGAAAAAATGCTCAAAAATGGAAATTCTCATAAATGGTTGCAGTCTGAACGACTGGAAAAGTCTCGTCGCTACGATTCTAGCACCATGAAAAAGACTCAAATTCGATGTCGTATGTGAAATTTATTGAGGTTTGAATTCGTCCAGTGACCTCCAAAACAAGACTTTTTGACCAAATGAATTTGTCATTTTCAAAAAAAAAATTATATGGAAAAAAATTATTGTTTATAAGGTTTTTATTGGCCTATAAAAGGGTGCCACGTGGCCTACTCAAAGGCTTCCACGTGGCCCCAGGCCATAGGTTGAAAAGTGCTATGTAAAAATTTGGAGGGCATGAGTGTCCAACCCTCGACTCGACTCCTCGGGCAGGGCCAACCCGACCAACATGGAAGAGGAAATGATTTTTCACAGTGGGCAAGTTGGGCGGCATGTAAACGCGAGTCAGGTCGTTGAAGGTGTAAACGTGCAGTCGGGCACTCGTGAACGACTATTCGGGTCGTGAGTTGTAACGGGCCGAGAAAGATATGGGTAAGCCCTCAAGGCTTAATCCCATCATCATGAGACCGAAAGTTATGAACCAGGGCTTAACGGCATTGAAAACCAGCGGAGATTTGGGCTTAGCCCCTATGGAGCTAGCCCCTATCGCATGTGACCGCTTCCCTCTGACCGAGGGCACGGAGTTTTAAAACCTTATCTGCTAGCATTAACTACCGAAGATTCCACATGTGAACACGACCACAACTGATAGTTAAATTTATTGTTCCACCTATTTTGGAGCGCGGTTCCACCAAATCTTCCCATCCGACAAATTTGGTGGAGTTAACTAGAGTTCCTCCAGTTTTGGAGGAGGTTTTTTTAGTGCCACTGGGCAAAAACTTGTTAGGGTCATAACTTTCTCAATTCTCGACGAAACAAGATGAAATTTTAGTCAATTTGGATTTCTTAAGAATTCTAGAGAGTTTGGAGTAGGTTGCAAAGTGAACAGAGGTGTTCTTCAGTGATTTTTGCTTCAAGGAAGAGGAAAGAGCCATTAGGGCCATCAAGGAGATGGAGCTGTATTGGGTTGTACTTCGCTGTTTGAGGTGAAACAAAAGCCATTTTTAGCTTATTTCTGTCTTATGAAGTCCAATTAACGGATTTTTTTGCCTGTTTAGGCACATTTTTCACTATGTAACCATTTTGAGCAATTTAATAGAGCAAGGACATACCATTAGGGAGCCTTGGACCGACAGATGTAGCCCAGGAGGGGTGAACTGCCTCATCATTTTGTTGTGTTATGATATGGTGAAGTTTACTTGCTGTGTATTTCTGCTATGATATATTAAGCAATAAATTTAAATAACAAATCCTCACACATAAAACTCAGAAACATTACCAAAACTACTTTGTTTAACCCGCAAGACATGGAAAACACTTTGCACACCAAATTAAATGGAAATGGATACTTTTCATAGCATTTACAAATAGTTCCATTTTCAGATCAATATATATATATATATATATAACCATGTTTCCTAATTTTTTGGGGGTCGTGTTTCCAACACTTTCTTGTTTCAGATGTATGCATTATTGTTTCACTATACCATGCAACTTAGCCAACAACACTTGTCCCATAGTAAACTATTGTTGTGTGTAACTCCAAAGGCCATCAATGCTCCACTCACATATAATGGTAAGTATTTTTTGATCCTAGCTATCCACATACTATCATTCTCATGCTATGAGGAAGGAGGATTAAATATTGAGAAAATAAGGTAAAAATGTGTAACACTACTGCTTTGTGAGAAGGTGTTCTCTACTACGCTTAGTCTCTCCCTTAACATCTCAATATTACTCTTTGATAGGGGCTTAGTCAAAATGTGTACAAATTCCAAATTGAAGGGAACATAATCAAGAACCACAACTCTCCTCTTGAACTTATCTTCCAATAAATGGTACCAAATTACGATATTTTTTCCTAGCACTAGCAAAACCTTGCTATTTTGAATCCACAAAGCCACACAACATCAATTTTCCATCCTCAACATACCTTAACCGATAATGAAATGTGCCCTTCAAATAGTGAAGCAAATTCTTTGCAGTAGTTGAGTGAATTTTCCTTGAACTGGCTCAATTAATTTATTACAAAGAAAAAAGCAAATGTGACGTTTGTTATTCACAAAATACCAAAGGTAACCTCTCTTTCTAAGAATATTCATCCAATGAATATTGAATTGCACTTATATTTGCTCTTGTTAGCCACATGCTTTATCTTCTGCAACCACATGGGTTCAATCATTGTGTCCAGTCATTCCATTTCAGATCTTGTGGTTTTTCATGAGGAGGATGACTCACATGAATAGACTTAATGATTCAAAATCTAGTAGACTTAATAGTTTTTGGGATTTCAGGATTGGGGTGGTTGCAATGTTTTTGTCATGTATGAGGATATGGAACTAGAAATTAATCATGACCCTTGTAAAAGTGTACCTATCACTTAAACAAAATTTAGATTTGACATGAATTTTTATCTTATTTTAATGCAATGATATGTATGTATTTGTTGTAGCATGTTTTTGTTGGGCCTTGGGTCTCTTAGAACTTGCTCGATTATTTATGAATTTTTATCTATATTCTAATTAATTCCAAATATATATATATATATATATATATATATCATTGTTTCCTAATTTTTTGGGACTGATGTTTCCAACACTTTATTGTTTCGAATGTATGCATTTCTGTTTCACTATACAATGCAAATTACACAACAACACTTGTCCCACATTAAACTAGTGTTGTTCCTAACTCCATCAGCAATCAATGCTCCACTCACATCTAATGGTAATTATTTGTTTCTCCCAGGTATCGACGTACTATCATTCTCATGCTATGAGGAAGGATAATTAACTACTGAGCAAACAAGGTAAAAATGTGTAACACTACCGCTTTGTGAGAAGGTGTTCTCCACTAAGCTTAGTCTCTCCCTTAACATCTCAATCTTCCCCTTTGACAAGGGCTTAGTCAAAATGTGTACATCTTCCAAATTAAAGGGAACATACTCAAGAACCAGTTCTCTCCTCTTGAACTTATCTTCTAGGAAATGGTACCAAATTACGATATCTTTTCATAGCACTAGCATCACCTTGCTATTTTGAATCCACAAAGCCATGCAACATCAATTTTACATCCTCAACATACCTTAACCAATAATGAAATGTGCCCTTCAAATAGTGAATAAAATACTTTGTAGTAGTTGAGGGAATTTTCCTTGAACTAACTAAATTTATTTATTACAAAGAAAAAAGAAAATATGAGGTTGGTTATTCACAAAATACCAGAGGTAACCTCTCTTTCAGAGAATCTTCATCCAATGAATTTTAAATTGTACTGATATCTGCTCTTGTGAGCCACATGCTTCATCTTCTACAACCACTTGGGTTCAATCATTTTTTCCAGTCATTCCCTTTCAGAACTTGTGGTTTTTCATGAGGAGGATGACTCACATGAATAGACTTAATGATTCAAGATCTAGTAGAATTAATAGTTTTTGGGATTTCAGGATTAGGGTGGTTGCAATTTTTTTGTGATGTATGAGGATATCGAACCAAAATTTAATCATGACCGTAGTAAAAGTGTACCTATCACTTAAACAAAATCTGGATTTGACATGATTTTTTTTATCTTATTTTAATGCGATGATATGTAGGTATTTTTTGTAGCATGTTTTTGTTGCGCCTTGGGACTCTTAGCACTTGCTCGATTATTTATGAATCTGCATCTATATTCAAAATACTTTCAAAGTTATATATATATATCCCTGTTTCCTAATTTTTTGGGGGTCATGTTTCCAACACTTTCTTATTTCGGATGTATGCATTTTTGTTTCACTATACAATGCAACTTAGACAACAACACTTTTCCCACAGTAAACTAGTGTTGTGCCTAACTCCATCAGCCATCAATGCTCCACTGACATCTAATGGTAAGGATTTTTTTTCTCCCAGGTATCGACATACTATCATTCTGATGCTCTCAGGAAGGAGAATTAACTACTGAGCAAACAAGGTAAAAATGTGTAACACTACCACTTTGTGATAACGTGTTCTCGACTAAGCCTAGTATCTCCCTTAACATATCAATCTTCCCCTTTGACAGGGCCTTAGTTAAAATGTGTACAACTTCTAAATTTAAGGGAACATACTGAAGAACCACTGCTCTCCTCTTGAACTTATCTTCCAGGAAATGGTACCAAATTACGATATATTTTCCTAGCACTAGTAGCACCTTGCTATTTTGAATCCAAAAAACCATGCAACATGAATTTTCCATTCTCAACATACCTTAACTGATAATGAAATGTGCACTTAAAATTGTGAAGAAAATGATTTCTATTAGTTGAGTGAATTTTCCTTGAACTAGCTCAATTTATTTATTACAAAGAAAAAAACAAATATGGGGTTGGTTATTCACAAAATACCAAAGGTAACCTCTCTTTCTGAGAATCTTCATCCAATGAATTTGGAATTTTAATTCTATCTTCTCTTATTATCCACATGCTTCATGTTATACAACCACCTAGGTTCAATCATTGTTTCCATTCATTCCCTTTCAAATCTTGTGACTTTTCATGAGGAGGATGACTTACATGAAAAGAAGTCTTCCAAGATCCAACTTGCTCCTGTGTCTTGTGCAATGTGTGGGTGTGACATGCATGCTTTGTGTTTGCATTGGAGATTTGCTAATATGAATAAGATTTCCATCAAATCTGTGGAGAAGCATTTGGAACAATTGTCTCTCCCTCCTCAACCTTCCCAAGATGCCCCTAAGACTTGGAGGACCAAGCCTTCTCATCCAATTTCATGGTTCGACTCACTATTGTCTTGTTGCTCTAACAGAAAGTAAATATTATAAAATTCGAAGGACTCACTATAGCCAACAATCCTTTTACCATGAGGTAATAATTCAATAGAGGTAATGCTCCATAATGTAGGTGATTGGTTCTCCTATGCCAAAGCTAGCAAAGTATTGCCTATGAAAATATTGTTGAAAATGGTTTAGAGAAGACATTGTAATACCTTCCCAAAGAGGCTAAAGAAATGTTAAATTTATGGCATCATAGGTAGAGTTCAGGGGTAATGTCCCCTCCTTTAGGTGGCTAGGGTTTGTTACAAATATCTAGTGATGCACCTTAGGTGATGGTGGTAAAACCTAACTCTAATTTCCTAGGTGAGTGCACCCTCATGCATGGATAATGCTTCGAGAAATAGTGTGCTCAACTAGATAAGACTAGGTCATTGCATGCATGCATTGAGCCTCTGAATTGAAGACAAACTAATGCACGACCTTCTTGGGATCTGTGCCCTGGAACATGCACTTTTCTCATAGATAATTGGGCCTTCTCTAAATATAAAACGGGAAATTAACTAATGATGGTGCATGCATGCATGCTTTCGCCCCCTACAAACTTATCTACATAACAACAACACTCCCAAACCAAACTATTGTTATGCCTAGCTTCATTTGCTATTAATGATGCATAAATATATCGAGGCGTGGATATGTTGTTACAAATGTGCTATGGGGATGTAGAATCAACTACTGAGAAAACAAGGGAAAAATGTAACACCCGAGATTTGAGATTCTAACAGTAACTAGCCTAGTTTTTATTTGCCATCAACTTGGGACTGACAGGAATTTAACTCACTACACCAAAAAATTGAAAATTTGGACAATTTGAGTTATTGATTACATGTTTATTTCTACACGTTATCGAGTTTTGATTTTCAAGTCTGCAACTATTTCCTTGATACCTTTTTAGCATTTTCCCCTTTAATATAAAGCGGTCCTTCTCAAAGCAAGTTTCAAGTAAGTCAACAATTGCAAATCTTCAGTTACCATATGAATTCCTTAAGTTTCATTGTTGTATCTTGTTTTCCATTGTCTTGATTTTTATTTGGATACATGCCTTAGTTCAAGCACTATTATGGTCCACAAAAGACAAGATTTTTGTTACTATGATTTATACGAACTTGATTATATCTACTATTTACCCACCTACTATTTAATACCTCATCAACCTCACTAGTGAGTCAATGCGTTGTTGTCCGCTAGGACTATCAGAGCTAAAATATTACATTTTGATGTTAAATGAAAACCAACATCAATAAAGAGTGATCTTGAGAATTTATATATTTCAAATATAAAACAAAAAAAATTTACCCAAAAATCCATGTGTTATGATTAGACTAATCACAGTTTGCAAACATCGAAGTTAAACCCTGTTATTGTGGCACTAATATGAACCCAATTCATTATAGAGCCTGATTTGAGACACACACTCTCTCTCTTTCATAAAATACTTCATATTTAACATACAAAAGTTATACTTGCAATTTTCACTATAAAATGTTGCAAGATAACCACCACAAGGGACAACTGTAAGGCAAAGAGTTTGTCCAATCAAAATCGACCACAGAGGGCCAACAAAATTGATGTGTCTTAAAGTGTTGTAGCACCCAAAGATGTCATTCTGTCAAAATGTAATAACAAGTTCCAAGCATGTGCAACATTACCTCTAGGTTCTCCAATATAAGCCTAATTAAGATAATGATAGAGGGTTATTTCCCCCTTTGCTTTTGTTGATAAAAATCTTCTTTAAGTATTGATATAAATGATGATAATATCATTTTCCCCATATAAAACTTCCTCGGGGAAACCCTCCAACAATGTCTTCACATTTTGTGAATGGTGCTATGCTGTTGGTAGACATGTGCCAACCCTCAAGTGACCCAAGTTAATGTGAACGGTGCTTTGTTGTTGGTATACATGTGCAAACCCTCAAGGGACCTAAGTGGATTATACCTTGTGATATTTGTGATCATTATGGATTTGGAATCGCATGCCAAATCACTTTAACTAACCATTGGGGCTATATAACAATGTTATCTATCTACCTACCTACATGTCTACCTATCTAATATATATACACATATTTGTTTTCTTTCCAAAGAAACCTCCTGAGTAGTTTTTTTCTTAGGAGAACACCTCATGGAAAACCCTTCAAGTAATTTTCCACGATCCATGGATGGTAAACTTGGTAAAGTAGTGGCCCTAATTAGGGTGCTTAAATGCTAGGGGGTCAAGAGAGTTGAATTTGTAATATCCCTAAATTTGGATGATAGGTTTCACATTTGGCTCATGACAACTTTTCCTACATGGCTTACATATCAGTGAGCTAATTAAAAAAATAAAATTTTGTTCCTTGAATTAAAAGGACATATATTAGACCTTTAAAAAGTATGCTCTGAAAGTTTTTTACTATCATAGAACCTGTGAGCTATATCAAGAACATAAAACAAACTTTTCATGGCTTTATAAAATAAAATACATCAATGTAGAAGTCATAGTATCTGTCTGTAGAGAATTTTATAGATAAGGTTCATAAATGAAATCATTTATATGCCCATGCCAAGAAGATGAAATGGTCCAAACACCCTGCTCCAGCCTCAATGCCTCTTTGAAAGGCCATCAACCACCTTGTTCCAGTCCCTGTATATGTGAGACAATGAAGTGAGTGGGAAGGTTGTCATTTAGTGTTGTATCATCATGGAGTGGTTATAAAATGAAATTTATGTGTTGATTCCTTAAATATATATATATATTATTTTTTCCATTTTTTCAAGGAAAAATTCACGAGGAACCCCACAGGATGCTTCTCAACAATTATGGATGACATCCATAGTAAACATGTTGACAGACTAGTGCAACTTACTTAGGGGGAGTCGAATTAGGGACTTGCTTGCATAGCTAAATACCCAATAACATTGGAATTAATTGGTTGAGCTAACCCCTCATGTGTGTTTGTGTATTTAATACAAAAAATAGTGCACCAAAAATGCAGTGGTCTAGATATAAACACATGGCGGGAAATTTGGCAGCGATGAGTAGAGGACAACATTGTATGGTGGATCATCATGGTTTCTATTAGTTTTCCCTAGCTAGTAACATCAAGATTTGGGTTACTAATGATTGACTCCTAGCCATCAATGTTGGACCCAAATGGTTTCTTGTTAGGAGCCAGTGGTTTCCCACCCCTTTTCTTTTATATCATCTTTATCTGAGAGATGAGGTTAGCCTCCCAAACCCTGTGATTGTTGAGATTAGTGTGGAAATGTTGGATAGGATGTAGGTTGCTCCTTACTCATGGTACATGGGGTCCCTTTCTAGCTTAAGTCACTGTGTTTTCCATATTTCAAGGATCAAGTTTGAAAATTGATGTGTTTAATTAGTGGCCACACAAATTCAATAAGGTTTGGCCCGTTAATTTTTTGTTCAATGCAATTGTCATTTATTAATTAATTTAAACTTTGGTTCTAAGAATGGTTACATATAGTGATGCATATCTATTTATCTATGCAATAGTTCACATGTATCCTTAAAGGTTCTTTGTATTGAGTATTGGCATTACTAGAATGGTTTACATTGCCACATTTCCTTTTCTCATTAGTCCATAGATGGAATGTCTTGAAATGATTGGAAAGATGCATTGGCTCTCTTCCCACTATCCAAGGAACACATTACCCAACGGAATGAGGTAAATATTTTGCTAGTATATGTAAAATGTTATGATGTGATTAACGCATGAATTGATTTTCTATTTTTAATTTGTTTTCACAGTTATAAAATTATATAAAATAAAAACATTTTATCCTCATTAGTGCATGAATGGAATTTATTGTGTGTTTCTTTGGCAAATCCCTTTCCAAATATTTTCAAAGGAATGAGTCTTACGAAAACATTTCAACCATTTTTTTTAAATATATAATGCAAACAGGTCATAAGATTTCATTCTATTGGTTGCAAGTCAAGATCCTGATGATGAGAAAAAGACTTTGGAATGCCTTCAAAATATACAAGAACTCTCAAATATATTGTAGTTGTAATACAGATGAATACAATCTGCGAAATGCTCCATATTGTGACATTAAACCATATATGGAGGGCATTGTACATTTCATCATCTGCCCATAAAGAGCCACTTGGGACTATGATAGTGATAACTAGCTAGAGCATTGGAGTTGTACTAGTTGCATTATCAAAATACAAGACAATCAATAATAAATATAAGCATCACTTTGACACTCCCAAATGTAATAACAAGCTCCAAGCATGTGAAACATTGCCTGTAGGTTCTCAAAATAAGCCTAATTAAGATAATTGTAGAGTTTTATTCCCCCCTTGATTTTGTTGATATAACTCTTCTTTAAGTATTGATATAAATTATGATAATATCATTTTTCCCGTATACAAATTCCTTGTGGAAACTCTCCAACAACTTATTCAAATTTTGTGAACGGTGCTTTGTTTTTGGTATACATATGCCAATCCTCAAGTGATCCAAGTTAATGTAAACGGTGATTTATTGTTGGTAGACATGTGCCAACCCTCAAGGGACCCAAGTGGATTATACCTTGTGATCTTTGTGGTCATTATGGCTTTGGCATGGAATGCCAAATCACTTTGACTAGCCATTGGATCTATAAAATAATGTTATCTATCTACCTACCTATGTGTCTACCTATCTAGATATATATACACATATTTTTTTTCTTTTCCAAAGAAACCTCATGAGTGTTTTTTTTCTGAGGAGAACACCTCGTGGAAAACCATTCAATTACTTTTCCACGATCCATGGATGTTAAATTCGGTAAAGCAGTGGCCCTAATTAGGGTTCTTAACTATTAGGGGATCAAGAGAGTTGAATCCGTAACCTCCCTAACTTTGGGTGAGAGGTTTCAAATTTGGCTCACGACAGCTTTGCATATATGGCTTACATATCATTGAGCTAATTAAAAAAAGAAAAAGGTGTTTCTTGAATTAAAAGGACATATATTAGACCTTTCAAAAGCAAGCTCTAAAAGTTGTCGACTATCATAGAACCTGTGAGAAACAATAGAAAACAAACTTTTCATGGCTTTAAAAAACAAAAATACATCATTATAGAAGTCGAAGTATCTATCTGTAGATAATTTTATAGGTAAGGTTCATGAATGAAATCATTTTTATGCCCATGCTGACAAAATGAAATGGTCCAAACACCCTGCTCTAGCCCCAATGCCTCTTTGAAAGGACATCAGCTACCTTGTTCCTGTCCCTATATATGTGAGATAAAGAAGTGTGTGGGAAGGTTTTCATTTATTTTTCTATATCATCATGGAGTGGCTATAAAATGAAATTTTTGTGTTGATTCCTTTCATATATATATATATATATATATATATATATATATTTCCTTTTTTCCAAGGAAAACTTCATAAGGAAACCCACAGGATGCTTCTCAACACTTATGGATGACATCCATAGTAAACCTGTTGACAGACTAGTGAATCTTACCTAGGGGGAATAAAATTAGGGACTTTCTTGTATAGCCAAATACCCAATAACATTGGAATCAATTGGTTGAGCTGACCCCTCGTGTGTGTGTGTGTATTTAATATAAACACGTGGTGGGAAATATTTGGCAATGATGAGTAGAGGACAACATTATATGGTGGATCGTCATGGTTTCTATTAGTTGTCCCTAGCTAGTAACATCAAGCTTTGGGTTAATAATGATTGACTCTGAGCCATCAATGTTGGACCCACATGGTGGCTTGTTAGGGACTCAATGGTTTCCCTCACATTTTCTTTTATAGCTTTTCTAGCCTAGAGATAAGGTTAGCCTCCCAAACCCTAAGATCATTGAGAGCAGTGTGGACATGTTGGAGAGAATGTAGGTTTCTCCTTACTCATGGTACATGGGGTCCCTTCGTATCTTAAGTCACTATATTTTCCATATTTCAAGGATAAAGTTTGAAAATTGACATGTTTAATTAGTATCCACACAAGTTCGATAAGGTTTGGCTAGTTAATTTGTTGTTCAATGAAATTGTCATTTATTAATTACTTCAAATTTGGTTCTAAGAATTATTTCATATAGTGATTCATATCTATTTACCTATGCAATAGTTCATATTTATCCTTACAATTTCTTTGTATTGAGTATTGACATAACTAGAATGGTGGCCATTGCCATAGTGCCTTTGCTCATTAGTGCAAGGATGGAATGTCTTGGAATGATTGGAAATATTCCTTGGCTCTCTTCCCACTAGCGAAGGGACACATTACCCAATGGACTGAGGTAATGAGGTCGTTTTTAGATGTAAAATGTTATGATGTGATTAACGCATGAATTTATTTGCTAGTTTTAATTTGATTTCACAGTTATAAAGTTATATAAAATAATAACATTTTATGCTCATTAGTGCATGAATGGAATGCCTTGGAATCATTGGAAAGATGCCTTGGCTCTTTTCCCACTAGCCAAGGGCACACTAACCAATGCAGTGAGTTAATGAGGTTGTTGTTATATGTAAAATGTTATGATGTGATTAACACATGGATTGATTTGCTAGTTTTAAGTTGATATGATAGTTACAAAATTACATATGATTCTTTTTTTTATGTATGATACAATCTGAACACCTTATCATGCAACAACATCATCACATTATATCATTGCAACTCTCATTCATACTATGTCTAGCCCTAACCCTTAAATTTAGTTTGCTTTATAGCATTAAATATATTTGGTTATAAATTAATATTTTTACAGAAGTAACAATTGCCACTATTTATTGTCCATTTTTGTGGGCGGGTATTGCATCTTCCATTCAGATTTGTTTTATATAATGTAATGAAGATATATGTTTTTCTAATAATATTAGTAGGGAATTTATTCTATGAATAGTTATTTGGGTTGAGAAATTTTGTGTAGAACTATCCAGCAAGGCTTTCCCTAAGAGAATCAAGACAATTTTGAAAAAACAATGGGAAAATGTGTCCATATTAGAGAATGAAGATAAAGGATAGAAGTGATCATCAAATAAATAGAATAGTATCATGTACAATGATTCAAAAATGGCACTGGATACTATTACTTTCAGAAAAAGAAATCTAGAATAGACTTCGATGTTAATCTCAATAGACTGAAGTTGGCATGTTGGTTGGAAAAACTCATGACGATGATTTGTTAGGTCCCTATATTACTAGTATAGTCCCTTATTGTTGTTAGTGTAACCCCCTTATTGTTATTATTGTACCCTTGTAACCCCCATTTTATTATTATTGTGCCCTTAAATTATAATTGTTAGGTCGGCTAGGATTACATTGTGGCCCACTAGGATTACATTATGGCCCCATGGACTCCTATATATAGAAAGGAGGTTTTGTAAATTGGATCATCCAAGAATTTTTCATTTATGTAATGTATTGGAGGTTTCCTCCTCTAAGTGGCTTATTTCTAAGGCGTTGATATCTCTTTTCTTCTATTTTTGGAGCTGGTTACACAACATTTGGTATCAGAGCTTTGGATTCTAGGGTTTCGCTGCTCCAAACAGGTCATTGTGGAATTTTCGCTATAACTTTTTTTCTACAAAGTTTCATAAGCTGAAATGTTTAGGGTGCGAAGCCGAAATCCTGAGCAAGATTGTCTAAAAATTTCAGAGCTTGGTTCGTAATATTTTCGGAGATATGATCTGTGGAAGTTAGGTTTTTTTCAGGCTCCTAAACAGGTCATCGTGGCATTTGTGCTATAACTTTTTTTCTACGAAGGTTCAGAATCTGAAATTCATATGGTGCGAAGCTGAAATCCTTAGGAAATTATTCAAACAATTTTAGAGCTTGGTTCGCAATATTTTTGGAGATATGATCTGTGGAAGGTAGTGATTTTTCGGGCTCCTGAATTTCATCTCAAAGAGGTGATCGTGGGAAACGTTCAATAACTCTCTCTGGGCATCAGATTGGAGTCCCATAAAAATTGGTCACAAGTAAACAGACTGCAGTTTCTTGGCTATCAATTTCAGAGACAAAGGATGAAATAGTGACACGTGGCAAGTCGTACAAGTTCACTCCATTGAACCAGTCCATAATTAGGTCATTGTGGGAGATTGGACACAACTTTGTCTTGGAGAATCCAAATCAGGTTAGCCCTGTGGCATTCAAAAGATAATTCAGAGGGCTACGTCAGTAACTAAATTCAGATATTTAAGTGCTGCAATCACAGAGATTATCCAATTTCAATATCGAGCTCCTCAAAAGCAAGAAAAAGGTGTTTATTTTTTTTTTCTGAATTGCATAAGTCTTGTTTGAAGAATCAATTTGAATTGATTCCAAGGGAATATTGTAGAATAGATATCAATATTGGGTTCTAAAATATGCCCCGTAAAAATAATTCAACACCCATTAAGCCTTCATAAGGGTCTACTATGACTCATGAAGATGAATAATTGCAACATGATCTATCAAAATTACAAGAGCAAGTGCAACAAATTTCACTCTTGCAGAGAGCAACAAAAAATGAAATGGAAGTTTTGAAGAAAGGCATGGAAGAGAAGATGGATGGTTTGAAGAAAGGTGTGGAAGCTAAGATTGATGGCATGGAAGTTGGCATGGAAGCTAAGATGGATGACATGAAAGACAACATGGAAAACAACATGAAAAACATGAAGAATGATCTAAAAGAAGACATCGAAGGTTTGACCAAGTTGATACAAGAAATGTTTCCTAATGGTGAAAAGATAGTAGAAGAACCTCATGATGAGAACAAAATAAATGTTAATCATGATTTCATAAACTCTAATGTTGGCGGGAAGAACCACCATATTCCAAAATTGGATATGAGGAAGTTTGATGGAAAGGATCCTGTAACATGGATACTACAGATGGAGCAATATTTTGATCTCCATAACGTGCAAAACACACAAAAGGTACGCATTGCAACTTACATTTAGAACAAAATACATTTGTATGGTATCAATGGCTTTGCTCCCGTAAAAAAATTGTCACTTGGTCAATTTTTACGGAGGAAATGATAGCACATTATGAGGATACAAAGAGCAACACCTTCTTTAGCCAATTGATAAATCTCAAACAAAAAGGTTTAGTGGGGCAGCACATCGAGGACTTCCAAAAATTGAATATAAGGGTAACTGATATTTCAGAGGAACACATGATTGATCTCTTCATAGGCACTTTAAAGGATAACATCCAACATGAAGTTCGCGTTTTGGAACCTGATTCATTGGAGAAGGAATTCAGGTTGGCAAGAAAAGTTGAATGTAAAATTATGGCAACAATGAAGCCTACCACTCAATTCTATAAAGAAGGAAGTGTTGCTACGTCTAGATTTCCACAACATACAAGGTTGACACCACAAAAATTGGAAGAAAAAAGAGCAAAAGGGCTTTGCTACAGTTGTGATAGAAAATACACTAAAAGTCATAAGTGTGCTAAGAAGAAATTATTTTACATAGATTGTGAAGAGGAAGAAGAAAATTAACAAGAAGAGGATATACACCAAGAACCAACCCTAGAAGAGGAAGAAATGAATCCGACCATATCGTGTAATGCACTGGCAGGAATTACCACTCCTCAAACTCTCAAGATAGAAGGACAAATCAAGAAGAAAAAGGTAATAGTGTTGATTGATTCATGTAGCACCCATAATTTTATTCATTGTAAGGTAGCCAAGGAATTAAATTGTTTCCTATACCCAGCACCAGAATGTCAAGTGATGGTTGCAAATGGAGGAACTATAAATTGCTCTGGAAAATGCCATAATATCAAGCTAACCATGGGCGAATATGTATTGACTAGTCCAATGCTTTCCATTCCTATGGGAGGTGCCGATGTTGTACTGGGAGTACAATGGTTACAATCTTTGGGGACGGTAGCTTTTAATTTTCAAGAACTTTTCTTGAAATTTTTTTCAGAAGGAAAGGAAGTCGAATTACGAGGTATTGAAGGGAAGCCAAGAAGGATAATAAGCTCTAATGTCATGACAAAGCTTCTAAAGAAAGAACAACGAGGCGTAATTGCACAATTATGCTCACTAGAAGTTCCGACATCAAAATCATCTATTTCTGCAGATCTCCAACAAGTCTTGGACAATCATGCCAAGGTGTTTGAAACTCCCAAAGGACTCCCACCTATTCGTGATCATGATCATGCTATTCATTTGATTCCAGGAAGTGTTCCTCCAAACATCAGGCTTTATAGATATCCTTACTTCCAAAAGAGCGAAATTGAACGTATGATTGCAGAAATGTTAGAGGCGGGTATAATTCAACCTAGTCAAAGTTCTTTCTCTGCCCCTGTAGTATTGGTACACAAGAAGGATGGATCATGGCGAATGTGTCCAGATTATAGGGAGCTCAATAAGCTCACCATTAAAGACAAATTTCCCATTCCCGTGATTGATGAATTACATGGAGCAATTTATTTTACCAAGTTGGATCTTCGTTCAGGATATCATCAAATTAGAATGAAGACTGAAGATATTCCAAAAACAACATTTCGAACTCATGAGGGTTATTATGAATTTTTGGTCATGCCTTTTGGCCTTACCAATGCACCTTCTACATTTCAAGGGTTGATGAATTCCATTTTCAAACCCTTCCTTAGAAAATTTGTGCTAGTATTTTTTGACGATATACTAATCTACAACAGGTCTTGGAAGGATCATGTTGAACATGTTGACAGGGTGCTCAAACTATTGTAGGAGAAACAATTATATGCAAAAACATCCAAATGTTTCTTTGGAGTACAAGAGGTGGAATATCTGTGTCATATTGTATCTCACGAGGGTGTTAAAGTAGACCCTAACAAAATTAAAGCCATTAAGGAATGGAAAGTCCCCACAACCATAAAGCAGTTGCGAGGATTTCTTGGGTTAATAGGGTATTATCGCAAGTTTGTTAAGAATTATGGGAGAATAAAAACACCTCTAACAACATTATTGAAGAAAGATGCATTTTCATGGACTCCTGAAGCAACTAAGGCCTTTGAACATCTTAAAGAGGCAATGTGCCTAGCACCAGTCTTAGCTACGCCAGACTTCACAAAAACCTTTATTGTGGAATGTGATGCCTCAAGAAATGGAATTGGTGCGGTTTTAATGCAGGAAGGAAGAACCATTGCTTTTAAAAGTCTTCCAATCAAAGGAAAGTATTTACAGAAACCTATTTATGAGAAGGAAATGTTAGCAATACTGCATGCACTAAACAAATGGCGAACTTACCTAATGGGAAGAAACTTCAAGGTAAAAACTGATCATGATAGTCTTAAACACTTTTTGGAACAAATACTATCGTCAGAAGAGCAGCAAAAATGGGTCACAAAGATGTTGGGTTATGACTTTGAAATAATCTACAAAAAAGGAAAGCTTAATGTTGTTGCAGATGCACTCTCAAGAAAGAATGAAGAGGTGGAAGCATTGCTTCGTGCCATTTCTATTATCCAACCAGATTGGATAACCGAAGCAAGAGATGAATGGAAGAAGGACAAAGATGTATGGACACTCATTCAAAAGTTGCAGCAAGATCCTAGTACATCCGATACATTTAGTTGGAAAAATGATTCCTTATGGTACAAAGATCGCTTATATCTTTGTAAGAATTCCCAACTAAAACAAAAGATTCTTCTCGAATTGCACACTTCTCCTTTAGGAGGACACTCAGGATTTTTAAAAACTTACCACAGGGTGAAGAAAGAATTTTTTTGGGATGGCCTTAAATCTTATATTCAAAATTTTGTGGCAACATGTTTGGTTTGCCAGCAGAATAAAGTGGAGACAATTAAGACCCCGGGACTTCTACAACCTTTATCCATTCCAAGTCAATGTTGGGAGGAGATTTCAATGGATTTTATCATAGGTTTACCTAAGTCCGAAGGAAAGAGTGTCATCATGGTGGTAGTTGATAGAATTACCAAGTATGCACACTTTCGTGCATTATCTCATCCATTTAAAGCAAGTACAGTTGCTACTACATTTATGGACAGAATTCAAAAGCTACATGGAAGCCCAAGGGTTATTGTGAGCGACAGAGATCCCATTTTTACTGGAAATTTTTGGACGGTGTTATTTTCTTGTTTGGGTACTCAATTAGCTCATAGCTCATCTTATCATCCTCAATCTGATGGTCAAACTGAGATAGTAAATAAATGTTTGGAAGGATATCTTCGTTGTTTTGTATCTGATAAACAAACACAATAGGTCAAGTGGTTACCTCTTGCTGAATGGTGGTATAACACTTCCTTCCATACTGCAGCAAAAATGACCCATTTATGGCACTTTATGGATATCATCCACCATCCATCACATCATCTTTAAGGGAAAATTCGAAGGTTCAAGCAGTGGAAGATCACATCGAGCACCAGCAAGAAGTTCTCCAACTCTTAAAGGATAACCTGAATTTGGCACAAAATCGAATGAAACAACAGGCAGATCAACATCGCAGCGAGAGAAGTTTTGATGTAGGAGATTGGGTATTTTTACAGCTACAACCATACAAACAAATGTCCCTCAAGCAAGCAAAGAAGGATAATAAATTATCTCCAAAGTACTATGGTTCTTACAAGGTATTGAAAAAGATTGGTACTATGGCATACAAATTGGAGCTTCCTGCTTCTTCGCGATTACATCCAATTTTCCATGTTTCATGCTTAAAGAAGGTTATCGGTGAAAATCTTCCAGTTCAAACAATATTACCAGAACTTGATGAGGAAGGAAAAATCATATTGGAACCTGAAGCGGTCACGGAAACAAGAACTCGACAACTACGGAATCGATCAATTTCAGAGTATCTCATCAAGTGGAAGAACTTATCCACTAAAGATTCTACATGGGAGGATGAGAATTTTATACAGAAGCACCCAGAGCTACTCAAGTGTTGAGGACAACACTTTTTTGAAGGAGGGGGGCATGTTAGGTCCCTATATTACTAGTATAGTCCCTTATTGTTGTTAGTGTAACCCCCTTATTGTTATTATTGTACCCTTGTAACCCCCATTTTATTATTATTGTGCCCTTAAATTATTATTGTTAGGTCGGCTAGGATTACATTGTGGCCCACCAGGATTACATTATGGCCCCATGGACTCCTATATATAGAAAGGAGGTTTTGTAAATTGGATCATCCAAGAATTGTTCATTTATGTAATGTATTGGAGGTTGCCCCCTCGAAGTGGCTTATTTCTAAGGTGTTGATATCTCTTTTCTTCTATTTTTGGAGCTGGTTACACAACATGATTGATAAGGACCAATTATCGGACGATTTCCAGTGTAGTGAAGTGTGGATAGGACTGGACACTCTTTACAGGCTGCTTGTTGAGTCCCTTGACATCGCCAATCATAATTCTTTAAAGGGTGTTAGCTCAATGGAAGAGCACATGCATTATATGCAGGAGGTCAGTGGTTCGATCCACTGTGCCCTAACATGAATTAATCAATGATATTGTTGTCTAATTTAGTTCTCACAAGTCATGTAGTCCAATTTTAAACAACACTATGTACACATAAAAGCTTCTCCAAATATAATTTGTCGCGTTGAAAAAAAAATACTGACCTTTCATCAAAATAAATAAATGTATCCTTCCGAGCGACAAGATCCTTCTTTAATTACGTTGAAGGCATTTTATTATGAGGTTCTATTAGAGGACACTGTAGAGATTTTTCATCTTCGACACAATCTCTAACACGTGTCTAGATAATGCGAGTTAATGCACTTTAAGTTTGAATTGGTATACAATTTAGTCATCTCCTTCTTTCAATTGGATTTTGACAGGTGTTTTCATTAGTTGGTTCTTTCTGCCACATTGATTGCTCTCAACTTGCGAACTTGCTCTCAGCATACTATCATTCTTCTGGTGGTTCTAATTCCTGCCTCATCTTCTCTTCTGGTTCGTGTCTGGGTGACATCCATCTACACACTCTCCCTGAGAAAATACTGGCCATTGTTGAATACGACATTTTAATAACACATGGCCAGTTGAATTGGTTGTAAAGTGGATAAAATACAGGTGAGGGATGATTACTCTTCCACTGCTACGGTCCAAAAATCCCTGTTATACATGTGCAGATGCTTGCAGGTGGAATGGCAGTGCAACAACAATAAGAAAACAAGAAGTGTCGCTTTGTTCAGTGAACATTTGAGTGATGCAGGGGGAAGAGATAGCACCGCTAGTGTTTCCAGAGTGGGTTGAACAAGTAAGAGAGATATTATGATGCAGCAAAACCACATATCCATAAGTCTCAACCTCTGATTCCAAATGATAGCAAGCCTTGCAAAATAAACCCCACTTTAATATTTTGAACATTAATCTTTTGTTCAAATATGCATGCGGAAGCTTAATAAAACTGCATCTTTACAAACTACATGCAGACCTATGGGTTATGGCCCATATAAAATCCGAAGCTCACAACATTTTCCTTAAGCTCGCAGTGATTTGCTTTATCAAAATTTTAAAACTTTAACATATCGTAAATTGGCTCCTAAGCAATATATACCAGTTCCAAATCACAACACATATCATTTTGCACCTCGACGAATATAAGATTTCGCATACCAGAACAAATAAATTTTAACAACAAACAATAACAATGTTGATGTGAAATGTAATGACGATATCGCATTACATCTTCGCAACACAAACTTTGTCGCACCGAAAACTAAATAATTTATCTTGCAATGTATATAAAAGAATCGTCGATTGCGATGTGCGCCTGGTTGCTCCTCCCGACATGTGTCCACTTCACAAATTTCCCAACTTAACTTACAAATTCAATCTGGACCATCGATATTTTTCCAATCTTTTGCTTGTCTCTACGATTTAATCCTTGTCATCCGATCTCTTTCTTTGGAATCTTTTAAGGGTTTTCTACCTTAATCAATTTTTTGTTTCTTCAACTGTCACTACTCTACAACTCTGTTTACTCCACTCGCTACTTCTCCTAAGCTCTCTCTTCTGATTCTCACTCAGATTTACGGCCTTCACGTTGTTGTACGCTTATCACCATGTCTACAATCCAAGTATCATTGTGTGTTCGTTCTCTGAATCTGAAATTCAGATTTGTTTCTCTTTGCACAAGTTTTTTCTGCACTTATTTGTTCTCATCATCTTCACATACAACGGTTTAATTCCCAGAATGGAATCATACATATTCTACCAATACATTTAGTCTTTTATCACTCAGAAAGACTTATTCATTCAATTATAATTCATTACAGATAATTATTACACTAATATCAATTTTTTTCTATTATGGATCACTCAACGCATAACAAAAATGACACCCAGTCACAATGAAATTCGATTTCTTCATTAATAAATAAATCATACAGATACAAAACAAAAACCTGTCTATAGTTTGTCTCTAGCCTGATGTGCCTTTACATGGCCCTTTTCTCTTCCACTCTCTCTATGCCTGTAGGCTTACAATTAAATCTCCTATCTAATAATTTTTGTTTTTTTGTTATGCCTTTGAGGCTTTACAAATATATACAAAAGGTTATGTAACCAATTCGGGGTTAGTTCCATAGTTTACTCAACAAAATCCTAAAAATCCTCTAAGTCCTCAATTAATCCCTAAAATCTCTTCTTTATCCCTTGAGGATCTCAACATTCAACTAAATCCTAAGGATCCTCTCAAATCCACAAAATCATGAACTAATTTCTAATCTAAGAATAACAATATTTCAGAATATCTCAATCCACACCAATCACTCATCAATCACTCATGTTCTCCTACATTGGATAAAATTTACAAATATGCCTCATAATATTTAATTAAATCCTATTCTAAATTTCTCACATAAAACCACTCAAACTATTGAAAATTACATTTAAGAAATACTTAGGGAACCAACTCCCTTGAAAATATAAGACCCCTTATCTTTTAATAAATGTACAAAATTTGGAACCATGATGCTCTTGCATCAAACTCCCAAGGTAGAAATAATCATGATCTTCAGATCATGTGTCTTCAATGCTAATGAAATTCCTCATGGATCCCAAAATTTGTTTTGTAGTCTATCTTTGCTCGCTGTTGTTGTTGTTTGTTGTTGTTCTCTAGATCTCCATACTTTATATTGCATTGTCCCACTAGCTATGATTTCACGGTCTGCTATTTTCTTTCTCTTTCTGCTGATGCTTTCCTTTCTTGTTGTTGTCTTCTTCAGAGGCACTTTCATCATCAACCTTATTATTTGTTCAATCTCCACGTCCAGTTTATATTCTGACTGGAAGTCACTCTGCGAATTGTTGTTTCACTTTGTCCATTCATCTTCAAGCTGTTGTTTGTTACCTTCAATTTGAAGTTGTTGGATTCTTACTACCACCCTTACATCCTTACCCTCTTGTTGTTTCTAAACTTTTATCTCATTTACAAACAACCTCTGTTCAATATCTTTGATAAAAACATCATACTCAGATGCTTCCAGTAAACAGTTCAACAATTCACTTTCTACTTGATTCCTTTCAAACACCTCATCACTACGTTGTTCATCAATTCCAACATATCTTTCTTCCTCTTCCTCAACAACCCTCAGTGAATGTCATTCACCTCCTTGACTAATCCTGGTATTAAGTTCAGATTCCTTCAGTTCTAAGACTAATTTCTATTTAGAATGAGACATGTCTGCCTCACCTTTGCCCAATTTCAATTGTACATTCAGAATATTCATTCTCTAACTTGCTATTCTATTCTCCAAAAGACTTAGCTCATGCCACAAATCTTCCATCTCAATTGGAACTTCTTCCAAAAACTTTATACAATCCTCACTATCTCCTTCTTTGTCATAAGTCCAATTTCTTGGTGACACTACTTCTGCATTCTTCATTAGAATAAAATTATGATCCTCTATCTCTGTGACAGCTTTAGATGTGTGTCCAACAGTCTTCTCTTGGTCAATAAGATAAGCCAATTCCTCCCTATCCTCAACAATAATAGGTTCATTCATATGAGAGATGACTATCTCACCTTCCTTGGAGATACTTCCTTCACTAAGCAAGGAATTTATGAACTCCTTCTGCTGCAATAACTCAACTTGATCTTCATCTGAAAGACAATCATCATCATACTTTTCTTGACAATCCTCAACTTCATTCAAGAAAATTCCAAGAGATGGATTGCCTTCTTTAACACCTGCAAACACAGTCAAATTATCAATCTCAAAATCACAAGACCCAATGGTCTCATTTGATGATCCAGTCACCAAATCTTCCTCTTTCTATTCTAAGTCCTCTACGTGACTCAGAAAATATTCAATGGTCTTCTTATCAGCCTCCTCAAGCACTTCACTTGGTTTCTTGATATCCTTCTCCAATTCTTCTTGCTTTTATGTCCTCAATTGAACATCTATAATCTATTCAAGCTTCCTCAGCTCCTCTATTAATTGCATATTCATCAGTTGTTCTCTCTTCTCTTGTAGACTATGCCACTTCACCTTATTTCTTATTATGTAACCAAATCTCTAGACTTCTTTACTCCTCTCAAACATCTCCATCAAAAAATTAAATTGTATTCTTATCTCAGCCTTTTCTCTGTCATATTCTTCATCACTTATCTTCCATATGTCAACTACTTTGACATCTTCACTCTTCTTCTGTCGTGGTCTCTCTCAGAACCTATGTTATGACTATTAGTAGTCATCTTCTCCTCTATCTCTATGATTTCCTCACTCACTATGAGTTGTACTTAAGTCTCTATAATAGCAAGTCCTCCCTGTTACAAATTACGTCACCAAGCTTTCCTCTGTACTTGGCCACTAGTCCCCTGTCAGGAACTTTCTTTGAGAATTCCTCTGCTCCTTCTAGGCTTCAAATCATTTGTAATTTTGAGAACACAAATGTCCTCTTGTATTTCAATTACAAATTAAATACCAGGTTTTGGCCACACTCTTATTTCACTCAGAAATCCTTACCAGTTTCCTTCATCACTGCTTCTTAAGGTTGTGATCTTCTTTTACTGAGATACTTCATTAGCTGCAACTATCTTTCTTCAATATTTATTTAACTTGCAAAACTCAAATTAGAGTTAAATAAAACAATACCTGCATTATTTCACAAGCAGTCTCCATCCACTCTTCACATTCGAGTGAATCTCCATTCTTCACAAGAAAACAACCATCGATGTGCTTTCTTTATTCTTCCGCAATCTCTTCTTAAGAGTATCACTTACTCCCATATTCTGCCATGCCTTCTATTTATTAGATTCAAATAACCTGATCTCCTCTTTGCAATATCTTTGTCAATTTTCTGCCAAGCACATTTGCTTTACTGATCTCCTCTTTATTTCGCAATCATACTTTCATTCTACACAATTCTGCTTTAATTAAAAAGAGCTTTCACCAACCTCTGGCTTTAACCTTCAAAGAGCATTAACCTTCTCTGATTTCTCCTCCGAAGAGAAAACCTTGCTCTGATACCAAAAATGATGCAGCAAAATTGCATCTTCATAAGTCTCAACCTTTGATTCCAAATGATAGCAGGGCTTGTGGAATAAACCCCACTTTAATAGTTTGAACATTAACCTTTTGTTCATATATGAATGCGAAAGCTTAATAAAACTACATCTTTACAAATTACACACAGACCTGTGGGTTATGGCCCATATAAACTCGAAAGCACATAATATTTTCCTTAAGCTTGTAGCGGTTTGCTTTATCGAAAGTTTAAAACTTTAACATACTATCAATCGGCTCCCAAGCAATATATACCAGTTCCAAATCGCAACACATATCATTTCACACATCGGCGAATATAAAATTCCGCATACTAGAACAAATAACTTTTAACAACAAACAATAACAATGTCGATGCGAAATGTGATGATGATATCACATAGCATCTTCGCAACCCAAAATTTATCGCACCACAACCTAAGTAATTTACCTTGCAATGTAAATAAAAGAATCTCTGATTGCGATCTGCGCCTAGGTGCTCCTCCCGACACATGTCCACTTAAAATCGAAAAATTGAAATACATACTCAATTCAACTAGGTCTGCAAATTTGTTAAATGTTGTGAAAGTAGTCTCCAAGGGAAAAATGAGACGATGACTTGGGAATACCTTTCGTGACTGTAGGTCCCCGCAACCAGAGCTCCCCTTTGTGGTTGGGAGGCATAGCTTTTTTAGTAGTTGTGTCCACCACTTTAGCTTCCACATGAGCCATAAGCATGTTCATTGTTCTATATAGAAGATATAAATAAACTCAAATATTGATTGGATTTCATTGTTCATATATTTCGCTTTACTAGTACTTTCCACATTCCACTCTTATCGTTCCTTCGACATTCCTTTGCCCCTCTCGGTGAAAATGCTAGTAGTATATACCCTACTTGTTTTATTCTATATTTAACGGATAAATATAATAATAATTTTCTAATGTACGTAACAGAACAACAGTACATCATAATTGACGATCATAAAACAATATATATGTAGCAACACAATTTTACCAATTTCAATATATTAAATTATTATCAAAATTTTACAATTAAATATTTAAATTCAAATATAATAATAATTTAAAATAAATCTTTTTAAACATTAAATCAAAAAGCTATCACAACATAATTACGGATGTATTTCAATTCCAAATTTTAATAATTAAATTTAAATAATATATTAATTTAAAATAAAAGTTTTAAACCATGAAAAGTTATTCAACATAATCATAGTAATGGATGTTTTAGTGAATTGTTATATTTTTATGATGGGATCTTCCAACATAATCATAGCAATGGATATTTTAGTGAATTGCTATATTTTTATTGATAGGATTTTTCAACATAATTACTATATAGTAATGGATGTCTTAGAGAATTGTTATATTTTCATGATAGGATCTGAATTGGTCTTTTTCTTCATTTCGATAACGTGAGTTATTTTAATTTTATCATGAAAATGAGTACTAATAAATCATGATGATAATTTTAACTTTGATTTAAAATAAGAAATAAATAAATTATTATAAAAAGTTAAATGTTATAGTAATTTTTTTTTTCAAAATAATTTAATTGATAATTATTAATTATTGTGATAGTGTAATTTAAGAGATTTAAGGTCCAAAATATGGATTAGTTTATTTTATCCAAAAAATAATATATTATAGGTCTAAAGGTATAATCCTAGCATTCCAAAAAAAACATATATATGATAATTAATATAATATATTAAACGAAAATAAATATATATGAATTTTTTATATTTGTAATTATTATATGTTTTGGAGTTTTTGGTCCTAATTTTTTTTTAATTATAACTAATATTTTGTTGTTCAAAATCCATTTTTCAATGATAAATAGATTCATTGTCCACAAAAATTTTGACTTCTAATTAGAAACTATGTCCAAACACTTTGAAAATATAAATTGATATAAGTTATATTTCTTAATTTTTTAAAATCTTAAAAATAATAAAAAAATATGTCGAAATACTTTGAAAATATAAATTCATATAAATTATATTTTTTAATTTTTTAAAATCTTAAAAAATAACAAAAAAAAATATTAATTTTTTTTCACATTTTATATAGGGTTTACATTTGCATCTAAATTAGAGAATTGTTTAAATTAATATAATTGATATGGTATTTTTTTTAATTGTAAATTATGTTTCAGATTTAAATTTAATTAATTAATTAAATATATATATATATATATATATATATATTAAAGATTTTGAGAAATTTGGATCACATAAAGGAAAATATGTTGACTTTCACAGTTTAATTTGGAGTTGGCATCTCACTTAATAAAGTTTTATGTTTTGTGGATTTGTTTTTGGCCATTTAATGGTTTTGGTTAGTTTCTATGTTAGATTTGGAGATTCTTGAGACAATCGTAATTTTTGATATTATTTTCAAAATCAAGGTTAGACAAAATTCTACCAATTATTATTTTTAAAGAATAAACCATGGTTTGAACCATTTCTCTCTTTATTGAGACAAAATTTAGCTAAATTTTGGTGGTATTTGGCTCATATTTGTATGAGATAGAAATACAAGTTTTGTACCTTTAGATACCTCTCAAGAGGCCTTAAACGCGTGTATATTTCAGATGGATAGGGTTTTGTAGTAGGAAGGGTTCCGTAAGAGTAGTCTAAGGTGAATGCTTTTTCATCAATGGTTGGCAATGTCTATGTGTGACATAACATGGAATATAAGGAGGAAATTGTGGAATTCTCTGATGATCCTTTTGAGATTCCAAGGAATTGGTCCAACCTTGATTTAGTTTGAGGAGATGCTTCATAAAATACTTATAAGATTTTTCATACGGTGTTTAGACCACTAGAATAGGCCATCATAGATATTTTGAATGTGTTGGAATAGGGGTTAGGTCAACACGGTGTCAAGATTTGGGAAAAATTGGAGGAAGTGGTGATAAATCCTTTTGGCTACCAAACCAATGACCATAAATATAAATGTGGTTCATGCCATGCGAGTACTGACCTTAATCTTATCCAACAACCCTAGATTTTTTGCCAAAGAAGGATGGTGTATTATCATACTCAAGGTATGAATTTTTAACCACATTGAATGAGGTCTAAAACATGTATGAATTCCTCTACCACCATGATATAGGTTGATGGGATTGTTTTTATGTTTCTTATTTTGTTGGAAATATGTTGGTTGAAGCTTTTGATTGACAAAAAATCCTCGAATTTGGAGGTGGTAAGGCATTAGTATTAGGAGGGCTCTACTGATCTGAAATGATTTCTAGTTAATGTTGTGCTAGTATCATTTCCATATATAAAATTTTCTTTTTTTTGGTTTGCTTATTCATCAAGAGTTTGTCCATGAGCATGTGATTATCAATTTAATTTACGTGGTGAAATTTAGTGTTTGTCATAAACTTAAAAGCATAATTTTAAATGACTGAACATCAAAAAATATAAACAACAAACACACATAACAAAGCTCAATACACAAAATTTTGTTGAAGGAGTTCACCCCTCCTAGGCTACATCTCCTTGGTCCAGTTTCATAGTGTGGGATTTTGTATTAGCTTCAAGTGTGCTCAAATTGTTGTTACAAGCTTTAAATGCTATTGGAACCTATTCCAGTAACTGAAATGATTGAAATTCTATTTTTGGAAATTCTGCGTAATTCGGTGCCTCCGCTATTTCCACCGCCGAATTAATTTGGCATTAAATTAAGGATAAGTGCATCTTAACTTAAGATAAGCACAGTTTAAATATTCATTAGTGCTAAGCATGGTTTTCAAACTAATCACAGATTAATTACATGTAATTCGGATTTAATACATGTATTAGCACTAAGACATATTTTAAACCTCCTGTCGGTTTCTATCGCAGCTCCTGGTTCCAGATATTTGGGCATATGGGGAGGGGGCTGGGCCACAATGTTGGCCCCCTTCAGACCTATGTTTAATGGCACGAAAAGATTCAGATGTTGGCACGATGGTATTCATATCAAGTTTCATGCAAGTGGTCTACTAGTGGATGGGCGCGATGATGAGGGGGAGGTCGCGGGGTCAAACCCCGGCCTCCACCTTTCACCCATATTTTTGGTACAAACCTTTCATTATTCTTCGTTGACCTTTTGTTTATATTTAACCTTTGGCATCTATTATAATACGACCCTTAGATATGCGGATTTAGCATATGTTTGAAACATATATTATGTGGTATTATTCAGAGGACCTTTGAATAACAGTCGAACCATGGTTTAAATGCAGATTGACTATGATTTAATTAAAATTTAATTATAATATAATAAAACATATACAATATATATATTATTTAATATAATATATATAATATCTCAATAAAAATCATATAATATATTTTATTATATTATATATATAAATATATATAATATTTAAATCATAATTAAATAATAAATAAATAAAAACACAATTCCCACCTTAGAAAACATAAGAAAATTTACCCCCACATAGACCAAACTGTTGATTTAGAACATGCCACTTGTCATGAGCTCATTGGCAGAGACTTGAAGAATATTTCATAATATTCTTTTTTGCTGACTGGGCTACCACATCATCCCTATACCTGTTCTACCCATTTTTTTACCTGTTTTGGAAAGCGAACAACAGACCATAACTCACTTATACGAACTCGGATTTTTATGAAACAAGTTGCATCGAATCTTGGTGACAAACTCTATTCGGTCGTTCAGGTCTGAAGCATTACTGAGCACTTTGAATTTTTAGCTAAAATGTTGATCCCTAATCATTCCTCCCCAATAAAATTCTTTTGGACTCCAAAAGCTCTCTTGATTCCTGATTATGAAGATGAGGGGACTATTCCCTCACTCTTCCAGTCTTTATCCATTGAAATTTTCCTAATTTCATCATTTGGAGCTTTTTATAAAAAGTCAAAGTTTTCCTTGATTCTGGAGACCATCTTTGACACTGTCATGCTGCAATATTTCTGAATTTGCAGAACAAAAATATAATTTTTCAAAAAAATCTTGTTTCTACCTTGGTCAACGGTCAAAATAAACTTGGAATCTTTCTCACCTTGCACTCTATCACTATGGTGATTTTTAGCTTCTTTTGCCTTGAAATTGTGTCGTCCCTTGACCAAGTATCTTTGCTATTGTAATGTGTCTTTTGGAAACCAGAAATGAAAATTTTTGAAACCTATGCCTTCTTTTCCAAGCTTCTTTTTCCTCTCTTTGACCTTTGCAACCTCATGCATCGACACCTTGTTTTCAACACCACTCAACACCAATGTTGACTGTTGCAAATTTTTTCGCCTTCTTTCAAATACAACCTGTTATCAATTTGAAACAAATCATTACAATTATAAGCATATGTTTGAAAAGTATGATGCAAATCATCTCTTAGTTTTATCATCATGATTTCAAGTTTTGACTTGCATTGACTAGCCTCTTCATTTTCCAGGCATTAACTAAAGAAGTATTTAATTTCTTGCAATGAGCTCTCATAATATATTCCACTCCATCCTTAAGAAAACGATATTTTTTCTCATGGCGATTAAAAAACTCTTCCTTGTCATACAAATATGGACTTCCCAAGATAATCGCGGAAATTTCAAGTGGAATTACATCTAACTCGACTTCATCAACAAAGCTTGCAGTAATAAAAAATCTAAAAATGCATTTCCTTATAACTTGTAAATTAGCATTCTTAAATATCCATCCCAAAGGGTATGATTTATGATGTGCCACGGTTTCAAGGTTAAGATTTTTAACTAAATATTCTAAAATCAAGTTTTCTTGTGATCCCGTATCAAATAATGCATCATTTTTTGTATGATTATAAATCAATCTAATATGGAACAATTCTTCTCTTATGTCTTCATTTGGATTGTTGATGTGACTATTTGAGGAACTAGTACATTCAACATGTTTCCCTTTCAAACCCATATCAGTAAATTTTGTCTCATCTCTTGAATCTAACCCTAAGTCCTTTTCAACTATAGCAACAATTTTTCCTTTCTCTTTGGCTTTCAATCTATCTGGTTTCAATTCTGGATGAAGTTTCCAACAGTGGTCTTCATCATGGCCAATATTTGAACAATTTTTGCATGTGATTTTTTCCTTCTCTTTATTGATACTTGCATTCTTCTTTCCCTTCCATTTTCCTCCCTTCCATTTTCCCTTATCCTCACTTTCACCTTTCTCTTCTATGTTTTGTTTTCCCCATGCCTCCAAGAATGTGGCTTGTACAAAAACTTCATCTAAGTTGTTTGGGTTAAACATAAGGATAGTATGCTTAAAATAGGAATGTAAACATCCTATGTATTTCAAGAGTGTATCTTGAGAATTCAAGTTTACTCCTTACAACAAAGCTCTCTTTCTAAACTCCTGTGTGTACTCTTGAATAGTTTGGCCTTTGAGCTACCTAAAGTTTTGCCAACTCATAATTGATTTTTGCATATAGGCTAATGGATAAAACTGTATTTTAATGGAAGAAATAAACTCAACCCAAGTCATGGAAATCTTACCATGAATTCGCATTTCCTCTTGAGTCTTTGCCTCCCACCAAACTAGTGTTGCTCCTTCTAGCCTTAATGAAGCCAACTAAATCTTGATATCGTCCTCTTGTAGATTCTGAATTATTAAGTATACTTCCAATTGATGAATATAATTTTCTAGCTTCTCAGCATTAACCTCTCCATTGTATATGGGAAGTTCAAACTTGATGTCCAGCTTGAGTAATGGAGTCTTTCCTTTTGGGATCTTGGAATGAGTGTGGGTATGAGTTTTTGTGGTGGATGTGGAAGATGAAGATGTTGATGAGGATGAGGAAGATGAGGATGGTGGATATGGAGGTGGCTTTCCTCTGCTACCCTTTGAAATATTCTCTTCATCCTTCTTACTATTTTGCGATCCTTCTCCATGTGGATTCTTTGAATCTTTTCCAGCTTCCTTTCCCATGAAAGTTTCATACATAACTTTCAGCATTCTTTGCATCTATTTGAATTCTCTCTTAACATCCTCTTCTTCCGAATGTTCATGAGTCTATTCATAGTCTGACATTTTGGCTTTGGATTCAAGCTCAATCTCTCCAGCTTGTACCTCTTCAATCACTTCATCCTCTTGTACAAATTGAACTTCTTCTATATTAACTGATGGAGATGAAATTTGAGGTGCTTCAAGTGCTGCCTTGAGTGGTCCTTTGGGTGAGGATAATGGCTTCTCAACCTTCTTCCTTCTTGTCCTAATCTCAGGACTAGCTACCAATAGCTTCCCTTCTCCTATCTACAATCTGAACCTTGTAAGCATCACAAAAATTGCAACTATTAAAACCCTTCAAGAAAAACAAGCAAGCAACCTTGTGCTCTAATACCAACTTGATCTAAAATTACTGCTAGCTAATGTTGTGATAGTATCATTTCTAGATATAAAATTCTCTTTGCTTTGGTTTTCTTATTCATCAAGAGTTTTTCCATGAGCATGTGATTGTCAATTCGATTTACTTGGTGAAATTTAGTGTTTGTCATAAACTTAAAAGAATAATTTTAAATGACTGAACAACAGAAAATATAAAAAAAACAAACACACATAATAGAGCTTAATACATAGGATTCTGTTGAAGGAGTTCACCCCTCTTGGGCTACATCTCCTTAGTCCAGCTTCATAGTGTGGGCCTTTGTATTAGCTTCAAGTATGCTCAAATTTCTTTTACAAGCTTCAAATGATATTGGAACCTATTCTAATGAGTTTAAAACATCAAAATCTACCAGATATTACTTTTGTTTTCTCAATTTGGACTATGGATGCTCTGACAATGCTTCCAACACCTGGCAGCCCCAGACTTCAAAAATATTCAAATACACAAAAACACCCGTAGATGACCTTTTCTGCCTCTGTAACTTGATTCCTTGAGTTCCCAGCATGTCAATTAGCCAAGAATGCCTCTTTTTGAGCTCTGTTTGGGCGAAAATTGCCTCAGTTATGGAAAAAATTGTATTCCCCCCAATTTCTCCACTATTTCTGGAGGACTCCGAGTTAAAATTATATTTTTGGCAATTCCGCCTAATTCGGCGCCTCCGCTATTTCCGCTGCTGGATTAATCTGGCATTAAATTAAGGATAAGTGCATATTAACTTAAGATTAGCGCAGTCTAAATATTCATTAGTGCTAAGCACGATTTTCAAAACTAATCATAGATTAATTACATGTAATCTGGATTTAATACATGTATCAGCACTAAGACATATTTTAACCTTCTCACCGGTTTCTGTTGGAGGTCCTGGCTCTAGGTGCTTGGGCATTTAGGGAGCAAGTTGGCCCCCTTGGGACCTATGTTTAATGGCGCGACGAGATTCAAATGTTGGCGCAATGGTAGTCATATCAAGTGTCATGTTAGTGGTCTCCTGGTGGAGGGGCGCGATGATAAGGGGGAGGACGCGGGGTCGAACCCTGGCCTCCACCCTCCACCCATATTTTTGGTACAAACCTTTCATTATTCTCCGTCAACCTTTGGTTTATGTTTAACCTTTGGCATATATTATAATACAACCCTTAGATATGCGGATTGAGCATATGTTTGAAACATATATTACGCGGCATTATTCAAAGGACCTTTGAATAATGGTCGAACCATGGTTAAAATGCGAATTGACTATGATTTAATTAAAATTTAATTATAATATAATACAACATAATATATATATATATATTATTTAAATCATAATTAAATATTGAATAAATAAAAACACAATTTCCACCTTAGAAAACATTAGAAAATTTACCCCCACATGGACCAAACTAGCAAATCAGAACATGCCACTTATCACAATGTCATTGGCAAAAACCTGAAAAATATTCCAAAAGATTCCTTTTTGTTGACTAGGCTACCACATCATCCATGTACTTGTTTTGCCCATTTTTTACCTGTTTTTGAAAGCAAACAACAGACCATAACTCACTCATATGAACTCGGATTTTGATGAAATGAGTTGCACCAGAATCTTGGCGATGAACTCTATCTAGTCGTTCAGGTCTGAAGCATTTCTGAGCACTTTAAATTTTTAGCTAAAATATTGATCCCTGATCATCTATAAAGACAAGAGATAGAAATGTATCAAGAAGACATAGGAGGATATCAACATGAACCTAGGTGGAAAAACAAAACATGATATCATGGAGATATGAGAGTAAACATGGGTAAGATGTTTTCTTTGGAAGAGAATGAGTTTGGAGGAAGTAAATAATTGGACCAAAACAACTTCAATCCAACGTGAGGGACCTCTCCATGTACCTTGATTTTGGTAAAAGGATGGTTTTTTAGTATGAATATTTCCATAGG
This sequence comes from Pinus albicaulis, assembly GCA_034641835.2. Lineage (NCBI taxonomy): Eukaryota > Viridiplantae > Streptophyta > Pinopsida > Pinales > Pinaceae > Pinus > Pinus albicaulis. The sequence continues at coordinate 134,433,603 of CM076578.1, read as the reverse complement.
AAATGACTTGATGTAGATCAAAGCTTTTGTTGAACAATGTGTTTTCATTTATCTACCCTTTCAGGTGAACACTTCACCCATCTTCAGGGACATTAAGCTTTTCTGATGATGTGAAGAGTGCTAGACCAGTTAAATAGAAGATGGAGCTAGAATATAGTATTTATGTTGGGATGAAGCTAGAATATATCAATTACGTTGGGTAAGAATGATGGGATAATTGATTAAATTTTGACTATAATGAAAAAAAAAATACTAGGATTTAATTATTCAAGTTAAATTGGTAAAGTGTTATTAATTACTCAAAGTGACTACAATCAAAAATTTATTTTACATTAATTTAATTTAGATTGTAAATATTAATTTATTAATTACAAGAATTGATAATATATATATATATATATATATATATATATATATATATATATATATATATATATATATATATATATATATATATATATATATATATATATATATATATATATATAGAAATTGTAAATATTAATTTTGAATTGATTAGGATGAATGGAATTGTATTGGAATATATAGTAATAATTAAAAGGATTATGATTATGAAGAAATTGAATTAAAGAATAAATATATAAATAATCAAATTGATATTAGAAAATATTTGAATACTAAAAATTCTTAAATTAAATTAATTAATAAATGTGTATATTTAATCACATATATATAAATTTAGATTGAATGAAATTATTATATATAATGAAGGGATAGGATTAGAATGTTATATATTATGAAATAATTAATTTAGGATTGGTCACAACGATAGGTACCTTCATGCCAACTCCCACCATCATCTTGCTCACAAATCTGTCATGCTTAACACCCTTGTCACCAGAGCCATTCAGATCTCCTCTTGTCATTCCTTTCCCAATGAAAAAACTCATCTCACCCCCCCAAATCTAATGGTTACTCCTCATCCCAGATCAAAAATTTCCTTCACTTCATTCTCCACCCCCAACCTAAAATCCTTTCTAGTAACATTCCCTTACCTAAAGTAACCCTGTCTTACATTCAATGGGTTACTAATAATTTATGTAAAATCCTTACTAAAAAGAACATTGGGACCTTTTTCAAACTCCATAAAACCCTTAGCCATCTCTTCAAATCGGTCAAGGATAAGAATGATCGTATTTTAGGTTCCGAAATCTATGAAACCCCTTGCTCCTGTGGAAATTCTTACATATGGAAAATTGGAAAATTGTTAAAATCTCGGCTCAAAGAAAAAATGGTTGACACCTTCCATAAACGTAGTGATAAATACACCATAGTTGGACATTGCCATAGCATCTCATTTTTTTTATAAAACCAAAATCCTAGCCTTTGCCTCCTTTCATTGCAACAGTGTCATTAGGGAATCCCTTGAGATTGAAAAACATCCTAACAAATTTAGTCGAGAAGATGGGTACCAATTAAGCCATTTTTGGAAACCTATTATCGAATTCTTATCCTCCAAATATAATCCCTCTAATATTAACTCTAATCCATCTTAATCCACGTGCTTCCACCTTGCCCCCTCACTCCTCTTCTTCATCTCTTTCTCCTCTAATTTAAGTTATCATTCATAGGTTAATATTAATTTCTTTTAAAGTAAATAAACAAATAAATTTAAAATAGTTCAATTCCAATTCTAATTATTTCCTCATTAAATCTAATTTGATCAATCCTAGATTAATTATTTCATAATCTATAACATTCTAATCATATCCTTTTATTATATATAATAAATTTATATAATAATTTCATCCTATATATATATATATATATATATATATATATATTATTTTCTACAATTTAATTTAAGAACTTTTACTATTTAAATATTTTCTATTGTCAATTTTATTATTTATTTATTAATTATTTAATTCAACTTTGACCATAATTGTAACAACCTAGTCATCTTGCAAAATATGCACTACGTCTTGGTCAATATGCATTCATGTATATAATGTAAAGGTTTCCTTGGTCACCCTACACTTGTATGGTTATTGTAAATATTTCTTATATATATATATATATCTATATATATATATATATATATATATATATATATATATATATATATATGTATGTATGTATGTATGTATGTATGTATGTATGTATGTATGTATGTATGTATATTGAAAATAATAAATATACTTATGCTTTGTATGGGTGCTAAGTTATGAGAGTGTAAAACACAATAGAAATATTGACAACAACATAGAAGGAGGACTAGGGTATGAACTTATTTTAGAAACACGCATAAATCAACAAATAATCTTGTACCATAAGCCAAATATTTTATCTTCCACTATGAATTGTCATGGATGGACACATTTTATGGCTCAGAATATTATAGATACATGGCTAAAGATATGTGAATAACAAAAGGTGTGTTTTAAAGTTTGTTTATGAGGCTTGTGGATAGGCATTTTTTTTTTGTTCTTATTTGTGAATAGAGTGGGTTCTTGTTGGGTTTGTTCTCATTGGTGATCATTAGAGCACGTGGAAGTTTTTGGGAATTGATAGTATAAGATAGAGTTGTTGGGAATTGGAAGTAGAAGATAGTGTTGGTATGAAAAGCCCTGCGTATGAGTTAAACCTTTGAGAATTATGGGTTAATTACACATGTGAACTATGTGTGATGCCACTAGACCATGTTTTCTAAGCTTGTGTGGTTAGTAGGAGACTCAATGGAATATCAAATCACTATGGTGCTTGTTGTATATATGTTAAATCACTTGGATGAGAATTTTTGGGTCACTTTGGAGCTTGCTATATAGCTAATAAAACACTTGGAAGTTGACATTAGACCCCTCTGGTGGTTGTTATGAACATTAAATTGATAAACCATGTGGAAAGAGGATTCCACTCCTAAGATTGAGTAATACCCTATCTAAACCTTGGTTGAATCCATGTGAATTAACTCATTGGAAAGAGTCGGTCATTGCGGTGCTTACTGCTAGGAACAACTGATAAACCACCTTGGTGCTCATTCTACATAAAACTAATAAACCTCCTTGGTGCCTGATATTAGAGGAAAGTTGAAAACCCACCTGGACAATGGGATCCATATTTTGAGTGTTTAACTAAGCTTTTGGCATGAATTCCCGTAGAAAACATTTCCTCAAACATTAGATCTGGCTCAAGGGTGGTTAGTTGCAAGAAATTTTTGGTGTAGCTAGCCTATGGTTGGGTCGAGAGTGGAAGTCCCTAAAGTTTCCAGGGAGTTTAAGATATAAAAATAAGTATATTATAGTTGCATATATGAATCATGAATGATGATTTTAATTTCTACGTTTATGATTGGTATGAGGTCTTGTGTGTCTATAATGAATGTGTAGATTGTGTTTTTCAATATTTAGTTCATGATTAATATGAGAACTTGTGTTTATTCTCTCTTAGTTGAAAACAATGAATTATTAACATAGTAGTGTTGGAAATGTTGTCATTGATGGAAAAGGAGATGGAAAAGGAGGAGAACCTGAAACAGCAACAAGGCAACAGTGAGGTAGCAGAGACAACAAAAAGAGAAGTAAGGAGCAGTGCCAGTCAAGGAGCAGAGGAAGTAGTGAATTGAAACAGAAACAAGCAGTGAATTGAAGCATAGTAGTCCTCTTGTTTTCATGAACAAGAGGGTTTTGTAAGTGATTTAAAGTAGCATAAATGAGGAATCTGTTTAGTGGCTCTGGGGAGATGAGAAAATTGATATAAGCCTGCTTCCATATTATTCGAAAGGATCGATCCTCCAAGAGAAAGCCGAACTATAATAAGAAATCTTGTGTTACTGACAGATAGGATCATGCTTGTATATTTCTTGTGGAAGCGGGAGTTAGACCTTCAAAGTTTGTGAACATTGAAAACCCTGTGAAAAAGGGTAGATTTGTAATTTTGTGCACGATCGAGCAAACTGATGTGGGTTCGTAAATAAGGGCTTAATATGTATCAAGATTTGATGCACTCTGAAATTAATTGATTGCATACGTTGTCATTCGATTTAACTCTAATTGTATAGCATTTTGAGTTCTACAAGAATGTGCAATAGTTAAAATACTCCAAGATGACTTCTATGTACTCACCATTGAAAGAGGTTTGATACCCTTTAAGTTCTGAGTTAAATTATTATGTAGGGTGCCGAAATGTTAGCCCCTATATTGAGCGGCTTTCTCAGAGTCCTAGTGACACTAAAATAATCTTGTGCAAGTGTTACGGAGCAGAATGCGATGAATATTTACAACATAATGGAATATGAATGTAGTGAGGATGTAAAGGACTAGAACCTCGAAGCGGAATAGTTATATATAACGAAGGAGCGAAGTATTAGAAGCAGAACTCGAAAGACGGAACTTTGACTAATGAACAGTAAAGGCGGGTTTCCGGTTTTGATCGCACCGCCTTCGTAGAGTGAGCGGTATTCAATAATTTGGAGCGATTCCATTGACTGCCTGACACGTGGTCACAAGCGGTCTGGAGAAACCGCTCTCATCGCTCATTATAGTTCGTGCATCTAAGCCAAGTGATATCCGTCAGATCACATGGGGCAAGGCAACATGCTCTCTGCAATCAGATGAGAAGGGGAGTTAAGCGTTGGGACCCAATCCATCACGTGAACTCAGAGAATTAAACGACGTGCACTTTGGTTGCGCGATGATCGTCGGATCATCGAATGGTATGCGGTAAAGTTTGCATCCGTCGATTGAACGAGGATGTGGGCTCGACTATATGGGTGCGTGAAAAGTTTGGAGAAGATTGATTGAAGGAGTAATAAATGTCAAAGTATATATATATATATATATATATATATATATATATATATATTTATATTTATTTATTTATTTATTTATATATATATATATATATATATATATTTATAACGTTATGATAAAGTCGAACCTCACATATGAATTATATTGTAAATGCGAAAGATAAACCTTGAGCATAGAAAAAAAAATTTTGGGATGAAATTTTAAATGCACAGAGAAAGTTTAATGCGAGTTGATTATGCTGCGACCAAATATATCTATGTATTCAGATAATCATGTGAGAGCTCAAGTTCATGCAGGATTTGGATATTGGATTCGAAAATTCAGAAAGTAAAGTTAGCCTTCGACTAAGAATTGGAGAAATGAATTTGGCTATGGTGTTTCACGATAAGTTTAATTAGACAGCTTTTGTATGTAAAATGACTGCATCCATGAAATGGGCTTTTACCACATATTTGAAATAGGCGCATACAGATGAGCTGAAATCCGTGTTGATTGGGTTCTTTATATATGAGAGCATATTATATGCGCGAGTGCTGCAGTTATGGGTTCATAATCAGTTATTAACAGTGGAGAGGTCTTCATGGTAAGGATTTGTAAGAAGATATTTCACGTAATTAATTTACCCTGTATCATAAAATAGGTATATATGCAGCAGATACACAACTACAGTGAATTTGGAGAATATGGACCTGACAGAGGTAAACAAAGATTGCAGAGCTGAAGAGATGTGCAGCAAAGGGATTCAAAAGTGCAATGAACAAAGAGGTAGGACAATTGCATGACTACTACAGAAAGGACAAAACTAGCAAGCCAAGGGCTGAGTGAAGTTTATATATTGAAACTGAAAATGTAAATGTTCAATTTTTTATTGTTTTTGATGCAAAGGCAAGTATCCTAAGGAATAGAAAAAATCCCACTGTAACATGGAAATTTGTACATATTGTTATAATTTTAAAATGAGTTGGACAAAGGAATGAGAAGATAGAAGTCAAATAGTCATGGCTGTTCACTCCAAACTCCTTGTGGAATACAAACAGTCATGTAATGAACTCTATATAATATCAACTTGATATGCATAAGAAGGTAAGAGAGAGTAAGGATAGAGAATGAAAAGTATAGAAGATTGAGGCAAAGAAGATAAGGAAGAGAGGAGTAAAAAGAGATGCTACAGAATAGAGCTGATATCTGAGGAAAATCAACAAACATTTCTTTTGATAAATTGAGGAAGTTGGAGCTTCCCTATCAAGTTGAAGCTTGATAGCTATCAGTTGTAGCTGAATGAGGTTGGAGCCTCCTGTAGGTTGGTGCCTGCAGAAAAATAGTGGTGAGAGGGAGTTGGAGCTTTCCTTTGCATCACAACAATAATAAGATGTGGTTTTCTCCCTTTATGGGTTTCCACTTATATCTGTTGTCTCTATCTGTGTTGCCTGTGTACTGAGATGATTTACCAAATCTGCTTAATATTTGCTACTCTCATAATAAGTTTGATGTCACATTAATTTAATACTTGCTGCAACATACTAAGACTGTTCATATATTAAGGTTGATTATAAAATTAATCTGTAAATAAGGTAATGAATAATTTAAAAATTTCATGTACGTGTTAAACTAATTCACCCCCACCCCCCTCTCAGTTTAGCTAAGAATTCAACAATTGGTATCAGAGCGGGTTCCTTTGTACCAATTTAACAACTGAAAGGAGATCCTAGGTTCCCAGGATGGCTAGTAAAGAAGGATGCTCAACCAATAAAGCCCCTTTCTTTACAGGTGCAAATTATGCTTTCTGGAAAATCAGAATGAGGACATACATAATGTCTCTAGGAATAGAAGTTTGGGTTGCTGTGGAATTAGGATATGCCCCAAAGGCAACTGACTCAGAGAAAGAAACCAAACAAGATTTTGTAGCTAACGCAAAAGCCATGAATGCCATCTTAAATGGATTGTGTGAAGCATATTTTATCAAATTAATGCACAAAGACACTGCTAAAGAAATGTGGGATACTTTGGAGAACATCCATGAGGGAGACAAGAAGGTAAAGACTGCCAAACTTCAAGTCTATAGAACCCAGCTTGAGAACTTAAAAATTAATGATGATGAAGACATTGCTAGCTTATTTCTAAGGGTTGCAGAAATAGTAAATAACATGAAGGCTCTAGGTGAAACCATAAAAGAAGTTCTAATTGTACAAAAGATTCTAAGATCTCTTCCACCCAGGTTTAATCCCAAGGTATCTGCAATAGAAGAAACAACTGATTAGGAGACGTTGACCATGAACCAGCTACTTGGAAATCTAACAGCATATGAAATGAGGCTCCCGCAGAAGAAGCCAAGTACGAGGGAGGCATCCTTTAAAACAGAAAAGAAGAAAGAAGAGGAGGAAGACATATGCTCTTGCTCGGATGAAGAAGAAGAAAAATTCGTCAAGAAACTGGATCTAGGCTTAGGTAAATACAAAGGTAAACTTCCTTTCAAATGCTTTAACTATGGAAGAGTTGGACACTATGCAGCTAAGTGTCCTCACAAGAAATGAAGGAATCAGGCCCAAGAATCAGAGAAAAATACATCAAAGAACTGGCAAATAGGAAAGAAGTTCAACAGAAAATCCTTCTATGCTCAACAATACAGCAGTACATCTGAAGACTCAGATGAACCCTCAAGTGAAGAAGGAACCTCTGAATTTTTATTGATGGCCATAAAAGAACTTGAAGGACTCCTGCTAGAAGATGAAGAAGAAGAAGGTGAAGTCGACCTTGAGGGGGAGCTAAGAAGTGCTCTGGAGGAGATTGACAGACTCAAACTGAAGTGCAGAAAACAAAATGACATTCTGCTCAAGTATGTAAGATAAGAGAAGAATTCAGAAGTCCTCATGCAGCTAAAGGTAGAGCTTGAAGAAGCCAAGAAGATAGAAGACATGTTACTTTAGTAAATCAAGGATAAAACTCGAGAACAAGAGAAGCTGGAAGAAGAAGTTGTATGTCTAAGGAAGAAATTAGAAAATGCTCAGAGGAAAGTATCTACAAATTCCTCTCAAACAACAAGCTCTAGTAAGTTGAACGAAATTCTGGATGCTCAAAGATCTCCTATGATAAAAATGGGAATAGGCTATGAAGGAGAATCAAGTAAACGCAAAGAAAAGGAAAACAGAGAGATTATTTTTGTAAAAGCAAAGAAGAATGATGAAGCAGCTCAAACAATTACTACAAAAGAAGAAACATGTAATGAGGAAGATAGAGATCAAAATAAACCTCTAGTAACAAAGAAGGAAATAAATACTAAGACAACAGAAAAAGGATCATATGCCCCTGAGTATGTCAAATTTGGAAGCCATCAAAGGAGATTCTTCCCTCCTATGAAGAATGCCACCTGTTATGTCTGCCACAAGCTAGGACACATTGTTGCATATTGTCATACAAGGAGGAGTAATTCAAACTAGAAAAAGATGCAAACAGTGAAGAGACTGTCTCAAGAAAACAAATGGAAAAGACAACCTTACATCAGGTATGCAAATAGTTTCTATGGTTACTGTTTTTATTGTAAGGAATTTGGCCATAAGATCATTGAGTGTAGAAAGTATGGACAAAGATTGATGCTCAACACCTCAAGGAGGTTTATGAATTAGAGAAATTTTGTTCATACTCACAATTCTGCAAAAATTATGATCAAATGTTGTGTATGCAATCAATTTGGACATATGCCTTCCAAATTTCCTCTCAGAAGAAGTAGTTCATCACCTTACAAAAGATACCAAACAAAAAGTTGCTTCTAGTGGATAAAGAAGGTGAATAAATGTGACTTGGCTCTAACTACTCAAGACTGTAAAAGCCAGTGGTATTTGGATAGTGGCTGCTCAAAACACATGACTGGAGACAGAAGCAAGTTTATAATTCTTGATGAAAAGAAATCTGGCAATGTCACTTTTGGCAAAGGAAAAGGCTCAGTTAGCCTAGACAATGGCAGAGGAAAGGCCCAAGATGTATTATTTGTAGATGAGCTGAAAGAAAATTTTCTAAGTGTCAGTCAAATTTGTGATAAAGGCTGTGAAGTTCTTTTTAGAGCATAAGATTGTGAGGTCAGATCAAGCACCACAGGTAAGACTCTGCTCAAAGGAGTTCGAATAGAGAGTAATGTTTACATTGTGAAAGAGGAAGGTGAAGCATGTCATCTTAGCAAACTTGAGGATTCATGTTTATGGCATAAAAGATTGGGACATCTCAACTTCAATCACATCATCAGACTAAGCAAGAAGAAAGTTGTCAGAGACATGCCAAAAATAAGAAGGCCTTCTAATACTATATGCAAAGCTTGTCAATTGGGCAAACAGACTCGCACGTCATTTAAAGCCAAAGATGAGTTATCAACAAGAAGACCGCTCCAGCTTGTGCACATGGACCTGTGTGAACCTGCAAGAACTAAAACTCCAAGTGGAGAATCCTACTTCATGCTGATAATTGATGACTTCTCCAGAATTACATGGGTGGCATTCCTCAAGAATAAATCTAAAGCTCTAGAAAAATTTAAGATATTCAAAGCATTAGCAAAAAGTCAAATAGGATGCAAACTAAAATGCATCAAATCAGACAGAGGAGGTGAATTCACAGATTATGAATTTGCTAACCTATGCAATGAACATGGGATAAAGCAACAATTTACTATTGCAGGGACATCTCAGTAGAATGGAGTAGCAGAGAGACAAAATAGATCTGTACAACAAATTTCCAGAGCCATGATGCAAGAGAGTAATATTCCTCAAACCTTCTGGGCAGAAGAAATACACACAGTTGTGCATATCATTAAAAAAGCTCACTTAAGGCCAAGCAATGACAAGACTCCCTAGGAACTATGGCATGGGAAACCAGCTTCAATCAAACATTTTAGAATCTTTGGAAGAAAGTGTTACATAAAGAATAATGATGAAAATCTTGGGAAATTTTATGCAAGAGCACATGAAGGGATATTTCTAGGATATGCTTCCAAAATTAAAGGGTACAAGTGTTACAACAAGACTCTTCGAAAAATAGTAGAAAGCATTGACGTCAGATTTGATGAAGAACTTCCAAACAATACAAAAGATATAGACTGCAGCAGTTCATCAGACAACCATGAAGAAGAAGACCAAGATGATGATGAAACAAGCAAGACAACAGAAGATGCTGAACTGAGCTCTAAAGCCCCTTCTAGATACACTCATAAGAACCATCCTGAAGATACAATCATAGGAGACAAGAGAAAAGGGGTCCAGACAAGAAGGCAACTAACTGAACAGACATAAGAGGTATACATAACCATGTTATCACAAATAGAGCCAAAGAAATTTGAAGAAGCCAGTAAGGACAAGTCTTGGGTGAATGCTATGAATGAAGAACTTGACCAAATTGAGAAAAACAATACCTGGGAACTAGTTTCTAGACCCACTGGGAAAAATGTCATAGGCTGAAAATGGGTATTCAAAAATAAAATGAATGAGGAAGGACAGGTAATCAGGAATAAATCCAGACTTGTCTGCAAAGGATATTCACAAATCAAAGGACTTGATTACGATGAAACATTTGCCCCTGTAGCCAGAATGGAAGCCATCAGAATGTTTCTAGCCTTTGCATGCTACCAAGACTTCAAGGTATATCAAATGGATGTAAAATCGTCTTTTCTGAATGGAGATCTAGAAGAAGAATTCTACATGGAACAATCAGAAGGCTTCTCATTGATAGACAAAGAAGACTATGTGTGCAGACTGAAGAAGGCCCTATATGGACTAAAACAGGCTCCTCGTGCTTGGTACTCAAGACTGGACAAATATTTGCAAAAACAGGGTTTTAAGAGAGGTGGAGTAGATAGCAATCTATACATAAAATCATGAAGAACTTGATTGTTAGAGACATGTTGACAGATGAGTTGAAGGAAGAAAGATGAAATAGTAGTATTTAGATAGTAGGATAAAACGTATTAGATGTCCAAAGACTATGAGCCGCTTCTACTTAGGACTTCAAATTCAGCAAAAGAACACAGGTACATTCATCTCACAGGAAAAATACTTAAAATAAATGTTGAAAAACTTAAAAATGGAGGACTGCAAACGTGTGTCAACTCCCATGATTATGGGATGCAAGCTGTGTGCTAATGATGGATCTGCTGATATAGATAAAAAACTCTACAGATCCATGATAGGAAGTCTATTGTATTTGACAACATCAAGACCAGATATCATGCTAGTAGTAGGACTAGTGGCTAGATATCAATCAGCACCTAAACAAAATCACCTTCTTGCAGTAAAAAGAATATTCAGATATCTACAAGGAACATCACAGTATGGACTTTGGTATCCTAAAGGAAAAATCCTCACTTTTACAGCATACACATATGCAGATTGGGCCAGCTGTGTGGATGACAGGAAAAGCACAAGTGGAGGTGCATTCTATTTAGGAGAAAGTCTGGTGGCATGGTTAAGTAGGAAACAAACATCTATCTCTCTGTCTACAGCAGAAGCAGAATATATCGCAGTAGCAGCATGTTGTACACAAGTCATGTGGATGAAGAAAACCCTCCAAGACATGAAGGTAAGCATTGATGAACCTATCTCAATCAAATGTGATAATACAAGTGCTATAAGTATATCTAAAAATAATTTGGTTCACTCAAAAACCAAACATATCCCAATCAAGTATCATTTTCTCCGAGAACAAGTGGCTCATAAGATAGTAAAATTGGATTATGTACCAACAAAAGAACAGACAACTGATATATTTACCAAACCTCTTGCTAGAGAACCATTTGAATATTTGAGAGATAGACTAGGGGTAGTATCTGTAGATGCTACTCTCTAATATAAAAAGAAAGCACAGTTTCAGAGGGAGAACAGAAATGAAAATATCATTTAGGGGGAGATCATCCAACAAGGGAAGCATGAAACAGGTCCTCAGGATCAAAGGATTATGGAAAGAATACATTCATCATAAATGAGTCACTGAAAAGACTGAAGGGTCAGTATTTTAGATTTAATCCAAAGTTTGGAGCAGCAGGGTACAAAGTTAGAAGATCTCAGAGAGAAGAAATGCAAGAAATGTTAAAAAAAAGAGAGGATAAAATCAAAGGATCAAAGGATAGAATATACACTGAAAAGTGAACAACCCCTTGCCATTGATGTCAAAGGGGGAGGAAAAGCAGGTAATAGAAGAAAGGGTCTTCTAAAAGAAGCTAGGCAGAGGAAGATTTGGAGGAAGTATTGGATTATCGGTGGATGTGTTGCCATCAATGCCAAAGGGGGAGACTGTTGGAAATGTTGTCATTGATGGCAAAGGAGATGGCAAAGGAGGAGAACCTGAAACAACAACAAGGTAGCAGTGAGGTAGCAGAGACAAAAAAAGAGAAGTAAGGAGCAGTACCAGTCAAGGAGCAGAGGAAGCAATGAATTGAAACAGAGACAAGCAGTGAATTTAAGCAGAGTAGTCCTCTTGTTTTCATGAACAAGAGGGTTTTGTAAGTAATTTCAAGTAGCATAAATGAGGAATATTTTTAGTGGCTCTAAGGAGATGAGAAAATTGATATAAGTCTGCTTCCATATTATTCAAAAAGATCGATCCTCCAAGAGAAATCTGAACTGTAATAAGAAACCCTGTGTTACTGACAAATAGGATCATGCCTGTATATTTCTTGTGGAAGCGGGAGTTAGACCTTCAAAGTTTGCGAACATTGAAAACCCTGTGCAAAAGGGTAAATTTGTAATTCTGTGCATGATCAAGCAAACTGATGTGGGTTCGTAAATAAGGGCTGAATATGTATCAAGATTTGATGCGCTCTGAAATGAATTGATTGCATACGGTGTTATTCGATTTAACTCTAAGTGTAGAGAATTTTAAGTTATACGAGAATGTGTTATAGTTAAAATACTCCAAGAATACTTCTATGTACTCACCGTTGAAAGAGGTTTGGTACCCTTTAAGTTCTGAGTTAAATTATTGTGTAGGGTGCCAAAATGTTAGCCCCTGTATGGAGAGGCTTTCTCAGAGTCCCAATGACACTAAAATAATCCTGTGCGAGTGTTACGGAGCAGAATGCGATGAATATTTACAACATAATGGAATATGAATGCAGTGAGGATGTAAAGGACCATAACTTGGAAGCGGAATAGTTATATATAACGAAAGGAGCGAAGTATTAGAAGTGGAACTCGGAAGACGGAACTCTGACTAATGAACAGTAAAGGTGGGTTTCCGGTTTTGATCGCACCACCTTCGTAGAGTGAGTAGTATTCAAGAATTTGGAGTGATTCCATTGACTGCCTGACACGTGGCCACAAGCAGTCTGGAGAAACCGCTCTCATCTCTCATTATTTTTCGTGCATCTAAGCCAAGCGATATCCGTCGGATCACACGGGGCAAGGCGACGTGCTCTCTACCGTCAGATGAGAAGGGGAGTTAAGCATTGGGACCCGCTCCATCACGTGAACTCGGAGAATTAAATGACGTGCACTTTGGTTGTGCGATGATCGTCGGATCATCGAATGGTATGCGGTAAATTTTGCAGCCGTCGATTGAACGAGGATGTGGGCCCGACTATATGGGTGAGTGAAAAGGTTTGGGAAGATTGATTGAAGGATTAATACATGTCAAAGTATATATATATATATATATATATATATATATAAAGTTATGATAAAGTCGAACCTCACATATGAATTATATTGTAAATGCGAAAGATAAACCTTGAGCATAAATTTTTTTTTTTTGGGATGCAATTTTAAATTCACAGAGAAATTTTAATGCGAGTTGATTATGTTGTGACCGAATATATCTATGTATTTAGATAATCATGTGAGAGCTCAAGTTCGTGCAGGATTTGGATAGTGGATTCAAAAATTCAGAAAGTAAAGTTAGCCTTCGACTAAGAATTGGAGAAATGAATTTGGCTATGGTGTTTCACCATAAGTTTAATTAGACAACTTTTGTATGTAAAATGACTGCATCCATGAAATGGGCTTTTACCACAGATTTGAAATAGGCGCATACAGATGAGCTGAAAGCCGGGTTGATTGGGTTCTTTATATATGAGAGCATATTATATGTGTGAGTGCTACAACTATGGGTTCATAATAAGTTATTAACGGTGGAGAGGTCTTCATGATAAGGATTTGTAAGAAGAGATTTCACGTAATTAATTTACCCTGTATCATAAAACAGGTATATATGCAGTAGATACACAACTACAATGAATTTGGAGAATATGGACTTGATAGAGGTAAACAAAGATTGCAGAGTTGAAGAGAAGTGCAGCAAAGGGTTTCAAAAGTGCAGTGAATAGGTGGAATATGCAGATGACAGTGAACAAAGAGGCATGACAGTTGCATGACTACTACAGAAAGGACAAAACTAGCAAGCCAAGGGCTGAGTGAAGTTTATATATTGAAACTGAAAATGTAAATGTTCAATTTTTTATTGTTTGTGATGCAAAGGCAAGTATCCTAAGGAATAGAAAAAATCCCACTGTAACATGGAAATTTGTACATATTGTTATAATTTTAAAATGAGTTGGACAAAGGAATGAGAAGACAGAAGTCAAAGAGTCATGGATGTTCACTCCAAACTCCTTGTGGAATAGAAACAGTCATGTAATGAACTCTATATATAATATCAACTTGATATGCATAAGAAGGTAAGAGAGAGTAAGGATAGAGAATGAAAAGTATAGAAGATTGAGGCAGAGAAGATAAGGAAGAGAGGAGCAGAAAGAGATGCTACAGAACAGAGATGATATCTGAGGAAAATCAGCAAACATTTCTTTTGATAAATTGAGGAAATTGGAGCTTCCCTATCAAGTTGAAGCTTGATAGCTGTCAGTTGTAGCTGACTGAGGTTGGAGTCTCCTGTAGGTTGGTGCCTGCAAAAAATTGAATGGATTTGGAGCTTCCTTGCAAGTTGTAGCTTGCAGAATTGAGGTTGGAGCCTCCTGTAGGTTGGTGCATGCAGAAAAATAGTGGTGAGAGGGAGTTGGATCTTGCCTTTGCATCACAAAAATAATAAGATGTGTTTTTCTCCCTTTATGGGTTTCCACTTATATCTGTTGTCTCTATCTGTGTTGCCTGTGTACTGAGATGATTTACCAAATCTTCTTAATGTTTGTTGCTCTCATAATAAGTTTGATGTCACATTAATTTAATACTTGCTGCAACATACTAAGACTATTCATATACTAAGGTTGATTATAAAAGTAAGCTGTAAATAAGCTAATGAATAATTTAAAAATCTCATGTATGTGTTAAATTGACTCACCCCCCCCTCTCAGTTTAACTAAGAATTCAACAAGTAGCTCACTTTGTTTAAAGGATTGGAATTTTTTTTATAGATGGAAAACAACTCTTTTTGTATAGTTTTGAGAATTTGTGTGTTCATGATTAGTCAATTGATAAACATAGCTCTCTAAGCAAGTTTAACTAAATGGAAATTGGTGCAAGGAATCGATAGTGGTTTATTAAATATTGTATTGAATTAATGAAATGACCATAATATTGAAATGTGTGTTTTCTACATGAAATATGGTGAACAAAATGCATGTGATTAATTATTAATCATTTTAATTAGTGATGATAAATTTTCAAACAATGTTTTAAAATTACCATCCTGGGGGATGTAATATCGAAGGAAAACAATATTAGGGAGATGATAATGTGTGAATTGACACCCGAGGAAAGTAAATGATAATGGTTTATGGAAATTTCACTTGGGGAAATTGATCCCATGGGAGTATGGTACTGGGGGAAAGAGGTACCAGGGAGTATGGTATCAGAGAAGTGAGCCCAAGGAAGCATCGTACCAAGGAAAAAATCTCATGGAAATGTAATCCCAAGAAAAATGATACTAGGGACTTAAATGATAAAATTATGTGTCGGTGCCAGTATGGAGTCAAATTTGGAAAAATTCTTAGAACTATAAACTCAAGATTTTCTTGGAACATCACTTTATTAATCCTAAGTACTAATCATAATTAATTAAATTAATAATTTTTATTAGGACTAATCTCATGTGATTTGCATGATATTGGATATCAAGATATTTATTAATAGAGTGTTTCTAGTATAATGATCGATATCTCATATGATGTGTGTGTCATGTGGAGCCCCACATGGTAGTGGCATGGCAGCACGTGGGCCAAGCATGGGCACATGGCTGCCATGTAGATTCCCCTTGAGGACGTGGCTTCCTTAATGGAATAAAGTTCTAATGGGCTTAACTTTCTACCTAAGTTTCAGATTTAGATAATATTTATATCACGAGAAATATCTTCACAAGATGAATGAGATGGTGGCATTAGTTTTAGAATTTGAAAATTTTGAGGAAAATAGGTTGTTGTAACACCATCTTCATAACATACCTTGGAGATCAGGTTGAACGGGTAGCACTAATACTACTTGAGATGACATAATAGGGTGGGAGGTGTTACATCCATAGATATTTTTCAAATGCAAAGTCAACGAGTGGACAACATTAAAGTAAAATGTGGAAGACTAAGATCCCTTCTATTGTCTTAGATGAAGGAAGCCGTAATGGTAGGCTCCAACAATATTAAGGAAGGTTATTAAACAAATATAGGAAAACAACATGTACCAATGCATTAGTTGAATGACCCAATGGAAATTGCAGACCAAGACTCTCCTCACTCTGTTGGCATTGGATGTCCATCACAGTATTGGGCCGCTTATATTTTGGGCACTTTTGTAAATGATGTGACCTGTAAAAAACTATGTAAAACATGGTTTTTTAGTAGTTTTGCAAGCATAGATGATATACCAATCATTAAGTTTTTGTTTAAGCTTTTGAATTTCATGCTAGATTTATGAAAAATGGAAGGATCATTGCTAGCTTTGGTGTAATAATTTTATTTAATACAAATTCTATTTTGGTTTAAAATATATATAAATATTACATACTTAAAATATATTAATATATTAAATGTGAAATTAAAAAAATTTAAAAAAAAAAATGTTTATATAACATAACTTAAACTTTTTATTTGATCTAAATTTAAAAATATTATTTTACAATTAAAATATAATAATTATTATTATTAAAGTTTAAATTAGTACACATGCACACATGCATATATTTTAATTGAGTTTAGCTTGGGTGGTTGGGTGGAATCTTTTTGATCCTCCCCACCGATGTTCAAGTCTCACAGTGTGGCATGTTGTAAATCTAGAATAGAGTAAGTATGTCATGCTTTTAAGTGAGTCTATGGGTTGACCAGTTACCAACAACTTCGCTCTTACCTTTGGGTTGAAAGGGAGGTCGATTTATTTCCCCATGTAGTGCCCAATGCCTAAAATTTTAGTCAATTAGGGTTATCTTGAGTGGTTGGGTGGAATGACTATTCAGTGCTCCACCCAGATTTAAATCCTTTCTAGTGACATGATGAGCTATAATTCCTTGATAAATATTGTTGGAATGGCTTTGTGCCCATGAATATTTTGTGTTGTCTTTGATCCTTGTATAATATTAGTTGAGAATATTTGTGGACTAGCCTAGTACCAACTACCTCAGTCTAGCTCTTGGGCTAAGAGAGAGCTTGATTTCCTTCCTTGGAATACACACACATACAAGAGATTATAAATACAAATATTAATTATAAACAAAAATATTATACATGACGATGCTGACTATGATTAATGTCTATTAAGTCTTATATTCTCTACTGAACCTTAAGAAGGTGAGAGATTAATAATAAGTGTTTAACATTGTATTTTATTCTGAAAAGAAGTGAGAAGTGTTCCTAGGTCCCCATAGTTTTGTTGACTTAATAGGTCAAGAAGGTTGCTATGTGGAAAATAAGGTTGTTAATGTGACAAATATTTTGAAAATTATACCAAATGTAAGTATAAGATGGACAATCTAAGAGAAATAATTTTTCATATTCAATCCTCCTATGATCACACAAGTGACAAACTCTTTTATGCCATGGTGTTTTAGGAATTGACGAATGCCCAATTTCACTATGAAGCTCATGGTTTTTATCTTGAAAATTATCACTTTCTTCTTAACATTGGTAAGGACAAATATAATGTTGGTTTTTGAGACTGGGGTTGATCACCTCATAACCTCATAATATCTTAATCTCATTTTCCCCTCTAGATCTTTATTTACCCACAATTTATCCTTAAATTTGGAAGTAATAATATGTTTGATATATCTGGATTTTGCAATATGATCCCCTCCTTTATTCTACAATAGTCTAGCCAAGACTAAGTATCCTTATGCTACAAAACTATGCATCCTTATGCTACTCTCACTTAGACGAGGGGGGAGGAGGGTTTTATTAGTACACAATTTTAGAAAATATTTTGGTGTTCATGTTCTATAAGTTCTTCTTATATGCAAGATACCTAGTCATAGTCGTTCTTGAATCATGAGGATAAGGTAGGCAATTTTTCCTTTAATTTTAAGGTTGTGGATTAATTTTAGATTTGTTCATTCTTCCTCCACTACTCTTTAAATATAGTAGAAAGCCAAATCTCACGTCCATATAAAATCTCAAAAAATATTTCATTCTAAATTAAAATTATAAAAATATATATAATAAATAAAAATAAAAATAAAATGTCCATAAAGTCTTGCATAGATAGAGTGAACTAATTTAAAAATCCACCTAATTGTAACATATTAATCCATTCCATGGGGTCTGTCCACCTTACAGAAATTGTCCTTTTATGTGGATCTATCTAGAGCCTACTTCTCTTTTTTCTTAAAATATTGGTGAACTTACTTTGGAGGTGAATGGCATCAAATAAAAGAAGATGGCACATGGTACACATGATATCCACCTAACTATAAATACAGTTATTTTCTTCGCTGCATTGGCAAGACGCTCACTGCTCTTCATTCAAACTTTGAAGTGTGTGTTGTGTAACAAGAGAGAAGAGATCAATAATGGCGGGCAACGAAGTTGGCACTCGCCTTAGTGCTATTTTCCTGCTCATGCTGCTCGTTATAACCATTGGTAAATCTTCTTGCCTAAATTACTATTCTATTTGTTCCCTTTTCATCACTAGAATGCAATGATATATATATCTCGAATGTTGTAACATTTTTTGTTCAGAAACTATGATTGTATGCTTGAAACAAATACCAACTATGAATCTATGTTTGAAACAAATACCAAATACAAACTAAAATCAACTTGCAACCATTTCACCTATCAAGTGTAAATCTCCAAAAGCCATTATAAACAAGGGAGCATCTGTCATAGCTGTAGTCCCTGCCAATAGTCCAAATAGTCACTTGCTTATTGTGCATTAGGTTTCGGAACCAATAAGGAGGTCGCTTATTTACAGTTACTAGGAAGTAGCATTCCCAGACGATCAGTTTCAGTGGTCGTTGGTTAATCTGTATACTATTTGCTTTAGTTAATGCTACTTTGCTTTAGTTAATGTTTATGATGATATCTTATTAGTGCCTACGTCCCATAGAATCTGTCTACCTGAGACGTATCTATGGAATTCATAAATTTCCATTTCAAAATTGGCATAATAAATCTACTAGTAAATCAATTATAAATTGGAAAAATGCAGTAGTGCCTATTTAGCATGGTGATTTAATGTAAATTAACAAGAGTAAATAGAAACATCATAACCATTAGCAAAACATTATGTAAATAGAACTGTTACTTTGTCAAATTTCGTTATCACCAAAACATAAATAAGTTCATTGATTACATTCTTGAGACAACGTTGTCAAAAAATCAGTTATTGATTACATTCAAGATTTCATTCCAGTTAATGGAGTTTTTATTGTTGCATTGCTTATAACCACATTAAATATATCTTTGACAGACTAGACAGTTTCTGCACCCAAAGTAATAGGCATTAGTAGATGCATATTGTAGTGAACTTTATTTGTATTCATAGCATGTATCCTTATAGCTTTATGCAATAAGGTATGTATCCTTGTATGTAAATAAGAAGCAGAAATAAAAATATCAGAAATCATAAATATACACATTTTAGAGTGAAATACTGCTTGAAAGATGAATTGATAAATGATAAATATACCCTTTAATTCTGCAACCAAAAATAACATAAAAGGGCCTGAAAATCAAATAGCTGGAAAATCACTTAGTCAAAAAGACAGAATATGCATAAACAGGTTGCACTGATCCAAATAAAGGGAGGAAAAAGTATTTATAAATACCTGATTGTCATATATCTCCAGCAATTCCAGTAGATTCACCAGCTACAAGAGAGGATAGAGTGAAACTCGCTAGGCAGCATCCAAGAGTTCTGTTAACACACCAATTACATGTCAAAAACAAAAAGACAGAATATGCATAAACAGGTTGCACTGCTCCAAATCAAGGAAGGAAAAAGCATTTATAGATACATGAGTGTCATATATCTCCAGCAATTCCATTAGATTGCCCACAGTTTGAGAAAAGTATTATGCTATTACTGTAATTTTTCACTATTTGTATTATGCTAAGCAATTCCAAGAGTCCTATCTATTGTCCTATCTATCCAGTATAAAGAGTCATGTTTTCGTATAACATCAATATGTCCTGTGATAATTTTATCTTACCAACAACAAGGTAAGCTTCTAATAACCGAGTCTAAACATTTACGAGTCTCTGCATAACTGCTTCATTAGGAACATCTGAAGTTGTAGTGTTAATTCCATCACAAGAATGTAAAGGGAGCTAGATATAAAATAGTCATCATATACTTATATCAATCGGCCATATGCTATTGGTATTTATGGTCATAAAGGTATCGTAAGGTTGGATTAGCATATTTCTCCAAGAACACATGGTTGCTGGAATTTGGAAAGCATTTTTCATTTTTGATAGCATTTGACTTCTATTTCAAGAGTCCTGTCTATCCACTATAAAGAGTCATGTTTTCGTATAGCATCAATATGTTCTGTGACAATTTTATCTTACCAAAGCCTAGGTTGTGACTGAGCTTGTGAAGTTTGAGGAAATCCTTCTCCTTGTGTAAATAGATCCTCGGCCACGTACCTACACAGGAAAGAAATGATATTAAATATACTAATCAAGAAATGATAACCACCGAAAAAAAACCCATGTGACCAATTATTAATATGAAGGAAAACCTCAGTAAGTATAAATAAACGAAGAGGGACAAAGTAGAATAATGTTGTAGAAATAAATGATATTAATTATACTAATCAATAAATGACAACCACTGGAAAAAAAACCCATGTGACCAATTATTAATATGAAGGAAAACCTCAGTAAGTATAAATAAATGAAGAGGGACAAAGTAGAATAATGTTGCAGAACAACATACCATAGCCTAGGTTGCGACTGAGCTTGTGAAGTTTAAGGAAAACCTTCTCCTCTTGTAAATAGAACCTTAGCCATGTACCTAGACAGGAAAGAAATGATATTAATTATACTAATCAAGAAATGACAACCGCTGAAAAAAAACACCCCTGTGACCAATTATTAATATGAAGAAAAACCTCAGTAAGTATAAATAAAGTCAGTAAGTATGTAGGTTATATCAAATAATACATATAAAGAAAGTAAACTACTTTAATTTAAAGGTAAATATAAGGGCTGTTACCAGTTATTAGTTGCTTTGATTCCCTACTCCTGTTCTTGCTGTTGTAGTTGCTGTATATTCTGTTGGATGGCAGTAGTTGCTTTGATTCTCTGCTCCTGTTGTTGCTTCAAGTCACTGGTTATTGAAGTTTGGAGGCAGTATCAGTTCACCCCAAATCATTTTTCTATATCACAACAGATTCCATTCAAAGATAAAAGAAGTTGGAGTCGGTGTTTTGATATAACTATTTTTTTTCAGTGAATATTTTAATATAACTTTTTTAATTTGTTGAAAAGTATTTATGAATAAAAAGAGAGGACCAAATTCCTGAGATGTGTGTGGTAGAATTTATTTGCTTCTGGGCTAGCAAGCATAGTACAAGTGCATCTCAGTATGTGGGTCATTCATAGGGGCCATTTTCGCTGGCAACACAACAGTAATAAGTGTTTCATGGCCTGAGGTGTCAGATGTTACAGTATGCTACATACGTTTTCCATGCTACAGAGATCCCTAAATCTATCAACTTTAATAACAAAACTCTCAACAGTATATGCTACAACCACCATACTTAAATTTGTAGCTTATGGAAAGTCCCAGATGCAATCATGCAATAGGTAGTTGAAATCAAGAGATTGTTCTGTAGCAATAAGGGTTTTTGTTGAAAATGGATTGTGCAGGTGATTGTCAGATAATTATTTTTATGCCATAAAGAGATGCCACCACCTGATGATATAAACAACCTGGATACTATGTGGTGACATATAAATGTCTTGAGAATCTGAGACTTAGCACTCACATCTTATCCAATTGTAATAAATATTCAGATTGATAAAGACATCACCAACATATCATCTCAGAGATGATTGTATTGGAATTAGTTCCGTACTATCGGGAAAAAATTTGACGGAAAAACTAGGATGGCAAAGAAAGTTGACAAAAAAACTAGTAGAAAGATATCCTTCTACAATTAACCTGGAACTTTACTGATCAATGAAACTAATGACCATCACCAATCCATACTACATATGACAATAATAGGAGCAACAACATCATGTGCAATGCGAACATTGAAAATAGAACTGGATACCAAAGTCTTTATAGGGATGTCTTTACTGACTTAGTGAAACTAATGACCATTACCAATCCATGCTACACATGACAACAACAACAGTAACAACATCCTGTGCAATGCTACCATTGGAAACAGAACTGGAAACCAAAGTCTTTACAGGGACGTGAAATAATGAAGGAATCGATTCACTTATGCCACAAGATTGTCCATATGGACTGAAATGAGGAATAATGTGAATAAGGAAGCTTGGTTGTTTCATGTATCGGGAGATTATTTCCATGATTTTGCGTTTGAGCGCTTGTAATTATCCTCGCTGCGTGTCCTAAAAATGGCAGCAAGAATGATTCCTGCTATTATAGCCAATATCCCTATCAGAATAACCTCCCCACACCAGTCTGGAACCATAGTGCACCAAAAATCCCACAGACTAGCACTTCACTCCGATGGGTATCGCATTGACACAGTTTGTGAATGAAAACAACACATATTTCAAAAGATCTTAAACAACCAATACTTGCATCCCCAAGACCACTCTACGCTCACTAGTTTCATTCGAAAGATCAATAAAAGAAGTACTTGCGACTATTTACTGGTGCACATTGCTTGCAAACGAAGCTCTTACAATGTAAACTACGAGCAGTGGTCAATATGCTAGACATACCTGCATCTGCAAGAGTAGGTTCAAAGATAAAAAATCATTTGAAGAGAGATCAGATTCCTTCCATTGGCTAGTCACTACGTAACTATCATTTTTTGTGTTTCAAATCCACTATTAGCTCTTACCAGGGATGCCATATATCATCCATTTGAACAAATTCAAATAATAACGTGAGACATGGGTGATATGGGTGAAAAAATGCACAATTAGAGAATTCGTCATATGAGTGGTATATTGTGTTGAAAGAATGGTTTGGTGCTAAATGGTGTAAAATGAAGTCAACATGTCACTTTAGCAAGATCACCCAGATCTGGAATTTATTTTGCAAATGGAAATGACAGGGTTTGTACGAGTGCCAAGTTTAATTAGATGTCAAAAATTGGGTTTCATTGCATACGTGTGCAATATAGATCCATAAGATTTGCATATATCCTAAAATGGATGATAATTTTGTGTTGTTTTATATTAAATTAGTGTCAGACAACAAGTTGAAATCAGTTAGATAGAGCGTAAAATTGATGCACCAAATACTTGGTATAAATTGGCACACAAACCACTGCAAAAGGGTAATTATGACAACCTATTTCTGCGTAAAAAACAATGCTAGATAACAAGTTTATTTTGCTGATTTTATCCTTTGAGACACTAAATTGTTGTTTTTGCACACTAAATTAGTGAGATATATCCTAAAATGGATGATAATTTTGTGTTGTTTTAGCCTAAATTAGTGTGATACAACAAGTTGGAATTAGTCAGAAAGAGCCTAAAATTGATGCTCCAAATATATAAATTGGCACACAAACCACTGCAAAAATGGTAATTATGAAAACTTTCATAATTAGACAACCTGATTGCTGTTGCTGCACACTAAATTAGTGAGAAAAAAAGCTGAAATCAGTCAGAAATTGTTGGAAAGACCCCAAAATTGATGCAAAGCTAGCTATGCTGGACTATCTTCATGCTTCTTAAATGCAAGGAAATTGATGAAATATGGAATTTCTGATCAACCCTGGAAATTTCATGAAACAAATTTCTCAATGATAGAATTAACCGTTGAAAAATTATGCATAATAATGTTTTAGTAAGAAGATGTTACAAATCAAGTATAAAATCTCTAGCAAAAAAACCATACTAAGAACAGATAAATCCCTCAATTCTTTAACAAGACATGATCTTTGCTCTAGATTGGCTTGGAGAGAATATCATTACTTATATGTAGATTTTATTAGTAGCACTTGCGGGATTTGTTCCATGTGCAGATACAGGAATAATACATACATTCCTGTGCCCCTCTCCTCTTTCCTGTGAAGGTTTTATGCGTAGTTCAACACCAAATCCAGTGTCTTAGGCACTATTCTTGGTAAACATTTTTATAAGGTTAAAAATTTTTGAGCACCTACTTTATGATAAGCACGAACAACCATCAGTCTAGCATACTACCCTGCTACACCAGCATTTGGTTGCAGAGAGAATGAATCAAATGCAGTAATATCACAAAGAAGCTTTCCCAAATCTTTGAAAATCTCCTGCAACAGAATATGCAATTTTGAGACTTTTTCAAGAAGGTTTGTTATTATACTAAAACTGTCATCTATATCTCAGTAAAGAAAATGACAGCCGTACCTGATAACCATCAGCTTGATCTTGAGGTGCAAAAGGGTGCATGTTAGCAAAACTTGGCCAAGTAACAAGCATCATATTTATAGTTGCATTCAATTTCATAGTGCATGATCCTAAGGGAACCATACTGTGGGACAAAGAAAGATATTTTTCCTGTAACCAATGGAGGTAGCGCAGTAGTTGATGCTCTGTGTGGTAGTTAGAAGCATTCACATATTTCAACAAGTTCTGATGGCTGTTATTTGGAAATTGGGGTTTTAGATCGTTATGTTCATTTATGGGATACTCAAACACGAAAACATATTCAGGTACTGCTATTCTGCCAGTTTAATTCGCGCTCATGTTTTATGTTTCATTTATTTCAAGCTTTTTGGGGTCATAGAGGAGCTGTGTCTTGTTTAGCCTTTCATCAAGGCACACAACAACTTATATCAGGAATTATATCAGGATCTTTTGATCGTATAATCAAGTTGTGGAGTGCAGAGGATAGGGCCTATATGGACACTCTTTACGGTCAACACAGTGAAATCCTTGCAGTTGATTGCTTGAGAAAAGAATGAGTTCTTGCAAGACAGAAAACTAGTAGAATCTTACAAACTGCAAGCACAGATTGTAAATTTAAGGATATCTTGTAAACTTATACTTTTGTTGATAATGAATGATAGAAAGTAACTAGCGGAAATGAAAGCTATTTGAATCCTACCATTCAAATGCTTTTAAACATGGAATGAGAAAAATTCAAAGTCTATGAAAATACATATTTTCTTAGACACTTGGACATGGAAATGGATGCCAAAAGAATATTTGATAGATCTTTATTGCTGTAGGTTTGTAGAATGAACAAATTTCTAGATAGATGGGGAACAATTAAAAGTTTACAAAAATATATAATTTCTTATGCATTTGGACAGGAGTTTGTTACCAAAAGCATATTTGTCAGATCTTTATTGCTAAATATTGTAGAATGAACAAATCATCCTTCAAGCTTTCAGTGACATAATCAATAAAAGAAAATAGGAGATAAAAGTCGTGAAATGGAACAGGCAGTATAATGCAAAAGAAACAGCTGTGAGTCTTTAAGATCACAGCATACATCTAAGTTTCAAATGATAAAAAAATGGAGTAGATTCATTAGCAAGGCATGAAAAATGAAAAGTACCCATTACAGTCCCCATAACTATGCACTTTTTGGAGTGTAATTATTGAATTACCTATCCCTTCTCATAGTCAATATTATCGGCATTACAATATAGTTTTTTTCCTTTTCCCCATGCTGCTTTCCTTCCTTCCTCCTGTTCATCTGCTTCTTCAATCTCAACTTCAATTCCACCTTTCTTGTCATATTCATCTTCTTCTTCAATCTCACCTTCAATTCCACCTGTCTTCTCCTGTTCATCTTCTTCTTCAATCTCACCTTCAACTCCACCTGTATTTTGCCTTATATCATCTGCTTGTTTTGCAACTGTTCAAGGAATTCCATAGTAATGTTAAGCATTAAAAATCCTAGTAGAAACATCTATGAGTAAATCCACCAATTTCTAAAAATAAGAGAAGAGTATCAATATTTCTACTTACTTGACAAGGGAGGACATATTATAGTATGTATTTTCCATTTTTTGTTCCTAAAACAATGGAAAAATGGAATAGCGTATTTGTAAACCATTTTGAATCAACCACTTGACAAGGTAGGACATATTCTAAAGCATTTTGAATCAACCACTTGACAAGTTCTAGTATGTCTTTTTCATTTTCTGTTTCTAAAACAATGGAAAAATAGAATAGCTTATTTGTAAACCATTTTGAATCAACCAGTTTAGGAATGTATTCATACCATGTATCTTTATAGCTCTTTTACTTGTATTCATACCATGTATCTTTATAGCTCTGTTACTTGACAAGCTAGGACATATTATAGTATGTCTTTTTCATTTTATGTTCCTAAAACAATGGAAAAATGGAATAAGCATTAGTAAATGCATATTGTAGTGAGTTGTATTTGTAAATCATTTTGAATGAACCAGTTCAGGATTGTAGTCATACCATGTATTCTTATAGTTGTTTCAATTGAAGCAGAAGAATATGCCATATCCAGAGATGCTATAAGGCTTTTTCTATGCATAGATATAGCAGTTGCCCATGTCTTATTGCTCATGTGTTCATGTTAGTATGCATATTGTTATCAAAAGCCATTGATATTGTACCATGAGTGGGATACTTTGCTATTCTTGGATATAAAAGAGAAGTATTCATAATGTATAGGATATTGACTTATTGCATACTGATAAAAGAGGTCTGAATGCTGAAAATCAGAATAATGAAAATCTGACTTTCAGAGTAACATTTGTAAAAATTATGAGTAAAAATAGAACAAAGATAGAACAATTCCATTTACAGATGGAAAAAACTATCAAGTTTTCAAAACATTTTTAGAGATAAAATTCATATGTAAATAATTAAGTAATACTGATAAAGTACGTAGTTCATAATTAAATGTAATTTTCAAATATTAAAGAAAAGGAGGAAACAATAATTGAGTTGAGTTTACACAATAAAATTGGAAATTTGTCCTTAATATAGTTCATTGAACATAATGATAATGAAAAGAAATTATGCAACAATACAGTAATCAAAAAATATTGTACAAGAGTATTGTGTAGTATTGTGTACTAAAAACATTTTCCTGATAAATGTACAGAAATTGACAATTGGGTTGAGTTTAGACACGAAAATTGGAAAATTTCCCTTAATCCAATTCATTGAACATAATGATAATGAGCAGAAATTATGCAACAATACAGTAATAAAAAAATATTGTACAAGAGTATTGTGTAGTATTGTGTACTAAGTACATTTTCCTGATAAATGTACAGAAATTGAAAATTAAATAGTTCTATTATAATAATAGCATAATATAAAGAAACAGATTGGATTCCAATAGCTGCGATGTCGCTGGTCTTTGTCATCTATGTAACAAAGAATTAGTTAAAAAGAAAATCATAGCATTTTTAATTGAGTAGAGGACATTTTCGAAAGAAAAGATGTTGAGTAAAGATGTAAATGTACCTTTCATTTGTGAGCCGACATATAACAGTTCACTATCTTCATTCAATAGGAACTTGCTGTGAATTCTGAGATCACGTAGCATATAGACAATGGTTTCCTTTTCTTGCATATATGTTCATATGACATGGGTTTTAAACGAGGAAGTAAATCATGGACTAAAGGCTCCCTGATAGTGCAATGGACAATGTTTTTTGTGATAGATTATATTGTAGCATTTATACAGTGTTTGTATACGAAAGGGCAATTATTATTTCATTTTGAACAATAAATTGTTCCATTGCTGATCAGTATGGATGAATTGATCACAGAATTGCATATTGCACAAACAGGTTCGAATGGAGTTGAGTAAGAATTTGATGCTTTTAGCATATGTTCAACTTGTTTATAAAATCTTCAAATGTTAATGTACAATATTACATATGAAATTCAAAATTAGCAAAAAGATCATTATTTCTATACTTACAACATGTTTAAATGTCGTTAGTTTTCCAAGGTTCTTAACTGCATCTGTGTTAAAGTTTAGTTATGAAAGTTGACTGGGTTGCTCGAAATATTTTATCTTTTACATCTGTCCTTTTTGTTATGTTTTTGAAAAGGATCAGGGGAAATTGTCCTTTATGCAATAAATGTTCCATTGAAGTATTGTTCATATGTATCAAACAATTGGAACTGCAAAAGACAAATTAGAATAGTTATATATTGAATTAATACATATTATTTATTAAAAATTAAGTATAAGTGTTATGCAAATACATACTGTTGCACAATCATTTTCAGAATCTCCATCTTTGATATGCAATATGTAGTACAATCCAACTCTCTTGGAAAGTGTAACAGCCGCACCAATTGTACCAATTGGGTACATTTTTTTTTTTTTCTGCAAATTGCTTAATGGTTGTATCTGGAATAAAACAATATTCTTTGCAGACTTCAGGCACAGTGTCTATAATGCTTGATTCATTTAGTGAAATTATTTTATCACAATCGCCACGATCAAAAATGGTTTTAGGTAGTGTTTTGAAATTTGTAATAGATATACTCCTGCCTTGTATAATATTCTGCTCATGTTGTTCAATTAAATGAGCAGGTATACTTAATGTTATAATCATATTTCCTTTCTCATTTGTCAAATCACCTTGTAATATTCGATGGGATTTGTTTTTTTTGTCAAGAAATTTGCTATATACGACCATTATGTCTCCAACAAATAATTGTCCAATAATATGACTGTTCAATTCTTCAATTGATACTTTAACTGGAGGTAGTTGTTTTTGCCTGTATAAATTGCTTATTTAGATACTTGTATAAACATTTCTATAATGCTATGTTTTTTTATAAATTGTAGAGCTATAAATAAATTACAGTATAAGATTGCATATGCATACGCATACCTTTTCACTGCATATGCATACCTTTTTACTACATCATTTTGTAAGATGCTTGATTCTCCTCTTGTTGATTCTATTTGACTTGTACTAAAAATAGTAATTGCATATTTCAATACAATTTGAATATTATCATATGTATATTGCATAAGCAATAAATGAAGAGTTTATGATAAGTAAACTATACATATATTGTAATATTATCATATGTGTTTTCATAAGCAATAAATGAAGAGTTTATGATAACTAACCTATACATATATTTTTGTTCAGTTGCCTGTAAGGACTGGCTACTAGTGCTTTTTTCACTTGTCCAACATTTTCTAATTTATATAGATTTAGTTTACATATGTATATTAGTCAATTATAAAAAGACAATGGATATATAGTGAGCATTAACATTGTAAATTCAGAATCTGGGCATATTTGTATAGTACTTATCATAAACATAACTTTTTAAACTCTGTGATTGGGTTGCATCCTCTACTTGACTCATGTTTTTTATATCCTAAGTAGTTATCCTGTTGCAATTACGCAATTATTATTCTAAATAGCTATACAAAATATTTTAATTGCAATAATGTAAGTAATTTGTAACTAGCAAAATTGAAATAAAAAAAATGATGGAGATGATTGTGGGCATACTCTTTGGTAGCTTCTTGTTCAATTTTCTCTTTGGTGTGGTCAATCAGTTTTCCTTGTTCTTGACTTTTTTTACTTTTTCCTTGTTCTTGAATTTTTTGACTTGTTTGTTCTTTTGATTTTTCATCCGTTCCCCTATTGTTATAAAATAGTAACATATATTTAGTTCAATTTCAAAAACCATATAGAAGGAAAAACTGAACAAGGATATAAAAACCATATAAAAGAAAAATCAAGAAGTACATACTTTCTTCTTTCATGTTCCATGTTGTTGATATTTTTTCTCATTCATTTTTGCTCAATTGAAAAGGGTTTTATTGGTAGAATCTGCATTCAAAATTTGCAATTTTGTAACATGTTTCATATGTACATCATAGCTGAAGGACAAGATATATTGTATCATGATCAGACCAATATGTATCTAATATGAAAATTCTGTATTGTATATTAGTTACATTTGACCACTCATGGTCAATGAATGATTTATGCAAGCTATTAGTTTTGTTGATAATAAAATGGAGATTGTAATTGTTCATGTAGCTTTCCATCTCTTTTATTTTCTGATTGCATTGTAACATATCAATATTGAAGTCCCCCAATATAATTGTGATATCCTTTAAATATATATGACATAAAGCTTTTGCAATGACATTCAAAATATTGTTCAAATTTGCATGTGGTGATGCATATATATTGAGTATTGCAATTTGTGATCCATGAACTATTATTTTTGCCTACAATGCTTCTACAAGATGCTCTTCAAAGTGGATGTGTTCAAGGATAGTTATATGTTTTTTTATCAGTATCATTAGTCCATGCTTAATGCAGCTTGAGATGCAATTGAAATTTGTGAATTACTCATTTTGCATAGATAGGGACATACGTGTTTCTTGTAAGCATAAGATGCCAGATTGCATTTTTTCATAATCACTGCATATGTCACTAAGATGTGCATGAAGATTATGAGTGTTTAGTGAAAGAATGGATATGGATTGCAATGATTGTATTGATGAATAGTCATATTCTAATTTCCATTTTGTAGTGCTTTGCAAACGTTGCATTTCACAATTTTTTTTTGCTTAACCTTGAAATTGTTGTTTGTTAGAGCATTTAGCAAATATAACGAATCTATGTTTCTTACATGTGATAGAGTTGTGTACACTAAGCCATGCACTTGTATTCTAGTAGGATCAAATGCAATTCTATCCAAGGTTAAACCCTGTGACCTATGTATTTTGCGTGCACATGCAAGTTGAATTGGGAATTGTTTCTGTATCTTCAGATGAGCCATGTTTGGTGACATATGCATTACTTTTGATATTCGTAATATTGGTATCCAATCATGTGCTATGTCTGAAGTATACAAATGAGCTAGTTTTCTAGATTGTCGATGACCAATATTAGGGTCATGAAACTTAATCCATAGAACATCAACTTTATCTGTATGAGTATATGATTTGACTATTCCATCTGCACCATTTACTAGTCCATCTTGTGCATCATAATTGCAAGCATACATTTCAATTAGCATGTTCAACTTGATCACAAGTTGTGAAGGCAAATTAGTTGTATGTTGATGCCTTGGAACCTTGCCATTATTCTCTTCATCTTCGTCAATTGCATTGATTAAAATTTCATTACTAGGCATGAGTGTTAACATTTTCTTGTTATGCATTGCAACATCTTTGTTTTTGTAAAATAAGTAGGGAAATGTTGGATCATTTGGTACAGGGCGCATGCAAGTTGTATTAATATATGTTATATCATCACATGTTTGAATATTTGTTTGCATTCTATTTAAAATTGATATAAATTTTCCATCTGTTTGTCGCATAGTCATATGCAATTGGAAGAACTTGACATAATCCTTCCAGAAATCATGTGTTATTGTTTGATTGTTGATTCTTGGTTGTTAAAAAATTAGCGAGTCTTGAATAGGTTGCGCTTGGTAGAAATCACCACAAAATATCATGTCAATGTTTCCAAAGTATTTGGTTTGGACATGTTTTATGTTTCTGAGCCTATTATCAATAGAATATAAGAATCGACTACCAAACATAGAGGCTTCATATATGAAAGCTAGTTGCAGTTATTGATGTAGCTTTCATAAATTGTCTAATACTTCTTTGATAAGTGGCGAGAATTGAGACTTGTTAAAAGGCATTAGCAATGTAGAATGTATTGTTGTTCCCCCTGCATTATATGCATCTTTTCCTGTATATGCTACTATTAGACCCTTTGGTTTCATAGGATCATTTGTGTTCTGTGACTCATATATTCGTATAAGCATTTGGAAAAATGCTTTTGTTGTCAGTGTTTTTCCTACCCCTGCTCCACCTGTAATAAATAGGTAAGTTGGTTCATTGACGTTTTTTCTTTTTTTTATTCCAACATCTTTTACAATTGCTTGTTTCTCTCTGTTCAACATTCTTATGAGTTTGTAATACTCATTATTTTCCATTAAAAATGGATGAGAATTTATTTGAAATCCAAGATTGATTTTTTTTTGCATCTCAAATTGTTTTGGAAATTGCAAGTCTGATTTCAAATCATATTCCTCACAATGGGAACTATTTTATTTGTTAATAGATTTTTGGCTTCGTGATCCATCAATAAATTATGAAGAAAGAGGTTCCTTGGTTAAAAATAAAAATCCTAATCAATGGTCCTGCAATGTAAGGCTTCCTTTCATTCACGGTACCACTGATAGGATTGCTAGAATTCTTAGGAAGCATAGGGTTTCCTCTTCCTTCAAACCCCTTAACACGATTCGCAGCTCTCTTAACTCAGTTAAAGATCTTGTGAACCCTAAGGATGGAAAATGTGTCTATCTTATTCCTTGTTCCTGTGGGACGCCTTACATTGGTGAAACGGGTAGGTCCATGAGCCAAAGGATATGTGAACATTTAGCTGACATTAGACATGGCAGGTCCCGCACCTCTGCCCTAGCTGAACATGTGGAAAAAACTAGACATCATATTTGCATTGAAGAGGCTAAGGTCTTAGCCAAGATTGATCATTTTCATCATCGTAAGTTAAGAGAGGCCCTTGAAATTGAAAAAAAGCCCATAAATCTCAATAGAGATGACGGTTGGAATATAAGCAGGTGTTGGATTCCTGCCTTATATTCTTAATAAAATTATTTTATTTTATTTATTTATTTTTTTAATATATAATTATAATAAAATAATATTTAAATTTTGAATAATCAATTAACGTTATTAAAGAAATTTTTTTTTTTTTTTAGTAGTTAGATTGACCTAAATAATTTTTATTTAAAAATAAAAAAATAAAAAAATAAAAAAAATAATTTTAGTGTCTTACTAGCTATTACGATTTTTAATTTTATTGATAGAACTATTTTTATTTTATTTTTATATTTTATTTTATTTTATTTTATTTTATATTTATATTTTATTTATATTTTTATTTTTTTAAGATAGAATTACAATATAATAATATATAATTATAATTAAATAATATTTGTATTTTGAAAAATCGATTAACGATATTAATAGAAATAAAATTAGTTATTTTTATTTATAATTAAACTATTAATTTGAATATTCAAACTAGCCGTTTCAAATTGTAATTAATATTTAAATTAGTGGAACTATTTTTTTTTTTTTAATTATTAGAACTAACCGTTTTGGATTTCATAGTCAAATTGGCTGATTATAACGGTTTTCTTTGCCTCTCCTACATCTATTTAAACTTAACGACTGATCTGATCTCTCACCTAGTCCTGATGATGAACCACACTGGTTGGTTCAAAACGCGTTGACTTTGTTCATAATAATGTGATTATTACCGAAAGATTTCTTCATAAAATATTTTATTTGTTTCGCATATTTATTTGATTGGTATTCATAGAACTATTTAGTTCATTTTTTGCAGTCTCTAAATCACCCCATGTTGGATTGATGTTATATGTAAATTTAGCTTCATTGGTGCAAATTGTTTTTTCATGTAATGTATATGCCACTTCTCATGTAGGGAAGTCTTGTTTCAATGTTTTTTCACATTTTTCAAATGGAACATATAACAATAATTTCTCTCTACAAAAGTTTTCAATATCTTTGTATTTGTTATATTTAACAAATCGTATAACATTTGGTTTTT
This sequence comes from Pinus albicaulis, assembly GCA_034641835.2. NCBI lineage: Eukaryota > Viridiplantae > Streptophyta > Pinopsida > Pinales > Pinaceae > Pinus > Pinus albicaulis. Next base: position 134,399,728 of record CM076578.1, on the reverse strand, counting down.
TCCTCTTTGATATGTGTGTGCCATCTTTCTTGTAATTTGATAAAGATTCTGCAAGGAAAATTTTGCAAATGGAGCATGGGCATTTGATGTTATAGTCAATAATAAAATGACACATCACATCTTCTAAATCATCAGGTTCTTGTTTCAAGAGAATATGTGGTTTAAGCATAAATATGCGTTCATCAACTGTAGATGTATTTATGAATATACATTCTCTTGAACTACAACTCAATGGAAATGAAAGTGCTATATGAACTACTTGTTGAGCTGACATTTGTTGCAGATTAAGTAATGTATTTCCAATTTTACGTATCATTTGCATAGCATCAATTTCATTTCTCTCATGCTCTTTGTGTATCCTTCTAAATGCATTTGTCATGGACTTGTCAATTTTGGTCATATATGAACTACAATATGATGCCGCAGCATATGCATTTAGCACAAATTGTGCATCTGTATTTGCATTCCATATAGCAGGCATATCCTTTGCAAAACTGTTGTTCCAAATGTGAGAAGGTTTTCGTTTCAAAAAAATTATCGATTGTTTTACTGTACGTTGTAATAATTGTATGTACTCATCTCCTGTTACTCCTATTTCTATCAAGAAGTTGTCATAGGTTATTGAATCATTGTAATTTGTTTGTTCCAAGAAATGCCAGAAAGTAATAATGCTATTGTTACACAACAATTTGTCACCGTCCTGCCAATCCCCATCTCGCCGTTGGAGGGTCGTTTACGTGACCAATAATCGGTGTCGTGCCTTGCAAATACCATCATTGCATCCCTTACCATGAGGACAACATTCCTCACATTGCTCATTTCTGACGGAGACCCCTAAAGCTTTTGTTTTTTCCTTGGCGGTAGCCCGTTATGTACTCGCACCAATGAGGAAAATTAACAACGAGCCCGTGCCAATTGGCGCTTTGTCCCGATTAAACACCCATGCCAATGCTTTTGGAAAGTTTTTTTTTAAAAAAAAGAGGCGAAGTTTGATTACAACGCCGTGGATGAGTCATCGGGAGTGGTTTGTTGAATAACCATAGCCTTCCTCCTTTGGCCTCTTGTTTCCACGATGAGGGGAACCTCCCAAGGGATAAAGAGCCTCCCTTCCACTATTGTGAGATCCCCAACCTCCTCCTCTCCTCTATAAATATAGCCAGCAAGCCATTGATGAAGGGGCAGATGGTTAATTTACGAGTCTCCAAGTTCCCAGAGCCATGTGGAGCCTTATCTTGTAGAGCCACCCAGTTCATTCCCTTAAGGCCAAATCCAAGCAAGGAGATTATTGTTGAGACATCCAAAGAAGGTTTGTCCCATCCCCAGAAGCCAGGCTTTGGCCGAGACGTGTTCCGTGGCGACCCTCAGAGGAATTTAGCATCAAGGCTATGTGGTTGTATTCTTCTTTGATTGATTAATGATAAGCAACTGTGGTTATGGTTCTTGTTGTTGTTGATTATGATGATGAGTTATGTCTTCTGCGAGAGGCGACATATAGTTGCATATGCGGATTTTATGCTTGCGTTTGTTTTGTTTACGGTGTGTGCAGTGTACGTCACGGAGATGCGTGAGGATTATGATACGCTAGAGCTAAGGAACGGGACGCTACTTTCTCTACAAGCGACAACGTTGGATTCCAAGTAAACCTTCATCGCTAGTTGGTTTATTTTCAATTAGGAACCTGCTATAGCGTGAACGATTGTTGCTAGACTCGTTTGGGCTAGTAGGGATTGCCTTTGTCGCGTCAGGGGATTTCACCTCTTCAACAAATTGGCGACTCCGTGGGGAGTTAGCTTGTTGTTTTTCTTTATAAACTGGAATGGAGCACAGAAGTTGACGATTAGCCTTGAGAAACACTGTTGCTGCATTAGCGAGGTAGATCAAGGCACTTTAGTCGATCTCCAAGTTGGTTTATGAAGCTGAACGCTTGGAGCATTGTCTTGTATTTTCGGTTGTTTCTCGATTCTCCCTTGCTTGATCGGCTCTTTTGGCTGGCTCTTTTTATGATTTTTCTTTTGGTTTGAGCTTTACCATCTGGCAGGTACGCTTCTTGGATTGCTTATTTTTATTTTTTCCTTAGTAAACTCGGTGGTGCGCTTTCGGTGTGACAATCGTGCCCATTGACGCATGTTGTCGGTGTATTACTCGCGCCAATACCATTCGATTGCTAGTTTCAGCCTTACTACAGGTCGCACTAATCTTGTAGGTTAGTGGGGTTTACACTACGTTTTTGAGCTTTCCGCTTCTAATCTGCGATTTTGGTTACATTTGTTGCTTGAGTGTTGCAGGCCTTGTTTGACTAGCGCGACCTTCTTCCTTCAGGTTGTTTGCCCGTTTCTATCGATTTTGCATTTTAGCCCTAGGGCATCTAGGTGCTATTGTGCGTCGAAACACTCCTTGAGTTTGTGGTTTACGCCATTGGTCAACTTTGTGATTACTTCTGCTGCATTCGTTTGGTGCTTCTTCTCGCTTTGAGCCTAGATTACATGGTTCATTTGAGTCTTGGAATTAGCGAAGTGGTGGTCGTCTTGGTTGGAAAGAAATTCTTTGTTTTTTCATTTTTAGGCGTTGGTGCTTGTTGTCGGTTAGCAACCCGTGTAATTAGGCATTGGCGCCGATTGTCGATGGAGCAAAATCGCTGGCCCCAGTTGTCTGACAAAGTCGGGCCAATTTCGGGGTAGTGAAAATTGAGATTTTTCCTAAATCAACTAGTGTGTCTTTCCCTTAGGGTCTTTTCACTGGCATACATAGATTACATCGCTCATTGTTTGAAATGTCTTATTTCCATGATTGTTTGATGTAAAAGGGAATGAATGCCTTGTTTTGATCTCATGCTTTGGAAGTCCTCTTTGTGCTTGATCTCATATGTCTTGTCACCTTTGAGAATTTCGTTACAAAGTGTTTGGAAACAACGATTGCATTCTTAGTGTTTATTTGCACATCTCTTTTGCATTCACCCTTCATTAAGGAGACTTGCATTTATTTAGTTTTTTCATCTCAAAGTTTTTTCTTTTATTTAAAATGCATTAGATCACATTGCATTCGTTTTTTTTTTTGATCTATCATTGAACTTCGTCATGTGATTTAATGATTGAAAATAAAAATTAGCATTCTCTTTTATTAAAAGCATGAATTAAGTAGATTCTCATTTCATCGAAAAATGCATTGAGTGCGTTCTTATAATTTGAAAAGGAAAAGGAAATTATTGCATGAATTACTATTGCATAGTTTTCAAAAAAGGAGGATTTTGCATAGATTACATTTGCTTTATTCGCATCGTTGAATGTTTGAAATTACTTTTGGATAGTGATAGTCATCTAGTTTGGAAAATATTTCGTTTGCGATGTTGTTTTATGTCGCATCATTGTTTGGAACTCTTCCTTAACTAGATAGCATTCATCGAATTGAAAGATTTCTTTTCTCATGTAGTGTGCATTTAGGAGATTTCGAGACATAACACTCTAGGGCAGGGCGAGAAACATAATTGAAGATCAACCATAAAATTTACTAAATTTACACTAAGGCGGCATTGAAACACGCTCACATTTTAGTGGTCTAGGCTAGTGACGTGTTTCGGCATCGTTAAACCTAGTAGGCATGCGTCGCCTCTTGGCTTTGAAAGACGACACTAGTACGGACTTGTGCTCCTGTGCAATCGGGCGCAAGGGGAGACCCCCTTTTATGTTTCTATCCTTTGTCCATGGGAAGCCGAGTCTTCCACCTATGTCCGTGATATCTGGGACACAACATTCGGGGAGATTGCACGTACGTTAAGTCCTTGGTTGATTTCTCTTTCATTTTTTGAAACCAAGGTGTATATTGCGGTTCACGGTTATTTGGTACACCATTTACCTAGGAGTCCCGAGCGGTCGAGTTTGATATTTCTTGACTCCTAAATTGAAAATGTCATCAAACGCTTGTCCTTTCACACTTGTTTCCAATCCCGAAAGTGATAGAGTCTATGCAGTTTCTGGAAACTCTTAAAAGATGAAACGATAGAGTTTTGTTTCAATGTTTTAAAATTAACGCCACGAAATATTCTGGTTGAGATTTCTCACAGTTCCTTAGGGTGTTCTGAAGATCGTTTCTAATGGAAACTTTTCGAGTTCATACGACAAAGAATCCCCTGGAGTAGGAATCACGGTCATTTTCCTCCTTTTGGGGAATGTTGGTGCTACCCATGCCCAGCAGCAGCCCTTCACAGGTTAGCTGTTGGGTTTCTGTTTGGTTGTTTTCAACCTCTGTGGTCTCAAATGTCTCGACTCTTTGTTCAATCAGTTCCTCCTGAGAGCAACATCATGTTGATTCTAAGGTGGAACTCTCCCCTTCTTTTCACATTTACACGTCCTCCTCTTCTACTTCACACAGTGAAAGTACGGGTCGGTAACGGTGGCTAGAAGAAGAATAATAATGCGAAGAAGAACAGGTAAAGAGAGGCTGAGCTCCAGCTACTTAAAACTTCTCTTCTTGATAAACCTTCCAACCCTCCACGGAAAGTAAGTTCCCTTTCATGTTGTGCAAAGGAGAGATCATATTCTTCGAGGCGCCTGGCATTCCCAAGGTACTCGAAGTATGGTCCAACAGTCGTCCACCATTGCCTTTGGCTTCAGGGAGTCGAGGTTGGGGGCACGTCTTGACTAATCTTTGAAAATAAAACTCTTAAGAAACGGGGGTAAGCTCACCAATCACAGCCAGGTTGTGTGAAGGGCACCATGCCATTCACCTTTGTCCATATATGGATGAAGCCAAGAGAGTTTTGGACAACTGTTGTTTCTACATGCCTCTGGGCCAGTTGCCTTGTCTTTCTTTGAGTCCTCCACCGATTGATCCTACGATTGGTCGAGAGTCATCCTTGGTCGATCTGGCTCACCGGAAATTCCCATTCGGGAATCCGTTCCCGATCAACCATTGGTTGTGGGATCGGTTAGGCCAGCCACGATCTACGATTGCACCGGGTGTTTTGCGACGAGTGGACCTCACACCCCTCGGGTTCTTCTTGTTTCTTAGGATTCTTGGGACTTGGAGAAAGATTCTCCTGTCCCCTATATCTCAAGAAGCTACTCCTTCGCCTCCGTGATGGAGGTCCGGAGGATACCCCTCCCACCTTCGGCAGATGGAGGTCGTGGAGGATGCTCCTTCTTCTTCCGTAACACAGAGGGAATACCATCTCGGTTCGATGGTAGCCCTCAGGAGTAGTTTGGTCGCTTCCTTTGATTGGAATCTATTTTCGGGGATCTGTCTTAGTCTTATGTGCCTTTTGAGATCACGGTACGGAGCTTTTGGTGCGGTCATACCCGGCCTGCATTAGACGAAGAGCGCGTTTGTTAGTTATCCTCAACTGCTTGGCAAGCTTTCGGTTCGCAGCAACACTTTGTTGAGAATCTATTGACATTTAACCAGAGAACTAGTCAACCGTTAGGGGGGATCCTTCCAAAAGATTACCTAATATTACATTGGGAGGTAAAACCATCCATATGGATGTGATGGTTATTCCGGAGCCCCATGAGTTACCGAATACTGCTCTTGGGCGGTACACCTATGCCGTGGGAGCACTTGTCTCCTCCTTTTCGTGTGTCTGTTTTCCGCATGAAGGATGGATGGTGACCATTGATGAAGCTTTCGTTCTTTGAACTGAAGTGTGGTGGCCCTGTGTCCCTTCTGGTTTATGCGGTGTGTACGCTTACACATGATCAAACTGTGTGGCTACCTACCCGTGCTGCCTATACTTAGTGATAGTACCATTGTGCACTTAGTGTGCGGGGGCATTGGGTCACGACTTCAGGGATGTTTTCCTTCCATCGGGTACAGACTCTTGGAGACGATGACTTCTTGTTCATTGTGATGTGAGGTCGTGAATAAGTTCATTTTCTTGTAGCTCAAGCTCCTTAAAAAAATGAAACAAGCTCCTCGGAGCATGGTTCTTGTCTTGTGTCAAGCTCTGGCCAAAAAACGAAACAAGGTCTATTGGGCAGAGTTCCTTGTGCACCCATGTCAAGCTCCTTAAAAAAATGAAACAAGATTGTGGGCAGAGTTCCTTGTCTTGTGCCAAGCTCCTTAAACCATGAAACAAGGTCATATGAGGATAGTTCTTTTAATGTGTCAACCTCGTTAAAATAATGAAACATATACATTCAATTAGTCTTTGATAAGTTCTCGTAAATCCCAATCTGAGTCTTTCTCTTGATCTTGTAACTTGAACCTTCACTCCATCTTGCCTTTCACTTATGGATTTAGCTTGGGGGCATGTGCCTCGAATTGGTCACTGTCTTTGGGGGGGCATAACTTCTTTTTCAAGCATAATTTTGTTTTAGTTTCAAGCTTGCGTAAAAATAAACAGTTTCAACATAGTTTATGTTGTTTCAAGCTTGTGTAAAAATGAAACCAACCAGCGAGTTTTAAGTTTTTTTTTTTTAAAAGTAAACCATTGTTGTCGTGTGATTTGCATTTTATCGACTGTTTTTTAACGATGAGCCTTGGTTTTCTCACTCATCGTCACTATACGCAGCACGATCATGTGCCTTCCATGGTTGTTTACTACATTTACGAGAGCCGCTTGCTTTGAAGTGGTATTGTTAGCCGACCCTCTTGACCTTTAGTTGTTTTTGAGCGGTTCACACCATTACGGAACCGGTTGCTACCCTTTATACCACTCATTCCTCAGGAGAGTCATCTTTCGAGCTCTTTTCTAACTCTCTAAACATGAAAATATTGCAGGGTCCTTGTCGTTTTAAAGTCTCGTTAGGAGACGAAAGCAGAAATCTACCAGTGTCTGCGTTTACCCCTTTCGGTGGGATAGTGCCTGAAAGGCACTAGCCTATGGCGACTGGGAGGTTTCTGGAATGTTGTTTTCTGCCTTTTGGGTACGAGAACTCCATTAAACGAGGACCGTTGGAGTTTGCTTTTACATTGTCTTTTCAAAACTCTCTAAACATGAAAAATACGCGAGGTTCTTCCTTTGTTCAGACTCGTTAGAACCGATGACATTGGATTTGGTCGAAATGACGATGTGGGGTTTCTGCCTCCTTCCTAGGGCTTTCTGGGTAAATGTACTAGGATAGGCTTATACAACAAGCATATGGTATCCTCTTCAAGCTTGTGTAAAAATAAAGTACTACTTGAAATGAGTGGGGAAAAATGGAACCAACATCATTGTTGTGTCGGCGATGTATGTCGCTCTTGAACATGGCACTTGTACGCATTCATGTCGGGTTGGAGACATCTCACCTCATTATACGATTGCCTCCATGAGTTTGGGTGATTTTGACCTCTCATACGCTCTTTGCCTTGTCTGCAAGCACGTGATATTTGCAAGTGTCCAAATACGCCCAAATCCTTTGTACGTTACCGATATGTTCAAGAGGGGATTGACCTGCGCAATTTCAGGAAACTTCCTCCTAGTTCTCATCGATCTTAATTCACAAAGACATTATGTTCCTACGTGCGTGTCGATGATGTGGGAAGCACTGTGGCCCACCTTTGATCGAGGTCACTTCCTGTCGACTTGAGCTCATTGTCTGAGAAGCTGATCTGAGACTCCTTGCGTGCCTTCCAGGCTGCCGTGCCTCAATGGCGAGGTTCTTCGCATTCGATGTGAGGTTTTCATCATTGTTACGATCGAGTGGTCTCACGAGAGTGTTCGACAGTGGCTCATTTTCACATCTTTTAGTGAATTCATACTGTGGTACCTTGGGGACCATTGGCATTGTGGTGTGTTGTCTTGCATCTGTTAACGACTCTCATTGGCGTATTGGAGCTGTGGTCTGCATGTTCGACTTGACTCCTTGTTCACATGTGAACATGTGCTTTGTTCGGGTCACGATGAGCGCAAGACCCTTGATTACTTTGTTATAATCCAAGCCGCAATTTTGTGGTTATTATGATTAGTTACATGACTCGCTGATTGGATGGTAACGACCATGCCTGAAATCTGTTCTCGTCCTCCTTTGGATAGGTTGTGTCCATGCCTTGGATACGGAATTATTGTCTACTCTGTTATGGATGGCTACGCCCATACATGTATATCATCGGCGGAACAGCCTCGGTTCATGCTTCTCTACGCGAGTTTCGACGGCGGTGTTTTTAGTTGGACACGTTCTCGTAAAAAATTTCACCCCCTCTCTCTCTTTTAGGGCCTCATGCTTTGAGGGAGCATCGTACACGGTAATTTGTCCATAAATCACACAATCATCTACTTTGTTGGAGGGTCATTTACGTGACCCAATAATCGGTTCGTCACATAAAATACCATCATTACATCCCTTGCCATGAGGACAACATTATAATTGATCATTTTCTGACGGAACCCCTAAAAACGCCTGTTTTTCCTTTCTTCTTGGCGGCTGGTAGCCCGTTATGTACTCACGCCAATGAGAAAAAATAACAACGAGCCACGCCAATTGGCACTCTGTCCAGGTTAAGCACCCGCGCCAATCTACTTTTGGAAATTTTTTAAAAAAAGGCGAAGTTTCGGTGCAACAACTTCGTGGATGAGTCATCGGGGAGTGGTTTCGGCCCCGAATAACCATAGCCTTCCTCCTTTGGCCTCTTGTTTCCCCGATGGGGAGACCTCCCAAGGGATAGGAAGCCTCCCTTCCACTGGTGACGGGGATCCCAACCTCCTCCTCTCTCATAAATATGTCATCGACCATTGATGAAGGGCGAGATGGTTGAATCTCGAGTGCTCCAAGTTCTCCAAGAGCCATCGAGCCTTGTCTTGTAAGAGCCTTGATTCTGTATAGGGATGAAGATGAACAAGGAGATTATTGTTGAGACATCCGAAGAGAGGTTTGTCCCATCCCGGCCAATTTGTGAAGGGCGATATTCGGTAGCGACCCTCGAAGGAGAATTCAACGATGAAGACTATGGTTGTATTCTTCACGATTGATTAATGATAAAGCGACTATTAGTTATGGTTACTTGTTGTTGTTGATTATGATGATGAGTTATGTCTTCTCTGACTGACATATGAATTTGCATATATTAATGGATTTTACGCTTCGCGTTTGTTTTATTTAAAGCGTATAGAATATTGATCCTGATGAATAGTAAAGAATTAGATAAATTCGGAAAAGAGCGCTACTTTCTCTAAGTGACAAGCGTTGGATTCAAGGTAAACCTTCATGCATCTAGTTGGTTTATTTTCAATTTAGGAACCTGCACTATGGCGTGAGCGATTTGTTGCTAGACCCAATCAGGGTAGTAGGATACTTCTCTGTCCCAAGTAGAGGGGATTTACCTCCACAACATTATGTCGTGAGTTTTTTATTGTTTATAGTAATCGATTTAATGATTATTTTTGATTTCATTGGTGGCATAGGGAAGTTGTATCTACAATTTAGGAATCTTTTCACTTTTACCTTTGTTGTGGTGATATTTATCGATTTGACAATAATGGAGTACGTATCACGCAAGGTTATACATAATTATCAGAAAGTTTTCAATGTCGAATTTCTTTTTCCATATATTGCGGAACATTTTTATCAACGATTGGTGTTGGTGGTATATTGATTTTGAAATATAATAGGATGATGAAGATGTTTTTCTTTGAAAGAATGTACTATTGTGATATATCATTCGTTTTACGGCAGTAATTGTATTAATACATAGTACGACTACATGTGGCTTGGATATTTTCTTATAAGATAGTCAATATCATCATATTCTAATGTATCAGTATCATTTTTACTTGCTTTATTTTTAAACAATGTGACCAATGCCATCTACTAGCTGGTTTCCATCGATGTTCTACCGCCGTAAGCACGTCATAAAAAAAAGAAAGTTAGGAAGTCCCAATTGTCGTATCATTGCAAATATGTTTTTTTTTTTGTTGTTCCAAATAATGCGGAAGATACGAATGTTTATGAAAGTATACCTTCAATATTGATTTCAATAAATTTTCCAAATTTTCTGCGATACTTGACATCTTTTGCTAATATTTTTCTTCCTCTTAGTTGCCCTTTTTCCTTATTAGGTACCCATATGCAAGAAAGTACTTTATATTCATTATTCGCATTGTCTTGAAAAATAAATTTGTTGTGTGATGTAAGAAGTCACCACTTGCTTGTAAAATTGTTAATACTATTTTACGGTAGCTAAATCTGTTGTAATGTCATCATCACATACATCACCATAGAATAATGTTGGAAAATTCATTCCTGCGCATGTTTGTCCTTGAAAATCCCAGTGGTACGTTGCTCCTTCAGAAATGGGGTGCAAGTTCAATAATCTTGTCTTTCAAATCATATATGCATTGTGACTCTATTAATCCATGTATCAATGTTTTAGTAGTTGGTTGTTTGCTTATCACTACTATTATCCTTTCACTATCACTATTTGCATTTTGTCTGATGGTTTTCATTATTTTTCTTGTAATGTGGTCCAATTCTCATTTACACAAATGTTCTCGGCCATATATAGACTTCTAGAACATAATTCATTCAATTATTTCATGACAATAATTGGACGCAACTTACCTATTTGATATGCATTTTTGTACGCAATCATCTTTTCCAATGCAAGCGCAATTGTCATTGTATCACTTAGATATTGTGGCAATGCTTTTTGCACAATGTCCATATGGTATTTGGTACATTGATAATTGATCATGTTAAACCAATTTTTGATCGCTTATGTCATTTGTTTGATTTGTGCAAATGAAATTCTCGGTGACACAGTATTTCTTCTAAATGCAAGCATTTTTACGTTGGTAATGGAGTGTTACGTCTTGTTGTTCAAGTGTTGCAAATTGTGGAAGCTTTCCATTTGAAGAACATACTTTTAAAGCTTTATGTTTTCCACTTCTAAAGGTCCCTATTGTTCAATGACAAGTTATATGCATTTCTTGCAAATATATGGTGAAGCATGTCATATTTTTTGCAAAATGCAATGCGGGTGCAAATTGCACATGTATTTCCTAGGTGTGTCTTGGACTTGTTTTCATAAAGATGTGTCTTGCATCTTTTTTTCTTTGATGAATTTGTTTGCTTATTATATACCTTTTTTATCGTTTAAGGCATTTGTGAAATCTTTGTTTTGTTACAAGAGTTTTCATTCGTGTTTTGTCATTAGAAAATGTTTTATTATATGCAATGCCTTAGTTTTGTCATGTATGTTGGCTTGAAACATTAATGGATATTTCATTGCATTTACTTCTTGTACGCATGTATTGTTTTGTTTTGTGATAACTAAACTCTAGACACTTAGTTGGACTACTATATTGTGAATCGAATAGTATCTCATAATGGGTTGCTTTGTTTCTAATGGTAGCTTACGAAGCAATATATTTTGATTGTTGCATGTCATTGTTTTTGCCTCTTGTACGTATGAATTGTTTATTTTGTGATAAATAAGTCTAGGACACTTAGTTGGGCCGATGTCTTTTGAATCGAGATCCTATCTCGAAATAGATTGTTTTGTTTCTAGTAGGCGGCTTTTGAGAAATATGTTATCATTGTTATATGTCATTGAATTTTCCTCTTGTATATATGAATTTCTTCCTTATCACTAGATTTGCCTCTTGTATGTATGAATTGCTTCATTTGTGACAGGTAAGCTTATAGCACTTAGTTGGACATACTTGTTGTAAATAAGATGATATCTCAAATTCAACATCCACATTGTTTAAAAATACTTGAGAATGAATTTTTCATTAGCATTTTGTTGATTTTGTTACTATGGCATATTGCAAAATGTTATGATGATCATATTGTTTTTGTGTCATTGGCTCATAATGGATGTGTAATGTGTACGGTACTGAATGATATTAACAACACGATTGCATCTCGAATGAACGATTATAATGGAAAAGCAAATTTACTAGATTCTGAGAGGACCACAATTGGATGTTCACTTTGAATATGATGAATTATCCATTGCAAATAGAATGGTCCACCCTCTATTCGCCCCTTTTCATATGGCATTGCCATATTTATGAATGTATTTGCAGTTCCTATTCATTGTATATTGTATCATCAACTATCGAGATAATGTTCTAAACAATGCAATGCTTGTTGATTGCCTTAAGTGCATTGAAAAGGATTGGACAAATGTAAAAATTAAGTAAACATTGTGCGTCGAATTTTTTTGTTACTAAATAGAAAATTGCACCTAAAAGAGGTTGTCACCACATAGGTAGATATTTGTTTGTTTTCCTTCATTCAATTCATCTAAAATCATTTTAGATGCAATATGCATCCAATGGTTTTGAATATATTTGCAAAATAGATTACAAAATAGCTACTAGATTGTTCAGAAATGCATGCGGGAACTTTTGGTAAAGCAATGGTTCATAATGACCACTAACAAGATTTTCATCATGGAAGAGAATGCAATATGGAATTGTGTTCTTTTGATGTTGATTAAAAAGCAAATATCTTGTCTTTCTTGTGAATGACCAAATTCCCAATTCATATATTTTAGCCATTTAGCTAACCAAAGTATGAAAAATGTATCCCCATAGCCCCCATTCAGATTCCTTTATATTTTTTAATGCGGAACAACACATTTTACGAAGATATGTGTCAATATCGGTAATTCCATACTTAACTCGTACAAAAAATTAGGTATATTTCATATTGACATGACTCTATTTCTTCAACATCGTTGCTTAGATGTTATGGAGAAGGAGATATATAATAGTTCATAAACATTTGTAGGTTTCAATTGCTTGTAGCTTGATTAGGATATACAAATTTAAAGCAAGGTTACTCATTTACGAACGAGTACGCCTTAGGGACGTTCAAGCTGAACCATATTCCCTTAAAAGGCGGTCCAACTTATCCATTCTATCATCATTTTACCCTTCTCACGTAACAATCATGCACTGTATCTCGTTCCCTCATTCACAATAGCACGCCCTGCGAGTATTTGATGCCTATCTCCTACTACTCTTACAGTGATGATCTTTGCTATTGGATCTATTGGGGCCAGGATCTACTGCATAAGCATAATAAACAAAGATCAAAATAATGGTAAGGTCAACGGCTCCGTTCCTTGACTACTCAACCACCCATCTGGTACCTTGAGCCATGTCATCCAAAAATTGAGGAGCAAGGGAAGCTAGGAAAATTCCTTCTTTGGGCTATTTATTTGTCCATACGGGTACTTCTAAGATCGGTGTTGTTCCTACAAGGAGCATGGTTGACTCCTATTCAACAAATTTGGGGATTGTGGGTTGGTGAAAACGAAAAAAACTCCACCGCTCTAAGTTGCACTAGTCTGTTGGTCATTCGTGAGATGTAGCCGCATGTTATTGTACTCTCAATTGGAAATGGGGACAAATATCTTTGAAGCCTTGGTGAGGTCTATATAAATTGTAATCGATATGGGGGAATGGAATAGATCAATAGTCGCATGTTATTGTCCTTTCGTTGTGGAAATGAGACCAAATGTGTGTTGAAACCTTAGTGAGGTCGATAACAAGGTGATATTCATGGTATTTGAGATATTTATTGTAATCGGTGAAGAAGATGTTGAGTGCAAGTAATTTCTCTTTAGAAATCCAAATCGATTGCTGTGTTGTTTTACTATTTTGTATATACGAACTTCCAATTTGACCCCGGAGTTTTCTAATATGAACCTCCTCTCTTCATAATCTGAAATTGACCATCCACGAGTCATGAGTTCCTCGCTTTACAAATGATAAAGATGCAAGGAAAATAGGCTAGTGAAAGAAATGTTAGTATTTCTTAGCCATATCACTTCAGAGAGGGAACAATGTAAATGGTGAATAATTTTTTAGGTACGGTGAAAATTCAACTACTTTAAAGGCACAAGAGCAGTGGGGAGAGGATGTTGAATGCAATCGATCAACATTTTGTCAATTAACCCTCAAGTTATTTAGTTGATGTGCTTGTGGAGAAATAGTCTAGCTAGTGGACATATTCTTATTCACTTTTGAGTACAAGTTTAGGTTTTATCGGTTGAAATTTTATGCCCTTAACAAAGAACATGATTGGAGAAGAGGAAAGGCGCTCCTCAAGAGAATTGACCTCTAGCTCGGCCAAATTTGCTTATATATGTTTAAGTTAAAACAAATTATACACAACGATATATAAGTTAGAAAAAGATAGAGATGTTTTCAAACAACCACCTCACTTTCCAATGCCTAAATAATAGTTTTTTTCAAAGAAGCCTTTTCCTAGTGCTTCGGAGAAAGTATTCAAAATTTTCGGGATTGAAGTTGAGTCATGGAAGTTCATAGAAGAATGAAACTTGAATGGGTTAGAAATCGGTGAAACAATAATGTTATAGGCAGGTAGTGCTTAATTTATAGGAATAGTATTAGGTGATGACTTGAAGGTTACATGGCCGACTTGTACTTGGGTATGCATGTATAATGTATTAGGCTGTGACAAGCATTTGGAGAAGTTGGTAGGTCTGGCTAATCCAAAAGCTCTTTGCTTGTTTCTCAACGATCTTAGGTTGGAGTAAAATTTCATATGAATACATATTTTAAGAGAACTAATTGAGATTGACACTTGAAATTATAAGAAAAACCTCTGACTTAGCTGTGAAACTACTCATCTATTGCATTATTTCTTGTGAGAGAATAAAATACCAACACGAGTAGATACTTGGGATGACAACATTGACTACGCAAGCAAAGTTTTGATAGTTTGGCTTAGTTTTACTGACTGCAAGTTCTATAAAGCAAGGTAAAGGTAAATTAAATGAGGATATCCTTCTTGTGTCATCCATCATTGAATGTTAACAACAATCTAGTCACAGAACTAAATCAAATATGTTATCTCAGGTAGAAGATGATTGCATTATGCTTGCACCGAATTGTTAGTGTTATAAAATTGAATTGTTAGTTTTTTGATATATCATAGTAGTTGGCACATTCTTGGTTATCAAACATTGCCATCTTGATTGTAATAAATGCGCACAACAAATGGGTAGAACTATGCACCGAAGGTTGGAAATGTAACCTATGCATGATTTTAACCATTTCCGGGCAATGACTGTTCGAGTTTGTATCTTGATTGTGCCCCATGCTTACTCTTGATAGAATGGCGTCAATCACACATTTAAAAATGCGAGTTATTACATTTTACTCAAATAAATAAAATCCAATAGTGTCTTTTAATTTTGAACAAATTTCATTTTCACAATTATAAATATTAATTGAAAATTATATATGGACAAAGCACAATACCAAATACTTTATCAATAAGCAGAACAGACCAAAAGCTATTGATAAATGAGAACCATTAACAAGGATATAAAATTTGATAATCAAGCTATAATTGATAGATAGACTCAAACCAAATAGTCTTAAACCTAGGTTAGTGAATTTGGCTTAGTTAGATCATGGAGAAGCTGACTAGAATGATTTGTAATAAATCTTGCCCTATAAATGGGTAGAACTATGCATCGGAAGGTTGGAAATGTAACTCTTGCATGATTTTAACCATTTATGGAAAACAACCATTCGAGTTTGTATCTTGCTTGATAGATCCATTATTATTCACATTACCATTTAGGACTTTTTGTTTCATTATCCCAAATATTTGGAATGGGGAAAACACGTGGATCTTCTTTCACGAAACATCAATTGTTTGATCTCTATTGAGAGATTTTGTATTTCAAAAAGGTGTTATATGCCATCCATCTTTATTTGGGGTATATTGTTTCCTTAGATTAATATGTAAGCATGTAGCTTCGTATTGTTATAAATAGGTGCTCCATGCCCCCAAATGGGTTCATTTGGAATTTATTCCCTCACTAGCTAAATGTTCATGTAGATCGGAAAGGTCACAGGCAATATTTCCAACGCTTTTGAAGAAGCCCTTTTTGGTCCTCTTATAACGATTCGAAGTGCGGGGTTCCATCCATCAAAATTTTGCAACTCCCCTTTCATATTTGCGATTGTATTCATTGTAGACATCGTGTGAAGACATGATTTAAAGATTTTATATGTGCTTGCTTTCATCAAATTAGGTACGACGACCTATAAGCTTCTAAATAGGAATATTTTAAGGCCATTGGTTCTCGTAGTTATTTTTACCCTCTTGGTCCTTACGAATTAATGCTATAACCTTCTGTGACTTTTAAAGAGCGTTGGTTCTCTTACCCTCACCGAGTGCCCACACGAATTAAGGCCATTGGTTCTATGTGATTATTTTTACCTTCCGCAGTGCCACACAGATCAAACATGCCTGTGCCATTGGTTCCTATGTATTTGTTATACCTTCAAGGTACCCACTTGAATTAAGAAACCTTGCAATGAGAAGCTTTGGGGCCATTGGTGGGAAGATTTAAGGCCATTGTTTCTATGTAGTAATTTTTACCCTCACCAAGTGCCCTTTGAATTGGAAATTAACATTGGTGGGAAGCTTTAAGGCCCATTGGTTCTATGTAGTAATTTTACCCTCACCAAGTTCAGCACGGGTAATTTTTACTCACTTTAAGGCCATTAGTTCCTGTACGGTAATTTTACCCTCACCAAGTTCATTGGAGTAATTACCCCTTCACACAATAGCTTCAAATTTTTAGCAACGACTCTAGATTGTGCCCCATGCCTAAGTTCTGGCAATTGTTTGAAAAATATAGAGAGCGGGGAAAAAGCCTTGCATGGTTAAGGCTTGAAACCTTAAGCGAGTAAAAATTAGTTTTGCAAACTAGTTTACCAAAATGGAAAAAAAAATCTTACGGAAAACGATTGGATGAGACGAGATACATACCATAGTGCTGTTACACACAATGCAATCTATGAACGATTATGAGCGGTAATAAAAAATATAATTGTTCAGGTAGTGAATGCCTTCACCAGAAAATCTCTTGGTTGACAAAACAACCATCTCTTACATCTATATTGGATTTGGGGGGTTACGGAAGGAGTTAGTGGAGAAGAAAAGAAGCATCATGTAAAGCAAAAGCATAGGTCCCGAATTTGACTATTGTCAAACCCAAATACTAAAAAAAACAAAAGCAACATAGCATAACAAACACGACAAAATTTTACGTACCACGGACAATTCCCTTCAAGCGAGAATGAGATAGCTTCTTGGTATACGAGGGGATGACAAGGAAGCGAACCTTAATACTCATGTAAAAAAAAAATACTTATAGTACTTGTGTAAAAAAAATAACACAACTATGTAAATACGCGTGTGAGACATGCCTAGCATTCTGCCATTTGTACATTCCTAACTCAGGCTGCAATCGCACCTCTTATTCCATTTGTCGCCCCTATGGGTCCGCAACCTTACCTCTTATTCCTCTTTGCGACAACTCAATGCCTAATTATGTGGTGTCGATCACGTAACCTGCGCAGTAACTCCCAGCGGAACAATGCATTTAACAAGGATTCGATGGCCGAGAGGATGGCGACTTAACAACCCATTACAACAATAGTTATAAATTAAAACAACGGAAGCGAGTCTAGTGAGGGGTTTTTTGAGGTCGAATGCTAGTCGGACTAGCTATTGAAAATGAGGAGAGTGAACTATCGGTTTAATCCCGGTCCATGATTGTGATCGGTAGTGTATGCGGAAATGAGGAGCGAACTAGCGTTTTCAATCCTCCTTGATTGTAGTCGGTAGAATAGAGAGAACTAGGTTTAATCCAGTCCATGATTGTTTTCTACTTGGATTGACTATTGATGTGTTCTAAGAATTGTCCCTTTCCTCCCTACTAGCTCTAGGCTCTAGCCCCTACCTCTCACGAAGGCTCTATATAGTCCCTCACGAGGAGTTGAGTACAAGACGCTTATAACGGCTGCGTCTGCTTCTCTTTGTTGCATATGTTCCTCAAAGAAACTTATAGCCACCCTTGGAACCCTTGAATGCTCCCACACATGCCAATCAAGGTTACGATCGACAGGTCCATGTTCCCAGAATTTGTCTAAATACTGCAGGGTTCTTTGCTAAAACGATGGCAGTTCATTAAACTTCTATTGAAGAAGCTGCACCTGCTTATTTGTTACAATGTTGTGCGGGGCTTGGGCCTTGCTCTTAGAACAAGACAGCATGCAATCTAGCAAGATCATATGAAAATAATGACACTTTCGGTGCTCAAAATCTCGGTTAAACAACAATAACGGTGTTACCCCACCGGAACATGAAGTACACTGTGGCCCTAGAACATTAGCACTTTGGAGCAGCACGACTTTAAGAAATGTTGGATGAAACGGCAATGGGAAATTGCCCAGCAGGGATGCTAGGTGAAGCCCTTACCACATCTGACCCTTACCACTCAACCATCCTAAAAGGCCAGATTTCATTACTAAATCATATTTTTTTAACTGAGAGACAACGATGAGTGGTGAGATTATCCCAAACTTCAGCCACCACCCAACGACACAACAATAGTAAGGATGGACGGAAAGAGAATACCTGCATAAAATACAAAATACAAATACGAAAAGCGAAGAAGAAACACGAGAAAAATAAAAATGAGGATTGTATTCGCGGTTGGCCTCGGAAACTTCACCTTCACGGTCTGGGGCTGTTCATTGGCTTCGAGCTTTGCCTTCATTCTGACACGCAAACTTTATTCCTAACCATCATCTTGCATAAACTTCCATTTTCCTGTCATGCGCGGTACAAAGAAAAGGCGAAATAAACCCTGGTAAGGCGGATAGGTACGAGAGAAAAGTAGAAATAAGCCTAGTGAGGCGGTTACTCAACTTTGTTCCATCATCTTAGCCCGCATCTTAGCCATTTTAGCACACAACATCTTATCCATTTCTAGATCTAGAGCTAACGATAATTTCTAGGGTTGAACCATAATCTATGAAAAATCTATTTACCTCATCGATAAGCCGGAAATTAATTGCGTGTTAACCGGTTGACATCGCAAGGTAAAGGGGCAGCAACTACATATTAGAAACTTTGCATAAAAAATTAACCGATTGCAACCATGCCAAGATAGTTAACTTTTGCATAGTAAAAATACATTACCAATAAAGTTCAGTCAAGGAACTTTACCATAAAATTGATTTTGAAAATAAATATTCCTAAAGTTTGGATAAACAAAAGTTAACTTGGAAGACAAAAATTAGAATAAACAACAATTAATTGAAATTCAACGACCTATCGATCGCTATAGTCCGGAAGGGATTAATAAAGTTTTATCAACGTGTTTTCACTCTTTAAACAATATGAATCATCTAGACGAATAAAATAAATGAGAGCCAAAATATAAAATGGACAATATATAAAGATTATAACTGTAAAACAGAAATCTATAGTGTACCACTCTTCATATTTTTTGTTAATAGGCCTTTGAGACCACAAAATGAAAAGCATTAAACAGAGCATGTCTTACTATACACAAAGTTATATCCATATCAAATTATTCTTATTGTTTGTTTGATTGATGCTGAGAGAAAGGTAATGGCCGAAGTGGAGAGGACTATGTGGCATGGCGGTTCGGAAAGTCAAGAAGAGCCAAGTTCTGACGTTACAAGAATGACTTGCACCTTGTTCTTACGTCGATTCGAAACGACACGGGAAAAGTTGGTAGGAGTCCAAAAATTCTCTTGTGGCATTAACAACGAAGAAGCTACGCACGGTAATGTATACGCTTGGACAGAGGGATGGTTTCTTAGTGGATAAATGGCTTGAAGGAGCAGGGACAAAGTGGGCTTGGCCACAGGGGTCATTCTCTTGAAGAAATAAATATTGTTGAACTTTCTTTAGCTTTCTTTACAAGTAATATTTTGCAGGAAAAATCCGATGGAAATGTTAAATGGAGATAAGGTTGCAATATGGTATGTCCATGTTGACCTTGAGTTCAAGATATTTTTATAGAAACAATTATTCAGCAGGATAAAATGTAGGTCGAGAAGTTGTAAAGCAAACCACATTTAATGAAATTAGAACAGGAGAACAAGGCGAAACAAAGAGATTAGCGGTATGCACATGCCTCTTTGGGCTACGTATTTAATGTCCCCCTTCTTTCCAACGTTTTATTTATGTTTCATGGTTTTTATGTGTGTAAACACAATACTAGAACTAGGCAAAATTCCCATTTTGTATCTTTAGTGAAAAGTGTTTAGGACCAAAAAATGCCTTATGCCGCTAATAGGAAGAGCAATTTTATGGGAAGATTATTATGACAGAACAAGTCTTAGCAAAATCATGGGGGGAATTTAGACAAGAAATTCATAAATATACAGAGATTATCTGAATTGGAATGCATTTGATATTGTACAATTCTACAAACATATGTTTGAAAGATAGGTTAGTTCAAGAAGATGATGAGCCAAAAGAATCTGAGTCATGGGGAAATACTTATAGAAAATTAGAAGCTATAGAGAAAGGGTACAATTCAAACATGTTGTACAAAAATACCTTGTTTGTTATAGAGAAAAGCCTCCCAGTGTGTATGACTTACAAAATCGTTTGAATTGAGAGTGATGGCTTAAACACCAATGGGGTTAAGCAAAACGTAGTCGATGACTTAAGATCGATTAGATATGTGGATGCCTTGTTTTATCATACTGCACTTGATGTGCTACGTGCATAGGGAAGAGGAAAGAAGCACCAAAAACAAAGGTGGAGGTACCAATGATCAAAGACGTGACATAGGCGCGGCATAGGCATAAATGGGAGTGGGACCATCGGCATCAAAGCTAGCATCACGCTATTTGAAACTCCCTTTGAAAGCCCGAGATCAAAGTTCTTGGGAAAATCGTACTCTCCACCAATACCCTGGTACCTTGGTCAGGTCACGGTATAATTATTTTATAAGAATTTATGACCTATGGAAAACATAATTAGCTTTGTTTTTTGGTCGTTCGATGCCTTGGAGGCATGGTGCCAATGGAGCCTGGCATCTCAATACCATTAGGAAAGCTACGGAGAGAAAAGAGATTCACAATTCAAACATTTAGTGCGTTTGAAAGCGTCCACACCAGGTGGTGTAGAGGAGGCGTATTTCGGCCCGAGAGGGCATGAATGAGTGAGACCTAGGTGGACGGTGGGGCGAATGGGAGACAACGAAGACGGAGACAAGGAAGGTATTTCTCCATCCCTGTGCTTTGTCAATAATAAATATCGTTCTGCTAGTTTTTATAAGTGTGCG
The DNA here is from genome assembly GCA_034641835.2 of Pinus albicaulis. Taxonomy (NCBI): domain Eukaryota; kingdom Viridiplantae; phylum Streptophyta; class Pinopsida; order Pinales; family Pinaceae; genus Pinus; species Pinus albicaulis. Next base: position 134,378,698 of record CM076578.1, on the reverse strand, counting down.
CTTGCTGAGAATCCTATTTTTAAGTGAAATCAAGGATAAAGATCTTGCATACGGTTCAAGACCTGTTGTTGATATCGGTGTTCATGGGAATCCATTGTACGAGATCTTGCAACTTCCTTCCTTCGACCGCAATAGCTAACTTCCTTTGACCGCTCGCAATAGCTAAAGAATGATCTATGATATACGCATATTCCTTCAGCAAGTAACTGTGTGGGTCACATGTTCCTTCATTTGTACTTTTCTTGCTTGCGTGACTGAGTGGAATCGACACTTGCGGTGGCGGTTCGACATAATGTGGAGGAGTTTATTTTGGCAGCGAGAGAAGGCACACGGTGGTAGACGTCGGGGGATTGTTAGCATTTGTGTCAATGAATTAATGCTAGCGTTAGTTTGGGACACAGTATTAGTTTGACATGTAGAAATCTTAATCTATAGTTATAGCTTTTACGCCGGAAGGGCCAATAAGACCACAAACCTTTCTATTGGTCTGTGAACAAAAAAACATAAAACTTAGGTATTTATGGCAAAGAGTTCATGTTTTTCTAGAAAGGGACTAATGCTAAGCGCGTTATTTCGGTGCTATAGTCGGAGGCGAAGGTCGGGACTAAAAATATAAGGAATATGTTGGCGGTGGTTATTAGGTTTAATAATAGATGATATCGACTAATAATTTAAGAGACCTATAGGTTGTGGTTTAATGATAGAATATTTCCAATTGATTTTTGATTTTGATTTAATGGTATTTAGTGATCTCATATTCTTGTTGGTTTTATTCGAGTTGATTTTTCTTTGTATTAATGTGTTTAAGTTGAAAGAAAGAAAGAAATCATTTTTAATTTTCACTAAGTTAAAAAATATCTTATCGGACATATTGTTTTTATGTGGAGTCTTACAATAAACACTCACAATTTCTTCACAGCCTCTTCGCTAAATAGATTATCCCAAGAGCTATGTTGCGAGAATATCTGCATAATTTTCTCTTCTCTCTTTGAAGGCCTTGCATTCTAAATGAAATGCTTTTACTGTTTTCCTTTTCTCTAAAGAGAAAAAATACATACTCTTTCCTCCCACATTTCAATTGGTTTTTTAGTACTTAATTGAGCAATAAGAATTTTGGATCTCCAATAAATATTGACCCCTATGTACCCTTTTTGTTGATGATTATGAGTGGGGTTAAAACTCTTCAATGTAGTACTTTTTCTTTCTACTAACTCTTTCTCTCCCAAGTACACTTGTGGAACTTATCCATAGTAAAATTTTTTATCTCTTTAATGTTTGTAGGACACATGCTCAAACAAATACCCCATTTATTAAACCATTGTTATGTGTACATCCAAGTCTTATTTATTTTGCACAATATGTCATTAAACACAACCTTAGGCCATCTGCTCACTTCCATTTGCTCAAATTTTTTTTAAATACCTTATGACCGCACCATAGCAATTGCTTCAATAGGAGCCAACCCATGTTTCACTTAACAAGATAGCATGGGGAGTGCACTTTTAATTTTGAATTTCTTTGTAATCAACACTTTTTGAATTTTCTCAATTTATTTCCTACATCTCGAATGTTTTGTTGGCCCATAGTTCACAACCGTAGAAAGTCATCGGGATCACTAGAAGCCAAAAGAGTTAGAGTGGTTTCGAGTCCCATAGATCTCCCTCTCTACCTGTTTTGAATAGCATAAAATGATTTCCAACCCCTCAGGAAGTTCTTTTCTTTCTACAACCATCCCAACTTAAATTTCTCTTGGAAGTCAATTAGAGGTATTTTGTAATCTTCAACTATTCCCAATTTTGCCTTCAAAGTAAGTATGATGGATTATGATTTCTTTTGTTAGAGAAAACCACTACTTTCGTTTTCTAATATTACGACACCAGCCCACCCTTCTACAAAAATTCTCAAGAGAGTAGTGCTCTTGCAAAGCAAAGAGAAGATTTAGCAATCAATATAATGTCATCTACGTTAAAAAAGCCTTATAAAAAACTTTCCCCAAATGAATCATCACCCCCTTGGCAATTTAGGCACTCTTCAAGCTTGTTAATATATAAACCAAGGAATTGTATGAGATAATGGGCAACCTTGCTTGGGTCGATATCGCTTCTAAAACTTTCAAAATTCCTTGAAGTTCTAATTTTGACTTTCACCTCTTCATACAACATGCACAACTACTCTCAAATGCGTTGGAACTGAGTTCCTCCATTCTGCACCAAAGCTTCTAGGAACTATGGCAAAGGCTTTTCTAAAATCAACAAGAAAACAAAAAACTTCTTATTTTTTCTCAAAATTTTTAAATAGTGTGCATAAATTTTTACAATAATCAACATTGTGGATTGTTTAGGTCTAAAATTTTCTTGCCCTTTAACACATTTTATCTCTTTCTTCTTCCCACTTGTTGATTTTGTTTTCTAACATGCTTGCGACGCTTTGCAAACAAGGGGTTTATCGTTATGGTCATATAATTGGGGGATTGACGCGTCACCATTCTTGAAAGATGTATTGCCATACTAGTTGTCCAATGCAGCAGGAACCCTGTTGTACGATCTTGTTGAAATTTTTTGTGATGTGGTCTGCAATTTTTAAGTCTCCTTTTAGATGCTCTTACTTGGAGTTCAACTAAGTCTTTTGCTTTTCCCAACACCCAACTTCTTGATGCCACATCTCTACCTCTTGCGGTGTGAAAGTTTTGTGTTTGTGTTGACCAAGGAAGGGGGTCGGCCATGAGACCTTTTGCTCATAAATTTTTTCTTGTATTCAAACCATTTAGAAGTTTGTAATGTTGTTTTCAGTTTGCACCCTTTTGTAGTCACATTCCAACCTTATCGTTAGAAACTAATTTGTTCTTAACATGCCCCACGATAGGAGTTGATTTGTTTACGTTGATTTCAGGTAGTCACTTATTTTCTTGTCATTACTTCTAAATAGGGGCATTATTATAAACCGACATAGATCCATTTTAACCACTATGGGGATCAAATTTGTTGAGGTGCAAACTTATTTTTAGAGTGCAAGAAAACAATGTATATTTTTATATTGTTTAAATTGTATTTGCAGAATGTTATAGAGATTACATAACATGTGCATTGAGCATTGAGCCATTTTATAGGAGTTTTTTTTTGCTATTAATATATTTTTAGGTACAATGTCAATATTAATTTATATTAAATATTTGATTCATAACTCACATTGTATATAATTTATACTATACAACATAAAAAAATTTCTTCTAATATTTATATATATATAGATACATATGAAGTTGATAGAATATTTTCAAAGACAAGGTTTAAATTACTTACATTTTTTTTTTACTTCTAATTACTTTACATGAAATTATATTAAATCATATTGACAATAATTAAATATTCATAACATATTTTTTCCTTTTTTATTATAATGAAATCATTTTATTGAGTTGAGAGCTCATTCTACAACTTGATGTGACGTAGATGTGGAAGTATGTCGAGTCTATCTTAAAATAAAAATAAAATACTTACACACTCAGATGTACAAACTTACACGAAGACGGACATACTTACCGCATTGGATTCACACTGAGGCGTGAATGAGCCTCTCACCTCAATCAACTTGATGTCGCCTCCATATTTGCAACGGAAGTTAGTGTATTAGTGGAGAGTCGAAAAAATACAATGACGTCTTTATGTTGATTATGTATGCCTGAAATACGATTAGAGCTTGTGTTGATACTAGATTAGATTTTTCTGAGAGCACCTTATCATTGAAACCATTTTGTATATCTTTAGAATATTTACATTCTACATAACAATAATAATAAAATAACATTAATAAAGTGGTTGAAATAAATAGATAGTCATTATTTTTCATATTTTAAATCTAATGGTATTTACGAGCGAAAAAAAGTAAAAAATGGCATAAGTCAAAATATTTCAACCATTCTATTAATGTGGTTGTGCTAGTTGAATCCCTACATGGGTGGGCATTATTTGGCAATATTTAACCAAGTGGACCATGGTTGATCTTGGATTGATTATGTTTGATCTTTATTGACCATAGGTGACCATGGTAGTCCATGGTAGTCCATATTGACCATGGTTTGACCATATTGATAATGGCTAACTATGGTGGCCATATTGACAGTCGACTATGGTTGGCCATGTTGACCATAGTTAACAACGTTTGATAATTTTTCCCATGGTTTGCCTTGGTTAACCATGTTGATGATGTTTGACCATTTTTCCCATGGTTCACCTTGGTTCACTACCATTAAAGATGGTCAGTTATGGTTGTGGTGGTAAACTATAGTTTACTATGGTAAATTAGGGTTGATTGTGGTTTACCATTGTTGACGATTGATGATGTTTGACCATGAGACCATGGTTGACCTTGGGTTGACCATTTTTACCTTCATTTGCTATAGGTGACCATGGTAGTTCATAGTAGCCATTTTTGTGCATGTTTGGCCATGTTCAACTTGAGGGTTGACCATGTTGTCCATGATTAACTATGGTTGTCTATGGTTGTCTATGATTGACCATTAACCATAGTTGGCTCCATTTGAAAATGATTGAACATTGCCTACGGTTGAAATTTTTGACCATGTTTGACCATCTTTAATATGGTTGAGCTTAATTGATCATGTTGAGTTTGTTCAACCATGGTGACTATGGTGAGAATATCGCTAAATATGGGTGAACATGATTGATTAGAGTTGTCAACATTTTCTTATGAATCATCGTGATTGACCATCGTTGACTATGATGCCCATGTGTTGACTATGGTTGACCATGTGGACATGGTTAAGCTTATTCAACCATGTAAGCCATTTTTGAACATGGTTTTACCATGTTTGTCCATGGTTGACCATTTTTCTGCAATTGACTATGCTTGATCGTGGTTGATTGTATTTGACCATGGTTAACCAAGGTTGATCATGGCTGACTTAGGTTGAACATGATTGAAAATGGTTTAGTTCATCACATTATGATGTCAATAATTTTTGTCGCATTGTATCCTTGGTTTTTGTCCAAATACAAAAACGTTTGTTGTTATAACATGTCAATGTTATTTTATTTTTATACATTGCATCACCATTTATTGTTTATTTCTTTGCAAGCGTGATTTTGCTGTTTGTCACATTATGATGAAATTTTTTATTAGATAGCACATTGTCCATGGTTTGACCATGGTTGACCATGAAGGACTATATTCTGACCATGGTTGACCATGTTGTCCATGGTTAATTATGTTTTGACTATGGTTGAGTATGTATGAACATAATTGACCATGGGTGAGCCTATTTGAGCCGTGGTTGAACAAGGTTTCCCATGTTTGAACTTGTTGACCATGTTTGGCAATGGTTGATATAATTTGACCATGTTTAACCATGGTTAAGCTTATTCAGCCATGGTTAATATGGTCAATATATGGTTAACTAAGGGTGAACATGGTTTTACCAAGGTTGTCAATGTTTACTTGTAAATGAATGTGGTTAACGATTGCTAACTATGATGCACATATTGTTTTTATGGTTATTAATGTTTTATCATGTTGACCATGGTTGACCATAGTTAATCTTAGTTAACCATTTGGAACATGGATTGACCATGTTTGGCCTTTAGTTGACCATGTTTAGACATTTTGATCATGTTTACTATGGTTGACCATGTTTGACCGCTAATTGACAAAGAGTTGATCATGGTTGGCTCCTGGTGGCCCATGTTGACCATTGTTTGGCCAATTTTCCCATGGTTCACCTTAGTTGTCTATGGCTAAATATGTTCAATATATGCTTGTAATTCTTTGAATATAGTTGACTATGCTTGATTATGATAGTTTATGGTTGACCATGGTTAGCCATTGTTGAACATTCTCGATAATGTTTGACCATGTTTGAATTTAGGTTGACCATGTTTAAAGTTGGTTGACCATAGGTGACCGTGGTAGTCCATGTTGAGCACGGTTGTCCATGTTGACCATGATTGTCCATGGTTTGACCCTTTTGACCATGGTTTCCAATGGTTTCCCATGTTTGGACATGTTCAACCATGGTTGCAAATGGTTTACCATGTTTGTACTTGTTTAACCACAGTTGACCATTCTATTATGGTTGAAAATGGGTGGACATGCTTAACCATGGGTCTGATTGTTTGAACATGGTTGAACAAGGTTTCCCATGGTTGAACTTATTGACCATGTGTGACCATGGTTGATCTTGTTTAACCATGGTTGAGATTATTCAACCATGGTTGACTATGGATGAACACGATTGACTAAGGTTGTTAGCATTTACCTGTAGATGATTATGGTTGAGCATGTCTGATAATGATGCCCATGTTATCTATGGTCAAACATATTTGACCATGTTGACCATGGTTTTTTATAGTTAACCTTAATTAACCATGTTGACCATGTTAACCATTATTGAACATGGTTTGACCATGTTTGAGCTTGGTTAACCATAATTGGCCATATTGAACATTTTAAACAAGGCTAACCATGTTCTCTACGATTGAATATGCTTGACCATGAGTGACCGTAGTTGATTGTAGATAGTCATGGTCAACAAAGAGCTGATCATGGTTAATTATTTAAACATTGTTGACCATGGTTAATAATATTTCTTCTTCTTCTTTTTCCGTATTGTGATTTCTATATGTTTCATATCTTTCATTAGACACTCTCTTATATGGTGTGTTACTGAAAGAAATATTATTTTTGTGTAATAATGGCTCATTATTGTTGTAACTTAATAGCTTAAACAAGAGACAAAATGGTGAGATGCCACAATATGTTTTGTCTTGAGGTTTAAAGGCATAAAGTAAATTGAAATTGTGGCCCCACCAAAAAAAATAATCACAAAATTAAGTTCTTAGGAGTAAAGATGAATCTAATCCATTAGTGTTATTCCAAGGTAAAATCAACTTGGGATCAATTTCGAGTGTCATGGAAGAATATAAAGTGCATGCTTTACCATCACATTCTGATGAATTCATATTTTTTTTATTGAAAATGTCTTTATGATTTGTGGAAAATGTTATCTATCAATGGGTTCTCCCTAGATATGGCGAGTGAACATGTTAGTTAACATTCATGGTCCCCCCTTAAATGTGATATTCAAGTAAAGTACACTAAAGGTTAACCTTAATTTATAAAATGAAATGACAACATAGAAAATACTATTAGACAATCCACCTATCAGTATTGTGGATTTAATTGATGTACAAATAGGGACTTATAGATCATATAACTAGCTCAAATGCCTAATTGTTCATACTCTAATGATAAGTCATGTATTAAATATAGTTGGAATATTAAATAATGAATCTTTTATTAGAGGGATGCATGCTATACATTATTGTCAAAATGAATTTTTTTCTAAAATACCTTATGAGATTAATGATTGAGGAGAATAAGAAGACATGTCTCATCAATGAAAATCCAAGAAGAGGATTTGCGCTAAATATTTTGGCATGAAATGTTATTATTTCCAAACATGGAGGTAAACATAAGATCTCTTGTAACAATCAAATTTACATCTATAATTTATGTAAAAATGCATAGTCTTGGGATTATGGCATAAAATCAACAACTTTATGACAATATAAGAATAGATTTGATGACTTGAAGGTCATGAACGGTCAAAGTGGATTATAGACATCTAGGGAAAATACTATTATTATAGTGTCTTGTGTTAGTAATTTTGTGGACCAAAATTTAAATAAAGCTCCACATCTGTAACACCCCCAATTTCTTATCCTCATCTATGCAATGTAAATAATTTGATAAATTAAAAGGTTGAGAGAGTGACACATATTCCATTTCTTGAGGTAGGAGATTTCTTGAGGAATTGTTGTTTTAAATATCAGTGCTTGGTTTTTTGAGTGGTTTTGAATGGGGTTAACTGTGCCATAGATTAACTAGTAGAAAAGGGATAGGGGCAGGTGTCCTTTGACTCCCATGACAAGCAAGAGCAGGACAAGAAAACATTAAGGCAACATGGGTTGCACTCTCCAGGCGAGGATGCTATGAAAACCATAGAGAAGAAGGGAAATTAGTAAGGGGGATCGAAAAATATAGAAGTCATATATGCAAGAGGGTGAACATCCTGGTACACAAAACCTCTGAGTAGGGCAGAGATGGTGGCATTTTCAGAACTATTGTAGAAGAGGAAAAGGAGGAGCATATTGAGCTATCAACCAGCCAAAGAACCCTATTGAATATTGGTTGGGCATAAGCATTCAAAGAGAGCAATGGCTTTCCATGGGAATGTAGGAAGGATGTCCTGATGGTGCTCTAGTTTAGTTGTGCATTCGTTGAATATTTCCCTCTAAAATATCTCCACCTCAAGATTTGGAATTTGACTTGGGGGTGACAGCTAAAAGTAATAGTGGTTGTAGCTTTTATATGGTTGGGTGGAGAGTTAGAGTCCCACTATTAGTTGGAACATTCGTGCATCGCTTAAGAAAAGTTCTCTTATGTTTGTCACCCATAATAAAACATGTTTGGATTCCTAGTTTAGATGACGTTAGTGTTGCAAGAGTAATTTCGATATTGTTATTATTTGTTTGGGTGACATATGTGTTGTGTTAATGCTTGAAGGTGCTATAATAAAATGTAAATAATATTGATTGTTACAACAATGTTTAGCATGAGTATTTTTATTTATTTTAATATGAAGACTATGAGTTTTCGAGCTTGCATGAACATTTCTTATGTTGCAACGTGGTGGAATTTAGGATTCCTCCTCTTTTCCCCTTGTTGGCCTATTAACTTTTGCATATTTATACACATGTCACTCTTGGTTTTTCCCATAGTGTTGGCTCTCAGTTTGGGTCAGTTCCTTCACTCTTTCCAAATCATAGAGTCGAGAGATTCATATTCCCTAAATCTATTGACCTAAAATATTAACAAATAAGTGCTTTGGTGTACTATTTACATGAAAATGAATGCATTCTACATATCTGGTTTGAAATGGTGTTTTTAAGGAAAACACATCACTGTTCTTCTGATGTGAAATAAAAGAGTGACATAATGTGCAATGTTAAAGGCATGTGGAGGGTCTATAAGAATATGGATTAAGTCATACAAACACTTAACATAAGACCTTTTATTACATTTTGATGATTACATTTAAGACCACCTATTTTGCTAGGGCTTGTGTAATGTGTTGAAGGTTTTGGTTGCAAGACCTTGTCATTGTTGTGCTACATTGTAATAGTGTTGAGTAATTCCTCCTTACTTAACTTAATGAGCAATGCTTCTTTAGTCCATTGTGATAAATGCCTTGGTTTTGGGTCTACATTTCCGCTTGACCAGGATTTGACCCAAAGGAGTTGCATGCATTCTTGAGTAGAGCATGAGCTCAAAAGAGGGATGGACTTGATTTATATCCTCTTATTTTTTTCAAGACGCATTTATACCCTACTTATGTTAATATTGAACCTTATTCGTTTGAAATTCATCTCTTGTGTATCATATCGACATCGATATGTTGTGGAAACTTCTTTCCTAAATGGTCAATAGCACTACGATGTGCAATGTGAGTGTTAGAGGCTCTTCAGGAGTCACCAAGCCTGTGGCAGACGGTGGTCGACAACCTTTGGTGCAACTATGTATGGAATTCCCTATCCCCAAAAAGGGCGTGTTTATAAGTCTGACATCTTATCCATCATATGTATGAATATAAGATTGATGCTTGAAGTAAGACTTAAAGGGAGGATCCCCCATTTCCTTGAGGAATTCCAATCTTCGTGTGGTCCTCTAGGTACCATGAGATTCATGATGGCAATTATAAGCTTGTGGAACCTAGGTGGTCCTTGATGGATACCTACATATTTCTAGGTAGATATCTATTTGGTCTTAGGAGGGTGCAAAGGACCCAAGGGATCGTAAAATCTTAGGAGACATAGTTATGAATTTTTTGGTCTAGATGTACAAGTTCCTAAGTAGTGTTATTCTCCACTAACACTGCAAACCCAAAGAGGGAAATATTTTTGTAAGGTCAAGAAGGATAGCACCAGTGGGTGCCTTAGTACACTCTAATGGTCATGGTTGGATTCTGGTGCAAGTCCAAGAAGTTGCATAACCATTGCAGCCAATCCATGGTCGATTCCTCTCATGGAATGTGAATAACATAGAATGGAGAGATTGTTTATGAAAACAACTAGGTTCAAGAATGAGAGTATCACTTATTGCTCAAACTCAGACAAAACCTCCTTAGTCACGATATGGTTGAAGTCCTACTGTGAATGGTTCTTCTGCGAGCATAGGAATGAGAACTTTCCTTATAGACTTACTCCATGAACCATATTAGGAGGTCCCGATAGGATCCAAATCATAGAAGCATCATATTGGGTGGCATTATTTCACCTTATCACCATTGGATGAAGTGAAGGTGACGTGGCCCAAAATCGCGAGAATTTTTAATTAGCAGTGCAAGGGACAGTAAGGATGACTGGGCACTGATCTAGCTAGGCTTAGAAGTGGAGCCCTCATGAAAGCTCATCGCAAATAATCATATCTTGTATGTTTGAAGGGAAGGCTTGCTTGGAAGTGCTAGGATGGTGGGACTAGGATATATTGGTGTTGCTTTGAGGAATGAGGAAAAATAGTCTATCACTCTCAAGATATTTCTGTGTTGCTTTGATGAATGAGGAAAATTTTCTTTGATAACAACAAGGACCCATTGTTGGAATGGTTCCTCAATTGCTACTAGTAGCAGTGGGGGGACTAACCTATGATCGTGACTAGCGCATCTCTAACCAGATTGTCACTTGTGAACATAGGTGTGAGCATCCTTGAATAGGGTGGGCCAATAATAACCAACCCTCATAAATTTATGGTTTGATGTGTCGCCTACATAGTGGCCACCTGCTAGTCCATCGTGAAATTCTCTAAGTACCTTCTCTATATCTTGTGGCTCAAGGAATCTTAGTAGGACACCATTGTGATGCTTTCTGAAAATCACATTATGAACTAGTTGGTAAAATATAGCTTTCAAACGCATTTCCCTATTCTATTTATTTGATAAGTGCATGAGCAGGGTGCCATGATCTAGAAATTGTTGTAAATATGAATGCCATGGAACTGTAGATGTGGACTAGGGGAAATGTTCAATATTGTACATTTCTATCTCTTTTTCGCAACTTGAAAGGTATTTCTCTATAGTGCCTCTTGCTTTGGCTGCTAATTTACAAAGGCCATGACCCTTTATGGCATGAACTAGTTTAAACTCCAAATCATATTCTTATGAGTAGGTCATCCAACTAGCCCTATTCTCACCCAACTCTTGTTGCACAAACAATGTTCTTATTGTTGGATGAGGTGCAAATATAATCATACGAGCTTGTAAAAGATATGGTCTAAAATAATTAACTGCCTTGTATGCCACATATACTTGTTTGTCAATGCTAGGGTAATTTAATTCTAACCGTTGTAGATTGGAACTCATAAAATAGATGGGTCATTCATTTCCTTCAATATCCTTTTGAGTCAACAAATCCACAATCGTCGAATCCAAAGAAAAGGTATAGAGCAAGAAATATTTTCCATAGTCTCACCGAATAAAGCAGGTGCATTATCTATAGCCTGCTTTATTTGAGAGAAAGCGTCCTTTTTTTGTTTATCCTATTTGTATGTTGCATTTTTCTTAATCATATCTTGTATAGGCTTTATTATCTTAGCATAATCAAATATTATTTTCTTAGGAAATTAATTTTCCCTAAGAAATACTGCATGGATTTATTATCCAATGGAAATAAGATCCATGTGATGGCTTTGACCCTCTCAGGATCAATTTTAATTCTGCTCTTAGTAATGTTGTGTCCTAAGACAATCCCCTCTGACACACCAAAGATGCTTTTCTTGGGACTAAGATAAATCCCATATTTTCGACACTGCTCGAATATCTGTTTCATATGACGTATGTGGTTTGATCTTTTCTTGGAAAACACAGTAGCATCATCCAAATAAATGATCTTGCTCTGACCAATAAGGCCATGGAGATTGATTTCCATCGCACTTTGTAAAGTAGCACAAACGTTGATAAGCCCAAATGACATTCTCTTGAAAGAAAATGTTCCTCATTTGGTCTTGAAGGTAGTCTTCAATCTATCTGGTTCTGCTTCTAGCACTTTTTTTTCTTTTTTTTCTTTTTTTTGCTTTTTTTTTCTTTTTTTTGCTTTTTTTTCTTTTTTTTTGCTTTTTTTCTTTTTTTTCTTTTTTTTCTTTTTTTCTTTTTCCTTTTTTTTCTTTTTTCTTTTTTTTTTCTTTTCCTTTTTTTTTTCCTAAATTGGTCTATTTCTATTAATAATACAAAAATTACAGCGAGGTCTTCGCCTTCGAAAATCTTGCCCAATGAAGCGACATTCTGTCAAATATACCTCTTAAGACTGACCAGAAGTTTTCAAACATTGGACCAAAAACCCTGTTAAGAGACTGACTATTCTGGCAAAGCCGCCCACGCAGGGGAAACCGGCTATGAGACTTAGTGACATAAACATAAACGCCTAAGCACAAAAAAGAAAATTCAGACAAACAGTTAATCGTCAAAGACCTGAAGGTGCTTTCCGGAAACCTGTTATTCAGGTGGTTGTTCTTCAATGATACGGCAACCATAATCTTGAGTTTCATCATCCTGCTTCTGGAAGTCTTCGTGGACCTTGGAATCGCCTGCATTGACTTTGCCCTGGCTCCCCAGAGAACCTGTGCCATGGATCTCACTACCGCCAATATCCTCATGCTGCAGATTAGGGACCGGAGGGGAAGACAGAAGATCATTGAGGCCCTTCTCCATAAGCTCGTCCTCCGCCTGAAGATTCTGCTGCACGGAATTAACCTGAATGTCAAGGGTTAAATTGGCTGCCATGGTGACACTGCAGTTTGCGCAAGGAAAGCAGAATTGCACGTTGTGAGAGTGAGCAGGGGGTGAGGATAGAGAAGGCATGGTGTGGGTGAAATCCCTGGCCGAAAGAGAATGCACAGACCTATGACCCCGACCACTCCGTGTATCAGGATAGCGCCTAGCGAAAAACTCAGAAGAGTTGGAAGTCGAGCCAGAGTTGGAAGAGGAAGGCAAGCGGGCTGGCTGTCCACGACTTGCCCCTCTTCTGGATCTCATGCAATGGTGAATACGCGGCATATTGAAAATGGAAAGCTGAGCACAGTGAGAATCTTCAGGGCCGAGGTTGGAAGCACGGGAAACGAAAGACTGCGAAGGTGAATGAGGAGCCAAATCACAAGCTGAATGCCAAATTGGCCAGGAGTTGCAAAGGGGGCTGCAAGTGTAATGGAGACTGGGCTCAAGCTCAAGGCAGCCAACGAGAGCACACCTCTTCCCTACGCCGGACCAGGACCATGGATCAGTGATCGCATTGGAGCAATTAGCCCGTAGAGGAGTAATCGAAATACACCGAGAGTATGGCTTCATGTTTGAAATGCTTTGAATCTGGTTGGAGAGAACACTCTACATTAAAACTTCATTTAAGTTGATCGCTAGTGCGTAAATGCATTGAGAACATGTGTGCTAGTTGGCGGTGGCACCAATCCACACGCAGACCCGCCAAATCTCCTCACACTTCGGCGTACAGAACACATTAAATGCCCGCATCCGGGGGACGAAGGTCTTTTTGCACCAGAAGTGTGAATTCTTGAATGAGCTGATCATGATCCGAACTATGTAATGGTCCAGAGAAAAAAGGCACTTGCTGAGTGACTCCATGGTTAGCCAGACAGTCCGCGACTTTGTTGGCTGAACACCGTATGTGCTTGAAGGTGATGATGCGAGGAACTCTAAGCCAATCTTCGATTTGTTCTAACTTGCTGAGGAGACGCTAGCTCGAAGCAATCTTTGCTGTAGGGGTGCCTGATTGAATTCGTATTGCAGCTTCAATAAGGATTTGGGAATCCCCTTCAATCTCCAAAGGGAAGAGGTCTTCCTGTTCTGCAATGCAAAGGCCATGCCAAAGACCTTCGAGCTCTGCAGCGTTATTGGAGTCCCTGCCAAGAGAGCCAGAGTAGATGTGCTTAACATCGCTGTACTCATCTCGAAAAATGCCTCCAAAACCAGCCGGGCCGGGGTTGCCCTTGGCTGCGCCATCAAAGTTCAACTTGAAAGAGCGAGGGGCAGGCAGAGACCAAGATAGGGGGTAATCTTTATGAATGGAGTGAATGGCCTGGGTCGGAGCAGAGGGAGAGAGTTTTAGGTTCCAACTTTCCCAAATATGACATTCCAGGGGGGAGGATGGCATGTCAGAATCCTGCCAATGCTTGAGGGCCAAAGTTTCTTGGAGGCTCTGCTGAAGATGTAGCCAGAGGATGTCGGGTGGAGTGCTTTGGTGTTTAAAGATTCTTTTGTTGCGCTCCTTCCAAATAATCCAATAGACAAAACCTGGAATGAGAGCCCAAAGTGAATTAAGCAAATGACTTCCATAGGGCTGCGCAGGCCAATTCCGGATGGTGTTGACCGTGTCTCCCATACTTCTGCTAGATCTTCTGTTACATATTTCAGTGTGCTCCCAGATTTGAGACGCCAGTGGGCAAGTATCCAAAAGATGCGGAATTGTTTCAATGTTATTGTTGCAATTGGGACATCTCGAGGGCCCAATTAAGCCTCGTTTTAGTAAATTGTCCCAAGTGAGGATGCGTTGTTGGCTGAGGAGCCATATGAAGGTTGAAATTTTAGGCCATATACCAGGTTGCCAGACATGGTTCCAAAGAGTATCTTTCAGGATCTGCCTGGGGAAAAAAAGCAGCTGGAAAGCTTCTTTGGTGGTGAAGTATCCTTTGGGAGAATATCCCCAGCGCAATTTATCCCTTTGATCACAGACTTTTATTCTTCTGAGTTTTAGTTCTTGATCAATATCCTCAAAAGTTTCTCTTTGCTAATCTTCCTTCCAAGTACCTGTTGAAGTCCATTGCTGAAAGCCTTGATAGGGTTGTGGCTGCCAAAAATGATGTACTTGGGACTGAGCAGTTAGCTGAAGAGTAGCCTGCCAATTTGGTTTGTGAAAGAGAGTGACCAACTTGGGGAGTTGCTGCCAGGAATCTTCCCAGAGTCTCACTGTGGTTCTAGAATGAACTTCCCAAAAGCTATGCGCTTGTATAAAGGCACAGTGCTGCTTAGCTTCATTCCAAATTGAGGACCCAGGGGCAGTAGTGGTGATGCGAATGAGATCCTCCTGGGGACATCCCGGTGTATATTTTGAGTGCCAAAGATAGGCCCAGGGTGTATTAGGTTTAGAAAGCCATTTCCACCATATTCGCGCCCCCATAGTGTTATTTCTTTGAACAGGGTCTCGCAAGCCTAGCCCACCGTCTGATTTTGGAAGGCAGATGTCAGACCATTTCACAAGAGCCCATTTTCTATTAAGACTCGAGGAGCCCCAAAGAAAATTCCTTTGAAGATTGCGGATTTGTTTGAGAACCCATTTAGGAGCTGCCAGAATAGAGAATAGGTATAAAGGCATGGCTTGTAGAATAGATTTGATAAGGATGAGCCTGCTGGCAATGTTGAGCGAGCAATAGGTCCAAGAAGAAAGTCTGGCTTCCATTTTGTCAAGGAGAATTCTCCAGGAAGAGTGTTTAAGGGCTGAGTCAAAGAGGGGAGCTCCTAGATACTTCAAGGGAAGCGAAGTGATCGAAAAGCCTAGGATTCTAGCAATGTTGCGTTGGGTAGTGATGGGAGTATGGAAGAAGAAAAGCTGGGATTTCGAGGCATTGACAGTGGTGCCCAAGGTAGCGGAAAAGAGATCCAGCAGGGACTTGAGGGCTAAGGCCTCTTGAATAGAAGGGTGACCAAAAAGCATATTATCATCCACGAACTGTTGATGAGAAATGGGAGGGAAATCATGAAGAGAGATGCCTTTGATAGTATTGGAGGAGACAACATGATGTATAAGGCGACTGAGACCCTTAGCCATGAGAACAAAAAGAAAAGGGGACAGGGGGTCCCCCTGAATAATTCCTCGAGAGGAGCAGAGAGGCACCAAAGGAGAGCCATTGAGAAGGATGGAAAAGCTAGGTGAAGAGATAAGATTCATGATCCAACGAGTCTAGGTTGCACTGAAACCAAAGGCCAAGAGCATTTGTTTGATGTAATTCCAGCTGAGTTTATCAAATGCTTTAGAAAGATCTAGCTTGAGAATCATACCTGGTTTCTTTAAAAGCTTTAGAGAATGTATCATTTCATGTGTTAGAATGATTCCATCCAAGATCTGATGCCCTTCCACATACCCTGTCTGCTCAGGCGAGATTAGAAGAGGGAGAAGGGGTTTTAGCCTGTTGGCAATGATTTTGGAGATGAGTTTGTAAATCAAATTGCAGAGCGCAATGGGCCTATATTTCTCCGGAGAGCTGGAGTCTTCTTCTTTAGGGATGAGAGCCAGAAAGGTTGTGTTTAGAGAGGGAAGAAGCCAGTGCATTTCTTGTGATTCTTCAACCAACTCCCATACCTCTAATTTGATTAGCTCCCAAAAAGAGTGAAAAAAATTGGCTGTAAATCCATCTGGCCCCGGCGCCTTCCCATCTTTGAGTTGTGCCATGGCTTCCTCCACCTCTTGGGGTGTGACTGGACTGAGTAGCATGCTGTTGTGATCTGCGGTAATTATTTTAGGAATGTGTTGCACGACAGAGTGAATGGCTTGAGTCCTGTCTCCTGGGGGTTCACTTAATATGTTCTGAAAATACTGTTTGAATTCTTGTTCAATCTCTTCATGAACTTCGAGTCTTTCTCCGTGATGATTGTTGACAAAAGCAATATTATTGTGCATTCGTCGTTGAATGGTAGACTTGTGGAATAATTTGGTGTTTTTCTCTCCATCTTTCAGCCATCTAATCCTGGATTTTTGCCTCCACAAGGTTTCTTCTTGTTGTCTTCTTTCTTTGATTTTGATGAGAAGTTCTTGCTCCTGTTGATCGTTAGCTTCTAATCTACCTTCCGAGATGATGTGTTGTTGCAGGTCGCTCATTTTGTGCTCAAGCTCCTTTTGATGGGCAAATATATTACCAAACTGTGAGAAGTTCCAGGTTTTGAGAGTAGTCTTGAGATACTTGAGCTTTTCTTGAAATTGATACATCTTGGCTCCGGCTGGTGGGGAGAAGGAGTGCCATGCTTTAGTTACCGCTTCTTTGAAATTTTGATG
This sequence comes from Pinus albicaulis, assembly GCA_034641835.2. Classification (NCBI taxonomy): domain Eukaryota; kingdom Viridiplantae; phylum Streptophyta; class Pinopsida; order Pinales; family Pinaceae; genus Pinus; species Pinus albicaulis. The sequence continues at coordinate 134,361,578 of CM076578.1, read as the reverse complement.
AGTAAACCAAAATGCTTCGAAGTAGAATGGTCGATTGCTTCTGGAACCAGGACGTGACCACTGTAGCAGAATGTGCCAATGATCAGATCCTGCGTGAGGTAAGATGGAGGATTGGAAATCCCCACCCAGATGGATTGCATTATCAGACATTAAGAAGTGATCTAGCCGTGAGGCAATATGTTAAGTCCCCTTTCTTTTATTGGTCCAAGTGTGTATTCCATTGGAGGTTTGAAGGTCCATAAGCTGATTGTTGCTGATGAAGTCTTTGAAACCAGTGCTTACCTCTTCCAGCCTGGTCCTGCCCCCCAGATTTTTCCTCCAGAGCAGTGATCAGGTTGAAATCGCCCCTGCAGATCCATAAGGGGAACCTTCTGACTGTGTTGAGCTCTGAGAGTGTATTAAGCAGATCCATTTTTGTTTGTGGGTCTTGAGGAAAATACACATTAGTGAGGTGGCCATGTGTGTTGGTCCCCACTAAATTAAAAGTAGTTTGAATAAAGTAATGAGAGGCATGAAAATCATAGAGAGCAAGAACCTGAGGATTCCATATGATGGCGAGACCTCCAGAAGCTCCAGACGCATCCACAGAGACTGAACGAGAGCCGGACCAAGATTTATTCAAGAGCTTTTCTAGAGCATTACTGCTGCATTTGGTCTCCTACAAAAATACAATGGAAGGCTTATCTTGTTGAATCACGTTTTTTAACATTCGATGTTTTGCAGGGCTGTTGAGCCCCCTTACATTCCATGAAATAAGCTTCATGAGGAACAGTGGGGGAGAGTCTTATAGAACTTGGTCAACTTGGGGAACCGCCCGGATTCCACAAGTAATTCTCCGATAATGATTGTCCGCTGCAGATCTGTTTTGTGCCCCCGTTTCTTGGATTCTTTCATGATTTTCTTGCCATCCCAAAGACTCCCAGCTTGAATGCCTAGAGAAGTGCTTTGCTACGCCCTAGATAGGACAACTTCTAGGCTATCTATCTGTCGGGGTGATATGGTGCTGAACTCGCGCTGATGACAGGCCGCTTCCAGACTGAGAATATCCAGATCTCCCAGATCTATACTCTCTAGTTCTTCTTCCATGTGAGACGGCATATTCGGATCTGCATTGTCCTTGCTAGGCTGTGTACTGAGAACTGTGGCGTTGTCGAGATCTATAAGGACATTTTTGAGGGAAGAAACTTTCTCATTGTGGTCTACCGATGTGGAGGCAACAGTAATGGTACTTTCAGGGTTAGGGACCGTAGAGGTGGGAAGCAGAGCTTTGGGAGGGCTAAGCGAATCAGAGGAGGGAGCTTAAGGAGGGACTTCCTCCGAATCAGTCCGATTGGCCAAAACTTCAAAGCTATTGCTCAGATCTGGGTTCTTTGGAGTCTCTAAAGAAGAGGGAGATTTCTTGGATTGCCGTCTTCAACTAGAGACCTTAGTAAAACCTTCTGCGTCTTTGCTGTGCTCAGGGGTGGGGATTTTTTGCTGTTGATTTAGAGGGCAGTCATGGTAAAGGTGACCATGTTCATGACATTTCCTGCAACGGAAAGAAACATGCTCATAGTCAAGGGTCTGAATCCACTCGAAATTGTCATGAAACAGGCTTATTGAGTCCGTGAGAGCCTTAGCCAAGTGCATATAAACACAGATCAGGGCGTAGGAGGTGTAACGCCGCAGTTTAGTTTCCTCTACAACTTTGATGAACTCTCCCAAGTCGTTTCCTATGTCCCTTAGAGTCTCTTCATCCCGGTATTCCTGTGGCAAGGAGTACATATGGATCTAGACTGGTGCCCAGTTGAAGTCCTCTTTGTTTGGGTTAAATCTTTCTTTCCAATCCCGAAGGTAAAGACCTATAGAGTTGAAGAAGTATGGTCCTCCCTCAAAGATGCGAGTTCTATCCTCCAAACAGTTGAAAATCGCTGTAAAGAAGCCTTTGGGGCCAAGCTGCAGGGTAACTTGTCCTTCGGGCCTCCACTTGGAGAGAATCCAACCTTGCAAGGCTTTTTCAGTTGGCCAAAGGCTGATAAACTTTCCAATAAGGGCATGATCCCTAATAAACTGAATGTGCCCATTGATTCGATGGCTAGGAAGCTCTATCTTGATTCTTTCTGCAGTCTTTGGGATGCAGGTAGCAGAGGTCACTTTTTCCTGTTATGTCGTGGCAGAATTCACTTCTATCTTCTTGTATTGAGTGGCTGCAGAGCCTTGAACGTCATCTCCTGAGGCGTTTGCCACAGAAACAGGGATAGATTCCGCCTGTTGAGCCAGGCAAGAACTGTCGATATTGTCTGTAGCGACAGGGGTGTCAGAGGGAAGTTTATTGAAGGGAGGGGGAGTAGAGCCCGCCCCTCCGGAGGCAGGGTTCATGACGGACTATTCAGCAGAGCGACCTATGGATTACAGGCAATGGAACAACGATCGCTGAAGAGTAAGCATCAGAGAGAACGCGCGCAGAGCAGGAACCCTAGCGGAGCCATCCTTCATTAATCATGTCATTCTCTCTTAATATAACCAGAAATATTAATTAAACTATTGTTTAACTAATTATTTCTTGAGGAAAATCAAACAAATGTATATTTATTTAATATTTCCTTATGGGGTTTCCTGTTTAGACCATAAACAACTTAATAAAGGTGGTTTACTAAGTTATTTTTCATAGCGAATGTGAATTTACTCGGGGTAAAATTGGTCTTACTTGGTGTACTTGGGTCCATCTAATAATAATGGATTAGATGACCAAAAAATGGTGTAACAGATTGTCCCCCAGTGTGCGAGCCTTAGGAGCTAATCGTATGACCGAAGTACGTTGTAAGAACTCAATCACTAGACAATACAGGGAAATTCAAAGAGAGAGGATTGCAAGGTAGACCAAAGTGCTAAAGGAACTAGACCCTGAGGAGGTGACTAGCAGGTGTGACAAGTCTTTTTGATGACTAAATACCTACTATAGGTGGCAGGGGAGGCATACCTATGCCCGTCGAAAAAATAGTACAAACAATAAGGCGCCCGGAAAACCGCAGAACACAATAATAAAGCATATGCTAGCATAAACATGAGCCAGATAAATAACACGATAATTAATCCCACATACATATTGTGCTTGGGATAACAGCCAGGACTTGTAAAATAATATCTGAGTACATGAGATATAAATACAACCTAGATGCCCCTGAAAACAAGAAAGGGCTCTGAAAATCTGACTGATACATGCAAACAAAAAGGCGCTGCAAGCGGCTGAGGCTGACATCATCAAATGTATGGAGATGCATCGAAGGCTGGAATGAAGATGTCATCCGAGTGTGTGGGGGGCTACCTGTAGGGCCACCCCCTCATGAGGGTTGAGACATCTCACACACACCCAGGAATCATCGATGTCAGCTGCTGCATCACTGAACCATCAAGTATACGGATCTCGATCATGCTGAAAGGAGCTGGAGCTGAGAAGAAATCAAGTCAGAGGGAATAAGGAGTCCCTTTGCATGATTTGAGGCACCGAACAAAAGTGGAAGCTGGAACCAAGGTACACTGCCCTCTAGACCTGTCTTCTGGAATGAATGAGCTGATGTCGACAGAAGAAGGTCTGCCATAGGTGAGGTAATAAGGGATCCTCAACTAAGGCATGAGAGAAAATAGTGGAGTGACTGACAGACTGACACCAATGATGATGATGAAAAATGGGGGGAAATGAGTAGCAAATGAATGACTTCCCTTGTTGGAGCATAAATAGTGTGGATGACCTGGCAGCGACGGACACAATATCATGAGGGATAGGGGACAGTGGGACTGAAGTCCATAATGAGCGACACAAGAGAGGGACCAAGTAATGAAGGATGGAGGAATATAGCGATGTGCAAAAGGAGTTGGGATAGACTCCATGAAAGAAATGACGACTCAACTTGGATGCTCTAAACAAGGGTGACTCGATGGTGCTGCCACACAGGAAAAATGGGTCAATGGGGACCATAAAGGTATGAGTACAAGATGGTAACTCATGAAGAAAGTCAACATGAGCATGGAAAAGTATGGAGGCAACATGGTGCCCTTGGTACGAGTGTTGCAAGTGAATAAATTCAACTTTGAGGAAGGGTCATGGGAAAAATGTGTCCAGGTGAAGTATCAAATCACTAAAAACTAACATATACCCATTTGAGGGCTCAATGGGAGACGTTTTGGTAAATGGAGCTACGGTTGGATCATATCAGGCGAAAGAAAAAATAGGGGTTTCTCTTTTAATAAGGCATTTCTCCTCCAAATTCTCATTTGCATGTGGAGCTGTGGTGAATGTGAAGAGGAGACAAGGCCCTAAATCTTGCGGCGATCATAGCGGACAAACCGACTGTTGGAATTTGAGATCTATCGGTTGTAGGTAAGAGGCCTAATCCTACTCTTTCATTTCAGTGGATTGAAAGTTCATTTTAGGTACCCGGAGCTCATGAATAGGCCAGGTCGCACTTTTTGGGGTCTGTTCTGTGACCTAGGTAGCAGGTTCTGGGCAGCAAATTGCGACCTGTCCCAAAAAATGACCTGAACAGTGTGACCTATCAGAAAAAAGGGGTTTTCAGTGTTGTTTTTGGCTGATATCTGGGATTTTTATGGTTGAGGGGCATAGGTGCCTCCAAGCATGTTTTGGACATGCCAAAATGTATTTAGAAAAAGGGGAATATAAACACAATTTAATGATGTGGTATGCCATTTGTTTTTGGTATGGTTACGCAGTTTGAGGAAGGAAATATACGATTACCAATCTCTTTTGATACTGCCTACATGAATCAAATGGAATTTAAGTTTCTAGGTTGGCATACATGGTGCTAATACCCCAAAGATAGTATTTGGGATAATGAACTGATTTTCTCCCAGAAAACCTATAGGTGGGTCAAACACAATGTCTATGAGACTGGGTTGCTGATGAAAAATGAAGGAATGATGAGGGGTATCATTCCGAGAGTGATCTTGAATTGATATGGGACTCTAGAAGTTCTTTTAAATGTGGAAGAATAATGGGACTAGAGTCGTCATGACTAGATTCACTAGGAGAGTGTCGAAGAACTGCTTCTCCTGGTCTCTCCAATATGAGTGCCCCCCCTCACCCAAACATTGGGTGTCAATGTAATGGCGACACGGTGCATGTGGTTCGAAGTAAGGGGGGTAGATAAATTCAGGAGTGGTCGCTGCTTCCATAATGTCATCATCGTAATGGAAGATGGGGTGACTGATGGAAGAACGACCACTTGACGTGACGAAACAACCTTACTCCTCATCATGAGAGGAGAGGTTCGTATGCACACCGTCATAAGGGGTAGCTAGAGAGTGAGTAGACAAAGGATCCACTGATGTTGAGACTAGGGAGGGGGCTGAAGGGAGGTCAGGAGAAACATCAGGGGAGGTCTCATTGTGGACTTCCGACCAAGGCCCCGTTATCTCAACATCATAAGGGGAAAATTTAATGGGAGCATCTATGTCCTCGGGTGTTGTCGAAGCAAGATGCGAAAATAAGGGAGCAGGTGACTCATGGCACTCCGCCTCAAATTAGCGTAAGGCTTATAAAGAGGAATGATACTCTTTGAGGCAAGAAAACAGGTGAGTGTAATGGCCATGGAAATCACATAAAGCACAAGGGTGATTTGTGCGCAATGGTTTGAGTTTCAGGATTGAATCGGGTATAGTGACATATACCTCCAGGATATCAGATTCCGGAAACGACTCATTGACCATGGACTTGAGTTGAGGCAATTCTAGGCAAGTATGGGTGGCATGGCTGACACCGTCACACAAAGTACACTGGATGGTACGCTTTGGAGGCCGAGAGGGGGCAAGGTTTGTCGGGGTAGCCTTATCCTTTGATGCTCCCTTGCAAGATTTTCCCTTCTTACCTGAAACGGTCGCAACGGGAAGTGGTTCCTATTGAGGTGAATGAGGCGCTGCTGCAGCGGGAGAAATCATAGGGACCGCTTGAACCAGGGTCAAAGCGAGATAAGGTTTAGGTTTACCAGGCGGGGTAGCGGCTAGAGGATCAAGGTACCAAAAGGTAATCCCAAGGGTCAAGTTAGGAAGAGAGAGGGTGGCCATAACAGGTACTTTGTACACTCCTGGTGGGGGAGCTGGGAACAGTATCTGACCAGAGGGGTAATGACTAGGAGGGACAGCGCCAAGATGGTTGAGGCCAGGAGGAACCATCCCAGGAGGGTAAAGGGGGTCATGAGTACCAACTGAAGATGAAGGGCCAGAAGAAGAAGGTTCAAAAGGTTGATTAGAGGACATCACAAAAATCTGGTAATCGGGGGAACCGGATGAAAGAGATTGAGTGGAAACCTGTCCTTCAGATGGTTGGGTAGCCACAAATCCCTGTTAAGGGAAAGGATCCATAAGCACAGCTGGCTGACTAGGTGCAGGATTGGGAGGAATGGAAGGGATGGATTTTTGTCCTCTCAATGTTTCTTGAGATTCCCATAGCTGTCGCATTTGTGGCAGAAGAGGACAATCATGCGTATAATGACCATAAAAACCGCAAAAAGAAAAAGGCTTGTTCGTACGAAGAGACCTATCCTGCTTGGGCTGAGTATTGTTAGGAGAATTACCTTGATTAGGTCCAGGATTACCAGAGGTAGCTTGATTTTGATTGCCTTTCCTTTTCCTTTTTAAGGTAGGAGGATTATTCATGCCCTGTTGTGCGTACACCTGCCCCGGAGGGGGTGGTGGTTGTTGTTGCAGGGGTTGAGAAGGCAAGGGAGGAGGAGGTTCTAATGCTATAGGAGATGGAGAACCAGGCTGTGGATACAGAAAACAAGGAGGTTGGGTAGCAATGTGGTAAATAGGAGGTTGGGCAAAAGGAGGAGGCATGTCATATCTTGGATACATGCTATCGGGAAGGGGAAAAGTGCCGGAGGAGATGGCCCCTCCCTGAGAGAAACCATAGCCCATGGGAGGTTGAGCATATGGAGTAAAGAGAGCTCCAACGATACCGTCGGTGGCATGATATGCCCCCGGTGCATTGGGCACACCAAGTCTGGGAAGATCAAGTAGGACGGTATAAACATACCCTGACTAAGCGTAGATCAAGTCATATTTTAATGCAATTTGGAGAGCGGCTTCTTCGGTTTGAGGAAATTGCGATGCGACGCCTTTCCCAATAGGCGGCAAGAGAGTCCTAAGAAACCAGTCCATGTAGACATGGTCTTTGAAAGTAGGGGCTCAACATAGGCTCCTTCTTCTCTGCCATTCCTGAACATGTTTGGATAGGCGGGTTACAGATGATTAACAGAAAGAGGTCAAGAGCTCAGTACCAGTGTCGTAACGAAGGGGAAGCTGGAAATAAGACAAAAAAGCCCAGGCCAGAGTCGCAAAGGTGATGTGAGAGGAAGGGGCCTAATCAACATACCACTTAGAAGCTTCACCTGTAAGTGTTCATTGGAACAACTTAAAACGAACAGAGTCATCGGTAATGGAATTAGACGAACACCACATGTGGAAAGATCGAATATGACTTGAAGGATCTTCTCTAGCAAGACCTTCAAAATTTGGGATTTCTAAAGGGAGATTTGTTGGCATAGCAGGCCACTTAGCGTCATGGTGTATAGGGTCGTTTATCAATTGGTCGAAATTGGGGAGGCTGAGGCCTGCCATGAAAGGGAGCAAGGGTGCAGCTAGGGTAGTGTCCATTGCGGTCCCACTAGTGGTATTCTCGGCGAGAGGGACGAGGTTACTACCGGTGTTAGGTCCTACACCAGACATGGTGAAGGTGACAGGGGGAGAACCGAAGGCAGAGCAAGAAGGAGAACCCAAAGGACCAGAAGAAGAGTCGAAGTGCGGACTCGATTGAGGACTTATTCGAATCCTCTGTGGAGGAGTAAGTCTCCCTCCTGGAAACTGAGGATGAAGGCCAAGAAGTCTATGGGATGAACGCCTTGGTGGTGCAATGGTGACGACAAAAACACGGCACAATGGAAAAAGAGACCGACAAGGGCAAGGAGGTGCAGGATCAACTGATTACAATGTTGAAACAAGGGTAGAGAGGTGCGGGATCAATTGATTTCAATGTTTTAGAGTCTTTTCTTGGTAGTGTTAACCAAGCCCTTTTTCACTTAGGGTGTGTGTGTAAAAGTGTGTAAATATTAATTTTTAAACCCAAACATTTGTAGAGAAAATAAAAACTGTGTTGTAGAGCTGTGAATAAACCTGTAAATGACAGTATATAGGCCTGCAAAAAAGAAAATAAACAGCTAACAATGCAATAATATAATCCCAAGGAGGTGGGTCTCTCAAAAATTAGTCTATAGGTGAGAAAAAAACTAATCTAAACACACTAAAAAAAGGGGCTAATAGATCTTGGGTCAAGAGGGACAGAGATCTAAAATACAAAATCTGCTGGAAAGGGGTGCATAAAACAGCAACAAATCAGAGGAAAATTGTTGTAAAAAGAGATGGCAAAAGGCTATCTCCAGGAGGAGAGCGGAGTGCCCCCTAATGGAAAACCCAAACAAAGATAAATGGGAATATTTGGATGGATAACAAGCCGATTTGAAGTGGATCTGAAGATGAGGGATCAGATCTGAAAAAATGGCTGAAGACTCTGAAATTTCAGACAACCTGCAACAACAAACACTCTTCCACAAAAAAAGAAGTAGAGGTGCTAAAACCCTAGAGGGCTAGGTTCCCACTTAGTTGGTGAAAAAAAATGAGTACGAGTCCAAAATAGGCAGAGACGGAGGTCGGACAACCTTGAACGAGAGGCTCGGCCAAAACCCGGAAAACTTTCGGAAAAATCACGGAGAAAGTATAGGTTGCGATTTTGCTTTAGATTAGTGAGAGGTCACTTTTTGGGCGCAAAGTGCACCACGGAGTCCAGGATCACAAGTTTTGGGTGAAAAGTGCAACTTTGCACTTGACACTCTTAGCGACGAGTTTTAGAAAAAAATTGTCGTCTCGGTGCGGCTAATGTCTGTCACCTGCGCAATGGGTCTAAAAACGTGCTGAAGTTAGAATTTTTATCGTTTTAGGGTTTTATGGGTTAAAAACAAGATCAAGGCTAAGAAAAACAAGGAGCTAAAGAGAAATCCTAGGGTTTGAAGTAGCTAGATATGCAAGGATCAGAAAAATGACAATGGTCATAATGGTAAACCCATGTGGAGTTGCCAATTGTTAGTATGAATTTTGATTTGAAGTGTACGAAAAAAATACCACTTTAGCTACGCATAACTTATAGCCCTAACAATAGAAATGACTGCTAATATCTTCAGATATGCAATTAGATGATCAAGACAAAATGCTACAAAAATCTAGATCTATGCATTAGAAGACATTAAACAGTAGAAAAATAAGATTTACTCCATAGATCCAATAGACAAGACAAGAATATATCCAATGAAATTTTTATTAATGGGCACCTGGGAGGAAAACACAAGAGAGTGTTCCCTGTTCTCCTCAATGGGATGGGTTCTTGTAAGTCCTCAGCACTTCAGATTTAGAATTCCTCTCTCTTGATGGTATAGAAAACCCAGACAAAAATGGAAAAATATGGCTATGATAGTGGATCAATAGCCAGACCAAGAGCTGAGATCTAGAGTGATCTTTAGGCAACAACAGGTGACAAATGAATGGGAAAACCCTTCTATTTATTAAAAAAAAAATATTGAGTTAGTCTAGATATTGGTGCATAATTAAAATATTATTAACCGGATCAAGATCCAACTTTTATGGGATATTTTATTATATTTGTTGAAGGGTAAAGGAATTTGACTTGGAGTCACGTCCATTTATTTGTAAATAATAAATAAATAAATGATTTATTTATCATTTTAAGGATGTGATTAAGTAATAATAAATAAATAAATGATTTATTTATTATCTTAAGGATATGGTTGAGTAATAATCAAATAAATAATGATTTATTTAATTATTTAAGGGTGAGTTAGTCATATTTAACAAAGAATATTATTTAAATAATATTTAAACAATTATTCTTAGAAAATAATAAGATAAATAATGATTTATCTAGTTAATTTCCTTGTTTTGGGTTAAATATAACCACAAATATTAATTAAACTATTGTTTAACTAATTATTTCTTGAGGAAAATCAAACAAATGTATATTTATTTAATATTTCCTTATGGGGTTTCCTGTTTAGACCATAAACAACTTAATAAAGGTGGTTTACTAAGGTATTTTTTTATAGTGAATGCAATTTTAGTTGGGGTAAAATTGGTCTTACTTGGTGTACGTAGGTCCATCTAATAACAATGGATTAGATGACCAAAAAATGGTGTAACACCATAGCCCAATGGTTTGATGACCTCTCATTCCACCTATCCTACTTAATCATCTTACCCAACCAAACAAACAACAAACCCTACACTTAACAACTAGCCTAAAATCAACCATATAAAGAAAACAAGTTCATATCCTTTGCAAACAATAGAGAGAGCCCTCTCTGAGTCCAGGAAGGCTATGTCCTAGGACTCCAAAGACTGGTATGATGTTACCCTGTGCATTTGGTCTACCAATTTGCTAAATCACGGGACACTAACATAATGGCAATCATGATGGGACCTCTGAGTATATAGTTGCCTGAATACCTCTTAAGACTCTTTAGACCCTCAGTTTGACTTAGAAAACCTAGTGAATCTGCCACCTCTTTGCCACACTAACATAATGGTGATCACAGTGGGACCTCTGAGTCAGTGACAATCTAAGTATCCCTTAGGACTTCAGAAACCCTTATCAAATCATAGAGAACTCAAACTGTCAGCCAAAGAATAGAATCTGGTTGTTTCACCATCTTAGAAAAATGATGACTCAGCTGTAGGATACTCATACAAACCTTAGGGCTACATAAAGGAACTCATAAAACCCAAAAAACATCCCTATATTGGTTTTTGTCAATATTGGTGGTGGACCATAGACACATATCTTCAAAACAAATAAAAACATCCACCTGGAGACTCCAGTAGCCTCCAGTAGGCCTATTACTCCACTAGTTCTTATAAACTCCCTTGGGAATGCATTAAGAAATCCCAACCATGCTGATGGTGGACAGAAAATTTGAAATCATCCACCTGACGACTCCACAACTCTCAATAGACCTAAAGACTCCACTGGTAGATAACTCTAGACTGGTTGAAAATATTCACTGACCCTTTCTAATTTACAAACATGGATCCAATGATACAAAGGAGATATACTGCAATGAGTAGATATCATATCCCTGGATTCCCACACAAAATGCCTGAAATAAATTGGATAAAAAACATACCTATATTTCAATATGAAAAAGTTGATGACCCCTTGTTACATCTAATCAAATTTCATATACACATATGGAGGTAAAAGGTTGAACGGCACAAGGAATGCCTCATGAAAATGTTTATGGCAACATTAGAAGGTAAGGCAAGAAATTGGTATGAATGGCTAGAACCTGGTATCTTGTTTTCTTTGAGGGATTTCCATAAGGTATTTTATAAACACTATATAGAGTATTTTCCATCTCTATCATTAGCTGAAAATTGTTGTGATCAATCTGAAGATCTCATACAACACCTTGTAAATATCGATGAAGATTTAGGAAATTGGCATCATGAGTATCTATTAGAGGAGATTCACACATTTCATACTCAAGATAGCTATCAAGATAGCCAAGAAGAATTGATTGAGGATGAAATCCGTCAATAAGTAAGACAAGATCCACAAGATCTCTCTAAAAAAACCGAAACAAATGACAATCCATCTGCCCTTTTGTGTAAAGTGCAAGAGGACATTTAGCCACAAGATCAACCTCCACAAAAGAAAGAAAACAATTTTTTCCCAATCCAAAGAAAGCAGAAAATGCCTCGTCTTTTGACTGAAGAGGAAATAAACAAGATGCTAAACATGCAGCCAGCCTCTAAACCTTCATGTGAACAAAGAATTTATCTTCCTTCTCCTATTAATCCCATCTACCATAAATCAGAAAGTGAACTTGTAGATCAATTCAAAGAAGAACACACTGATAATCCAATACGTTTGATTGGTGACATTATTGATATTGATGATTTTGCAAAGTTTGATCAATCTAATGATGGTGTTATTTGAATAAAAGCTAACCTTGTAGAGCCATCAGCAGTTGGTTTGTGGGAGGAAGATATGCTTCATCAACTTGGAAACAATAGTCAACCAATACATAACATCTATGAAATTGATGAGGAAAGCCTTGAAATTTTAGAATCTTTCAGTTTTGATGGTGAGGTTTGTTGGGGTCCCTGTGATTTGGCAGATTGGCATACCAAATGACAAGGCAACATCAGAACCACTTTGGAATCATAGGATCTAGCCCTCCTGGATTCAGAGAGGGATCTCTCTATTAGTGTCTTTAGAATGATATATCTTTATGCTTAATTATGATATTAGGCTAGTTATGAAGTACAAGGGGTTTTTTTGTTTGTTTTGGTTGGGTAGGATATCATCAAAATAAAGGAAGTCTTTTGAAGGGTGAAGGTGCAAGTAAGTTGAAAAAATGGTTCAGATGATAGGATAGGTAAGAGACAGTATCAATCCATTGGGCTATGGAGTCACAATAGGATTTAATGCAACAACAAGTTTCAAGAGTGGTCCATGGGGCAAGTCATCTATATCAAAGGATCTCTTTAAGTTGATTTTGTGGTATGGAATATTAAGAAGTATGATGAAAGGAGCAAACATATAAGAGAACAAAGGGCAGCCTAAGACAAGGTAAGGACTTTGAACCTATCCTTCTTTCGGCATACTCTCAAGGGAAACATTTAAGATAACATAAAAAGTAACCTAAGATCAGGTAAGGACTTTGAACCTATCCTTCTTTCGGCATAATTTCAAGGGATCTTTTCAAAGCAGTTGTTGGAGGAAAAATTAGAGTACATGGCTAACCATAGACTTCCCTACTTCCTAACTCTACTTAGAAAACCTTTCAAGAACATTCAAGAATAGAATATCAAGTTTTACTCCACAAGACATGGCCTCACCAACGTTCCTTAACTGGTTATACTCTATTGAAATCATTCCCAAAGCAACAATTAGAAGAAAACATAGAGATAAAGCTTATTAGTGAGAAATAGGGTACTTTGCAGTAAATTCTATTCTATATTTCCTGTTATTTATCAGAGAAAGTGGAGAGTATGAAAACATAAGAAAAACAACAATTACAGTAAGAAAAACATCACCATTGACATAGATCAGGATCCCATAAATCAGCTTGTATATTTGATGTTCAAACCAGTTACAATCTTCAAGTCTAGTAGGTCTTTACAGCTTCAAACTTCTCTTCTCAGCCTATATTTCTTCAATTACTAACAGAGCTTCAGTAGCCTCAACAACTATTTACATTCAATAAGTATTCAACCAACAACAACAATGTCTCTTTGTGAAGTATTTATAGAAGAATGAGGAGGTGGAGTGAAAGAGAAGGTTATTTGATCACTTAATACAGAGTAAATGCTTCTTGGCCTTTGGAAAGCCTTATGGAGAAGATTTCATATGTTTAACTCCGTTTTAATCAATTTTACATTAACTTCGGCTGCGTTTTTTGACTTTGAAGCCTTTTAGTAGGCTGGAAATTACTTTCGAGCTACTTTTTATAAACATCTCTGACTATGCATTAAGTTTGTATGATTTTGAGTAAATAAGCCTGTAGGTGGCACTTTTTTGGTTTCTGGGGGATTTATTGCTTCAATGATCTAGCATTCTGAAGCATTATTTTGCTGATCTATTTGGATTTGTTACTTTAAACATTGATTTTAGCCTTTGATTTTCTTTGTCTTTTACTGCGCTTTATCCCTAATCTGCACGGTTTAAGTCTTTTAATCTTGGGGCTTTTGACTTTAACCTTTAACTTTAAATCTCTTTACACTGATCTTCACTATTTTGTTCGATTTGATGTACAGGTAGCTTTGGCATGTTGGAGGGTTTCTTTATCCCTTTTCTGCATTTGATTAGGCCTCTGAGGATCGTCACCCTCGGCCTCTATCACCTTTAGTGACTATGGGACGACTTTTATGCTACGAAACCACCATTAAACCTGCAACCAAACAAAAACTTGTTATAAAAACCTGCATCATGCAGATTCAAATGCTTCAGAGGCGATGATGGAGGAGCAATGTAGAGGAGGATGAATGCAGCAGAGGTGGAAAACCCATGGCGGAAGGCGGAAACAAGGTTTAATTCGAATTATGGCATGAAAAAATGATAGGTGGTTTCGCAGAAAACCGGAGGAGGTTTTCACGCGGGGTCGAGGTGGTAAGTGGTTTAGGGCTAAATGAATGCGATACGGGTTATCGCTCGACACATAACTCTGAAAAACTACCCATTTCGCGTTGAAAATGCACGGTGGGAAGGTTTTGTGAGGATGGGTGCGAAGGCAGGTCTAGACCGTTGGATTGGGGAAATGGACGGTCAGGATTAAATAGAGGAAGTGGACTTGGTAGGGGACAGACAAGAGGGAGGATGGAGATGCGAAAGAGTACAAGCCGTCCGATCTAGGGAGAGTTTAATCAACGGCGGAGGAAGAGCAGTGGGACCAGTGGATGACGTCAGCTAAAATGGCGTGTAGTGGAAAGATATTGGGTGGAATTTAAAATAGGGGATCAATGGGAGCTGTCGGATCATGCAGATCAATGTTTGAGATTAACTTCGGCAGATCAGCAATCGGCGGAGCAGAGTTCTGGGAGGGAGAACTAGAAAGTTGTGATGTGTCGATGGAATGATGAGGTGCGATGCAATGGAGAAGGCGAAGTGCGAGAGTCGTCGATCTAAAACAAGATCAACGGTGGATATGCGATCGGGGTTTTGCATATCGTTGGAGACAAGGTTTTGGGAATGAGGAATTTTGAATCGTTGAAGAGCGAGAAAATGAAGGTTTCTTGAGGATTTTTGGAGTTTTCGATAGGGGAAAAAGGGCTTTAAACCAAGTAAAAGAAGATTTACAAGGTTTTAAAGGGATTTCATGAGGAAATGGAGGAATAATGGAGGGAAAAATGGAATTTTAGGAGGGAAATGATGGAGAAGAGATTTTTGAAATAGTCCTTGTATATCAGCAAGCTTCTTTGAGGATTTTGAGTGCAAAGATCAAAGAGGCGGATTTTTGAAGGATAAGGAACACAAAGAGGCTTCAAGAAGTCATAGATTTTGCATGAAATTTGTTTCTTGAAGACTAATAGAATTGTTTTAGCCATCATAGTATATGAAAAATTTATAGATGGCTAATAGTGGCTCCACTTGGGGATGGCAGCTCCATGGAGGTGTCAAGAACCTCAGAGATAAATCTCTGGAAAGTAGAAAAATGTCCTACACTTTGACAATCCTCTTTCTTATTTGATCATGCTGCTTGAAAAGATGATCAACATTACATCATAAAAAATCAATTTCTCCCAAACAACTACCTACACAGCCTACTTGTCCTAACATTTTTTCTTTATAAGGTGCACTTGGACTTGCAAAACTTTTACATCAACATTTTATTATTTTATTGAAAGCAGGAAACTAATCTAAATATACCCTTATAACTTTTGTTAGTAACCTATAAATATAGGATTCATAATTTTGACTTGACTAATGGTAGTCTTGTAAATATGTAAAAACTTTGTTTTCTGCAAGTTATTTTCCCATATTTTGTAAAAAATCAAAAAATCAAAAAGAGGGTAAATAGTCCTAAAAGAAAAATCAAAGGACTTAGAAAAAATAATATACCCCAAAAGAAAAAAGATGAATCAAACATGACAGTGCACAAGTCTAAATGCCACTACTATTACTTTTGTAGTTGATTATGGCAGAGTGTTAATAAATGCCATAATCTGTGATGAGTTGAATAATTTAATCTTGACTCGTCATCTTTCAATTTAAAATGTTGTAGATAGAGAATAAATAATTTTCATACAGTATAATCATGACCATTCATTAATTAGGTAGAGAATAAAAGAATCTGACAGTTTAATCTGGATTCTTGGATGCAATAAGTGTAGAATTACATAGTTTACTTATTTCAAAAAAAGGAAAAAATGTTGTAAGGTTGCTAGTTCAAATGCACTTCATTAAAATAGAAGGAAAAAATGTTAGAAGATAACAATTGGGTAGGTAGAAGAAGGTGGGAGACATCATTGTAAATATATTTCACCAGACTATAAATAACTAATTTCCCCTCCCCATAGCAATTTGATATTCTAGACTGTCAGTCAAAGAGGCTCAAGGCATTTCCTTGACTTCTGTTGGGACCGGACCCAAGGCTCAGAGATTGATTAGTTGAAAATGTTAAGTTTCTATATTAATCCCAGAAATTTTCATCATTTACCCCTTCATGCACTCATCACCATTTAACTTCATAAGTGGGAAATCTTTTCTTACTTAAATGTTACATAAATATCCATTTGATTAACTTCCCCCATTTTACAAAACATAAAACCCTCAAAAGCATGATATACTAAGTAAAAAGTGAACGAGTTATGATAATGAAGCTTTACTCTTATTTTCACTTTCCTTAGTTTTATTTATGACATTTGAGTATTCATTGTCCCTTTTCATATTAACACTTAACATATTTTATTAAATCCCTATCAAAATATCCCTAGTCATATTAATATAACTACTTTTTATTTAATAAGCCAAAAACCCCCTTATTATATCCTTTTTTGTCAAATATATTAAACACATGTTGAAAAACATCCTGAAATTATCCTTTTGACACAAAACTACCCATAAAAAATATTCCCACTCCCCTATAGTTTTAGAACTTGAAATAAATCTAAAACTATATAATATAATAAAATACAAAGGAAAAATTGTCGGAAGGTGATGTATCAAAAGAAAAATAAAAAGCCTTTACTGAAGCTTTATGTATTGTCTTTTAAACCAAAAGATCTGCATAATACACTCACCTTTCCTCTCGTACAAGCTTATCCCAAGGTTAACGTTTTAATCTCATCCATTTCCCTTGATATATATCCCCTTACCACAGATCCCACCTTGGTTAAACATTTATAACCCGCCCCATTCTATGTATAAACTCATTTTATGCATAAGACTCCATCAAAAATTATACACGCCCTCGTAGTCATTCCCAACCCTTCAATCATTTCTATAATCCTAATCCAACGATCTACATTGAGCGCAATCATTGGGCCTCATGCCCCACCATTCCCTATCGCATTAAAACATGACCGTCGATCTTCTCTTATCAAATCGACGGCTAATATTGAACATGGGTCCCACCTTTCCATACCCCTGCAGCTTCCCGATGCATCTCAGCTGTTCACATCGCTCAGTGAAATCCGATGGTGCAGATCTCATATCGCATTACAAAAGTGATCAGGCGAAGTTGGCAAAAAAATTTGCGGCAAAAGTTGTTTCTCGATACCACCCTCTGCTACGTGTCTTATTTTTATTGGATCGCATTGCAAAAGTGAAAAACCATTTACCGCCCAGGAGCAATGTGATAACCACTAATGGTTTTTCCCTCAAATACATAAACCGCTTTCGCCATTAATATCAACTTGTAATAAATATCATGTGTATTGATAAAACTTAAGGTTTCAACCTTAGTTTTTATTGTTTGCATGCATTTAAGCTTTCTCCCTCTCAGAAATTACTCACAGACACCATTTCAAAGTGTTTTCGAACTAGTTCATAATTCTAAAATCCATTTCCCCTCTTAAATTCACCTCCGAATGCTCTCAGTACCTTCTACCAAACAGCTGCAACCAGTTTGAAGACTGGTGCAACCTCGAAACCCTCTTCGACCACAACCATACCTATTCAAGGTATTTCTCATAATCCAACCTACAAAATTTCAAATTTCAAAGGAAAAAATTGAAACCCATTGAATATATAAGCCAAAAATACTCCTTTGAATGTACTCAAACCTTGAAGAAACAGGGGAAACCCTGTCAAAATTTTCCTAGAATTTGTCACTTCCGCCTTAAGAGTTTTGACCATCAAAAAACTATTTCCACAGTTAAAATAGCTTTGAATTACTAAAAAATCCATCAAAATCCCTTTCCAACCTTCTGCACATTGCAAATCTTCATTTTCCTCATAAAACCCTCCCCCAGATTCTGAATTCTTCGCCAAAATCATCTTAATTGACCTTATGTTTCCAAAAAGAGCTGAGAAAACAGTCTAATCATGCTCAATTTCATTCAAAATGACAAAAAAGCAGGTCACCCCTAGGACTGGAGGTCCCAAACCTCATAAGCCTACCTCCAGCAAGCTTCCAAACTCCAAACCTTCCAAAATTGGTAAACCTACTCCTGTCCTAACTGTATACTCTACTGAGGTAGTCAGACCATTGCAGCCACTTGTCACCTCTGAAGAGAACAATCCCTTGATTGACTTAGACTATAGAATTGATGGTGCTACCTTAGAATTTGATCTACTTGAAGTACATAGATGGTGTCAGGAAAAATTTGAGAAAAAAGTGGCAAATGATATACCTGTATGGGACTCCAACTTGCCTAAATATGTTGTTCCCATCACCCACCAAGTTCAAGATTTCATTAGGTTGTGTCAGTTGCACTATATTCCTGACCAGAGATTCATGGTAAATAAAGATAGTGAGGTCCCGTTTTACATAACTCCTGAAGCCATAAATGATATGCTCCAACTAAGCCATGATCCACAAGCAGTATCATTATCAATTGAAGATTTGACTCAGATGTATTTAGACCTGTATTTCCCTAAGAAGTTTGAGATCCTTCAAAATTTCATGCCTAATCATGTCAACCTTCCTAAGGTAAATCCACCTTATGATACTTTTGATTTCCCTGAGGGCTCTAGACAAATCATTTCCATGCTGTCATTCATTCTAGGTTATGCTAATGATGAATTTACAGATGCCTCCATTCTAGGTTTCCTCTCTACTTTGTCTCTAGGACAACATCCAGAATTGATCTTTAACTTTTCCAAATTCATTACTGATAATATGCATTATCAGTTAATAAAATTACCTGATTAAGGAGTGTTCATATATACATCATATCTGTTACATCTCTTCCTATTTTCTTAGGCAGATAATTTTCCAATTTCATTACAGAAGATGGATGTGGAGGGTAAACCTCTTTCAATGATATTCTGGACTTCTCTTCTTAGGAAAAACAACAGTGAGTACAGCTTCAGGGACTTCAATGATTTGTTTATCAGACCTGCCATGAGTTTGTTGAACAAAGCAGAGCCACTAAGGATCAATGAAGAAGTCAAAAGAATTTTACAGTTGTCTGAAAACTGTAAAGTTGGAGACTGGTATTTGTGTAAAAATCACACAGAAATCAGAATATATGGTGCACTCCTGGCTCCTTACAAATTACCAAAGTTTCTAACTACCAAGATTTTTTCTTTGGAATACTTAATGCAGATTTTGAATGCAGATGCAGTGAACTTCATAGCCTCCAAAAAGAAAGCACAATTCAAGTTAAAAAGTCAAATTGGCTCCTTCATAGTCAACAACAGAGATGCTTTGAAAGAGATAATCAATAAATTATCAGCATTCAAGTTCCAAGAAAGTTTTTACTGGAACTATGACCCTCAAGGTATTTTGAGTAATCTCAGGGTCAAATGTAAGTTAACCCCCTTCCTCCACGAGTCAAAGCCACTAATTGAAAAATATGCCAATCACATGGAATGGGTTGCAAACACTTTAATTGATGATATTTAGGAGATGCAAACAGATAGCCTGCAAGAAAATCAGATGGACAGTACACAAGTGGTTACTGTTGGCCAACAAGTAGAGGTATCTAATAAAAGGCTTAGAAAATAAGAAGGCTATTTGGAAGAAACAATTATTGAAAATAAATTTAAAACAGTCTACAGTAAGAAGGCTAGAATGACTACTATAGAAGAAGGAGTCATAGATGTAGATGATAATAATGGTCAGCAAACAGATGATGAGGCCACAATGATTGTTAATGAAACACTTAGAGAAATTCAGAATGAGCAGGTACTATCACAGGGAAAAGGCAAAGAAATTATTGAAGTAGAGATAAATACAGAAGCTCCCTCTTCCTCTAAAGTAGCAGAAGAAACTGATTCTAACATTTAGAAAAGGTTCAAGAAGATTAGAGAAAAAAATGAGGAAATTAAGAATGAGATTTATTCTAAACCTCTGAAGGAAAAACCAGGAGATAAAGACAGACTTGTGACAACCTTTGATTACTCAAAAAATAAAATGATCATGTCTTTTCTCCAGCTAGTAGTTATAGATCCAAAGTCAGCCACAGATTATAGGAAAACAGAGTTTGAAGTGAATGCTGATACCATACATGAACTTGACCAGATAGAATTTCATAGAAGTGCTTCAGAGATGCTATATTCAAAGGTAGTTAGCAAAACCATGAGTGCTACCATGCTTCAAAATATTGTATCTAATTTGCAAACTCAAATGAAATTAGATAAAGCATCTCTACATGCTAAGGATTTGAGGATCAAGTCCGTAGAAGATTTGGTGATAGAAACTAGAGTGGATCCCTCCAATACTGAAGTTGCTAAAAAATTGATAAAGTGAAAGAATGAAGATATTGCGGCGTTGAGAAAGAAACTCAAATTGCCACAAAGTGAGCATCCACAGGCAAAAGAAATTCTTCAAGAAAAGACAGAAAAGGATGAAACTATGCAGCTAGTTTTGAAGATGACAGCTCAGATTAAAGAGATGGAAAATCAAATAGAATATCTAATGAAAGAAAATGAAACATTGAAGAAAGCTCATGAATTCTCCATTCCCATAGTTATTCCAACTGTAAGTACAGTTGTTCCCTCTACATTGGCAGAACATTTGGCACCGAAAGGAGTATTGGCAATTGCATTGTCAATTACTTCTAAAGATATCTCTTCTATTTCATCATCTACATCACAGGTAAATCAAACAGGTGAAACAACTGCCATAGTCAAGGCTATGGAAGACATGTCCTTAAAAGATAAAGAGATAATCAACTTGAAAGGCATCATCCGAAATCTTGAAACATCTAATAGAGATGCATTAATTACATCCAAAGGACATGAGTAGAGAGCCAACAGATTGCAGGAACAGGTAAATATTCTACAACAACAGGTTAATCTCACTAAACAGGTATCTTATATCAAGAATTATCTTTGGAACAACATCATTGAAGGCATACATTTACAATGGCCTTCAATCCAATTTATTTATGAACAAAAGGAGTTACTCAAAGTAGCACAAATAGAAATTCAAAAGACAAAAGAATAACTGGCTGACAAACCTACTCAAGCTTTGAAGCTTATTACATTTATGAATAGAAAACACAGAGAGGAGCTTGAAGAGATAAAAATTCAGGATAGAACTGAAAGCATACTACAAATCAAGAAAGTCTTGAATAAGAGAAATATTATGAATAATTTGGAGGACAAATGTAAAGACATGAACTTGGCAATCACAAGATTTTAGGCCAAATACACAGTACTAACACAAGTAGGCCTTCCAGAAATTCATGCTTTGAATGAAAAGTTAATGGCACAGAAGGATTATGACAACAAAATCAGGACCTATGCCAAAGATCAATTCAGTAAACCTTTACCACAAGGGTCTCCAACTGGTAAAGTTATTTTGGAATATTTTGAGAACTTGTTCTTTCTACAAACTGAGATCAAACATATTTTCATTGTTAAGCCCAATTTTTCTAATTATATAGAGGCAGATGAAAGCTACAGGAAATTGAAGAATATGAGAATTCCCAATGCATAACAATGGCAGCAATTCACTAACTTAATATAAAGATTTGCAGTCAAATGCATCAGGGTAAGGAGTAGAGTCAAAGAGTATCAGTCAAAATGCCTCTTACTACAGATTATTCCTTATTTTACAACAGTAAAGCAGTAAAAGAAACAACGTAAAGAGTATCAGTGATAAAAGCACAAGTTAAAGGATGTGAAATGGAAAGAGTGTCTTTCAAGTTATATTCAAAAGATCTTTTTCCAAAATGCCAGCAAGCATTTCCAACAGCTACAACCCAACAACAAGTTAAGATAATTGGTCCTATTTTTTATTGATAAGAGGACAACTTGCTAGTTTGTTTTGTAGCTATCCCTCTTTCTATATAGTAAACTTTATTTTTGCCTAGAGATATTCCTACATGTCTCTAAGATATTTTGTAATAATTTTTGTATAAATACTTCTCTTTTTGAAGTATTAAGGGTGGAATAAAATATGTCAATACTACTATAGACAATTTGCTGGATATATTGAAGTTTGTGTGAGTCAATTTGTAAAGCAGCAGACTAGAACTAAGACTAAAAGACATCATAATTCAGGATTCTTGTGTTGATCAGATAAGTCAAGTACTTTCTTGTTTTCACTGTTTATCTTTCAAAAGTTCCATACATACATTTGAATGTTTTCTATATTTAATGATTGACTAGGAAAGCTTAAACATGATTAGTGTTAAAAAACTCCCTGTTTTTTACTAGTTATTCATTGTTATGTTTTCTGCTGATAACCGGACTTAAGAATTCTTAAATTCTCTTAGTCCCTGTTTGACCCCTTTCTTTCATCTTCATTTATGTAACTTAAGGATTCTTAATTTCCCTTTTGTTTGGATTTCACCCATTTCATCAAAAAAGCCTATTCAAAACCCTTTGAAGGTCATCTACCCTGCCCTTAGTACATTTGATCTTTTGACCTTATTTCCTAGCTCTGCTTGCCAATAAGTTGACTCCATAGCCCAATGGTCTGGTAGATCCCTCTGTGGTTTACCTTGAAGTACCTTTTATTCTGACCAAACTTTCAAAACAAACCAATTGTCCAATCATACCTAGCCTAAAATCTTACAACTAGAATCAAGCTAAATCTTGAGGAGAGATCCCTCTCTGGAATTTAGGAAGGCTAGATCCTGCATTTCAAAAGAGGTTCTTGGTTACCCCTGGTTTTCTTCAACTATAAATCAAAATTCCACGTCTTGAGAATTACTAGGGTGATAACACACTGGCAACCATACTTGGGAACTAACCACTCTCCATTTTTAAGTTTAAACTTACAGGAAGATTTTTAAAACATATCTTTTCTACTTTAAGGTTAAGTTTAAAGGTTGTGGGTATTTATGCAATAATAATTATGGCTCCAAATAAAGTCTATTATACTAGATCCAACCCTGATCCCACCCTTGAAGATATAGTAGACAATCCGGACTAGATAGGAAAAAAGAAAAAACAAACTGTTAGTTAAGAAACTGAAGTACCCCTGAGAAAGGCTAATTCTTTACGCAAAGAATTAGTAAGCTTATCAGATATTGAATTTTATTTACAGTTTGAAAAATCATTATTTAGAACTAAGTCTGAAACGGATTTAAAGGAAACCGTTATAGATCCTGTTTTTACTTCCTTTGTGAAAGAGAAACAACAAGTTATTTCAGCACCTATAAAATCAGACAAAACTAAAATTCAAAGTCCAGTAGAAAGGGTAAGTGTTACACGAATTAAGGACGTTGATGAAGCTATTAAGTTAGCTAATTTCTTGTCCCAATTTAAACCTCCAGTTTCTCAACTAAACACCACAGTTTTTCCAGCTACAGATTCTACTCTATATGCTGCGGCTTCATTTACAGACTCCACTGTCAGTTCACCCCCAAAGCCTGTTAGTCCTAAGTTGCCTTTGTAGCCTAGGATCATATATTCATCATATCCTCAATCCACCGTCAGCTCATCCACATAATCATTCATCCCTGAGCTGCCCTTACAGCCTAAAGTAGTATATCCATCATTTACTCAGTCCACTACAATCACTACCACTACACCCACTAGCTTCATAAGCACTTCATCTATATTCCCTAGCCATACCACTTATTTTTCATCCCCTTTTCCAAGCTCTTCAAGTACAGCCTTCAGCACATCTACTGTTGTAACTAGCACTACCCCTACCACTACTACTGTACCTCCTAGTTTAGCAAAAATCCAAGCCATGGCAGCTAGATATGCTCCCCTGGTCTTACCTCAAAATCTCCATGACATGCCCCAAAATTATCAAAAGGACATCCCATTATTTGACAATTGTTCACAAATTACTGCACAACAACATATCACTAGAATGAATGATTTTTGGGAAATTTATGTGATAGACGAGTCTGATGTCCGAATGAGGTTGTTTGCACAAAGCTTAACTGGAGAAGTAAAAACATGGTTCAGAAATCTAGGTGTTGGTAGTATAGTAGACTTAGCTACCTTTCATAGAGCTTTCCTAAATAAATGGGAAAAGAAGAAGAATCCCTTACAAATATTGTCTGAGTTTGATGCTGTTAAAATAACTCCTACTGAGTCTGTCCAAGACTTTTGTACTAGATACAACAGTATTTACAATTCTATTCCTGTAAACCTTAAACCCACTCCGTATTCCATTCTGCTCAAATTCCCTGATTTTTTTGATGTAGACATGGCATACCAACTTAGAGAAAGAGATGCAAATACCCTAGAACAAATGCAACTAAATGATGTTGGTGTAGAAATCAATATCCTTTCCAGAAAAGCCAGACTAAGAAACGAGAGGAGGGTCACTATCAAAGAAGAAGCTTCAAACTTAGATGGTAAATTTTATTTTATTAAAAAAACATTAGAAAAAGTAGTTGAGAGATTAGACCACATTGAAAGGAAACCGCAATGGGATAATCAATCCAAAATCAGAAATCCCAACTACAGAAAAAACAAAAATCCTGGGAAAGGTAAATAACCCTCCCCAGATTAGAACATTAGACCCCCATTCCAAGAGAACTTTGCTGAGAGTTCTCAAAACAATGTTGAGGATGAGGAAGACATCAACATAGTTATGGGGATAGATGAAAGCAATACAATTTTCCTCACTCAGGAGGATCAGGAACTCTTTGAGCTGCAACAGTTCAAAGTGGAATCTGTTGAATCCTTTGACTATAAGCAAGGTTATGACTTCGCAATCAATGAAATTCACAGCCAATATAACCTTAGGAGCAAGAAAACAAATGAGTCTACTACAAAAAACAATTCTCCAACTCAACAAAATCAAAACAAAAAGAATATAGAGACTCCCGAAATGAAATTTTTGCAGATTCTTCCCAAAAAAAATAAACAAAATTCGAACCCACCCAGTCCTAAAAAATAGCCTAGTCCAAAGATTGTAGATATTACTGATGAGGTGGCTCAATCCTCCAGAGATGCCCAAAAGGTTAATACCACAAAAACCACCAATTCAACAATAGTTACTGATCCAAGAAAGAATCCAGTTGACTCAAAATTATCAAATCCTAAATCTTCTGCTGAGAATTCCAAATCTGACAAAGCATCTGCTAACACTGAAACTGTTCCTGAAAAAATAATCAAAGATAGCAGAAATCAGGAAACCTAAACAGAAGATAAAAGAAAACCTAAATCTAAAGGTAAAACTGTTGAAACACAAGAAAAATAATCCCAAACAACAGTTCCAAAAGATGAAATAATTCAAGCTATCAAATCTTAATCAACATTTAACATTCAATCTGAAATATCCAAGTTGAAGATAGCGGTTCCCTTAATTGAATTAGCTAAAAATTACTTGTATAGATCTATTATTTCTGAAACATTGAATGTAAATGAAAATGAGGATACGATTAATATGAGTGATGATAGACCTGAATTAATCTTTGGTCCAAATGTAGATGGTAAGCATTCATATGGGTCAATACCTCCGTTTTACTTAAGTTTTACTGTACATGATCAAATATTACACAATGCTATGCTAGATACTGGAGCTTCCCATAATCTAATGCCCAAAGAAATAATGGAAACACTGAATCTAGACATAACCCAGCCATATAAAGATCTATTCTCATTTGATTCATATAAAGTCCAATGCATAGGATTGATTAAATATTTGTGTGTAAACTTGGTCCAATATCCTGGTAAAATCATGATCATGGATGTTGTGGTAGCTGATATCCTGCCAAAGTATGGCATGCTTCTTTCTCGCTCATGGGGAGCAAAGTTGCAGGGATCTCTACAACTTGACATGAGTTATGCCACTATCTCGGTATTTGGATAGCCCAAAAAGCTTTACAGAGAGACCTTAATGAAGTTTATGGTCAGTAGTGCTGAAAGACCTACCAATTACCCAATCTATTCAACTCATACTGATCTTGATTCCTTTATTCTCTGTAACTCTGATCATAATAACATCCAAACTGAACTCACTGATAAAAAGCCTAAAATAATGGATGATTAGATTGGTCATGAAGCTTTATGGCATTTGGATTTTGATGGATCAATGAATAAATCAGGAGCTAGAGCTGGTGTATGGATTACCAACATTGAAACTAGCCATTCCCAAGGACATGCCTTTATATTGAATTTCAAATGTACCAATAACATGGCTAAATATGGGGCTTTAATCTTAGGTCTTCAAATCATTAGAAAACTGGGAGGGCAAAGAATATTGGTCATGGGAGATTCAGAGTTAGTTATCAAGCAAATAAACGCAGAATACTCTGTTCATAATCCCAGACTGGCCAGATACAGGGACACAACACATGATTTGGTTGAAGATTTGTTGGAAAGCAAGTTTGCTATCATTCCTAGAAAACAGAATATGCAAACCCATTGTTTAGCAACCTTTGCCAACACTTGCAAATTTCCATTTTCACCAATACAAAAATACACTGCCGAAATCAAACATAGACCTATTGTCCCAGATAATGTGAAATATTGGCAAATTTTCTCAGAGGATGAGTAAATCTATCACTTTTTGAACAATGAGCGAGAGTTTCAGAATTGTCAAATTGATAATGATTGTAATATAGATTCACCTTGTAACATAGATTCAAATTTTTGTCAAATAGATGATTTAGATGTACATAATTTTGATAGACCTACTATATTTACTCATAGTGACATAGATGACTTAGAAAAAGTAGATATAGAGGAAATAATGGAAGATGAACCAGATTTGATAGATTTAAAACATAACATTTTACCCAGAGGTTTAACTCCCTTGGAAGACTTGTTTGACTCCAATGATGTGCCCAAAAGGCCAAAAATGGAACCAGTTAGGTCTGATATAGAGGAGTGTAACATAGGAACAAATGAAAAACAAAAAATGATCAAAATATCAAAGTCCTTATCATCAGAAGAAAAGGTTAAATACATAGAACTTTTGAAAGAATATCAGGATGTTTTTGCATGGGGATAAGAAGATCTAAAAATTTACAGCAAAGACATAATTCAACATAAGATTCCTTTGAAAGAAAATAAAGAACCTTTTCAACAAAAACTAAGAAGGATTAATCCAATTTTGTTACCTTTAATTGAGAAAGAGGTTAAAAGAATGTTTGATGCATAAATAATTGCGCCAGTCAGGTATTCTAATTGGGTTTCTAATTTATTGTCCACCAGAAAGAAAACAAGAGAAATTCGACTGTGTATAGACTTTAGAAATCTCAATAAAGCTTCCTTGAAAGAAAATTACCCCTTGCCTAAAATGGATCATATTTTGTAGAGGGTGGCAGGTTCTTCAAGAATTTCTTTACTAGATGGTTTCTCTGGTTATAATCAAATTCTAGTTCATAAAGATGATCAAACTAAAACTTCATTTACCACTCCTTGGGGCACTTTCAAGTATGTGAAAATGCCTTTTGGATTGAAAAATTCAGGAGCTACTTTTCAGAGGGCCATGGATATTGCCTTTGCCAAGGAGATCCATGAATTTTTAGTTATCTATCTTGATGATATTACTGTCTTTTCAAAAACAAATGATGACCACTTAGATCACCTAAGACAAGTCTTTATCAAGTGTAGAAAATATGGTATATCCCTAAATCCTAAAAAGACTCTTTTCGGACTACAAGAAGGAAAACTGTTAGGTCACATAATATCCAAGAAAGGCATTAGAATAGACCCTGCAAGAATTGAAGCTATTTTGAACATTCAACCACCACTAAATATAAAAGAAATTCAAGCATTCTTGGGTAAAATCAATTTTTTAAGAAGATTTATCTCTAATCTGGCTGAAATCATAAAAGAACTCAACAATATGCTTAAAAAGGACTCTGCAATAAAGTGGACAATAAAAGCCAAACAATATTTCGAATCCATAAAACAGTTCTTGACAAAAGCACCAGTCCTTATCAGCCCAGATTATACCAAAGATTTCATAATCTTTTCCTTTGCATCTGAACATACCATAGTTGAAGTTCTTCTACAGAAAAACAATCAAGTTTTTGAACAGCTAATTGCATTTTTTAGTAAAGCCCTTAGAGATGCACCTCTGAAGTACAATATAATGGAAAAGCAGGCTTTAGCCCTGGTTAAAGCCATAAAGGACTTCAGAGTTTACATACTTCATTCTCACATCATTGCATATGTCCCTAATGCTGTAATCAAAAATATTCTGACACAAGATGGACCTGATAGTAGGAGAGGAAAGTGGATTGCCACTATCCTTGAGTACAATCTGGAAATAAAACCAACAAATATCATTAAAGGACATGGTTTAGCCAGATTGATGGTTGAATCCAATTGTAATGCTTTATATATTAGTTTCATTGCACAAATAGATGACTAGGAGGAGATGGCGACTCCATTGATTAGTGAGGCCTATCTAGACTCACCATGGTACTCTGATATTATCTTTGTACTAACACATTTACAAGCTCCTCCTGGGTTAACTAAAACCAAAGAAAGATTCATCAAACAGAAAGAAATGAGGTTTTTTATCTTAAACAATGCACTTTACTGGAAAGAAAATAGTGGGATTTTACTAAATTGTTTATTAAAATATGAGGCTGACAAAATTCTTGAAGAGTTTCATGCAGGTGACTATGGAGGCCATCTATACTGGAAGAGTATAGCAGATAGAATACTGAGAGCTGGTTTTACTGGACAACTTTATTTTCTGATGTCAAAAAATTTGTTACCTCCTGTCACAGATGCCAAATTTTTGAAGGGAAAAGAAACTATTGCCCTTACCTCTTAAGCCTATATCAACTGAAAAGCCATCTCAACAATGGGGGTTAGACTTCATTGGTGAAATCCTTCCTCCATCCTCAGGCCAACATAAATGGATTTTAACTGCTACAGATTACTTTACCAAGTGGATAGAAGCCATTCCTACTAGGCAAGCCACTAATTCAGTTATAATCTCATTTATAGAAAGTAATATTTTATCAAGATTTGGATGCCCACATACTATTATTACTGACAATGCAGCTGCATTCAAATCCAAGAAAATGATTTCTTTCTATCATAAATACCATATTAACTTAGGTCATTCCAATGCATCCCCAAGGTAATGGTTTAGCTGAATCATCAAAAAAAATCTTAATCGATATCATCAAAAAATTACTCCAAGAAAACAAAAAGACCTGGAACAAAAAGCTAGTCTATGCCTTATGGGCTGATAGACTTACCACAAAAAATTCTATTGGAACTTCACCTTATCAGATTGTCTATGGAATGGATGCAGTTTTCCCCTCTTCCTTGGGTGTTCCAGTCATGAGGATTATCCAGGAATGACAAGTGGAAACAAATGATATTCAATGAAGAATAAATGAAACCATACATCTTCAACAAACTAGGGAAGAAGTTTATGAAAAATCACAAGTTTTACATGATAAAATCAAAAATATTTTTGACAAAAGGGTTAAAGAAGATGATTTTTTCATAGGAGATCAAGTTTTGAGATGGGATTCACGGAGAGAGGATAAAAGTAAACATGGAAAGTTTGACTTTCTATGGCAAGGAGCCTATGTGATATATGGTTATAGAGGTAACAATTCCTTTTTCATCAAGAATTTGGATGGAACTGAACTTCAATAAGGACCAGTGAATGGTAGGATTCTGAAACAATATTATTCTTCAGAGTCACTCAATAGTTAGATTGACTTACTTTATCATTGTAAATATTCATTTCAAGTGTGTAGATTGGATTGGAGATTTTATCTACAAAGTTGAAGCTTGAAGGGAAGGCCCTAAGATTTGCACTATAAAATGTCATAAGTATGAATTGTTGCAGAAACCAGAAGACAATTGTAGGATAACCAAGGTCAAAGATGAAGGCTACTAATCTCAGAGTTCTTGACATTCCACCAGGAAATACCATCCCCAAGTGAAGCCGATGTTAGTAACCTATAAATATAGGATTCATAATTTTGACTTGGCTAATGATAGTCTTGTAAATATGTAAAATCTTTGCTTTCTGCAAGTTATTTTCCCATATTTTGTAAAAAATAAAAAAAAATAAAAAAATAAAAAAGAGGGTAAATAGTCCTAAAAGAAAAATCAAAGGACTTATAAAAAAAAATATAGCCCAAAAGAAAAAAGATGAATAAAACATGAAAGTGCGCAAGTCTAAATGCCACTACTATTAATTTTGCAGTTGATTATTGCAGAGCGTCAATAAATGCCATAATCTATGATGAGTTGAAAAATTTAATCTTGACTCGTCATCTTTCAATTTCAAATGTTGTAGATAGAGAATAAAAAATTGTCATACAATTTAATCACGACCATTCATTAATAGGTAGAGAATAAAAGAATCTGACAGTTTAATCTGGATTCTTGGATGCAATAAGTGTATAATTAGATAGTTTACTGCTTTCAAAAGAAAAAAATGTTGTAAGTTTGCTAGTTCAAATGCACCTGATTAAAATAGAAGGAAAAAATGTTAGAAGATAATAATTGGGTAGGTAGAAGAAGGTGGGAGACATCATTGTAAATATATTTCACCAGACTATAAATAACTAATTTTCCCTCCCCATGGCAATTTGATATTCTAGACTGTCAGTCAAAGAGGATCAAGGCATTTCCTTGACTTCTGTTGGGACCGGACCCAAGGCTCAGAGACTGATTAGTTGAAAATGTTAAGTTTCTATATTAATCCCATAAATTTTCATCATTTACCCCTTCATGCACTCATCACCATTTAACTTCATAAGTGGGAACTCTTTTCTTACTTAAATGTTACATAAATACCCATTTGATTAACTTCCCTCATTTTACAAAACATAAAACCCTCAAAAGCATGATATACTAAGTAAAAAGTGAATGAGTTATGATAATGAAGCATTACTCTTATTTTTACTTTCCTTAGTTTTATTTATGACATTTGAGTATTCATTGTCCGTTTTCATATTAACACTTAACATATTTTATTAAATCCCTATCAAAATATCCTAGTCCTATTAATATAAATTCTTTTTATTTAATAACCCAAAAACCCCCATATTATATCCTTTTGTGTCAAAGATATTAAACACATGTTGAAAAACATCCCGAAATTATCCCTTTGACACAAAACTACCCATAAAAAATATTCCCGCTCCCCTATAGTTTTAGAACTTGAAATAAATCTAAAACTATATAATATAATAAAATACAAAGGAAAAGTTGTCAGAAGGTGATGTATCAAAAGAAAAATAAAAAGCCTTTACTGATGCTTTTTGTATTGTCTTTTAAACCAAAAGCTCTGCATAATACACTCACCTTTCCTCCCGTATAAGCTTTACCCAAGGTTAACGTTTTAATCTCACCCCTTTCCCTCGGTATATATCCCCTTACCACAAATCCCACCTTGGTTAAACGTTTATAACCCACTCCATTCTATGTATAAACTCATTTTATGCATAAGCCTCCATCAAAAATTATACGTGCCCTCGCAGTCATTCCCAACCCTTCAATATTTTGTATAATCCTAATCCAACGATCTGCATTGATCGCGATCATTGGGCCTCATGCCCCACCATTCCCTATCACATTAAAACATGACCGTCGATATTCTCTTATCAAATCGATGAGTAATATTGAACTGGGGTCCCACCTTTCCATACTCCCACAGCTTCCTAATGCATCTTAGCCGTTCACATCGCTCATTCAAATCCGATGGCGCGGATCTCATATCACATTACAAAAGTGATAGGGCGAAGTTGGAAAAAAAAATTGCGACAAAATTTGTTTCCCGAAACCACCCTTTGCTACATGTCTTATTTTTATTGGATCACATTGCAAAAGCAAAAAACCATTTACCACCTAGGAGAAATGCGGTAACCACTAATGGTTTCACCCTCAAATACATAAACCGCTCCTGCCATTAATATCGACCTGTAATAAATGTCATGTGTATTGATAAAACTTAAGGTTTCAACCTTAGTTTTTATTGTTTGCATTCATTTATGCTTTTTCCCTCTTAGAAATCACTCACAGACACCATTTCAAAGTGTTTTTGAACCAGTTCATAATTCTAAAAGCCATTTCCCCTCTGAAATTCACCTCTGAATTCTCTCAGTACCTTCTACCAAACAGCTGCAACCAGTTTGAAGACTGGTGCAACCTGGAAACCCTCTTCGACCGCAACCATACCTCTTCAAGGTATTTCTCATAATCCAACCTACAAAATTTCAAATTTCAAAGGAAAAAATTGAAACCCATTGAATATATAAGCCAAAAATACTCCTTTGAAAGTACTCAAACCTTGAAGAATTAGAGGAAACCTTGTCAAAATTTTCCTAGAATTTGTCACTTCTGCCTTAAGAGTTTTTACCATCAAAAAACTATTTCCACGGTTAAAATACCTTTGAATTACTGAAAATTCCATCAAAATCCCTTTCCAACCTTCTGCACATTGCAAATCTGCATTTTCCTCATAAAACCCTCACCCAGATTTTGAATTCTTCCCCAAAAGTAGCTTAATTGACCTTCTGTTTCCAAAAAGAGCTGAGAAAACAGTCTAATCTTGCTCAATTTCATTCAAAATGACAAAAAAGCAGGTCACCTCTAGGACTGGAGGTCCCAAACCTCATAAGCCTGCCTCCAGCAAGCTTCCAAACTCTAAACCTTCCAAAATTGATAAACTTACTCCTGTCCTAACTGCAGATTCTACTGAGGTAGTCAGACCATTGAAGCCACCTGTCACCTCTGAAGAGAACAATCCCTTGATTGACTTAGACTATAGAATTGTTGATGCTACCTTAGAATTTGATCTACTTGAAGTACATAGATGGTGTCAGGAAAATTTTGAGAAAAAAGTGGCAAATGATATACCTGTATGGGACTCCAACTTGCCTAAATATGTTGTTCCCATCACCCACCAAGCTCAATATTTCATTAGGTTGTGTTAGTTGCACTATATTCCTGACCAGAGATGCATGGTAAACAAATATAGTGAGGTCCTGTTTTACATAAATATTGAAGCCATCAATGATATGCTCCAACTAAGCCATGATCCACAAGCAGTATCATTATCAATTGAAGATTTGACTCAGATGTATTTAGACCTGGATTTCCCTAGGAAGTTTTAGATCCTTCAAAACTTCATGCCTAATCATGTCAACCTTCCTAAGGTAAATCCACCTTATGATACTTTTGATTTCCCTGAGGGCTCTAGACAAATCATTTCCATGTTGTCATTCATTCTAGGCTATGTTAATGATGAATTTACAGATGCCTCCATTCTAGGTTTCCTCTCTACTTTCTCTCCACGACAACATCCAGAATTGATCTTTAAATTTACCAAATTCATTGTTGATAATATGCATTATCAGTTAATAAAATTACCTGATGAAGGAGTGTTCAGATATACATCATATCTGTTACATCTCTTCCTATTTTCTCAGGCAGATAATTTTCCAATTTCATTACAGAAGATGGATGTGGAGGGTAAACCTCTTTCAACAATATTCTGGACTTCTCTTCTCAGGAAAAACAGTAGTGAGTATAACTACAGGGACTTCAATTATTTGTTTATCAGACCTGCCATGATTTTTTTAAACAAAGCAGAGCCACCAAGGATCAATGAAAAAGTCAAAAGAATTTTATAGTTGTCTAAAAACTGTAAAGTTGGAGACTGGTATTTGTATAAAAATCACACAGAAATTAGAATATATGGTGCACTCCTGGCTCCTTACAAATTACCAAAGTTTATAACTACCAGTGTTTTTGCTTTGGAATACTTAAGGCAGATTTTGAATGCAGATACAGTGAACTTCATAGCCTCCAAAAAGAAAGCACAATTCAAGTTAAAAAGTAAAATTGGCTCCTTCATAGTCAATAGCAGAGATGCTTTGAAAGAGATAATCAGTAAATTATCAACATTCAAGTTCCAAGAAATTTTTTACTGGAACTATGACCCTCGAGGTATTTTGAGTAATCTCAGGGTCAAATGTAAGTTAACTCCCTTCCTCCATGAGTAAAAGCCACTAATTGAAAAATATTCCAATCAGATGGAATGGGTTGCAAACACTTTAATTGATGATATTCAGGAGATGCAAACAGATAGTCTGCAAGAAAATCAGATGGACAGTACACAGGTGGTTACTATTGGCCAACAAGCAAAAGTATCTAATAAAAGGCTTAGAAAAGAAGAAGGCTATTTGGAAGAAACAATTATTGAAAATAAATTTAAAATAGTCTATAGCAAGAAGGCCAGAATGACTACTATAGAAGAAGGAGTCATAGATGTAGATGATAATAATGGTCAGCAAATAGATGATGAGGCCACGATGATTGTTAATGAAACACTTAGAGAAATTCAGAATGAGAAGGTACTATCACAGGGAAAAGGAAAATAAATTATTGAAGCAGAGATAAATATAGAAGCTCCCTCTTCCTCTAAAGTAGTAGAAGAAACTGATTCTAACATTCAAAAAAGGTTCAAGCAGATCAGAGAAAAGAATGAGGAAATTAAGAATGAGGTTTATTCTAAACTTCTGAAGGAAAAACTAGGAGATAAAGACAGACTTGTGACAGCCTTTGATTACTCAACAAATAAAATGATCATGTCTTTTCTCCAGCCAGTAGTTACAGATCCAAAGTCAGCCACAGATTACAGGAAAACAAAGTTTGAAGTGAATGTTGATACCATACATGAACTAGACCAGATAGAATTTCATAGAAGTGTTTTAGAGATGCTATATTCAAAGGCAGTTAGCAAAACCATGAGTGCTACCATGCTTCAAAAGACTGTATCTAATTTGCAAACTCAAATGAAATTAGATAAAGCATCTCTATATGATAAGGATTTGAGGATCAAGTTCTTAGAAGATTTGGTGATAGAAACTAGAGTAGATCCCTCCAATACTGAAGTTGATAAAAAATTGATAAAGCAAAAGAATGAAGATATTGCTACCTTGAGAAAGCAACTCAAATTTCCACAAAGTGAGCATCCATAGGCAAAAGAAATGCTTCAAGAAAAGACAAAAAAGGATGAAACTATGTAGCTAGTTTTGAAGATGACAACTCAGATTAAAGATATGGAAAATCAAATAGAATCTCCAATGAAAGAATATGAAACATTGAAGAAATCTCATGAAGTCTCCATTCCCACAGTTATTCCAACTGTAAGTACCGTTGTTACCTCTACATTGGTAGAACATTTGGCACTGAAAGGAGTATTGGCAATTGCAGTGTCAATTACTTCTAAAGATATCTCTGCCACTTCATCATCTACATCACAGGTAAATCAAACAGGTGAAACAACTGCCATAGTCAAGGCTATGGAAGACATGTCCTTAAAAGATAAAGAGATAATCAACTTTAAAGGCACCATCCAAAATCTTGAAACATCTAACAGAGATGCATTAATTATATCCAGAGGACATGAGCAGAGAGCCAACAGATTGCAGGAACAGGTAAATATTATACAACAACAGGTTAATCTCAATGAATAGGTATCTTATATCAAGAATTATCTTTGGAACAAAATCATTGAAGGCATACATTTACAATGGCCTTCAATCCAATTTATTTATGAACAAAAGGAGTTACTCAAAACAGCACAAATAGAAATTCAAAAGACAAAAGAAGAACTGGCTGAAAAACCTGCTCGAGCTTTGAAGCTTATTACATTTCTGAATAGCAAACACAAAAAGGAGCTTGAAGAGCTAAAAATTCAGGATAGAACTGAAAGCATACTACAAATCAAGAAAGTCATGAATAAGAGAAATATGATGAATAATTTGGAGGACAAATGTAAAGACATGAACTTGGCAATCACAAGATTTTAGGCCAAATACACAGTACTAACACAAGAAGGCCTTCCAGACATTCATGCTTTGAATGAAAATTTAATGGCACAGAAGGATTATGACAACAAAATCAGGGCCTATGCCAAAGAGCAAGTAAGTAAAACTTTACCACAAGGGTCTCCAACTGGTAAAGTTATTTTGGAATATTTTGAGAACTTGTTCTTTCTAAAAAATGAGATCAAACATATTTTCATTGTTAAGCCCAATTTTGCTAAGTATATAGAGGGAGATGAAAGCTACAGGAAATTGAAGAATATGAGAATTCTCAGTGCAGAACAATGGCAGGAATTCACTGACTTAATATAAAGATTTGTAGTCAAAGTGCATCAGGGTAAGGAGAAGAGTCAAAGAGTATCAGTCAAAATGCCTTTTACTGCAGATTATTCCTTATTTTACAACAGTAAAGTAGTAAAAGAAACAACTTAAAGAGTATTAGTGATAAAAGCACAAGTTAAAGGATGTGAAATGGAAAGAGTATCTTTCAAGTTATCTTCAAAAGATCTTTTTCCAAAGTGCCAGCAAGCATTTCCAGTAGCTACAACCCAGCAACAAGTTAAGATAATTGGTCCTATTTTTTATTGATAAGAGGATAGCTTGCCAGTTTGTTTTACATCTGTCCCTCTTTCTATGTAATAAACTTTATTTTTGCCTAGAGATATTCCTACATGTCTCTCAGATATTTTGTAATAATTTTTGCATAAATACTTATCTTTTTGAAGTATTAAGGGTGGAATAAAATTTGTCAAGAATACTATAGACATTTTGCTGGATATATTTAAGTTTGTGTGAGTCAATTTGTAAAGAAACATATTGGAACTAAGACTAAAAGACATCATAACTCAAGATTCTAGTGCTGACCAGATAAGTCAAGCATTTTCTTGTTTTCACTGTTTATCTTTCAAAAGTTCTATACATACATTTGAATGTTTTCTGTCTTTAATGATTGACTAGGAAAGCTTAAACAGGATTAGTGTTTAAAAAATCCCTGTTTTTTACTAGTTATTCATTGTTATGTTTTCCGATGATAACTAGACTTAAGAATTCTTAAATGCTCTTAGTCCCTATTTGACCCCTTTCTTTCATATTCATTTCTGTAACTTAAGGATTCTTAATTTCCCTTTTGTTTGGATTTCACCCATTTCATCAAAAAATCCTATTCAAAACCCTTTGAAGGTCATCTACCCTGCCCTTAGTACATTTGATCTTTTGACCTTATTTCCTAGCTCTGCTTGCCAATAAGTTGACTCCATAGCCCAATGGTCTGGTAGATCCCTCTGTGGTTTACCTTGAAGTACCTTTTATTCCCACCAAACTTTCAAAACAAACCAATTGTCCAATCATACCTAGCCTAAAATCTTATAACTAAAATCAAGCTAAATCTTGAGGAGAGATCCCTCTCTGGAATTTAGGAAGGCTAGATCTTGAATTTCAAAAGAGTTTCTTGGTTACCCCTGGTTTTCTTCAACTATAAATCAAAATCCCATGACCTGAGAATTACTAGGGTGATAAAAACTTCCACGAGTCTAGATTAAACAGTTGGACTCAAAAATTCTTTACCTAATCTAATATCTATCAGGATTAAGCTGTCTGATAGATCTTATTCTCTATATTCTAAAAAAAAAATTTAAATACAGACAAACCATGATTAAGTTGTCTAATTTTCTATAAGACTATGGCATAAAAACAAGCTGCACATAGACTGAAATTTACAGAAAATTGAAACAAAATTGTGAAGGCTTAAGATCTGAAAATTACAAGCATCCTTCTTTCTTTCTTTCAGCTCTAGTTTTGATCTTTTTAGAGTTGTCTTCTTCTTTACCTGGTTCAAGTTTTCAATATGTTAGAACCAGTTCTTTTCCTTCTCTTTGGCTCAAGTTTTGAGATGATTTGAGCCATTCTTTATCAAACTTACAGGTTCAGGATTTAAGTTTGTTTGAACCTCTATTTTTTTATCCTAAACTAGTCTACTGATAAGCCAAGATTAAACAATTTGGAAAATTTGATTCACTAACCTATCAGTAGTAAATTGAAATCTATCTAGTCATGATTAGGCTGTATGACTAAATAGTAGTGCTCTCTCAAGTAGTGGCATTTAAGCTTGCACACTTTCAAATTCTCATTCTTTTTTGGTATGGGGTTGTACCTTTCCTCTTTTATATCTGCCCTCCTTCTCATTTTTCTATTGTTTTTGTATTTTCTCTTTTTCCTTTCAAATAAAAAAGCAAAAAACTAACTATATGCTCACAGGCTGAGCTTTATTGACATTCCTACCTACCCTAATCTAACTCTAAAATATTTACATGTTTAGCTTACAAATTCTCTTTTCCAATACGTCTAGTCAATCAGATGGTTCCATGACTGGTATTTGCTCATCTCTTTGAGAATGATAGACAAACAGGGCCACTCCCATCTCACTTGTTCTTTAGCAGCAGTGCTAAAAAATTTTGTTGCATTTGGTGATACACTGCTGCTAACAATATCTATCCCTTCTTCAAATGTCTTCAAAAAATGAGCGAAGGGGTCTTGAAATAATACCTGGCTGGGAGTATTTTACAGGTAAGTTTCAACTAGGATTATTTTTTCTTCCACTGGATGAAGAAAAAGTTTCTTTTGATAAAGAACTTCTTCCTCATCTTCCTTGTTATATGAACTAGAGGACTCATCATATTTGGCAGTGCTGTCCTCTTGTAGTCCCAGGGTATTTTGATTTAGTGGATTGAACTTTGTGAAGAGGTCACTATATTCTTGAGCAGGGGCCTCTTTGATTACCTTAACCCTTTCAGGAGAAGGTTCTTTAATTTCAACCGGCTCAAGAAGTTCTTCATTGTTTTCCTCCTCAACCTTTGAGCTGAAAGACTGCTGATTCCAAATCACATGAAAACTAATACTGATGAGTTGTAATGAAGTAGAGCAAATATTCAGAGGTTCTTCATCCTCTTCTGCATTTTTAAAGCTTTCTTCATCAGTATCGTAAATAGTCTGCTTTTGCTTATTACTTTCTCGGAGTTGGTGAAACTGATATTCCTCCCACAAATCTAATAATGATGGTCCTGCAAGATCAACTTCTGTTTGGAGAACATCATCATCAGATAGATCAAAATTAGGAAAATCATTAATGTAAGTAATGTCACCAATCAAACATACTGGATTATCAGCAGGTCTTTCTTTGTTTTGATCTACAAGGGAACTTTCTAAATTTTTACAACAAATTTCATCAGGTGAATGGGCAAGAGTGTTTGTTTTATAAAAAGTTTTAGAGAGTGGCTGTTTATTGATAATCTGATTGATTTCTTCTTCTGTCAAAGGAGGAGATGTTTCTGTGTTTCTTTGAGCAGAAGTTCAACAGCTCTGTTTCTCTTGTGAATATTGAATTTGAGGCCGAATGTCTTCTTGGGCCTCAGCTAAAAGGGATGATGAATGGTTATTTATGGCTGTAGGGATATGTTGAGGAATGTCTTTTATTTCTTGATTGATTTCTTCCTGAACTGATTCATCTAGGTTCTTGTGATAGTTAGGATGCATATGAAATTCTTGAATGGCTTGTAACAGATCTTCAGGATGCATATTAACCAAATCCTCATCAATATCTAACAGGTATTATATGATGTTCTGAGATTGATCACAACAGTTTTCAACCCATGACAAGGATGGAGAGTTTTCTTTATATTTTTCATAAAATACTTGGTGCATGTCTTTTAAAGAAAAAAATCTCTTAGGTTATAACCATTCATACCAATCCCTTGCCTTACCTTCTAATGTTGCCATGAACATTTTCATAAGACAGTCCTCATTCCATTCAACTTTTAACCTCCATAAATTTATATGAAACTTGATGAGATATAACCAGGGCTCATCAAACTTTTCATCTTGAAAAATAGGCAGGTTTTTCATCCAATCTATTTGAGGCATTTTGTGTGGGAATCCAGGGATACGATCTCTACTCATTAGGGCATATCTTCGTTGTATCCTTGGAATCATGTTTGTAAATCAGAAATGAGGTCACTGTGTCTATTCAACCAGTTCAGAGTCTTCTACCAGTGGATTCATTAGGTCTTTTAGGAGTTGTGGAGTTGCCAGGTGGATGATTTCGAATGTTTTGAAGTGGGTTGATGTCCACCATCAACAATTTAATACCAATCTAAGGAAGTTTGTGGGTATTCTAAGGTCTTAAGGATGTATAAGATTTAATTCACTCAGAATTCCCCAGCAGAGTCGCCATTATGTAGGGGTCCCTATGATTTGGTAGATTGGCATACCAAATGACAAGGCAACATCAGAACCACTTTGGAATCATAGGATCTAGCCCTCCTAGATTTAGAGAGGGATCTCTCTATTAGTGTCTTTAGAATGATATATATTTATTCTTAATTATGATATTAGGCTAGTTATGAAGTACAAGGGGTTTGTTTGTTTTTTTTTGGTTGAGTAGGATATCATCAAAATAAAGGAAGTCTTTTGAAGGGTGAAGGTGTGAGTAAGTTGAAAGAATGGTTCAGCTGATAGGATAGGTAAGAGACAGTATCAATCCATTGGGCTATGGAGTCACAAAAAGATTTAATTGCACAACAAGTTTCAAGAGTGGTCCATGGGGCAAGTCATCTATATCAAAGGATCCCTTTAAGTTGATTTTGTTGTATGGAACATTAAGAAGTGTGGTGAAAGGAGAAAATATATAAGAGAACAAAGGGCAGCCTAATATTAGGTAAGGAATTTGAACCTATATTGCTTTCGGCATACTCTCAAGGGAAACATTTAAGATAACCATAAAAGGTAACCTAAGATCACGTAAGGACTTCGAACCTATCCTGCTTTTGGCATACTTTCAAGGGATCTTTTCAAAGCAGCTGTTGGAGGAAAAACTAGAGGATAGGGCTAACCATAGACTTCCATAGTTCCTAACTCTACTTAGCAAACCTTTCAAGAACATTCAAAAACAGAATCTCAAGTTTTACTCAGCAAGACATGGGCTCACCAACGTTCCTTAATTGGTTATACTCTATTGAAATCATTCCCAAAGCAACAATTAGAAGAAAACATAGAGATAAATCTTATTAGTGAGAAATATGGTACTTTGCAGTAAATCCTATTCTATATTTCCTATTCTTTATCATAGAAAGTGGAGAGTATGAAAACATAAGAAAAACAAAATTACAATAAGAAAAACATCACCATTGACATAGAGCAAGATCCCATAAATCAGCTTGTATATTTGATGTTCAAACCAGTTACAATATTCAAGTCCAGTAGGTCTTTCCAGCTTCAAACTTCTATTCTCAGCCTATCTTTATTCAATTAATAAAAGAGCTTTAGCAGCCTCAGCAACTATTTACATTCAATAAGTATTCAACCAACAACAACAATGTCTCTGTGAAGTATTTATAGAAGAATGAGGAGGTGGAGTGAAAGAGAATGTTATTTGATCAATTAATACAAAGTAAATGCTTCTGGGCCTTTGGGAAGCCTTATGGAGAAGATTTCGGATGTTTAATTATGTTTTAATCAATTTTACATTAATTCTAGCTACGTTTTTTGACTTTGACTTTCTGGCAATTACTTCGAAGCTGTTTTTGACAAATATCTCTGACTATGCATTAAATTTGTATGCTTTTGAGTAAATACGCCTGTAGGTGGCATTTTTTTGGTTCCTGGGGGATTTATTGCTTCAATGATCTGGCATTCTAAAGTGGTCTTTTTCTGATCTATCCAGATTTGTTACTTTAAACACTGATTTTAGCCTTTGATTTGCTTTGTCTTTTACTGCACTTTATCCTTAATTTTCACGGTTTAAGTCTTTTAATATTCGGGCTTTTGACTTTAACCTTTAACTTTAAATCTCATTACACTGATCTTCACTGTTTTCTTCGATTTGATGTACAGGTAGCTTTGGCACGCTGGAGGGTTTCGTTTTCCCTTTTCTGCATTTGATTAGGCCTCTGAGGATTGTCACCCTCGGTCTCTGTCACTTTTAGTGACTTTGGGACGACTTTTATGCTACGAAACCACCATTAAACCTGCAACCAAACACAAACTTGTTATAAAAACCTGCATCATGCAAATTCAACTACTTCAGAGGTGATGGTGGAGGAGAAATGTAGAGGAGGATGAATGCAGCGGAGGTGGAAAACCCATGGCGGAAGGCTGAAACAGGGTTTAATTCAAATTATGGCACGAAAAAATGATAGGTGCTTTCGCAGAAAACTGGAGGCGGTTTTCACACAGGGTCGAGGTGGTAAGTGGTTTAGGGCTAAATGAATGTGATACGGGTTATCGCTCGACACATGGCTCTAAAAAACTGCCCATTTCGCGTTGAAAATGCATGGTGGGAAGGTATGGCGAGGATGGGCATGAATACAAATATAGACTGTTGGATCGGGGAAATGGACGGTCAGGATTAAATCGCGGAAATGGACTTGGTAGGGGACAGACATGAGGGAGGATGGAGATGCAAAAGAGTGCAATCCGTCTGATCTAGGGAGAGTTAGATCAACGGCAGAGGAAGAGCGGTAGGAGCAGCAGATTACATCAGCTATATTGTCGTGTAGCAGAAAGCTATTGGGCGGAATTTAAAAGAGGGGATCAATGGGACCTGTCGGATCATGTGGATCAACGGTTCAGATTAACTTCGGCGGATCAGAAATCAGCGGAGCAGAGTTCTGGGAGGGAGAACTAGAAAGTTGCGATGTGTCGATGGAATGATAAGGTGTGATGTAATGGAGAAGGCGAAGTGCGAGAGCCGTCGATCTAAAACAGGATCAACGGTGGAGATGTGATCAGGGTTTCGCATATTGGCAGAGACAAGGTTTTGGGAATGAGGAATTTGGAATCGCCGAAGAGCGATAGCCGATGGAAAAAGTGCAGACCGTCCGATCTGGTGCAGAATGAACGGTCCAGATTGAATCGGGTTTCCGCATCGATGGCGAACACTTTTTAAAGGGAAAAAGGTTGTCGGGACCGGCGAAAAGCTGAAATGCCGATGGGTCGATGCGCTTGGTCACAAAGCGCGGACTTATGGTAGAAAAAGGGGCTCGAACTTAAGCGAAAGAGGCTTAAGGCCTTATATTTTAAAATGAAGGATTTGGACAGAAAATGAAGGTTTTTTGAGGATTTTTGGAGTTTTCGATAGGGGGGAAAAAGGGTTTTAAACTAAGTAAAAGAAGATTTACAAGGTTTTAAAGGGATTTCATGAGGAAATGGAGGAATAATGAAAGGAAAAAGGGAATTTTAGGAGGGAAATGATGGAGAAGAGGTTTTTGAAACAATCCTTCTATATCAGCAATCTTCTTTGAGGATTTTGAGTGCAAAGATCAAAGAGGCGGATTTTTGAAGGATAAGGAACACAGAGAGGCTTCAAGAAGTCACAGATTTTGCATGAAATTTGTTTCTTGAAGACTAATAGACTTGTTTTAGCCATCATAGTATATGAAAAGTTATAGATGGCTAACAAGGTTGAGGAGGATGATGAACTTCTTGAGCAAGTTTTCAATAAAAAGCCTTTTCCTGAAATGGTTGAGGAAAGCACTTGGGACATGGAATCCTCCTTAAGTCCAGATTTGCAGCCACCAAGTTCCATTGAATTAGAAATAGCATATGAAGGCATAGAAATTGATAATCACATGAGAGTTGTTGCACTACCTTCTCAAGAGGATTT
This sequence comes from Pinus albicaulis, assembly GCA_034641835.2. Classification (NCBI taxonomy): domain Eukaryota; kingdom Viridiplantae; phylum Streptophyta; class Pinopsida; order Pinales; family Pinaceae; genus Pinus; species Pinus albicaulis. Next base: position 134,318,005 of record CM076578.1, on the reverse strand, counting down.
ACCGCCAAAGAGTATCCTTGCTCATCAACATGATGACCTTCACACAGATTTCAGTCCACTCAATTAGAACACATTAGCTTGGAAAGAGGACTGCACTGCAATATATGATGAGTCTAACAGTGCAGGTGATCATGAGGAAGAGGAAGAGTTTCTTTCCCAAAAGAGTCCTAAGCTCAACCAAGTGGAGGAAGAACCAGTCCTAGATCAAGCTTATTTTCTAAATCTTCACATTCAGGTATTGTTTCAAGATCCCTTTTCTGATTTTCCAGTGACATTTGAAGAGGGAGTAAAACATGTCAAGAGCAGTTTGATGCAGAATTTCAAAAACATTTTAGGCACTACTGTTCAAACACAAATGAGGTGGGAATGGCCTTTTGATTTTTTCAAAACACTCAAAGAGCTAAACCAAGATCCCTCATGGAATCATCTGCTTGATTGGCTATATTGGAAAAGAGAGTTCACCAGCTTTGTTTACCATGTATAGGTTAGATTAGGATAGATAGGAAAGAAAATAAGATCAGAACTATGAGCAAATTTCTACCTTTATTTCTAGATTGTTTTGACCAAAAAGAGAGAAAAATTAAAAAAAACAAAGAAAAATGAAAAAGAGGGCAGATGAAAAGAAAAGGTACAGCCCCAGACTCAAAAAATAGTAATGCTAAAAGTGTGCAAACCTAAATGCCACTACTTGTTCAAAAAGAAGGTCTTGTTCAGTCATCTAGCCTAATCATGGTTGAACATGTTTTAAATTTATTGTTGATAGGTTTGTGAAATAATGCTGGTCAAATCATTTAATATTGACTTTTCAAAAGGAAATAGATTAGGAATGAAAGATACTGGTTCCACATGCTTAAATATGAACCAAGGAGAAGGATAGGGATGATTAACTAATGATGAAACACAACCCTCAATACCTTCTAGTTTTGTTTTATGAAAATAATGTTTATGTGCAGCTTGTCTCAATGCCACAACTCATGATTAATCAAATTGTCTAATCCTAGTTCAAATCATGTTTTGAATTTCTTGTTGATAGCTTAGAGAATGAAGTCTATTATACTTCTTAATCTTGACAGTCAAATAGTCTAGGTAGAGAATAAAAAGAGTTCACTAGCATAATCTGAACTCTTGGAAGAAATAAGTGTAGAAGTACATAGTTTGTTTTTGTTTTCAAAAGACAAATAATGACAGGGGTTTTCCAGTTTAAGTGCACCCAAGGAAGAATAAATTCTAGAAAAATTAGAATGGGTAAGTAGAGATGAGTTGAAGAGATCATTTTTTTTTCAGATTATTGAAATCACTACTTCAGAGAAGCAACAACAAATGAAAGAAGAAAATTTTTCCCAATGGATGAGGCACTGGTCTTCATAAACCTAGAGATCTGAAATTTCTAGACACCTCCTGAAAAGGAGCTGGCCTCCCCAAGTGGAGCCACTATTAGTCATTAGTAATTTTTGCCTTTGTAGATGACTAAATGCTTATCCTATATTTCTAGAAACAAAATTCATGAATCTTGTGAGTTCTAGAAATATCATTGCCTTCATTATCCTTAGGATAAACTTTTCACTGTTCTACTACTCTTATCAAGGCATGGCCAGTCTATCACTCCAAGAAGACCAAATCATGGACTTATGTCACTCATTCTCACTATGTTTGCCACCTCTGACCTTACCACTCTATTTATGTTTGCCTAACCCTTCTATTTACACCTTGGATTTCCAAGTAGCCTAAACCTTTTCCCCTATTCACCAAGTGCCTAAAGAAGTGGTGATTTTAAACTACCTTTCTAGGCTCTTTAGATAAATCAAAGTTATCATTTTCTAGGATTGCAATGCATAAATGTTTTTTCAAAACTCTGTTTTACACCTCCAAATCCTAATTCAAGTTTTCAGGAAAAGACCAACTCCAAAAGATATCCCAATAGGTCATGTAGGGTCTCCTAGGTTATTCATTGTTTTTGTTTTCTAAACTCACTATTTTACATGTGCCCAAAGATGAAATAAAATGAAAAGGAAGGTGAGCTCATGATTGTCCAAAGGGTATCAAAAAGCCTTCAATAAAGGACCTCCTTGATCAAAGCATAAAGTCTGCAAAAGGACAGTTGCTTATCGTAAAAAAAATTTGTAGGAATGTTTTATGATGGCTATCAATAGAAGAGAGGCAAGTTGAGAATCCAAACTCCTTAAGGACATTCATAGCAGAAGAGAAACAAAATTCCTAAGTTCACAAAGAAAATCGTGGTTTTTACAAATGATTGGAAAAACAGGTGTTCCCCAGCAAGGAATACATCCAAAGGATCTCAACGGAAGATATACATCAGCATCACTAAACATAAATTGAAGGTTTATTAAAAATGAAAATGATGGACTTCCACCATGACTGCAAGAGGTTTTCAAAAAGAATGTTTAAGGTGACTTACATGGTTTGTCAAGACAACATTTTTCCACTGCACCAAAGGAAGAAATTCTAAAAGAGTATCAGTGTGAGGCAACCTAAGTTTTCAAGTACAGTAAAAGGATTGTCAAAAATAGTAAAAGGAAGAAAAAGTTATATGTTCAAAATCACCCACCAAAGAATCATTTTTAGGCTTAGGTCACCTCCTGCAAAAGAAAAGAAGATGTCAGTAACAAAGTGACAAAGCCAAACTCAGGACATTAGCAAGGTGGGTTTTTGTTTTTAATTTTTTCAAGGGTGTAAAAAGACAAACTATCTCACTCAACTCATTTTTCATATACCAAGAGGAGAGAAAGCTTTCAAGAAAAAAATCAGAGTTTTCTGGTAGACCTTGGGCAGAAAACCCTTGCGTTATGCTCCTAAAAGGTTGCGCTATGCGCATGTGCATACCGTCTGGGGAATTACCAACAGGGAGTTGTGTGCCTATGTAACGGCGCTACGCGCAAGGCCATAGGTCAACTTGACAGCATGCAACATCGCCCGACGCTGTGCTCTTGTGTGTTTAGGTGTTGCCCAGGAGGACCCTATTGCCCATGCAGACTCGGTCGCGCTACGCAGAGGGTCATTCAAGCCCGACCCAATAGGGCATATAGGACCTACCTAATAGTCGATCTGCTACGTGCCTAGACGTGCAGAGGCTGCCTGACACCCTGTACAACTCCACCCTACGCTATTCTCTTGTGTTGTGCATTCAGCCATGAGGTTTCTTAAAGCCAATGAAGGCCTCAAAGTTACTCAAAAATCCTCACAACTTCTGCCTGGAACCTCCTAAGGGTTTCATAAGAGGTATTTAGGTCCTTACCTCCCTCTCATACTGTTTTGAAAGGTAAAACTTAAAGAAAATGTGAAAAACCCTAAGGAAGGAGAAAAACACCTAATTCCTTGCTAACAACTCTCTTGTTCAAAGTGAACCCATCCATTTGCATACTGAGAGCACACTGAGGCCCAAATTGGTTTTCTTCACTCATGCTTCCCCTTCTTTTGCAGTCACTACCTATCTCATTATCATCTCACTTGCCCTCTCCATATCATTTCCTAAATAGATCAGGGTCTTGATTTCAAAGCAAGAGAAAAGACAAAATGCCTAGATAAGGTAGTGTTGACAGGGGTGAGGGAGGCGAAAGGCCTAGAGAACAGCATAGAAAGGGTGGGAGAGTGAATAGGTTTGAGCCTGTAAACACTAAAAAATTGACATCCTCCCCTACCACATTTGCATATTTCCAAGAGGTAGGATGCTATGACTTCTGTGAAAAAGTACAAAGAGTCAAAAGTCACCCTGAGTTGACCAAAATTTTCATCCTAAACCTCCATAACCATCAAGTATATCTAGCTGGAGTGAATTTTGAACTGTCCACCAATACAATTTCCATGGCCATTGGGATATCTTGCATGGGAGAAAAATGGTTCAAACAGGTGAATTTGGACTTGAGCTATTATCATCCCTTCTTGAAACCAAGATACCAAGTTGATTGCAAAACCATTTTTCCATTTTCACATCTATTGGAGAGGTATGCACCCTTAATGAAAGTCATCATGAAGTACTTCACCTGTGAGGGTAGGTTTTCTAGGCTCTAGCTACCATATAAGACTACTCATGTACTTCACTAAGGCCAAGTTGCTACATTTGCCCTACTATATTTATAGAAGTATTGATAAGATGTCATACATTGTGCAAAAGAGAACTCCTTCATAGCAAATGCAAAGTCTTTTCCACCATTCTCTTATCAAAATGATTTTGTTGCATCAATTAGAGCAACAGGGTATCCCATGGGAAGTTTTCATCACCTATGATGTTTTCACAAATCCACAGCCTCTTCCCCTGCAAAGTTTACCCTCATCATCTCATCCACCTTCCTCCAATCCTCCATCACACCTCACTGACCATGATTCATCTTCTTCACATGAATCCTCTCCTCAAACAAATCTCCCTCTTTCCCCTTCTCCTAAAGCCTCAGAACAAGAAGAGAGTATTGAAGAACATGAAGAAAGCAGTGCCAAAGAGGAACATGGAAGTCAAGAAGAAAATGACAGTCAAGAAGGAGAAAAAAGTAATGAGGTAGAAGATGAATACAATGGGAGTGAGGAAGAAAATGACAGTGACAAAGAGGATAGTTTAGAACAAGAAGATAATGAAGAGATAGATTTTGAAAACAAATGCAGTGAGCCTAATGATGAAGAAGAAACAAATGACAGTCAAGAGACAGAGGAAGATTTTGATGGGAAAAACAGTGAAGACAATGGGAAAAACAATATGGATAAAGACACAAGTCATGAGGAATAAAATGATAGTCACAATGAAGAAACAAATGACAGTCAAGAGACAAAGGTAGAATTAGAAGAGGAGGGAAGTAGACATGACAGTGAGGAACATGAAAACAATGAAGAAATGGAAGATGAAAGCAGTGATAATGAAGAAACAAATTCTGAAGATGAAGACATTAAGCATAGAAATAACAAAGAAAAGAATGAAGATACAGAGAGAGAGGCAGAGTTTGAAAGAGAAGACAGTGGGCCAAACAATGAAGACAATGGGCCAAACAGTGAAGAGGAGGACAACCATGAAGATAAAGATGCACAAGACAGTGATGGAGACCAAAGAAATGCTAAAGAAGATAACACAGATAAACAAAATGAAGATAATAATGGTGCAGAAAGTCAAGAAAGGACAAATGACAATCATGAAGGTAATGAAGAAAATATGATGACTGATAGCCCTAATGATAGTGACAACAGTGACCCCATGAAACCAAAGGGCAGTCAAGAGGTTGATGATAGTAGTGAAGGTCAGGACAGTGATGTAAGCATGAAGGAAAATGAAAATGCCTCTCAAGAGGGCAACCAAGAACAAAATGAATAAGACATAAATGTAGAGACCATTGATGAAAGGAAAGACAATCTTGAGGTCAGTCATGAAGAGAGCATTCTAGTAGAAAAATTTGATTTTCTCCCTCTCACTTATCAAAGAGGATCAAGGCAAGTGTTTTCTACCTCCAAAAGGCAAGGGACCTTTCCATCTACATCAGTTCAAAGGCTTGACAAAGGCAAAGAGAAGATGAAAAAGGATAAGAAAAATAATGGAGGCAAGCAAACTACTCCGAAGCCACAATTCATTGACCTAGATAGTGATAATGAGGATGGGGAGATGGCCACTAGACTACTACTCCAAAGAAAGGATGCCCAAATCATGGAGTGGGAGAGGGATTTTGAGATGGCACAACATATAATTCAGTACTACAAGAATGAACACAAGCACTTCAAAAATATAGAGAGGGGCCTTGCTCTCCAAAAAAAGATGACCAAACATTACGCCATGAAAAACAAACTTGCTAGTGCCAAACTAAAGGAATCCCTCATGGAAATTCAAGCACTAAAAGAAGAAAAAGTCTAAGCTAGGCTTGGAATTTTTGCACAAGCATATCTACAGTTCTCCCAAAACCCATGAGGCACTCATCCACCAAATTTGGGAGAATTTTGACAAGTTTTGGTTTTTTGCTATTTTGAGGGCCGAGGGGGTAGCACACATGGTGCTACGCTCTTTTTCAGTGCATATTCAGGAGGAAATGATTACATTTTTGGGATCCGCATCACTAATAGGCACGCTCACAAAGTTTTAGATCAATTGGAGTTGTTTTGGTCCTCCAAAAGGGTCAAAAACACCCAATTTTTCACCATTTTGCCTTCTTTTCAGGACATGTGTTGCACCCTTACCAGCCTTGGAATTTTCTCTTTTTGAACAGGTTTCAAAGGTTAGATCAGAGAAACAAGGGTAGATCTAGAAATTAGACATCAAGGGATTTCCAACGAGCTGTCACAAAGCCTTTTCCGACATCGAGAAGGCCTTCAAAAAATTGCTGCAAGATGACCCATTTTTCCTGCCCCTGTGTTATGCCCTTCGCATGAAATTTCATCTTAAAACACAGTGATGCACTCCTGAGGTTGAAAGCTCAAAAATGTATGCTTGGAAAGTTTTTGGAGGCTTGTCAGAGCCTAAAGGTCAATTTCGTTGCTAAAAATGGCCGAAAAGATATTTATTTTAGATATTTTGTGCCTTGGGCCTTGCAAAGCCTCAAGGACAATAGAGACGCTTCTGATTAGCCAATAGACTTCTAGAGATTCTATTAGGTTTTCCTCCTCCTTTCTTGTTATATAGAGCATGAGGATTCATTGTAAATGTTGGCATTTGATGATTTTTGAGAGCAATATATGGTTCTTTGAGGTTGAAGAACAATTTGGTGTTGTGGAGCTTGTGGATGATTTGCCTTGATTAATGATGATGAAGGCTTGCTTGCAGGATCCCTAAGTTTGGTTAATGGTGATGTGTCTCTAATTTTTTCATGTTTTCTTGTTTATCATTGTGTCCATCGTTCTATGTTGCAATAGCTTAGAAAAGTATAGGTTGAGAAATGTTGTTTGAGGCACCTCAGTCCTCCTGTTTGCTATTGTCTTTATGTTTTCCTCTGCTGGGTTAGTTTAAGGAATTCTTAGTTTCTCCTTAGGCCCACCTAAGTTTGTTTGTTTCATTAATGGATTAATATTCTAGTTTCCAAATATGTTTTATGGTAAGCCCTGCTTGTTTGATGCTATCTAAAATCTATCTTGGAACCTCTCTTTTGTTGGAAATACTGAGAGGGGGGGTGAATAAGTATTTCTTTCAATTAGAGCATTAGTTAATCTTAAATTATTATCAGTGTTTGTACAATGATAGCATCAAACAAGAGGAACACAAATGCACATAGTTTTTAAGGTGGAAACCCACTGTGGGACAAAAACCACCTAATTATTTTCTAATAATTCTTTAATATTCAACTCCAATTGAAAATAAAGCTCCAACTTCCTAGAATCTAGAAAAGCATTCTTCTCCAGCTCCCACTGGATGGATGCTCCAACGCCCGAGATTATTCAGTAGTCAACTGAACGGATTCCCCAACACCCAATGAGCTAAAACTCACCCTAGCACCACCCTACCACCTTGTAGAAGAATAAAATAAGAATGGACCCCCGTACCAGGGAAAATGGTCCACTTTACAATGATATAGAATGATGTAGAAGAAGAAGACACACTAGACCATAACCCCAACTATGACACAACCACCTAATGATGATCCTAGACCACTCGACACTGCCTCTTCAACTCTTGGCAGATATATACTAGTACAATTTGTACGATAATGTATTTACAATGACTTAGTACAATGATACCTTTATAATGATTGTATCTAGTGCTGCCCACTTGAAGACTTCATGTGATGAACTTCTTGTTGTTCTTATGTACCTTGCTTTCTACTCTTGTCATTCTTCCTTCTGCTACACCTTTATTTCCTTTTATTCCCTAGAAATTCTGGTCCTTTGCAGCCCTTGACAACACATGATCTAGCTTTTTCTTTGCCTTCTAGGAGCTCGATATTGAATCTGGTGTATCTCTGTTATTTCAGACCCCCAATATCTGATTTTCGGTACTGTAGTAGTCCTCTAAGTCATCTTTCTAATGCCATAAGTCTGACCCAATTTGGATTCTTTAAGAGAGAGTTATACCCAATCTCTCACAATTCCCTAATTATTGGTTTTATTAGATGCAACGAACACAGTTTCTAGATTTGAAGTACCCTCTTCTTCATCAAGTATCATTTCATATGCTATGAGAACTCCATGTAATTCCTCTTCGCTGAGTTTGTCCAGATTTTCACTGTATTCTAAGACTGATACCTTTGGGTTGAATCTCCCTGGTAACGTTCTAAGAATATTCCGTATAATAGTCTTCTCGTCAACTGGCTCTCCCAATCCTTCCAAAGTATTGGTTATTTCATCAACGTATTGGAAGTATGCAACAATGTTTCAATCTTCTTTCATTCTGAGTTGCTCAAATTTTGCTCTATAGATTTGAAGCTTTGCTTCTTTGACATTTGAGTCACCTACATATATATTCTCAAGCTTGTCCCATAAATTTTTGGTAGTTTTACAACCCAACACCTTATGATAAGTAGATTCAATAAGTCCATTGATAATAATATTCTTTGCTTTTGCATCGTTTACCAAATTCTTCTTACCTTGTTCATCCGTGGTTGATGTAAATCCATTTTGAACAGTGTCCCATACTTAGTAACCTTGCACCAAGAGACAAACCTCCATTCTTCCTTTCGAGAGTGCATAATTATTTTCATTGAATAGAGGTACACCATTCTTGGTATGCTCCATGACCTCCTTCTAGCTGTTAAACTGCTATTGAAGGAACCAAGCTCTGAAACCAATTGTTGGAAATACTGAGAGGGGGGGTGAATCAGTATTTCTTTCAATTAGAGCATTAGTTAATCTTCAATTATTATCAGTGTTTCTACAATGATAGTATCAAACAAGAGGAACACAAATGCAAATATTTTTTAAGGTGGAAACCCACTCCGGGACAAAAACCACCTAATGCTTTTCTAATAATTCTTTAATATTCAACTCCAATTGAAAATAAATCTCCAACTTCCTAGAATCTAGAAAAGAATTCTTCTCCATTTCCCACTAGATGGACACTCCAATGCTCGAGATTCTTCATTAGTCAACTGAACAGATGCCCCAACACCCAATGAGCTACAACTCACCCTAGCACCACCCTACCACCGTGTAGAAGAATAAAAGAAGAATGGAGTCCCGTACCAGGGAAAATGGTCCACTTTACAATGATATAGAATGATGTAGAAGAATAAGATACACTATACCATAACCCCAACTATGACACAACCACCTAATGATGATCCTAGACCACCCGACACTGCCTCTTCAACTCTTGGCAGATATACACTAGTACAATTTGTACAATAATGCATTTACAATGACTTAGTACAATGATACCTTTACAATGATTGTATCTAGTGCTGCCCACTTGGAGACTTCATGTGATGAAATTCTTGCTGTTGTTATGTACCTTAGTTTCTGCTCTTGTCATGCTACCCTTTGCTGCACCTTTCTTTGCTTTGCTTCCCTAGAAAGTCTGGTCCTTTGCAGCCCTTGACAACACATGATCTAGCTTTTTCTTTGCCTTCTAGGAGCTCAATATTGAATCTGGTGTATCTCTATTATTTCAAACCCCCAATATCTGATTTATGGTATTGCAGTAGTCCTCTGAGTCATCTTTCCAATGCCAAAGTTTTGACCCAATTTGGATTCTTCAAGGGAGAGTTATACCCAATCTCTCACAATGCCCAAATTATGGACTATTTCAGCAGAGCGAACTTGTACGGTGTGCCACGTGTCATTGTTTCTTCATTTAGCTCTGAAATTGATAGAGAAAAAACTACAAACTGTTGACTATCTTCAACGTTGTATGGAATTCCAATCCGATACTCAAAGAGAGAGTTATGATGATTTTCCCAAGGTTACTTCTTTTAGATGATTTTCAGGAGCTTGCAAAAACACTGACTTCCACAGATCATATCTCCAAAAATATTGCGCATCTTGATCTGAAATTTTCTTCCTCAGGATTTCGGCTTCGCCTCATAAAAATTTCAGCTTCTTAACCTTTGTAGAAAAAAAATTATAGCTAACATGCCACGATGACCTGTTTCAGATGGCGAAATCCCTTGCATGAGGAGGATATGAGGATCACAATTTATATAAGTGCTTAGGTTGAGAGGGGCTTCAACAAGTGACTGTGGGAGGGATTTTAGGAGCTTAAAAAATATTAATTATGAGTTTTCAATGACCCATGCCACAACCCTATGGGGTTTTATCCCACTAACTGGGGTATAAAATTCAAACATGAATATCTCTCAAACTGTGAAGAATTACGTGGCGTGCCATATATCAACAGAAACATCTCGACAAGTAGAAACCATTAAAAGAATTATTGACCCAGAATATATTCATTTGGTAGGTAAAAATTCCCATGAAATATTGGGTTAGCCCTTGGTGCTACTTGGGTTGACATCAATGACAACCGCTGATCAACAATCTCCCCCTTTGGCATTGAAGGCAATACAAGTACTCCCCCTACGATCATGACACCTCTTCTTACAAATTCCCTCCCCCTTTGACATCAATGGAAAAGGGTAACTCCCCCTGAAACACAACCATCCTGTGTACCTATACACACTTCCACTCCCCCTGACACACAACCATCCTGCAGACCTGTAATCTACTTCCACTCCCCCTTTATATTCTGAATAAGGAAAATCTAATGAGAACTTGGGAGAATCCCAAGTTTCTGGCGAAGATATTCCAATGCTGGCGAATATTTAATATGTGATTCTTTTGGTGCTGCTTGGAATCTTGCTACTTGTCCAAATTCTTGCATAAAATCTGGCTGGGAAGCTATTACATATAGAAGACTACCGATCATAGATCTATACAACCTTTGATCCACATCCTTAGATGAGTTGTCTATGCTCAATTTACAACCTGTTACCATTGGAGTAAGGATGGGTTTGCAATCTTCCATTTTAAATTTCTTAAGCATTTCCTTGAGGTACTTGGCTTGAAATATAAATATTCCTTTCTCTTGCTGAGATATTTGAAGCCCTAAGAAGTATGTCAACTCACCAAGTAAAGACATCTCGAAATCACTTTGCACCTTTGTAGCAAACTTCTTACTTAGTCAATCATCATTGCTACCAATTATTATATCGTCCTCTTTAGCTATTAGACATGCTTTAGTTTCTTCATCCAGAACATATATGTCGTTTGGAGCTCGACTTCCTGTAGCCACAATTTCACCATACACGCCTTTCTTGATTTCACATTTTGTGGAGTTGAATAGTATTGTGTGTCCATGATCACACATTTGTCCAACACTGAGCAGATTGTGATTCATGTTTTCAACCAATAGAACATTCTTGGCTAGAACATCTTTGCTTCCGAGAGTGACAGTACTTGATCCTATAAAATTTGAAGATCCATCATTTCCAAAGGACACGGTTCCATCCTTCTTCTCTTTCAGAGATACAAATTTATTTCTATCTCTAGTCATATGCGTTGAGCAACCGCTATCAACATACCACACATCTTTGTTCTTTTGAGCCTTGAGAGCGAGAGCACAATTATCATTCTTCTTCTTCTTCCATGTTCGTTCATTCTGTGGCTTCGAAGATTCTTCTGGAGGATTTTCAAGTCTGCAATCTTTGGCTATGTGTCCAAAGTTTCGAAATTTGTAACATTCAATATTATTTCTTAAATGTTCAAATCTATTGATGTTTCGCTGAGCCATAGGAGGTTCATATTTGACAAATCTCCCGGAATTGTATTCGTTCCTAGGGTACGTGCAACATTCTATAGCTTTATGACCAAATTTTCCACATGAATAACAGTAGCCATAAAAAATATGTTGGTACCTGGATGGAAATTTTCATCGAGGAATTGTCTTCCAAGGCTGTTCTTGTGAATCTTGTCCAATGAAGTCTACATGCATGTCAGATCTCATAGGTTCATTGTGTTTTGTTGTAGAAGGTCCTGCTTCTTCTTCTTTGTAATCGATGCCAGTTCTGTCGTTGTAATATCGTTGATTGTTGATGAGTTCTTCCAATGCCCTTGAGTTGTTGGCATAGTTTTAGATAGTTTTTCCTTTCTTCACTTCCTCACGCAGCAAAAATACTTCGGCTTCTAATTCTTCCCTTTCTTGGTTGCTTCTTCCAACTTATTTTGAAGTTACTCTTCAATGCATTTGTGTTCTTCAACTTCAATTTTGAGACCTTGAACTTGTTCTTCAAGAGTATTGGAATGGATCTTCTTCGCCTTGAGATCTTTTATAAGCTTGATTGCTTCCTTATAAAATTCTTCTATGGTCATTCCTTCTTCTTCGTTATTTGATACCTCTTGTTTATTGTGCTTGGCCATAAACAATACTCTCTCATTGGCTTCTTCTTTTCTGTCATCGAATGATGAGCTGTCTTCTTTAGAGAGAAAGTTCCTTTTGGATCCTTTCTTTTTGCCTTGCTTGTTGAATTTGTTAAAGCCTTTCTTTCCTTTTGAGTTGCCATCACTTTTGTTTGGAAATTTTGCTATGAAATGCCCAACCTCACCACAACCGAAACATATCAATGGAATTTTACCTTTGAATTTTCCCTTACTAGTTTTTAGTTTTCTCATAAAGTAAGCATATTCTTCATCTGAAAGACCTTCTCCATCATCTCCCTTTTATTCACACTTGCAGGTGCATGTCATTTCAATTGAAGGTTGTTTGTCCTTATTGGTTTTCTTAGATGCAACGAACGCATTTTCTAGATTTGAAGTACCCTCTTCTTCATCAAGTCTCATTTCACATGCTATGAGAACTCCATTTAATTCCTCTTTGTTGAGTTTGTCCAGATTTTCACTATATTCTAAGACCGATACCTTTGGGTTAAATCTCCCTAGTAACGTTCTAATAATCTTCCGTATAATAGTCTTCTCGTCAACTGGCTCTCCAAATCCCTCCAGAGTATTGGTTATTTCATCAACATATTGGAAGTATGCAACAATGTTGCAATCTTGTTTCATTCTGAGTTGCTCAAATTTTTCTCTATAGATTTGAAGCTTTGCTTCTTTGACATTTGAGTCACCTGCATATATATTCTCAAGCTTGTCCCATACATTTTTGGTGTTTTTACAACCCAACACCTTATGATAAGCAGATTAAATAAGTCTATTGATAATAATATTCTTTACTTTTGCATCATTTACCAAATTCTTCTTACCTTGTTCATCTGTGGTTGATGTAAATCCATTTTGAATAGTGTCCTATAATTCATAACCTTGTGCCAAGAGATAGACCTCCATTCTTCCTTTCCAGAGTGCATAATTATTTTCATTGAACAGAGGTACACCATTCTTGGTATGCTCCATGACCTCCTTCCAGCTATTAAAATGCTATTGAAGGAACCAAGCTCTGAAACCAGTTGTTGGAAATACTGAGAGGGGGGGTGAATCAATATTTCTTTCAATTAGAGCATTAGTTAATATTCAATTATTATCAGTGTTTGTACAATGATAACAGCAAAGAAGAGGAACAAAAACGCACATAGTTTTTAAGGTGGAAACCCACTCTAGGACAAAAACCACCTAATGCTTTTCTAATAATTATTTAATATTCAACTCCAATTGAAAATAAAGCTCCAAATTCCTAGAATCTAGAAAAGAATTTTTCTTCAGCTCCCACTAGATGGACGCTCCAATGCCCGAGATTCTTTAGTAGTCAACTGAACGGATGCCCCAACACCCAATGAGCTACAACTCACCCTAGCACCACCCTACCACCCTATAGAAGAATAAAAGAAGAATGGAGTCCCGTAATAGGGAAAATGGTCCACTTTACAATGATATAGAATGATGTAAAAGAAGAAGATACATTATACCATAACCCCAACTATGACACAACCACCTAATGATGATCCTAGATCACCCGACACTACCTCTTCAACTCTTGGCAGATAGACACTAGTACAATTTGTACAATAATGTATTTACAATGACTTAGTACAATGATACCTTTACAATGATTGTATGCAGTGCTGCCCACTTGGAGACTTCATGTGATGAACTTCTTGCTGTTGTTATGTACCTCAGTTTCTGCTCTTGTCATGCTACCCTCTGATGCACCTTGATTTGCTTTGCTTCCCTAGAAATTCTGGTCCTTTGCAGCCCTTGACAACACATGATCTAGCTTTTTCTTTGCCTTCTAGGAGCTTGATATTGAATTTGGTGTATCTCTTTTATTTCAGACCCCCAATATCTGATTTGCAGTACTGTATTAGTCCTCTGAATCATCTTTCCAATGCCATAGGTTTGACCCAATTTGGATTCTTCAAGGGAGAGTTATACCTAATCTCTCACAATGCCCTAATTATGGAATGTTTCAGCAGAGCGAACTTGTAAGGCCTGCCACGTGTCATTTTTTTTTTCTTTATTTGGCTCTAAAATTGATAGAGAGAAAAATACATACTATTGAATATCTGCCACTTTTTACGGAATTCCAATCCGATACTCAGAGAGAGATTTATGATGATTTTCCCAAGGTCACTTCTTTGAGCTGAATTTCAGGAGCCTGCAAAAACACTGACTTCCACAGATCATATCTCCAAAAATATTGCACACCTTGATCTGAAATTTGCTTCCTCAGGATTTCGGCTTCGCCTCATAAAAATTTCAGCTTCTGAACCTTTGTAGAAATTTTTTTTTAGCAAACATGCCAGGATGACATGTTTCAGATGGCGAAATCCCTTGCATGAGGAGGATATGAGGATCACAATATATATAAGTGCTTAGGTTGAGAGGGGCTTCAACAAGTGAATGTGAGAGGGATTTTAAGAGCTTAAAAAGTATTAATTATGACTTTTCAATGACCCATGCCGCAACCCTATGGGGTTTTAGCCCACTAACTGGGGTATAAAATTCAAACATGAATATCTCTCAAATCATGAAGAATTACGTGGCGTGCCATATATCAACGGAAACATCTCGATAAGTAGAAACCATAAAAAGCATTATTGACCCATAATATATTCATTTGGTAGGTAAAAATTCCCATGAAATATTGGGTTAGCCCCTGGTGCTACTTGGGTTGACATCAATGACAACCGCTGATCAAAATCTTTAATGTATTGATTGTTAGGTTAAGACAAGGAGGTCTTGTTTCGATCTTGCCCTTTTTCCATGTCTATCAGTTTACCTCAAAGTTCTTTATAGTTTGATGAATGATGTTTAGGAGTTCCCTCTTCATTTATTGAAGCTATTTTTCATCTTATATGTTTTCAAACCTTGAAAGTAGAATCATTGAAGTTAGATAAGTTTTCTTGCTTTCTTTGTTCCACTGGATTGTTCATCTTGAATGTTTATTTGTTTAAGTATTTTCATTGAGTAAATTATGTGCCCTATCTCATGATTAGTATCTTTAGCTTATCAGTATTTAAGACCTTCTTGTTCATAGGTATTTGACAAAGGATTCTTAATTTCCCTTTGCTCTACCTTGTTTTCCCAACTTAATGTTCATTTCACTCACTCATAACCTTAAAGATCCATTGACCACACTAGATTTTCCCTGTGATGCACTCTGACTCATTGTTGAGATAGCCATAACTTTCATAGACTCCATAGCCCAATGGTTTGATGACCTCTCATTCCACCTATCCTACTTAATCATCTTACCCAACCAAAAAAACAACAAACCCTACACTTAACAACTAGCCTAAAATCAACCATCTAAAGAAAACAAGTTCATATCATTTGCAAACAATAGAGAGAGCCCTCTTTGAGTTCAGGAAGGGTAAGTCCTAGGACTCCAAAGACTGGTCTGATGTTACCCTGTGAATTTGGTCTACCAATCTTCTAAATCACGGGACACTACCAATCTCAGCCTTTAAAAGTCCTATACGGGTTTTGAAAACCACACCATTAGTTCCATAATGTCTGAATCATCAAAAAATGACTATTGGATTTCTGAATAAGGCCTCTAGCTGCTCTAGCTAGTCCTCAAACTGCTGCGGGCCCCTGGTGGCCCTGATGGCCCTTAGAACTTCTCTGACGAAAAAACCTGCTCAAAAGTCCTCTAATGGCTTTGCAACCCTCACCAATGAGTTTGGAATGTATGATATATTCGAAATTGACTATGTCAAACTCTTAGAATGTACAAATCTAGCTCAAGATAGAGCCTAAACTCATTTTTCCCAGTGACACTAAAAAACCTCCACTAAATTTGGAGGAATTGCACATAATTCTAGTTAGAATAGGCATTTTGGCAAAAAATGGCACACCTGCCAAGGATTCCACTAGTTTGGCCACTACCACTAAATGTGAGTAGCTAGTGTTTAGTGGTTGAACACATGTCCAAACCACATGGTCTTCAACCCTTAACTTTCAGCGGATGGAATTAACTATCAACACTTAACCATAAATAGAGGCATGCGAACAGGCTAACGCGAAGGATTTTCTTGGAGGTTACGGTTGGGGTTACCACAACTCTCGAAACAACCTGTTGCATGTTAATAAAGTGATAACCATTGGTAGGTGGCGGTCGGAGGTTATCTCCTGGGTCATGGCTCAATGCCATATGGGGAGGGGGCTGGCCCCATCCAGCCCCCAAATATGAAACGGTTAAAAGTTAACTTAAATGCAAACCATTTTTGTTAAGAACCATTGGTAGACGAGTTGTTAAGGCACTGTATGTGCGGGCATGAGGTCTCAGGGTCGAGCCCCGACGACCCAACAAAATTTTGATCCGCGGTCTAGGGGACACGTGGCAGACTTAGGGCTCACCACGTGTCGCCCTCTAATTGGCCACCAAAAAAATCGTACAACCTTAACCCAATCAGGTAATGCCACTTGTCAAAATATGACTGGCCCATCCAAAATATTTTGAGGAATATTCTAGGAATATTCCCTAGAATATTCTATTGTTTTTTAATTTACAAAAACCAGTCAAACTTGGTCAAAAGCAAAAAAGTGTAGTTTACTAGACTTTTCAAATCGCGATAACTTCTTCATACTGTGTCAATTTTTCAAACCGTTCATGGTGTCGGAATCAGAAAGAAGAGATCTATCCAGTCGCTCAAGTTCAGCACACTTCTGAACACTTTTAATTTTGAGCTATCACTTAGGTCCTTGGTCCAAAACTGATCACCTATGTGACATATGCTTTGACTTAGTTGAAAAGAACTTGCACACAATTGTGACTAATAACATTTTCAGACCGATGGAACATTCAAGTTTGTGATAAATTATTGTTGAGAATTGCTGGATGGAAGTATGAGGTTAGAATGGGTGCACAGATTAACCTGCTCGATGGAAGTATGAGGTTGGATGAATACGATTAGAATGATGAATTTTTTATACAAGTGTTGGTGCACACAAATAGAGCGAAAGCATGACCTGTACGTGAGAGAGATAGACCAGAGGAGTTTGATGGCTTAGGATATCTACTACATAGTACATTAGAAAAGTGAGAAGCGATCTAGAACGCAATGTATTCATCATACATTAGATCGTGAGAATATGGATAGAGTGTTGTAGCTAAGCATTAGTTCGGATGATAAAACAAAGTTTGTGTGTGTTTTGATCGACATGCTCGACCGTTCAGGGAGGAGTTTAGGCACTCATCAATGTGCTACACAAAACAAAGTTTATGTTGTTGTTATACCCTATTATTATGTTCCTAACAATATTGTCGCAGGGTTAATGTTAGTGAGGTTACGTATTCAGGGTTGATCTAATTATTATGAGTAGTGGGTGAATGTATGTATGATGTTTTTTTTTATAGTGTTGTGCTACTACTTGTGTTGATTTGAGAGAGGTTGTTGTATGCTCGTGAGTGTTGGTAGAGAGAGTGTTTTTGATGAGTTTTTGGGGACAAAACAATAAATCTCACACTCTTTGAAATTTATTTACACAATAACCACTAAAATATTTTGAAAGCTATTTAGTAATATCTTGTTTACATGGTTGTGATGTATTGGAAATCCTTTTTAGCAACAAACATAATGAAGGAGGTGGAGATGAACAAAAATCAAATTAAGTTTAGAACTAAATGGTTGGTATCTATAATAAGAATCAAAACACACTCTTACTTCTTGATCCATGTCTCGATAGGAAAATTAAAAATAAAAATGAAAACTAACTGAATTATAATTTTTTTGCTAGTATTATTATAAAATTAATTAATATATAAATTGAACAAAAACATGAAAACCTGATTTACCCCCATTTTACCATGGATATTCTTAATATGTAAATATATTTTGTTACAATATCATATCTTATCAATACTACATGCCCAAAAAACTATAAGTCAATAACTTCATAAAATAACATTTATTTTTTTAATTAAACTCAACACAATTAATTTTTTTTATCATAATAATTGTGATTCCTTCTCCTAAAACCATGGTTTTGAAATTACTTAGAAAACCAACCTCTTTTATTTTCTTGACAATTCAATACTAGCTAGAAGCTTTCACTCTCCTATTGTTTTCATTTCTACCTCTTGTCGTATTTCCTTTTATCTTAATTGGAACAACTAAGCACTATTTTACCAAACAATAAAGCTCATACTTTTTGAAATTTCCTTACACTCTAACCAATAAAATAATTACCTCTTGTGGTCTTTCATGTTATCTTAATTGGAACAACTACGCACTATTGTACCAAACAATAAAGATCATACTTCTTGAAATTTATTATATTCACTCCGTGTAATTTGCGTAACAGTCGGCCAAAGGGTAATTTATTATATTCACTCAGTGTCCTATAAATTCAATTCAATGCAGCTTGTAATTAGTTATATTCACTCCGTGTCCTATAAATTCAATTCAATTCATCTGGAAATTTGATTTTGTGATCATCCCTTAAACATTGATAGAGCGCAATTTGACTGAAGTGGTGATCTGGGAGAGTACTCGCTTTGTCTCAAATCCTAACTTATGATCGTGTACTGAAATAATATTGTTTGGAGGCACAGAGTGGAAATATTTAATGGCATTCAAGAATAAGACTAATTCAAATAAGAATAAATCGCACAACAACGAACAAGGGATGGTGACGCAGAGGAAAATAGAGTCTTCATTATTGGCGAGCGAGAATGAGAATGCAAATGAAAAGATTATAATGAAGGTGTGGGCGCAGAATATAGAGTGGGAGGAAGGAAAATATTTTATCTCTAGAGGTGTGGGAAAGTTGACAACAAGAGTAGAAGGAGAATTATGTTTCTCTTCGGAGGAATTTATGAAGGTCTATATGACTATTTGCAAATTGTGTTCCCAAGAACACCATCAGCAAATGTATGAAATTTACAAGGATTCATTTCAATTATACATATATTTGGTGGTTTTACTAGCAGTGGTTATACATATGAAGAGATTAATTCTTCAGAGTCACTTGAGCTAGCAGTTTATGGTTCAGGTTCACTATCACATCTAGGCTTCAGAGGGCTATAAAGGACTCTTTCATAGTCTTCACGATAAATTATTCCACTGCGCATAATTGAACCTTTTTGATGCATTCAAGAAGTATGTTCGCATAGACATCCCTTTTCACAGAATAGCATTTTCAGTAATAATTTCAATGAGTGCAGGAACTTACCTCTACAGCCTTTGAAAAATCTTCTTTCTGCTTCGGAATATGACGCAAATTAGTCAATGGAAAATTTTGTTACAAATCCTCCCAAGAGGTGATCGATCCAATAATCTACCATGCGAGTGATCTTATTGTCAAAATTCTCTACTTGTTGGATCAATTTGGGAGCCCACTCAGTGAATATGTTGTATTTTATGTAGTAATGGAACTTAGCTAAGCACGACAACCACTCGTGTAGTTCGCGCGTAGAGGAACAAAAGAAAATCTGATGCACTTTTGTATAAATATACTTATGCACCCAGTGTTCGTCAAATAATTTAGTACTTTTATCTTCTTGCATCACAAATTAAAGGATTTTTCTATCCAGCCAGTCTTGTAACTCGTTGCGCGAAGGATGCCACAACATCAAATCTCCCTCAAAATTATGATCACAGTCCCGACAATGGAACCATTTGTTGGATTGAAGGGTTCTGACCCAGGTTCAGATTTTATGGATAAACCAACAAACCCTCCAACTATTGGCCCTTTCCGCAATGATATGCTTGCATAGACCAAAGTATCACCTGAAGCAGTATGGGGGGTGTTGTAACCAGGTTTCTACACCCTGAGAGATAATTTAATGAAGTGGTCCTCAACAAAACTCAACGTAAACTTATACATATGAGTGCAACATTTTATAACAAAATCACAAAGACTGCACAAGTATCCACAAAATAACACAGAAATATTGTTCACTTTAGCATAGATAAATCAGACCTAGATCTAGATCTTAATCAACAGAAGCACTTAATAGATCTCTTAATGATCAATAACCATGCATAATTAGATCAAATAACTTTGCACAATCATGAATAAGTAAAAGATAATGTGATCTAACAGAATATAAACAGTAAAAAGTAGAGATGCATAACACAAAGAGCTTCGTCAAAATTGTTCCTTCAATTATCTTTCAGATCTGTCAATACATCAATTATCTTTCCAAAACCCTTACAAACCATTACAAACCCTTCCATACACACAACCAGTAGAGTACGCACACAACCAGGACTAGGGCTCCGTGCACACAGCTAGTAGGAGCCTTTTAACCCAACCCAAAAACCCTTACAGACGCATAAACTATCAGAACATAAATATCTCATAACACATGTCACTTGGAACTACTTAGCTTAGACATAATATATCTATTTATAATACGCCTAGTGCTCAGATACTATGGTCTCAAACCATAGTTTTAGGCCCATACTTTACATTTAAGCTCAATTACATCCAAAATTAGGGCAAAAATCCCTTTGAAATCATTTTCACAGGGAGAACATACAAACTCATACAAAAGGTGTCTTTGGAACTTGTGCCTCAGGGGACCTCACTCCAAAAATCACTGCATTTAATCCATAACCCAATGGATAGACAAAGGCCGTTTACTGAGCGGTGACATGGTAGGTTGACTATGTAGAAATGTAGGTTGGCGAGTCCAACAACTTAACCATTGAGCCAAAAATATGGCTTGTATGGAGAAAATAAGATTATTGTATTTGAAACTTGTTTCAACCGAGATCTAGAAAATTACAACTATCCATAGGTTTAAATCTGTGAACTATCCAACATCAACCATGAAATTTTCCCAATACGCCACAAAGTTGGTGCATGAAATATTGTTGAACACTAAGTCCTTTTGTTGTGTTTTTTTTTTCTCTATTATTTGAATAAAGGGAGGTTTTAAGCCCTATTTTTAGTTGTTTTGATTGTGGGAAAGTGGTTATATAGATACCATGACCCCCGTGGTAGACCTGAGGATGTGTATTACTGCAGGATGGAGACTTCGTGAATCTAAGAATCAATGTTTTATCAAATAATATAGTGGCCACTCATTGGAAGATAGCACATAGATGTAGCCCACACCATGTGAACTTCGTTAGCAACCTTAGTTTTTCTTGTCTCTCTATATTTTGATATGTATCTCTTTAGTTCAATATTTTCATTCTTTCACTATTATAACTTACACTTATAATTAATGAAAATCAAGTCATGAATTTTGGATCAATTATGAAAATAAAAAAATCATAGGAGTAGAGATGTGGTATTCAATGCGAAGGCCTGTACAAACAGAAATAGGAAAAGGAAAACATTGAATACATAGTATTTGATGGAATCACAAAAAAATAAATTCCAAAGGTGCCCAAAAATCAATAGGTTAAATAACAGAAACACTAACATGTACCTTCCATAATTTCTATTAGAAAATCAACCAGGTTAAGTATACCTCGTTAATGATACTCTCATTCATTGTATTATGTATTGTTGAAACATTTTGGTGAATCGGAAAGATAGGAAGAAGTAATGTAGGTAGAAACATGAAACAAATAGGAGTAAGGCATGAAACAAGAGATGGTCTTTTTGGTACATAACCAGATTTGGGAGTTGGTCCCATTACCTATATGTAAAAGAGCGTTGAAAAATAAATGGGTACATAGCTTGTAGGAAGAAGAAGGAAAAAAGTGGTACAAGGACATGATTGTTGTAAAGGGGTTTTCATAGAAGAAAGATATATATTTTTATGAAATATTTTCTCGTATTGTCAAAATGACTTCAATTACTATTTTATGTTTAGTGGTGGTAGACGATTAGCACTTTGAACAATTAGATGTGGAAAATATTTTTTTTCCATGGGAACCGAGAGGAAGATATTTATACGCAACAACCATAGGATATGAGGTCAAGGGGAAGGAAAACTTAGAATGCAGATTGAAGAAGAGCTTGTAAATTTTAAAGAAAAATCCAAGGTAGTGATATTTGAATTTTGATAGGTATACAATAGAACAAGGTTATAATAGATTTTAGTCTAACCACTCTATTTATTTTAGGAGACTAGATAACAAAAACTATACTATCTTTTTATTTTATGTAGATGACATGTTTGTTGTGGGTTCCAACATAAAAGATATAAATGTGCTCCAAATGAAATTAGCTAATTCAATTTCTTTGAAGGATTTGGGTCTGAAAATGAAAATCCTTGGTAAGAGAATAACAAGAGATGGGAAAATTCATAAATTAACATTGTCTTACTGTCTTAGTGTTGGCATGTTGGCATTGATCTAAACCAATTATTCATGGCATGCTTTTCCATTGTCTTGATGAGTTGATGATTGCAAGTAGTTAGAGTTATGATTTTGTGATAGAACCGATCCTCTACAGTAAAATTACCATGGTGTTGAAGCTGGGAATAGATCTGGGTAGTGAATCCTTGAATTTTCTATGGTTACGACTACTACGGCCTTGCCACTATCAACCAACACCACTACTAGACTACCACAATATTCCCTCTTTGTGCCTGCAACAATCTGTCGAGGCTTCCTAGCATATTCCTGCAACATTGTCTGTAGGATGGGAAAGAAAATACCATGGGATTAATCCATCAAATTTCCCATGGTTTTAGTTGCGTTTGAAGCATTTTGACATGGTATTCAATGTATAAATGACTTTTTCATGATTAACAATTGATTTGGTATCAAAATCAGTATGAACACATTGATAATCTTGTATTGGTGTTAATGGTTAATTTGGTCCACGTAATGGATGAGTGTGTATTGGTTTGATTTGGTCATTTAAGTAGTTGGTAAGTTGTTTTTTGAAATTAATGTTGATCTTATTAGTGCATTGTCTTGGCCTGATTTGGTGTTTGAAAATATGCTTAAAATTGCTACTATTATGGATGGAAATGGATCGATCAAGGGTTGGTTAGTTGGACAGAGTCACCTATTGATCTAAAAATGGGTTGGATAACTTGTTATGCTTTTCAAGAATGTCCCACTCAGTTAAACAAATAAAAGATCTAGCTTATACTTGAATTTTGCAGAAAATTATACTTGAAACAGGTGTGTTTTTTTAACTATTTAAGTTCTTTAAGTCCATTTGTTTTTGCTGATGTTAAACATGTGCAACAACCATATAATCTAGCAAATAAAAATCAACACATAACAACAAATTTAATCTAGGAGTTCACCCGAATATTGTGGGCTACGTCTCCTTGAGCTTTTGTCATCTTGACTTGGCTCTTTGGGATTATGGAAAATTTCTCTTAAAAGTTACAAAATCAACTCCAATGGTTAACTGCACTGAACCAATGGGTTTATAATACCATTTTTATCCCTTTCATGGCTGTCATCACTCTGAAAACAGATCTAGGCTTCCTTAGACTTGATTCCTTTTGTCGGTGATGTTGAGCTTCTCTTAGCTTATTTATGGCACTAAATCCTTAAGAATTATTTTTATGTCTATAAAACCTCACCTACTGTCACCATTACATGTCATACTTCCAAAATATACTAATCATTTTCTCCCAATGAGCAGTGGCTCCCCAATCTAGGCCTCAATCCATTGTTGGCCCTGGTTTGCCCAAAACTTCCCTTTAGGTTCTTGACCTTCAGAAGTCTTCAAATGAATCTGAAAATACCTTCAATGGATTCATTATGTCAAAAATAGTCAGAATAGACTATTTTTTTGTTGAAATTGGCCTCTAGCTGCTCCAGTTTCACCTCCAACACCTGGTGCCACCCTTGGGCTCTGGGTCAAAGAAAACTTCTTTGTGGGTTATCGACCTCTAGAATTACTCAAAATCTTCCTCAAAATCCTCCAATGGATTCAGAAGTATCAAAACAATCAGAAATGACTACTGGTTTGCTGAATAAGGTCTCTAGCTACCCTATCTAGGCCTCAAATTGTTGCTGGCACTTGTTGGCCCTAGTGGCCCCTAGAACTTCTCTAAAACATATCAGCCTTCAAAATTCCTCTAAATGCTCGTAAAATCACACAATTAGTTCCATAATGTCTGAAACATCCAAAACTAACTATTGTATTTCTGAATAAGGCCTCTAGCTGCTCTGGCTAGGCCTCAAACTGTTGATGGCCCCGGTGGCCCTTAGAACTTCTTTGAAGCAAAAACCTACTCAAAAGTCCTCTGATGGCTCTACAACCCTCACCAATGAGTCTAGAATGTTTGAGATAGTCTAAATTGACTATATCACACTCTTAGGATGGACGAATATAGCTCAAGATAGAGCTTAAACTCGTTTTTCCCAGTGACCCCTAAAAATCCTCCACTAAATTTGGAGGAACTGCACATAACTTTGGTTAGAATAGGCATTTTGGTCAAAAATGGCATGCTTGCCAAGGATTCCACCAGTCTGGATGCTAGCACTAAATGTGGGCGGTTAGTGGTTAGTGGTTGGAGACATGTCCAAACCACACCGTCTTCAACCCTTAACTTTCGGCGGATGGCATTAAATATCAACACTTAATTGTAAATGGAGGCATGTGAACAAGCTAACACAGAGGCTTCGCTTGGAGGTCACAGTTGGGGTTACCGCAACTGTGAGAGAAACTTGTTGCATGTGAACAAAATGATAACTGTTGGTGGGTGGAGGTCGGTGGTTAGCTCCTGGGTCATGGCTCAAGGCCATATGGGGAGGGGTCTAGCCTCCTCTAGCCCCCAAATATGAAACAATTAAATGTTAAATTAAACAAAAATACCATGTTTGTTAAGAACCACTAGTAGAAGAGTCAGTAAGGCACTGTTTTTATGGGTAGAAGGTCTCGGGGTCGAGCCCTGGTGGCCCTACAAAATTTTGATGCACAGTCTAGGGGACACGTGGTGGCCTCAGGGCTTGCCATGTGTCGCCCTCCAATTGGCCACCAAAAAACTCGTACAACCTTAACCCAATCAGGTAATGCCACTTGTCAAAATATGACTGGGCTAGTTGGAATATTTTAGAGAATATTCTGAGGAGTATTCTAGAAATATTCCATGGAATATTCTCTTTTTTTGAATTTCCAAAAACCAGTCAAACTTGGTCAAAAGCGAGAAATTGCAATTTACTAGACTTTTCAAATCACGATAACTTCTTCATACAGTGTCAGTTTTTCAAACCGTTTGTGGCACCAGAATCAGGAAGATGAGATCTATCCGATTGCTTAGGTTTAGCACACTTCTCAACACTTTGAGTTTTGAGCTATCCTTGGTCCAAATCTGATCACACCTCCCCATTGGGAATCTTTTTGACCCCAAAAAACTGATTTCCTGATCTGTTCAGTAGATGAGAGTATAATACCCTCACTTTTCTAGCCTTCATACACTTGCCTTGCATGCCTTAGTGCCTTTGAATCACAATTCGAAGGTAGTCAACACTTTCCTTTAGGAATATTCCCTGGAATATTCTCTTTTTTGAATTTCCAAAAACCAGTCAAACTTGGTCAAAAGCAAGAAATTACAGTTTACTGTACTTTTTGAATCATGATAACTTCTTCACACGATGTCAGTTTTTCCAACCGTTTCTAGTGCCAGAATCAGGAAGATGATATCTATCCGGTCGCTCAGGTTCATCATACTTCTGGACACTTTTAATTTTGAGTTGTCCTTGCTCCAAATCTGATCACACCTCCCCATTGGGAATCCTTTTGACCCCAAAATACTGATTTCCAGATTTGTTCAGTAGATGAGAGTAAAACACCCTCACTTTTCTATCCTTCATACACTTTCCTTGCATGTCTTAGTGCCTTTGAACCACAACTCGAAGGTAGTTAACACTTTCCTTCTTGAATGCTCTTGTCCTCCTATCAAGAATTGTCTTCCTTGCAGTCACTTAGAAATTTCTAGCGAGAAATTGATAGAAGGTAGCTGAACATCATGTCCTTGATCACCGATCCAAGGTGGCTCAAAAAAATGTGACATTACAACATAATTGCATACATAACTGAAATTTTCATATGTACAAATGAGTGTATGTCTTACTCAGTTAAGAAGTCAAACCGCTTCTTACCAAGCCACTTCCATGGTGACTTTTGCTGCTGAAAATCTTCTTCATGTGAAACATCTATTGTCACATCAATGATGGAATCTTTGGCTCCACTTTCACCAGTCTTTCTGTTCTCTTGCCTCAAATTCTTGGGACGATTAGTTGGATGCAATGTCCAACATTGGGTAACAACATGTCCCCTCTTCTAGAAATGCGTGCAAGTCTTTTGCACCTTCTTTGCAAGTTACCTTCACTTCAACTGTTTCCTATAAGCCTTCATCCTCTTCCAGCATTTCGAAACATCATGGTTACACATACCACAATATGCACAAAATCTCTTTCTTCCATTCAAGCATGCAGATTTGACATTTTTATCAGAAACATAATCAACTTGACTATGGGAGAAATTATGCCTCAAATGTTGTTTTGCATGTCCATCCTTTTTACCTTCATGAGGAGATGAACTAGTAGCATTTGCAGCTTTTCTTTGAAGAATAACATTAGTATTCATGTCTAGATAGCTGTCGGAACTCTCATTCTCGCCATAAGTTGCATGTCTACACACATCTTGCTGCAACATAGACTTCAAACAATGGCAATCAACTTGAAAACAAACTTGACATGTTTGTGGTTTAGAACTTGCGACAAAAGCTATTTTTGAAGTTTCCTCACATGCCTTCATGGCTTTGGATTTTTCGACATTAGATTGAACATAAAAAAGACCAAACTTCTTAGGTCTCTCCTCAACCAAAATAGGATCAATCATGCCTTGTGCATGTTTTCCTAAACCCTTGCCTTCATATCCCATTTTAAACATTAACTTGGACGCTATACCTCTAGTGTGCTTTTCCAATGAACCTACACAAATTTCTGAAGAGGAAACTGAAGACAAATTTAAGTGAATTACCTCTGTTTCACACATGTTCTTGGTCAAAGCTTCTTGGGCTTGATAAAGTTGCATCTCCATCTTATGAATTCTTTGAAGAATTCCTTCTTTCTCTTCCTTCACAGAAACCAATTTCTCATGAAGTATAGTGCTTTCTCTTCTATTTTCAAACAAAATTTGCACCATATCCTTCAGGATGTAGAAGTCTTGCTTCATGTCTTCATCGAAGAATCTTGTGAAGGAGGAGGATTTTGAAACCTCACTTGAAGAGGTTGTCATTATTGAAAATGGACTAAATAACTTCAAAAAAAAATCACAAAGCTTTCAAAAACAATTTGACAAAGCTTTTGAACAAAATGGCGGTAGAGTCAAGATCTTCTTCAAGTAGCCTTTTGCAAACAAACCCAAACCCTTCTTGTGCTATAAGGGTTTCCTTGAGGTCATTTGGGTAAGGAGAATACTTTCAAAATTCTTCCTTCTTGTCCTCTTATGGACTTAGCTAACAATAGCTTTCCCTTCACCTCTAGAAAACTCAAGCAACAATAAGTTTGCAAACAGAAAAATTCTTTAACTTCAAACACCTTTCAAGTCAACAAGAAAAATTGTGCTCTGTCACGCAAGAAACACATGCTCTAATACCAGCCTAATCTGAAAATGGTTTGGATAACTTGTTATGCTTTTCAAGAACCTCCCACTCAGTTAAATAAATAAAAGATCTAGCTTATACTTGACTTTTGCGGAAATTTATACTTGAAACATGTGTATGTTTTTTTAACTGTTTAAGTGCTTTAATTCCATTTGTTTTTTACTGATATTAAAAATTTGCAAAAACCATATAATGCAGAAAATAAACATCAACACATAACATCAAATTTAATCTAGGAGTTCACCTGAATATCGTGGGCTACGTCTCCTTGATCTTTTTTCAACTTGAATTGGCTCTTTGGGATTATGGAATTTTTTTTTTACAAGTTACAAAATCAAATCCAATGGTTAATGGAACTGAACCAATGGGTTTAGAATACCATTTATATCCCTGTCATGGCTATCATCACTCTGAAAACAGATCTAGGCTTCCTTAGACTTGATTCCTTCTGTTAGTGCTCTTGAGATTCTCTGAGCTTCTCTATGGAACTAACTCCTTAAGAATTATTTTTCTGTCTTAGAAACCTCACCTACTATCTCCAACACATATCAGACTTCCAAAATAGATTGATCATTTTCTCCCAACGGGCACTGGCTCCCCAATCTAGGCCTCTATCCATTGTTGGCCCTAGGTTGCCCAAAACTTTCGTGTAGGTTATAAACCTTTAGAAGTATTCAAATGACTCTTAAAATACCTTCAATGGATTTAGAATGTCAAAAATCGTCAGAATAGACTACTGGTTTGCTAAAATTGGCCTCCGGCTGCTCCGGTTTCACCTCCAACACCTGGTGGCACCCCTTGGCTCTCGGGTCAAAGAAAAATTATATGTGGGTTATAGACCTCTAGAAGTCCTCAAAAGCTTCTTCAAATTCCTCCAATGGATTTAGAAGTATTAAAAAATTTAGAAATGACTATTGGTTTGCTGAATAAGGCCTCTAGCTGCCCTGGCTAGGCCTCAAACTCCTGCTAGCACTTGCTAGACATAGTGGGCTATGGAACTTATCTAAAGTATCTTGGCCTTCAAAAGTCCTCTACGGGATTTTAAAACCACACCATTAGTTCCAAAATGTCTGAAACATCCAAAATTGACTATTGGATTTCCGAATAAGGCCTCTAGCTACTCTGGCTACGCCTCAAACTGCTGCTAGCCCCTGGTGGCCCTTAGAACTTCTCTGAAGAAAAAACCTGCTCAAATGTCCTCTGATGGCTCTAAAATCCTCACCAATGAGTCTAGAATGTATGAGATAGTTGAAATTGACTATATCACACTCTCAGAATGGATGAATCTAGCTCAAGATAGAGCCTAAACTCATTTTTCACAGTGACCCCTAAAAATCCTCCACTAAATTTGGAGGAATTGCACATAATTCTAGTTAGAATAGGCATTTTGGATAAAAATGGTGTGCCCGCCAAGGATTTCGCTAGTCTGGCCGCTAACACTAAATGTGGGCAGCTAGTGGTTAGTGGTTGGACACATGTCCAAACCACAAGGTATTCAACCCTTAACATTTGGCGGATGGCATTAACTGTCAGCACTTAACCATAAATAGAGGCATGTGAACAAGCTAACACGGAGGCTTCGCTTGGAGGTTACGGTTGGGGTTACCGCAACCGTCGAAACAACCTGTTGCATGTGAACAAAGCGATAACCGTTGGTGGGTGGTGATCGGCGGTTAGCTCCTGGGTCATGGCTCAAGGCCATATGGGGAGGGGGCTAGCCCCCTTCAACCCCCAAATATGAAGTGGTTAAATGTTAACTTAAACACAAATACCATGTTTGTTAAAAATGATTGGTAGACGAGTCAGTAAGGCACTGTGTGTGCGGGTAGCAGGTCTCGGGGTTGAGCCCCGACGGCCCAACAAAATTTTGATGCACGGTCTAGGGGACATGTGGCAGCCTTAGGGCTAGCCACATGTCGCCCTCCAATTGGATACCAAAAAACTCGTACAACCTTAACCCAATCAGGTAATTCCACTTGTGAAAATATGACTGGCCCAACCAGAATATTCTAGGGAATATTCACTAGAATATTCTCTTTTTTTGAATTTCCAAAAGCAGTCAAACTTGGTCAAAATCGAGAAATTACAGTTTACTGGACTTTTCAAGTCGTGATAACTTCTTCATATGGTGTCAGCTTTTCAAATGATTCATGGTGTCGGAATCAGGAAGACGAGATCTATCCAGTCGCTCAAGTTTGGCACACTTATGAACACTTTGAATTTTGAGCTATCACTTAGGTCCTTGGTCCAAAACTGATCACCTATGTGACATATGCTCTGACTTAGGTGAAAATAACTTGCACACAATTTTGACTAGTAACATTTTGAGACCGATGGAAGATTCAAGTTTGTAATAAATTATTGTAGAGACTTGCTCGATGGAAGTCTGACGTTAGATTGGGTGAAAACATTAACCTGCTTGATGGAAGTATGAGGTTGGATGCATACGATTAGAATGATGAATTTTGTATACAAGTGTTGGTGCATAGGAATAGAGCGAAAGCATGACCTGTACGTGAGAGAGATAGACCAGAGGAGTTTGATGGTTTAGGAGATCTGCTACATAGTACATTAGAAAAGTGAGAAGCGATATATAATGTAATGTATTCATCATACATTAGATCGTGAGCATATGGATAGTGTGTTGTAGCTAAGCATTAGTTCGGATGATAAAAAAAAGTTTGTGTGTGTTTTGATCGACATGCTCGACTGTTCAGGGAGGGGTTGAGGCACACATCAATGTGCTACATAGAACAGAGTTTATGTTGTTGTTATACCCTGTTATTATGTTCCTAACAATATTGTCACAGGGTTAATGTTAGTGAGGTTACGTATTCAGGGTTGATCAAAATATGATGAGCAGTGGGTGAATGTATGTATGTTGTTTTTGTTGATAGTGTTGTGCTACTACTTGTGTCGATTTGAGAGATGTTTTTGTATGCTCTTGAGTGTTGGTAGAGAGATTGTTTTTGAAGATTTGTTGGGGACAAAACAATAAAGCTCACACTCTTTGAAATTTATTTACACAATAACCACTAAAATATTTTGAAAGCTATTTAGTAATATCTCGTTTAAATGGTTGTGATGTATTGGAAATACTTTTTATCAACCAACATAATGAAGGAGGTGGAGATGAACAAAAATCAAATTAAGTTTAGAACTAAATGGTTGGTATCTATAA
This sequence comes from Pinus albicaulis, assembly GCA_034641835.2. Taxonomy (NCBI): domain Eukaryota; kingdom Viridiplantae; phylum Streptophyta; class Pinopsida; order Pinales; family Pinaceae; genus Pinus; species Pinus albicaulis. The sequence goes on along the minus strand of CM076578.1, from coordinate 134,287,040 downwards.
TAAGAATCAAAACACACTCTTACTTCTTGATCCATGTCCCTGTGGGAAAATTAAAAATAAAAATGAAAACTAATTGAATTATAATTTTTTTACTAGTATTATTATAAAATTGATTAATATATAAATTGAACAAAAACATGAAAACCCGATTTACCCCTAGTTTACCATGGATATTCTTAATATGTAAAGATATTTTGTTACAATACCATATCTTATCAATACTACATGCCCAAAAAACTATAAGTCAATAACTTCATAAAATAACATTTATTTTTAATTAAACTCAACACAATTAATTTTTTTTATCATAATAATTGTGATTCCTTCTCCTAAAAGCATGGTTTCGAAATTACTTAGAAAACCATGCTCTTTTACTTTCTTGACAATTGAATAGTAGTTAGAAGCTTTCACTCTCCTATTTTTTTGATTTCTACCTCTTCTCATATTTCCTTTTATTTTAATTGGAACAGCTAAGGACTATTTTACCAAACAATAAAGCTCATACTTCTTGAAATTTCCTTACACTCTAACCAATAAAATAATTACATCTTGTGGTCTTTCACGTTACCTTAATTGGAACAACTAAGCACTATTGTACCAAACAATAAAGCTCATACTTCTTGAAATTTATTATATTCACTCCGTGTAATTTGCGTAATGGTCGGCCAAAGGGTAATTGATTATATTCACTCAGTGTGCTATAAATTCGATTCAATTCATCTTGTAATTTATTGTATTCACTCTGTGTCCTATAAATTCAATTCAGATCAGCTTGCAATTTGAGTTTGTGATCATCCCGATAGAGCGTGATTTGACCGAAGTGGTGATATGGGAGAGTAATCACTTTGTCGCAACTCCCAACTTGTGATCTTGTACTAAAATAATATTTTGTGGAGGCACAGAGTGGAAATATTTAATGGCGAGCAAGAATAAGGCTAATTCCAAGAAGAATAAATCATGCAACAATGAACAAGGGAAGGTGACGCAGAAGAAGATAGAGTCTTCATTATTGGTGGGCGAGAATGAGAATGAGAATGAAAAGATTATAATGAAGGTGTGGGTGTAGAATATAGAGTGGGAGGATGGATGGGATTTTATCTCCAGAGGGGTGGGAAATTTGACAAAAAGAGAAGAAGGAGAATTATGTTTCTCTTCGGAGGAATTTATGAAGGTTTATATGACTATTTGCCAATTGGCCACCAAAAAACTCATAAAACCTTAACCCAATCAGGTAATTCCAGTTGTCAAAATATGACTGGCCTAGTTAAAATATTCTAGGGAATATTTTGAGAAATATTTCAAGAATATTCTTTGGAATATTCACTTTTTTTGAATTTCCAATAACCAGTCAAACTTGGTCAAAAGCGAGAAATTCCAGTTTACTGAACTTTTCAAATCACGATAACTTTTTCATACGGTGTCCGTTTTTCGAACTATTTGTGGCACTGGAATAAGGAAGACGAGATCTATCTGGTCGCTCAGGTTTAGAACACTTTTGAACACTTTGAATTTTGAGCTATCACTTAGGTCCTTGGTCCAAATCTGGTCACACCTCCCCATTGGGAATCTTTTTGACCCCAAAACACTGATTTCCTGATCTGTTCAGTAGATGAGAGTACTATACCCTCACTTTTCTACCCTTGATACACTTGCCTTGCATGTCTTAGTGCATTTGAACCACAACTCGAAGGTAGTCAACGCTTTCCTTCTTGAATGCTCTTGTCCTCCTGTCAAGAATTTTCTTCCTTGCACTCACTCAGAAATTTCTACGAGAAATTGAGAGAAAGTAGTTGAACATCATGTCCTTGATCATCGATCCAAGGTGGCTCAAACAAACGTGAGATTACAACAAAATTTCATACATAACTGAAATTTGCATATGTACAAATGAGTGTATTTCTTACTCAGTTAAGAAGTCAAACCACTTCTTACCAAGCCACTTCCATGGTGACTTTTGCTACTGAAAATATTCTTCATGTGAAACATCTATTGTCACATCAATGATGGAACCTTTGGTTCCACTTTCGCCAGTATTTCTATCCTCTTGCCTCAAATTCTTGGGACGATTAGTTGGATGCAATGTCTAACATTGGGTAACAACATGTTCCCTCTTTTGGAAATGTGTGCAAGTATTTTGCACCTTCTTTGCAAGTTTCCTTCGCTTCAACTATTTCCTGTATGCATTCATCCTCTTCCAGCATTTCGAAACATCATGGTTACACAAACCACAATATGCACAACAACTCTTTCTTCCATTCAAGCATGCAAATTTTACATGCTTATCAGAAACATAATCAACTTGACTATGGGAAGAATTATACCTCAAATGATGTTTATCATGTCCATCCTTTTTACCTTCATGAGGACATGAACTAGTAGAGGTTGCAGCTTTTCTTTGAAGAATAACATCAGTTTTCATGTCTTGATAGTTGTTGGAACTCTCATGCTCGCCATAAGCTACATGTCTACACACATCTTGCTGCAACATAGGCTTCAAAAAATGGCAATCAACTTGAAAACAGACTTGACATGTTTTTGGTTTAGAACTTGCGACAAAAGTTCTTTTTGAAGTTGCCTCACATGCCTTCATGGCTTTGTATTTTTCGCCATTAGATTGAACATAAACAAGACCAAAATTCTTAGGTCTCTCCTCAACCAAAATAGGATCAATCATGCCTTGTGCATGTTTTCCTAAACCCTTGCCTTCATAGCCCATTTTAAAAATTAACTTGGACCCTATACCTCTAGTGTGCTTTTCAAATGAACCTACATATCTTTCTGAAGAGGAAACTGAAGAGAAATTTAAGTGAATTACCTCTGTTTCATGCATGTTCTTGGTCAAAGCCTCTTGGGCTTGATGAAGCTGCATCTCCATCTCATGCATTCTTTGAAGAATTCCTTCTTTCTCTTCCTTCATAACAACCAATTTCTCATGAAGTATAGTGATTTCTCTTATATTTTCAAACATAATTTGCACCATATCCTTCAGGATGTAGAAGTCTCACTTCATGTCTTCATCGAAGAATCTTGTGAAGGAGGAGGATTTTGAAACCTCACTTGAAGAAGTTTTCATTATGAAAATAGACTAAATAACTTCAAAAAAATTCACAAAGCTTTCAAAAAACAATTTGCCAAATCTTTTGAACAAAATGGTTGTAGAGTTGAGCTCTTCTTCAACCAGCCTTTTGCAAGAAAACCCTTCTTGTGCTACAAGGGTTGCCTTGAGGTCCTTTGGGTAAGGAGAATACTTTCAAACTTCTTCATTCTTTTCCTCTTCTAGACTTAGGCAACAATAACTTTCCCTTCACCTCTAGAAAACTCAAGCAATATTCAGTATGCAAACAAACAAATTCTTTAACTTCAAACACCTTTCAAGTCAACAAGAAAAATTCTACTCTGTGAAGCAAGAAACACATGCTCTGATACCAACCTGATCTGAAAATGAGTTGGATAACTTGTTATGTTTTTCAAGAACCTCCCACTAAGTTAAAAAAATAAAAGATCTAGCTTGTACTTAACTTTTGCGGAAATTTATACTTGAAACAAGTGTATGTTTTTTTAATTGTTTAAGTGCTTTAAGTCCATTTGTTTTTTACTGATATTAAAGATGTGCAACAGCCATATAATGCAAAAAATAAACATCAACACATAACATAAAATTTAATATACGGGTCCACCCAAATATCGTGGGATACGTCTCCTTGAGCTTTTGTCATCTTGACTTGGCTCTTTGGGGTTATGGAAAATTTCTTTTACAAGTTACAAACTCAAATCCAAGGGTTAACGGAACTAAACCAATGGGTTTAGAATACCATTTATATCCCTATCATGGTTTTCATCACTCTGAAAACAGATCTAGGCTTCCTTAGACTTGATTCCTTCTGTTGGTGCTCTTGAGATATTTTGAGCTTATCTATGGCACTAACTCATTCAGAATTATTTTTCTAATCTGGAAGCCTCACCTACTATCTCTAGCACATATCAAACTTCCAAAATAGACTGATCATTTGCTCCCAATGAGCACTGGCTCCCCAATCTAGGCCTTTATCTACTGTTGGCCCTGGGCTGCCCAAAAATTCCCTGTAGGTTATCAACCTTTATAAGTCTTCAAATGACTCTGTAAATCCCTTTAATGGATTTATAATGTCAAAAATAATTAGAATATACTATTGGTTTGCTGAAATTGGCCTTCGGATGCTCCAGTTTCACCTCCAACACCTGGTGCCACCCCGGGGCTCTAGGGTCAAAGAAAATTTCTCTGTGGGTTCTCGACCTATAGAAGTCATAAAAAGATTCTACAAACTCCTCCAATGGAATCAGAAGTATCAAAATAGTTATAAATGACTATTGGTTTGCTGAATAAGGCCTCTAGCTGCCCTGGCTAGGCCTCAAATTGCTAATGGCACTTGCTAGCCCTAGTGGCCCCTGGAACTTCTCTGAAACATATCTTCCTTAAAAAGTCCTCTACAGGCTCGTCAAACCACACCATTAGTTCCAAAATATCTGAAACATCCAAAAATGACTATTGTATTTCTGAATAAGGCCTCTAGCTGCTCTGGCTAGGCCTCAAACTGTTGCTGGCCCCTGGTGGCCCTGGTGGTCCTTATATCTTCTTTGAAGCAAAAACTTGCTCAAAATTATTCTAATAGCTCTACAACCCTCACCAATGAGTCTGGAATGTTTGAGATAGTTGAAATTGACTATATCACACTCTTAGAATGGAAGAATCTAGCTGAAGATAGAGCGTAAACTCATTTTTTCCAGTGACCCGTAAAAAGCCTCCACTAAATTTGGAGGAACTGCACATAATTCCAGTTAGAATAGGAATTTTGGCCAAACATTATGTGCTCGCCAAGGATTCTGCTTGTCTAGCTTCTAGCAGTAAATGTGGGCAGCTAGTGGTTAGTGTTTGGACACATGTCCAAACCACACGGTCTTCAACCCTTAACTTTCGACGGATGGCATTAATTATCAACACTTAACCATAAATAGAGGCATGTGAACAGGCTAATGTAGAGGCTTCACTTGGAGGTTACGGTTGGGGTTACCGCAACCAATGGAACAACCTGTTGCATGTGAACAAAGCATTAAACGTTGGCGGGTGGCGGTCGGCGGTTAGCTCCTGGGTCATGGCTCAAGGCCATATGGGGAGGAGGCTGGCCCCCTCCAGCGCCCAAATATGAAATGGTTAAACATTAACTTAAACACAAATACCATGTTTGTTAAGAACCAATGGTAGACGAGTTGATAAGGCATTGTGTGTGCTAATAGCAGGTCTCGAGGTCGAGCCCCGATGACCCAACAAATTTTTTATGCACGGTCTAGGGGACACATGGCGACGTGTCATCCTCCAATTGGCCACCAAAAAACTCGTACAACCTTAACCCAATCAGGTAATGCCAATTTTCAAAATATGACTGGCCCAGCTAGAATATTTTAGGGAATATTCTAGGAATATTCCTTGGAATATTCTCATTTTTTTAAATTTCCAAAAACTAGTCAAACTTGGTCAAAAGTGAGAAATTGTAGTTTATTGGACTTTTCAAATCGCGATAACTTCTTCATACGGTGTTGGTTTTTCGAACCGTTTGCAGTGCCAGAATCAGGAAGATGAGATCTATCCAGTCGTTTAGGTTCGGTACACTTCTAAACACTTTGAACTTTGAGCTATCACTCAGGTCCTTGGTCCAAAACTGATCACCTATGTGACATATACTTTGACTTATGTGAAAATAACTTGCGCACAATTGTGGTTGGTAACATTTTGAGACCAATGGAAGATTCAAGTTTGTAATAAATTACTGTAGAGACTTTATCTATGGAAGTATGAGGTTAGAGTGAGTGCACAGATTAACCTGCTCAATGGAAGTCTGAGGTTGGATGCATAAGATTAGAATGGTGAATTTTGTATACAAGTGTTGGTGCACATGAATAGAGCAAAAGAATGACCTATGCATGAGAGAGATAGACCATAGGAGTTTGATGGTTTAGGAGATATGCTAAGCATTAGTTCGATGGATAAACCAAATTTTGTGTGTGTTTTGATCGACATGCTAGACTGTTTAGGGAGGGGTTGAGGCACTCATCAATGTGCTACATAGAACAAATTTTATGTTGTTTTTATACCATGTTATTATGTTGCTAACAATATTTTCGTAGGGTTAATCTTAGTGAGGTTATGTATTCAGTGTTGAACTAATTATGATGAGAAGTGGGTGAATACATGTATGTTGTTTTTGTTGATAGTGTTGTGCTACTACTTGTGTCGATTTGAGAGAAGTTGTTGTATGCTCTTGAGCGCTGGTAGAGAGAGTGTTTTTGATGAGTTTTTGGGGACAAAACAATAAATCTCACACTCTTTGAAATTTATTTACACAATAACCTATTAGTCATCCATATTTTTCACTTGTTGGTGATGACTAAATCCATAGCTGAGTTTTCTAGAAGCTGATCTCCATATGTCAATTTGTCATCTAGAAAACCCTCATGAAATTTTTTTTCCCTCCTACTTTTCAGTCCGCCCATGTCAAGGTAAAGCCTCATTATCACTATCCTATCTAGCTTTAGCCCTACTAGTCTGCCCATCAGCTCTAAAAATACAATTCAAGTCTGCTTCAAAACCTCGCCGAAGTTAGGAAGTGGCGCTTTAAGGCATTTTACCCTTGGCAACCATCAAAAGGCCAAAAACCTCCATCTGCTACAGACCAATCATGACAGACCTCCCACTCTGCAAATGAAATTGATCACAGCCCTAAGTCGCGCCACTTACACACCCCTAAGTCTCAGCAATGCATAAACCACAGTCTCAAGCTGATTTTAGGTGTTTTACAGTGTTTTATGGATTTTACAAAGACAGGAAACATGTCATCATCTCAGGAGAAAATTCTTGAATCCACATTTAGAAGAACAACTGCTTCTCAATGTAAACATGAGCCTGAGATACATCTGCAGGGTAAGGAGTTACTCATCAAACTCTTACAGCTTCATTCAGCTTGATAGCACAGTAAAAGAAAGACAACACTGTCAAATAAACTTGTTATTTGTCATGGCCAAAAAACCTCCTTCATCTATAAGCAGAGGGTTAAGGCGCCTCCTTCATCCACAAGCAGAGGGCGATGGTCAATGTTGACTTAAAGAATTGCAAAACTTACTATAAGCATAGGTTTGTTTTTTACTAGACAGTGAAACAGTGACTCAAGGTTTCTGAGGGAAAATGATGATCAAAACAGGGCTAAGATCTGAAATGTTCAAATCAAGAGAAAGCAGAGTTTTTTGCTCTTGTGCCCTAAGAAAGAAGATAAATTGAAATTGCCAGCATCATCATCATGGCGCAACAAAAAGAGACTCCATTGATCAAAGCTATCATAACAAAATATCTCTGCAGGGGTGTTAATATGAATGGCTCAAATCAATGTTGAGCAAGAGGACACTTCAGTAAAAAGGACCTCTGTGTGCTCTTATGTTTCTGTTGGGCTGTGGGATAAAGTCTATGGTTTCCAGATAAACATAGAGAAAAGGCAGGAAAGTAGTACACAGTCCCAGACATGAGACATCTTGATGTCATTCAAAGCGCCAATGCAAGTTCAGGTGTTGCGATCTACACTCCACTACAAAGACAAATGTATCCTTCAGATGCAGTAGGGTTGGTGATTTCAGAGCTCCATTGAAAAGAAAATGACTGATAAAAGCCTTGGTACCTATGAAATATTCCAGCAGTCATTCTACACCTCATATGTTTGTCTCCTCAACACAAAGGTATAAAAAGGTTATGATCTGAGTTTTAAACCCTTGGGGAGGCATGTCATTAATGAAAGTAACTCCAATCATAGACAGGTGTCTTTTTAAAACTATTTATCACAGTTGGAAAAGGAAATCTGGGCTTTTATTATCAAGAGACATCATCACTGAAAAGATTGTTTAAATGTGAAAAAGGGGGGTCATTTGACATACTGTTAGTTTTGGGAAGCTTGAAACAAATGCAGGTCTTCGTTATTCAAGGGACAGAGATATCATAGTAATATGCTCTAAGCAGAGACAGTGTGTTGGAAAAAGCGCCTTTCTTAATCAATAGAAGATTGGCAAAGTCTGAATAAATGCAGAAATTTTTGACACCTACAGTGGGAAAAAGGTTGAAGAGACATCTGTAGACAAAACTGTCAAAGCAAGTTAAAAAGACAAGCCCTATCCTTTCTAATAACAGAGCAGTTTTCAATATTTTTTTTTAACAAATTCGGATTGGATTTTCTATTTTAAAATGATCACCAACAGTGCTAAACAAGTGTCAGGGGATGGTGCACAAGTTCATTGAGTCATTTTCTAAATCTGGGGCTCCTGTGCTAAAGTAATCATCAAAGGAGGCAGTGGTAGCAAAAGTCACCTTTTCAAACTATAATGCATAAGTCAAAACAGTTTTAACATTTCCAAAATAGGTTGGTTTGTTATAAAAAGGATGTCCGTATGAAAAATGTTTAAAAGGCACAAAACACCACTGCCAACATCATCTCGAAACCCAAGTTTCACGATGCACCAAAGGTATTATTGAAAAGGGAAAAAAAGCTTTGAAAACCTTTGCAAAGACCAATCAAAGGTTTGATGTCATTTTAAAAGGGCAAAGTGACCGTTAGGTTTCCTCCTTTCAAAGGAATAAGTCAAATGTAAACTTGTTTTCAAACTTCTCCAACCTACAATTACAGTCTCCAGGCGTTGAAAGGCAAGTTTCAAATCGATTTGCAGAAGTTTTTGCAGAGTTTCAGGTTTTTTTTAGACCGCGCGGCACTCCTGTAGGAGTGTGCAGCGCTCTTAGGAATATTTTTTGAACTACACCACAAGGGCGTGCGGTGCTCCTGTAGCCGCGCGCGGCCTGTAGCGGCAGGTCACGGGCGCCCGACACCGCCCGACACCACCCGACAGGCCGCCCGACAAGTCTTCTGTGCAGTGTTCTTCTCCACGAGGGTGCCGCGCATACCTCTGACCTTCAAATGCTCTCCAAGCTCCCTCCAAAGCGTTCTCAACTTATGAAAAGGGTTTTTCTTGACATTTTGAGGTATTCTACAGCTCCTCCTTAAATTCACACTTGCTAGATAATGCTTGGAGGCCAGCGACTGTGTCAAAGTGAAATAGGGTGTTTTGTTTCAAAACAGACTTATGGGTTCCTGACTGCTGAAAGGGCTTGGGTACAAGCTGTCCTTTTTTCTACCACGGAAGTATTTCAAACTATGTCAAACTCTGCCCTTTAACCACAAGAAAACTCGAACTATGTTTTAACCCTTTGTTTGACTGAGTTCATACATAATTTCATATTAGTGGACTGCTTGTGAGGTTTGAGTTTTCAATCAAAGGAGCTGCTCCATATTAGAACTCTGTCACCATAGATAACAAACTGTGTTGTTGCTGTGGAAATATCAGTTGTTTAAAAATGTGATTGAATGGTGGATATGCTAATAAAAGTCCCTACAAGGAAAGAACAGGTTTTGAGCTAAGCACTGTGTGTATTCACCTTTCATAAATCAGAGAGCAATGGTGTGCTTATTCTTCAAAATATCAAAGAACAAAGTTAACCCTACCAACCACAGAGGGGTAGTTGTTCACTGTGTACACTTTGTGAATGTCTTTTGTTGATTCTTCAAGATCAATATTAAGCTGATATTCAGATAGTTGTAATGGTATTCTTCTAAGGAGGACAGGGGTTCTACATTGAAAGAGGAGCTTTGATTGTGTGAAAAGATAAACTCCTACAGCCTTTAATTGAAACTTTTGAAGCATTTTTCAAAAACTCTGTCACCTTGTTACATAAACTGTGACATTGACTGTATGCTTACACTAAAGGTTGATTGCATGAGATATGAGTTTGTTGGGTGGTTGGCATGCTAGAAAAGGGGAAGTTTGTGAAGATTGGGAAATTTATCATTGGTCAGAAATACAAACAGGTTGTTGAGCTCTAAACATCACAGAGCAAGGCGATTTTGACACTTTACACAACAATTTCACCTAACAGTCTGTCTTCATTTCACTATATTGTCTCTTGTTAAGGGGTCTGCTGGCTGAGATACATATTAAAGGTGGGAAGGCCACTTTTTAAGGGAGCAGGGGTTTTGTATTGTGAGGAAATATTTTGCAAATCATCCAAATACATTGTTTCTCTATCAAAACAATGAATTGACAGAGTTTAGCTCAAAGAAGGCAGTTTAAAGATAGTGAGGCATTTTGGTGCTTCAAGAGCATATTTAGCCCAAAATGCCGCCCAGCCAAGACAACAGAAGTGGTTTACATAAAATATATGAGCCAATCTCTACAGAGGAGGTCAATGCACATCCATCCATCCTCTTCAATTTTCATGAGGTAGGTTGTTTAGATTTCTTCCAGAAAGTACAGGAGGTCAAAAGTTTCTCGCCCTTGACACACCTATGCGCCCTAAGGTTCCAAAGAAAACATTTCCAGGTAGCAGACCTTGATTTCAAGTTTTCCCTGAGGTCAATGTCTAAAGCCACCAAAATTCCATATCATGGCAAGAAATGGTTCAAACAGACCCATCTAGACTTGGATGACTACAAGCCTTTCATCAAGCTCGAGCACAGAGATACTTGCACTGCTAATTTTCCTTTCTCTCATCTTCTTGCCAGCTACGCTCCCCTAATGAAGGTCATAATGAAGTATTTTAATTGTGAAGGGAGATTTACTCGAGTTTATGCCTATCATGTCCGACTATTGATGCATTTCACTAGAACTAGACAGCTCAATCTCCCTTACTTTTTATGCAAAAGCATCGAGAAGATGGCATCCTTAGTCCAGAAGAAGACTCCATCTCTGCAAATAGCTTCCCTTTTCCATCATTCTCTGATCAAAATTATCATTCTACATCAGTTAGAGAAGAAAGGGGTTTCTTGGGATATTTTTATCAGTCACCCGAATTTCTCCACTTTTCATCCTGTCCATATATCTCCCACCCAGCCTATTCATCACCCTGTACCTTTGTCCAGCAGGCCTACTCCTAGAAGGCTCGAGATTACCACAGAACAGTCAGGACAACAAGAAGAGAAAGGGCATGAGCAAGAAGAAAGGGATGAAGAGCAGCAAACTGAAGATGAAGAACAACAGCATGATAGTGGTGAAGGTCAACAGCAGGAGCAAGAAGAAAAGAGTGCTGAACAACAGCATCTCAGTAAAAATGAACAGCAGGGACAAGAGGAAGAGCAACAGCTTGATATTGAAGGTCATGAACAGCAGTTTGGGCAGAAATTTGAGCAGCAGCTTGAGCCAAAAAATGAACAAGAAATCCAAGCATAGCAGTAGCACGATGTTGATGATCAAGGGCAACAAGAATTTGAGACAGATCAACATCATGACATTGAAGAGCAGAAGCAACCTAAAGAAGACACACAACAAACTCAAGGAGAGCAGCAGTTTCAAGAAGATGAGAAGGGCAAAGAAATTGTGCCTCCTTCTCCTAAAAAGACAAAGCCCAGCACAGCAAGAAAGAAAGGGCCTAAGGCTGTCACTCCAAAAGTGACAAGAGTTGTCCCTAGCAAAAGAAAAACGCCAAAGAGGTCTCCCACTAGCATGCCAAGAAGGAAGAGTGCAAGGTTAGCTTTCAAGGGCAAAAGGAAAGGCAAGATAGAAGAAAGTCAAGAACATGGAGGTGCATTGGCTGTCATTCCAATCCAAAGTGATGACAGCAATAATGAAGCCCACATTCTTGAAAACCTTCTAATCCATCGAGAGGGTCAAATTGAAGCATTGGAGAATGACATTCATCGGGAAAAGAACTTCAATAATTTCTTGGAGATCCAAAATAGACAGATGAATGTTCACCTGGTAGTTCATGAAGCACGGGAAATTAAATACAAGAAAGAGGCTACCAAAGCACAAGTAAGAATAGAGGAGCTCATCGGTGAGTTTGATGAAGATGAAGAAGAAGACCAGCCTAGGCGGAAGAGGCCTAGAACCATAGGGCTTAAAAGAGCCCTGGAAAAGCAAAAGGAATAAGAACAAGCCCATCTTCAATCCTTTCCCCTCACTGCACTACTTGAGCAAGAAATTGAAAGTAATAAGGAGACATGGCTAGAAAGAGCCAATAAACACTTGGAGATGAAGCTTGAGAAGGCAAACAGAGACCTGGAGGTGCAAAGGAAGATGACACAACACTATCAAAAGCTAAATCAGTTTGCCCGGCGCAAGCTAAAGGCCACCCAAGAGAAACTGAAGGAAGCAAAGGAGAAGCGCCCGGCATAGAAGGACAAGAAAGGCACATCAACACTCGACATTTTGGCTTCAGCTTTGGAACACATTGCCAAGGACCCTTGAGGGTCATGCACCCCAATTTTGAGCCCATTTTGACAATTTTTGGTTTTTTGGCATTTTTGGGTTTTTGGTAAAAAACTCATAAATTCGCCATTTCATTTTGAGGATTCGTCAAGGGAGGAGAATGGTACCATTGAGTGCCATAATTTCATGAGCATGCCCTCAGTGATTTTTAGAACATTTGGAGATCATTTTCCCCCTCAAAACGGCGAAAAAGGCTCTCTTTTTGCACACTCTGCCCGGTCTATCAACAGACTGTAATTTTCTGGTTTTTTACACACAGGTGCAGATTTGGAGGACTTCCAGGCATCAGATTGGGAAAATTTCAGTTGTGCCAGAAATTAGACACTCAGAGCTTTCCAACAAGCTATCATGAGCCTCGTTTCAACATCAGGAAAACTGCCAAATGTTTCCGGAAAGTCTGGGGACATTTTGCTGATGAAAATTTGAAGTATTTTTGTAATTTTTGAACCTCTAAAATCTTCTTTTTCCAAATGTGCGTTTAGCTATTTTTGCACTTGGAAAATGATGCAAAGTCAATTAAATTCCCCTTTTTAGCATTTTTAGATATTTTATGAGATATTTTTGTGCCTTGGGCTTTGCAAAGCCTCAAGGACAAGTTTAGATATTTTTATTAGGCCAATGAGGATGCAAGTTGAACCATGAGGTTTTCCTCACTTTAGCCTATATATTCCAAAGGCTCTCATTGTAAACAAGGCTGAACTTGAGAAGAGAAGCAATATATTGGTCATATGAGCTTTGAAAAAAATACTTGTGTTATGCTTTTAGATTGATTCTTGGATGATCTTGGATGAATGAAGAAGGATTGTTGATGGATTCCATGACTTGGTAGAATGGTATAGTGTCTCTTGCTTTATTGTTGTCTTCTAGTTTTCATTCATGAATACATGTTTCTTTCTTGCTATAGATCAGTAGAGAACAAATTTGAGATATTCCCATGGAGGCACCTCAAAATTCCTGAATCTTCATAGCCTTCATGTTTTCTTCTTCTTTAGTTGCATTAAAGAATTCTTAACTGCTCTTTAACAACTTGAGGATATTGTTGCTAGTTTCATTTATAGTTCTATGAATGTTGAGTAGGATGTATGGTGTGCCTTGCTTACCTATGACTGTCCGTAGTCCCATACATGAAACTATCTCTTTGACTGATTAGATTATCATTTTGTTTGAACCAAGGAGGCCTAGTTCCGATCTAGCCCTTTGCCTAAAACTATGTGAATCTTGTTATTCAAAGTGCCCAATAACTTGAAGTACTGTGTTTAGGCGTTCCGACATAGTATTTTGAGTTGTTAGTCCATCTTATGTGTTTTCCCCAAAGTCTGATAGCCATTTCCCAAAGTTAGAGGGTCTTATACTTCTATGCATGGCTTGAATGTTTATTTCTATGTATTATTTAGCTTGTAGTTACATTTTGCATGTAATGGTTTACCATACCATGTTTATGTCTGCTATCAAACTAGTTATGCTTGAAATACTTCGTCTTTCACAAACTTGATGTCCATTTACTCCATTTTGCCCAAAGATCCTTTCTACCTTGAATCAAATCGGCCCTTCAACAGCCTTGTATCGTCATCTAATAGCTTTCTTGACCTTTTGACCCCATGGCCCAGTTAATCTACATCTTGTTATCTATTTTATATCTTTGATCAGTTTCATCCCTCACAAATTAAAAAACAAAAATAAAAAACTTACTTCATAACTAGCCTAAAATCGGAACACAATAAACAAACACACAAATATCCCTTACGCATATAGAGAGAGTCCTCTCTGAGTCCAGGAAGGCTAGGTCCTCAGGCTCCAAAGCTTGGTTTGATGTTACACTGTCATTTGGCTTGCCAATCAGCCAAATCACGGGACCCTAACATAACCAATAAAATATTTTGAAAGCTCTTTTAGTAATATCTTGTTTACATGGTTGTGATGTATTGGAAATCCTTTTTAGCAACCAACATAATGAAGGAGGTGGAGATGAACAAAAATCAAATTAAGTTTAGAGATAAATGGTTGGTATCTATAATAAGAATCAAAATACACTCTTGCTTCTTGATCCATGTCTCGGTGGGAAAATTAAAAATAAAAATGAAAACTAACTGAATTATAATTTTTTTACTAATATTATTATAAAATTAATTAATATATAAATTGAAAAAAAACATGAAAACCCGATTTACCGATACTTTACCATGGATATTCTTAATATGTAAATATATTTTGTTACAATACCATATCTTATCAATACTACATGCCCAAGAAACTATAAATCAATAACTTCATAAAATAACATTTATTTTTCTAATTAATCTCAACACAATTGTTTTTTTTTAATCATAATAATTGTGATTCTTCTCCTAAAACCATGGTTTCAAAATTACTTAGAAAACCACTCTCTTTTATTTTCTTGACAATTGAAGAGTAGCTAGAAGCTTTCACTCTCCTATTGTTTTGATTTCTACCTCTTGTCGTATTTCTTTTTATTTTAATTGGAAGAGATAAGGACTATTTTACCTAATAATAAAGCTCATACTTCTTGAAATTTCCTTACACTATAATCAATAAAATAATTACCTCCTGTGGTCTTTCATGTTATCTTAATTGGAACAACTAAGCACTATTGTACCAAACAATAAAGCTCATACTTCTTGAAATTTATTATATTCACTCCATGTAATTTGCGTAATGGTCGGCCAAAGGGTAATTTATTATATTCACTCAGTGTGCTATAAATTCAATTCAATTCGGCTTGTAATTTATTATATTCACTCCGTTTCCTATAAATTCAATGTAATGTTTCCAAAATTAGCATAGAGCTAATTGGAACATTAATTTTTCCTATATCAGCTAGGAGATGAATAAATGGGTAAAGAGGCCCATGAGTAGAAATAAAATCCCTCATAGTGTGAAAGGGATCATAAGAGTAGCTCTATTTTTCACCCTCAAGTGTGAAAAGGGGAAAATGCATGAGGACAAGGTCAGGTTTGACCAAGTCAACAACACTACCATAGGAGGAGTGGATCACCTTGAAAGACAACGCAGTGTGAATGAGGAAGAGGTCATTTGGTGGAGAAAACCCTAATGTGTGGGGGCCAAGGCAAGGAGGCTTTCATTTGTATAAAGGGAGGACAAGGCAGCCATAGATGGATATGTTGATGAATATAGAATTTGGTTTGCATGACTATTTGCTGTCTTCAGTTGTTTAACTGAGATTGTTGTGCTGCTTAGCACAAGGGATTTCCTGTTTAGGAATCCTTCTCCCTTCTTGAGAGGTCTCTTGAGGGATTGTACTTCATTCTCCACATTTCAGGCTCAAGGCCAAGCCACCTCCTTCAGCTACAGCATTATTCCTGTAGCAGGAAACGTTGTGTTGCAGGGTGTTGCAGTGGAGGGTTCCACAACACTGTTTCCTTGGCTCATCTTTCAGAGGAGGGAGCTTCTATTCCTCTAGAAGGTTAGTAAGGAAGTTTTAGGAGATGATTGCAGATCTTTGGCATTAGGCAAAGCACTTCCCATCTCTTACAGTGCAATCCATCTCCCTGACTGCATTATTTTTGTGCATATTTGCAGTGGGGACTTGCTCCACTATTTTGGAGGGTGATATCTTCGGGGATTGGATCAACATTTCACCTGAGAGATCCATTGGATGATATATATTCATCACATGTAGCATCATCAGCTATCTTCATCCATTTCCAGTTTCTGAGTTGCAGCTGCTACCCTGTAACTCTGACATTTTGTATCTCTGCACATTTCAACCAATCCTTCTAGGATTGTCTAGAAATTGCCTTTGGGAGTGTTTATCTTTTCTCCCCATATTATATGAGTAGTGTATTGATATATTCATGTATTGACATCAGTTTTCAGTAGTTATTCTCCAAAGACTGCGCAGTCATAGCCATGGCTTCCTTCATGTAGTAATATTTTTCATTTATCATGTATATGTCCTATTGAGGGTTATATTTCCCCACTTGAGTGATTGTTTCCTTAGGGATTTGTATGCATTATTGCTGCTATGATCTAATATGATGGCTATTGAGATCTTCTAAAATTTTATGCATTCATATAATGCTGCTACTCCATGGGTGTTTTTACATATTGCTGTTGCTCCACATTTGGAATATCTTAAGATATTCCCAATAGTGTAGAAAATCCCTATTTTGGGATACTAAAGTTGTATCAAAGCATCTTTCTTGGCTCAGCCTATGAGTTTCAGCCAAATAAGATCAGAATGATGAAGAAGATGAGATTACTCTCATTAGTTTTTAGAACTAAGAAGAGCCTCTCTAAAGAGGAGGACCAAAAAGAAGAGGAAGGGCCATGCACTTCCTATTCTCATGAGGAAGAAGAAGACAAGAATGAAAGGTACTTGGATCATCAAGTTCTAAGTCAATACCTGGGTGAATACAAATCTCATTCTAGAGCCTTCAAGGAGACTATAGCCCTCCGACAGTTTATTCAGTAGAAGGAGGAAAGGAGACCTTGTAGCAAAAGGGGGATCAAAGGCAATAGATTCCTATTGTCTACATTTGATGGGTCAACTACAGAAAAAGCTTGGGCAAGAAAGCTTGAGGCATTATTCCTACTACATCCAGTGGTAGAGAGGGAGGCAGTAGAAGTTGCAGTGCTACGCTTGGAGGGTGAAGCCAATGTCTAGTGGTTCAGCCACTTGAGCCATACAAGGGTGAAAAATTTTGCAGAATTCACTCAAAAGTTGATCAAAACCTTTGATGGAGAAAGAACAAAGGAGAAAGAGCTCACACAATCATGGGAGGAAATTTGTACCAATGCTGTCACAGCCTTGGAAGAGAAACCTTCTACATCTACAAATGAGGTAGCCATTGCATTGGAGGAGAAAACTATTGCAGCCATACAAGAAGGTCCCAAATTCCACCAAGGTATGATTGAAGTTCCACCTTCTATTTCAGTAAATCATTTATAGGATTGTGGAAATTCATTTATTAATGACCAAGAATCAAAACACATTGCTGATATCTCTTTCTGCTTGCCTGAGATCTCTACCTCTACCTATTGGTCGAGCAACCTACCGGCCCTCTTTCTTAGATCTTAGGGTTTTCGCATAGAGCAACATGATTTCACTGCGCTGTGCAAATGGTTCAAGGAGGAGATGAAAAATCATCCTCATACATCTCTGTTGAGTTTCACATAGCCCTTGAGGTTGGAGTGTGAACTTTTGGAGGATGAAACAAACCATGACACTCCTATGAAAAACTATGAAACCATCCTTGAGTTGGAGTATGAGATAGCCACTACATCATTGGAGAGATTAACATCACTGTCAAACAATGGTGGAGAGGAGATGTTATCTTCATCATATTTGGATCCTTGTGGATTCAACATAGTCATGGGTCTCCAAAGAGCTGCATTTCAAACTTTCATTAAATGCAAAGGGAGAAATTTGGTTTGGGAGAAGGGTAGCCCTCATGATAGGAGTACCAAGGGAAAGGAAATGAGGAGACATCCACAAGTGATTGAGTGGATGTGGTTGATGAGAAAGAAGCTGGAAAGCTACTTGTAATTATATGACACTAGGCATCAAGAGGCTTGGCTGCGCTGGCTCCTCTTGAAGGATTTTGGCCATCACTTGGCATAACCTCTTCCTAAGGGGATAGGGATGGAGGAGAGATGGTAGGATGCTTGCATCATTGAGAAGAAAGGAGTATGGATGCATGGTGTTGATGTGACATTCATATCATTCATTATGTCTTCATCACATGTCTTGTATGATTGGAGCATGAGGAGGCAACAAACACTTTTGTTTCTTGGGTTGTACTCTAGAGAGCAAGGGAAAATTTTCTCTCATATGTTGAATGATGTTGCAGGAGTAGGAGATGGCACTATCATGGTGCAAAGGGGCTACTCCTTGGCCTTTGATGATCAGGAAGTACTTCCAACTTGGGAGGAATTCCATATTTGCAGAAACATTAGTGGAGGAGTCTTTGGCAATAATCATGTCAAGGAATTGAGCTATGGGTTCGAAGAAGCCTATTTGCATAGGTCAACAATGTTTTTCCTTTGGAGCATGAACTTATTCATGTATTCATGCATCACTTTACTTTTAGCACATGGTGAGAATGTTGTTTTTGCATCTATTGATTATGTAACACAATATTTGCATCTTCTTACCATTGTCATACAGTGCATTTCTCCACAAGAGGGCAAGTTTATTGTTGAGCCCCATGAGCAATATTTTGCCAGCTATTATGATGGAGACAACCATCCTTTGTTTAACCATGGGCAAGTGTTTGATTCTTTCTTGTATGCTCAGTTGGCACACTCACTCATTTACTATTCACTAGTAGATGTGATGATTCACACAACTAGCCATTTTTCAAAACACCACTTGCCATGTTATTTTCTAAAGTTGTAGTGGGAGATACTGCGCTGTGTCCACTTGAGACATTGACTGCATTGTGTCCACTTGAGAACTTATTTGTATCATGCAGCATCATGTAAAACCTTCAGAAAACTTCTCATTTGGATATCCCATGATGATCATGTCCTATTCATCATGGATGATTCATCATGGATGATATGTTTTGGGCCAGCTTGTTCTTCAATGTTGGAGAGGAGATCCTTGGAGGATTGTTCTTCATTTTGCCACTGAGGGAAATAATTTTTCAGCCCAGGATCAGCACATATTCTACCCTTATCATGAGTGGAGAGAAGGACAGCATGGGGTAGACTACCTTGTCTGCCATGATCAGATTTTCAGCCCACCTACTTTTCATGAGCCAAAAGTGGAGGAAGATTTTCAGGAGTTGCCTTGTTGGAGGGTAACTCATTTTGTTTGGATGATTGCTTGGGGATGGGAGATTCATATGGGGATGGTAGATCCCAATTCATTTCAGCCCACATGCCTCAAGAAGGCCCTTCAGTTCTATCCTTGCAGTTGCTTGAGGACAAACAACATTTGGGAAGGGAGGACTGTAATGTTCCCAAAATTAGCATAGAGCTAATTGGAACATTAATTTTTCCTATATCAGCTAGGAGATGAATAAATGGGTAAAGAGGCCCATGAGTAGAAATAAAATCCCTCATAGTGTGAAAGGGATCATCAGAGTAGCTCTATTTTTCACCCTCAAGTGTGAAAAGGGGCAAATGCATGAGGACAAGGTTAGGTTTGACCAAGTCAACACGCTGCCATAGGAGGAGTGGATCACCTTGAAAGACAACACAGTGTGAATGAGGAAGAGGTAATTTGGTGGAGGAAATGCTAATGTGTGGGGGCCAAGGCAAGGAGGCTTCCATTTGTATAAAGGGAGGACAAGGCAGCCATAGATGGATATGTTGATGAATATAGAATTTGGTTTGCATGACTATTTGTTGTCTTCAATTGTTTAACTGAGATTGTTGTGCTGCTTAGCACAAGGGATTTCCTATTTAGGAATGATTCTCCTTCTTGAGAGGTCTCTTGAGGGATTTTACTTTATTCTCCACATTTTAGGCTCAATTCCAAGCCACCTCCTTCAGCTACAACATTATTCCTGAAGTAGGAAACGTTGTGTTGCAGGGTGTTGCAGTGGAGGGTTCCACAACACCATTTCCTTGGCTCATCTTTCAGAGGAGGGAGCTTCTATTCCTCTGGGAGGTTAGTGTTGGGCAATGAAAGAGGTATGAAATTATTGTATATTTACTCATTCTTTACCATAAATATACTCCTGTTTTCCTTGGAAAGGTAATTTATCATAGGAATTACAATAGAATTAGAAAGGTTTATGTTTAATATGAAAAGGTGACTAAAGGTTACTTTTTTATTGACAAATAGGAATTCGGAGAGGTGAAAAACTATACCAAAGGTGGGGTTGAGAAAAATGTAACTGCTACTCCATCAACATTGAATCATATCCAGCCAAAGTCAAGGGGATCTGAACGAATAGCCCAGAAAAGACAGGGAACAACTCGGCCTCAGTCAGCACAAACAGAACGATGACTAAACACAGAGGAGCGAATCCCTCAGGATCTTTCGATCCTGAGGGATTGCTGTTCAAACTCACCTTGTTCCTTGATTGGTCCATCGAGATTTGATATATAAAGCCACGTCCTTTAGTGACAAAAGGACTGATTGTTATTGTTATTGGGAATCGGTCGAAAGACTTTACATTTTCTCTGTTCTATTAACTCTCTATTTTGAGAGAAACCTTTCTGTAAAACTTTATGTTGGTTTAATACAAAGCACGCGTTTTATTTACCTTCTGTAGTTCTGAATTAGCCCAGCAATATTTCACTGGTGCTAAGGGCCCAACTCTGGTGGAATCACTTCGCTATTTGTATTTTAATCTTTGTTTATTGTCATGTGGAGTGCGTTTAATGTTTGAATTGGTTTATTGTTGATCGGATCAAATACAGAGTCATTGCTGTTTCATTTCTTTACAATAAGCATAATTTTTTGTTCGATTATTTTTCTGATTATCATAAAGCTTCACTGACTTGTATCTGATTTGAGTTTCTATTCCTTTAGTTTATAATTTGTTATAATTTGTTGTTGCGTGGTGAGAAGCTATCGATAGAATTGAAGCATAGAAATCTAGTGCCTTGAATATGTTAGAATTATAATTGCTGTTCATTTCACGTTGCTGTTCCATTTCTGTTCATTACTTGTTCATAGTCTTTGATTAGCAAACAGATGAGTTGTAGTTAAATGCTGATGTTCCTTTTCAGATTGCGTTTCCTTTAAGTTGCTTTCATTTAATCTTCTTTCGGTTTGATTGCTTTAAGATCTCCAACTATAGATGATAGAGGCTTTAGCTTCCAAGTTCCCAGATTGGTAATCTTGCATCGATTTCTAAGGGAAAGAGTTACTGCTACTGCATCCCTGATCGATGTTCTGCAAGTTTGAAGTAGTTTAATATTTCCATTCATGTTACTGTAATTAGGTTTCTTTTCAAGCATTTTTTGTTTTCGCATTTGTTATTTTGTACTACATCTTCATAGCATTTCTCTTAGACAATTGCAGCCTCAGATAGAGTACACTCTTGGAATAAAAAGACGCTCCTGGATTGATGATTAATGTAGGCTAATTAGGTGTTCAAAAGATACCTTTTTATGACCCAACAATTAGTAAGGAAGTTTCAGGAGCTGATTGCAGATCTTTGGCATCAGGCCAAGCACTTCCCATCTCCTACAGTGCATTCCATCTCCCTGACTACATTATTTTTGTGCATATTTGTAGTGGGGACTTGCTCCACTATTTTGGAGGGTGAGATCTTCAGGGATTGGATCATCCTTTCACCTGAGAGATCCATTGGATGAGATCTATTCATCACATGCAGCATTATCAGCTATCTTCATCCATTTCCAGTTTCTGATTTGCAGATGCTACCATGCAACTCCGGCATTTTGTATCTCTGCACATTTTAGCCAATCCTTCCAAGATTGTCTAGAAATTTCCTTTGGGAGTGTTTTTCTTTTCTCCCCATATTATATGAGCATTGTATTGATATATTCATGTATTGACATCAGTTTGCAGAAGTTATTTTCCATATACTGCGCAGTCATAGCCATGGCTTCCTTCATGTAGCAGTATTTTTCATTTATCATATATGTCCTATTGAGGGTTATATTGCCCCACTTGAGTGATTGTTTCCTCAAGTATTTGTATGCATTATTGTTGCTATGATATAATATGATGTCTATTGAGATATTCTAACATTTTATGCATTCATATAACATTGCTACTCCATGGGTGTGTTTACATATTGCTGTTGCTCCACATTTGGAATATCTTAAGATATTCCCAATAGTGTAGAAAATCCCTGTTTTGGGATATTACATTCAATTCAGTTTAGCTTGTAATTTATTATATTCACTCTGTGTCCTATAAATTCAATTCAGTTCAGCTTTCAATTTGAGTTTGTGATCATCTCGATAGAGTGCGATTTGACCGAAGTGGTGATCTGGGAGAGTACTCTCTTTGTCGCAACTCCCAAATTGTGATCATGTACTGAAATAATATTTTGTGGAGGTACAGAGTGGAAATATTTAATGGTGTGCAAGAATAAGACTAATTTCAAGAATAATAAATCACATAACAATGAACAAGGGAAGGTGACGCAGAAGAAGATAGAGTCTTCATGATTGGCGGGCGAGAATGAGAATGAAAATATTATAATGAAGGTGTGAGCACAGAAGATAGAGTGGGAGGAAGGAAGGGATTTTATCTCCAGAGGTGTGGGAAAGTTGATAAAAAGAGTAGAAGGAGAATTATGTTTCTGTTTGAAGGAATTTATGAAGGCTTATATGACTATTTGCAAATTGTGTTCCCACGAACACCATCAACAACTGTATGAAATGTACAGGGAGTCATTTGAATTATACATATCTTCAGTGGTTTTACCAGCACTAAGTAAACAGGAAGGTATAATTTGTAGAGAATTTGAGAAACGGTGGGAAAATTACAACATTATGGTCCAATCCATGTCAAACATGTTCTCTCATTTGGATTGCCACATCGTGTGTGGAAAGATGGGTGTTGTGCTTCCTAGACTCATAGAAGTTGTGTTGCTCTGCTTCCGTGAGATTGTGTATGATCAGGTATGGATGGATGTGAAGAATGGTGTGTTGGATTTGATAAAGCGAGAGCGAGAGGGAGAGAAGATTGACAAGGCTTTGGTGAAACACGTTGTGGAAATTTTCTTGGAAATTGGTAATGTTAATGGTAATGGCATGGAATCCTATAAGAATCATTTTGAAAAGCCCATGTTTGAAGATACTGCAACTTACTATGCTCGAAAGGTCGCTTTATGGATTGTATAGGAATCCTTCCCCGAATATATGCTAAAAATTGAAGAGTGTCTAAAAATTGAGAAGGAGAAAGTTTCTCCTTATTTGCACTCCAACAGCGAGCATAACTTAGTGGAGACGGTAGAATATGATCTCCTCTCTTGCTATGAAACTCAACTTTTGGAAAAACAAGATTCGGGTTGCCATGTGTTGCTTAGGGATGCCAAAAAAGACGACCTTTCCAGGATGTATAGGTTGTTTCGTAAGGTACCCCACGGTTTGGAACAAGTTGTGAGTATTTTATAAGAGCATGTAACTACGGAAGCAATAAAATTGATTAAATGGGCAGAGGATTTTGATAATGACAAGCATGAATTCGTGCCCAAGTTTATTGAAATGCATGACTGTACACTAGTTATGTAAAGAATGAATTTCAAAATCGTGAGGGTATTCTCTTGGCTGTGAGGGAAGCATTTTTTGTAATATACAATAAAAGAGTGGGAGGAAGCACAAGTGCAGAGGTGTTGGCAGAATTTTGTGATACTCTACTTAGGAAGGCTAGCATTGTAAAATTACTACCGATGGACGAGAGCATTTTACAAAAAATGGGAGAACTTGTTCTTTACGTCAGTGATAAAGATTTATTTATAGAATTTTGCAATGAGAAATTATCCAAGAGATTGTTGTTCAACAAGAACATCAATATTGATCATGAACACACCATATTGTCTGAGTTGAAGAAGCGGTGTGCTAATCAGTTGACATTGAAGATGCAGGGCATGCTAAATGATTTCGCTGCTTCAAAGGAAATCCAAGCTAGTTTTACAACAAATTCAAAATACCAGCTTCAATTATCTTTGGGTGTTAAAGTGTTGAAATCTGCAGTCTGGACAACATACACGTATTCTAAACTTAATATACCTTCAGATATGGC
The DNA here is from genome assembly GCA_034641835.2 of Pinus albicaulis. Taxonomy (NCBI): domain Eukaryota; kingdom Viridiplantae; phylum Streptophyta; class Pinopsida; order Pinales; family Pinaceae; genus Pinus; species Pinus albicaulis. The sequence goes on along the minus strand of CM076578.1, from coordinate 134,263,054 downwards.
TAGATGCGTTGAGGTGTTCAACCAATTTTATTGTGGAATCCATGAGAAGCGTAAACTTACATGGATATATTCTCTGGGGACATGCGAGATCATTTCCAGATTTGATATTAAGACAATAGAAATAACAGGTACAACATGGCACACACTTGTGTTATTGCTATTCAATGATGCTAGACGGTTGAGTTTTCAAGAAATTCAATATAAATTAAATTTTGAAGAGGAAGACCTTACCAGTCTGTTACATTCCCTTGCACGCGGAAAGTATAATATTCTTCTCAAGAATCTAGTAAACAAATCCATATCATGAAGGTACCATTTTGAATTCAATCCCAAATTTACACAAATTGATAAAGATTAAGATTCCACTTTCCCATGTGGATGTGGATGTGGATGTGGATGTGGAGAAGAAAAAAGTTACTGAAGTTGTCAACCAAGAAAGGGTCTACGTAATAGACTCTGTCATTTTTCGCATCATGAAAGCCAAAAAAGTCTTACCTCAGCAACTGTTGTGTAACCAGCTCCAAAAATAGAAGAAAAGAGATATCAATGCCTTAGAAATAAGCCACTTCGAGGGGGCAACCTCCAATACATTACATAAATGAACAATTCTTGGATGATACAATTTACAAAACCTCCTTTCTATATATAGGAATCCATGGGGCCATAATGTAATCCTAGTGGGCCACAATGTAATCCTAGCCGACCTAACAATAATAATTTAAGGGCACAATAATAACAAAATGGGGGGTTACAAGGGTACAATAATAACAATAAGGGGGTTACACTAACAACAATAAGGGACTATACTAGTAATATAGGGACCTAACATGCCCCTCTCCTTCAAAAAGTGTTGTCCTCAACGCTTGAGTAGCTCTGGGTGCTTCTGTATAAAATTATCATCCTCCCATGTAGAATCTTCAGTGGGTAAGTTCTTCCACTTGATGAGATACTCTGAAATTGATCGATTCCGTAGTTGTCGAGTTCTTGTTTCCATGACCGCTTCGGGTTCCAATATGATTTTTCCTTCCTCATCAAGTTCTGGCAATATTGTTTGAACTGGAAGATTTTCTCCTATAACCTTCTTTAAGCATGAAACATGGAAAAATGGATGTACTCGCGAAGAAGCAGGAAGCTCCAATTTGTATGCCATAGTACCAATCTTTTGCAACACCTTGTAAGGACCATAGTACTTTGGTGATAATTTATTATCCTTCTTTGCTTGCTTGAGGGACATTTGTTTGTATGGTTGTAGCCGTAAAAATACCAATCTCCTACATCAAAACTTCTCTCGCTGCGATGTTGATCTGCCTGTTGTTTCATTCGATTTTGTGCCAAATTCAGGTTATCCTTTAAGAGTTGGAGAACTTCTTGCTGATGCTCGATGTGATATTCCATAGCTTGAACCTTCGAATTTTCCCTTAAAGATGATGTGATGGATGGTGGATGATATTCATAAAGTGCCATAAATGGGGTCATTTTTGCTGCAGTATGGAAGGAAGTGTTATACCACCATTCAGCGAGAGGTAACCACTTGACCCATTGTGTTTGTTTATCAGATACAAAACAACGAAGATATCCTTCCAAACATTTATTTACTATCTCAGTTTGACCATCAGATTGAGGATGATAAGATGAGCTATGAGCTAATTGAGTACCCAAAAAAATTCTTTCTTCACCTTGTGGTAATTTTTAAAAAAACCTGAGTGTCCTCCTAAAGGAGAAGTGTGCAATTACAGAAGAATATTTTGTTTTAGTTGGGAATTCTTACAAAGATATAAGCGATCTTTGTACCATAAGGAATCATTTTCCAACTAAATGTATGATATGTACTAGGATCTTGATTCAAATTCTGAATGAGTGTCCAGACTTCTTCATCCTTCTTCCATTCATCCCTTGCGTCAGTTATCCAATCTGGTTGGATAATAGAAATAACACAAAGCAATGCTTCCTCTCATTATTTCTTGAAATTAGAAAATACTACAACAACATTAAGCTTTCTTTTGTAGATTATTTCAAAGTCATAACCCAACATCTTTGTGACCCATTTTTAACTGCTCTTCTGAAGATAGTCTTTGTTCCAAAAAGTGTTTAAGACTATCATGATCAGTTTTTTACCTTGAAGTGTCTTCCCATTAGGTAAGGTCTCCATTTCTTTAGTGCATGTAGTATTGCCAACATTTCCTTCTCATAAATAGCCTTTTGTAAATAATTTCCTTTGATTCAATGAATTTCAAAAGAAATGGGCCTTCCTTCTTGCATTAAAACCACGTTCCGAGGCATCATTCCATAATAAAGGTTTTTGTGAAGTACAGCATAGCTAAGACCGTGCTAGGCATTGCCTCTTTAAGATGTTCAAAGGCCTTGAATTTAGCCAGAGTGCATGAAAATGCATCTTCTTCAATAATGTTGTAAGAGGTGCTACTATTCTCCCATAATTCTTAATAAAATTGTGATAATACCCTGTTAATCTGAGAAATCCTCGCAAATTCTTTATGGTTGTGGGGACTTTCCATTCCTTAATGGCTTTAGTTTTGTTAAGGTCTACCTTAACACCCTCATGAGATACAATACGACCCATATATTCCACCTCTTGTACTCCAAAGAAACATTTGGATGCTTTTGCATATAATTGTTTCTCCTGCAATAGTTTGTTCACCCTGTCAACATGTTGAACATGATCCTTCCAAGACCTGTTGTAGATTAGTATATCATCAAAAAATGCTAGCACAAATTTTCACAGGAAGGGTTTGAAAATGGAATTCATCAACCCTTGAAATGTAGAAGGTGCATTGGTAAGGCCAAAAAGGCATGACCAAAAATTCATAATAACCCTTATGAGTTAAGTCTTGTTTTTGGAATATCTTGATCTTCATTCTAATTTTGATATGCGAACGAGATCCAACTTGTAAATAGAATTGCTCCATGTAATTCATCCAATAATTCATCAATCACGGGGAATGGGAAATTTGTATTTAATGGTGAGCTTAATGAGCTCCCTTTCTGTCTGGACACATGCGCCATGATCCATCCTTCTTGTGTACGAATACTACAGGAGTAGAGAAAGAACTTTGACTAGGTTGAATTATACCTGCCTCTAACATTTCTGCAATCATACGTTCAATTTCGCTCTTTTGGACATAAGGATATCTATAAGACCTAATGTTTTGAGGAACACTTCTTGGAATCAAATGAATATCATGATCATGATCATGAATAGGTGGGAGTCCTTTGGGAGTTTCAAACACCTTGGAATGATTGTCCAAGACTTGTTGGAGATCTGAAAATAGATGATTTTGATGTCGGAACTTCTAGTGAGCATAATTGTGCAATTATGCCTCATTGTTCTTTCTTTAAAGAAACTTGTCATGACATTAAGAGATTATTATCCTTCTAGGCTTCCCCTTCAATACCCCGTAATTCGACTTCCTTTCCTTAGAAAAAAAAATTCAAGAAAAGTTCTTGAAAATTAAAAGAAAACTACCATCCCAAATATTGTAACCATTGTACTCCTAGTACAACATCGGCACCTCCCATAGGAATGGAAAGCATTGGACTAGTCAATACATATTTCCCCATGGTTAGCTTGAATCTATGGCATTTTCCATATAAATTTATAGTTCATCCATTTGCAACCATCACTTGATATTTTGGTGCTGGGTATAGGAAACAATTCAATTCCTTGACTACCATACAACGAATAAAATTATGGGTACTACCTTAATCAATCAATACTATTACCTTTTTCTTCTTGATATGTCCTTCTATATTAAGAGTTTGAGGAGTGGTAATTCTTGACAATTCATTACATGATATGGTCAGACTCATTTCTTCCTCTTCTAGGGTTGGTTCTGGGTGTATATCCTCTTCTTGTTCATTTTCTTCTTCCTCTTCACAATCTATGTAAAATAATTTCTTCTCAACACACTTATGACCTTTAGTGTATTTTCTATCACAATTGTAGCAAAGCCCTTTTGCTCTTTTTTCTTCCAATTTTTGTGGTGTCAACCTTGTAAGTTGTGGAAATCTAGGCGTAGCAACACTTCCTTATTTATAGAAGTGAGTGGTAGGCTTCCTTGTCGCCATAATTTTACATTCAATTTTTCTCGCCAACCTGAATGCCTTCTCTAATGAATCAGGTTCCAAAACGTGAACTTCATGTTGGATGTTATCCTTAAAGTACCTATGAAGAGATCAATCATGTGTTCCTCTGGAATATCAGTTACCCTTATATTCAATTTTTGGAAGTCCTCAATGTCTCACTACACCCTTTGTTTGAGATTTATCAATTGGCTAAAGAAAGGTGTTGCTTTCTTTGTATTCTCATATTATTGCTATCATTTCCTCGTAAAAGTGTTAAGTGACAATTTTTTTTGCGGAAAAAAGCACGTGATACCATACAAATGTATTTTGTTCTAAATGTAAGATTGCAATCACTTCCTTTTGTGTGTTTTGCACATTATGGAGATCAAAATATTGCTCCATATATAGTATCCATGTTATAGGATCTTTTCCATCAAACTTCCTCATATCCATTTTTAGATATGGTGGTTCTTCCCGCCAACATTAGAGTTTATGTAATCACGATTAATATTTATTTTGTTCTCATCATGAGGTTCTTCTACTATATTTTCGCCATTAGGAATCATTTCTGGTTTTAAACTTGTCATCAAGCCTTCCATGTATGCTTTTAGATCATTCTTCATGTTTTCCATGTTATCTTTCATGTCATCCATCTTAGCTTCCATGCCCACTTCCATGCCATCCAGCTTAGCTTCCAAACCATTCATCTTAGCTTCCATGCCTTTCTTCAAACCATCCATCCTAGCTTCCACACCTTTCTTCAAAACTTCCATTTCATTTTTTGTTTCTCCTTGCAAGAGCGAAATTTGGTGCACTTTCTCTTGTAATTTTGATAGATCATGTTGCAATTCTTCATCTTCATGAGTCATAGTAGAGCCTTCTGAAGGCTTAATTGGTGTTGAATTATTTTTACGGGGCATATTTTAGAATCCAATACTGATATCTATTCTACAATATTCCCTTGGAATCATTTCAAATTGATTCTTCAAACAAGACTTATGCAATTCGGAAAAAAATAAATACACACATTTTTCTTGCTTTTGAGGAGGTTGATATTGAAATTGGATTATCTATGTGATTGTAGCACTTAAATATTTGAATTTTGGTATCGACGTAGCCCTCTGAGTTCTCTTTCAAATGCCATAGGTCTAAACTGATTTGGATTCTCCAAGACAAAGTTGGGTCCAATCTCCCACAATGACCTAATTATGGACTAGTTCAGTAGAGTGAACTTGTACGACTTTCCACATGTCACTTTTTCGTCCTTCAGCTCTGAAATTGATAGAAACGAAACTAAAATCCGTTTAATTGTGACCAATTTTTACGGCACTCCAATCCGATGCTCAGAGAGAGAGTTATGAAGATTTTCCCACGATCACCTCTTTGAGATGAAATTAGACTGGCACCCATTCCCTCGGATCCATATCTCAGAAAATATTGCGGAACCAAGATCTAAAAATTTTTGACACGTTTCCTCTACAAGGTTTATTGCCGCACCTAAAAATTTCAGATTCGACCTTAAGTAAAAGTTATAGTGCAAATGCCACGATGACCTGTTTAGGAGCCTGAACCAAGACCTAACTTACACAGATCATATCTCCGAAAATATTGTGAACCAAACTCTGAAATTTTTAGACAATCTTCCTCAAGATTTTAGCTTCACACCCTAAGAATTTCAGCTTCTAAAACTTCGTAGAAAACAAGTTATAGTGAAAATTCCACGATGACCTGTTTGGAGCAGTGAAACCCTAGAATCCAAAGCTCTTATACCAAATGTTGTAAAACCAGCTCCAAAAATAGAAGAAAAGAGATATCAATGCCTTAGAAATAAGCCACTTCGAGGGGGCAACCTCCAATACATTACATGAATGAACAATTCTTGGATGATACAAATTACAAAACCTCCTTTCTATATAGAGGAGTCCATGGGGCCACAATGTAATCCTAGCCGACCTAACAAAAATAATTTAAGGGCACAATAATAACAAAATGGGGGTTACAAGGGTACAATAATAACAATAAGGAGGGTACACTAACAAAAATAAGGGACTATACTAGTAATATAGGGACCTAACAGCAACAACTAATAAGCGAATGTGTTGACCAGCTTCAAAATATTTTCAAGACAGAAATTAAATCCATAAAGAAAAGAATTGATGATTTGATAACCAAAGAATATTTGGAACGTGACGAAGAGAATTCTAGTGTTTTAAAATATGTGGCCTATAACCCCACATATATATAGATAACATTAGAACACCACATATATATAGATAACATTTACGGTTATATACTTTATTCATTTATTGAGAACAACTTTTTTTTTTTTGCAATAAGAGGATTGCTACTTTTAATTATTACTTCCAATTTGGTTGTTGTTAGTATAATGCCATTTTATTCTTCCATTTTTATGCTATATGTATATATTCTTTTGGAGTGTCTCACAAGTTAATTTTAATTTTAACACAATATAATATATATGGTTTGTTATCAAATAATTAGTACATGACTATTTTATGTATTACAACCAAATCCATTATGTTTCATAAGATAACTTGCTTGAAATATTTACATGTACTTCCCCAATATATCCTTAAACAAATTAAGTTATTTAAGACTAACATTGTAATAAATGATTTCTTTCATGGTTAAAATTATTCTATATTTAATAGTTTAATTAATTATTCTATGTTTTGAAGAATATTGACCGAATGATATTTTTATTTATTTAATTTTAAATGTTCGAAAAATATAGTTGAACTAAAATTATTAAAAGCATATTATCAGTGACTTTTTTCAAGTACTATAAGTCCTTTTTTTTCATTTGCCTAGCTAAACGACAAACAAACTCATTTAAAAAACAAACTCCAAGAATTTTTCAAAGGTCCACATTTATTTTCCAAGCTTCTCCTCTGCCTACACTGGCTGTCTGAATGTCTGTGCCAATGTATTCAGCTCTGCAATTGTTTCAGGAAATGATACCCTAAAGGTCTTGGGTTAACAACCTTCACAGATTAGGGGCATGCCATTGATGAAGGACCCATTTAACCAACTTTTATATTGAAAAATAGATACTCCTGGTTGCGGAACTTACCCGTAAGTCCCTCGGTTGATGTAGATCCCACGGGGTGCAAACTCCCAACAACCCTTTGTGCTTCGAAACTTGTAAATCCACAAAGAATGAACACAAAACCTAGTTGTACAGCATATATAGATCCTAGATGTTAGTGAAAGCCATGTATAATATCATAAAAGAAATATTAAGTGTTCAATTAATGATTATTACACATGTATAAAGAAACATAAACACGTAACATCGGGAACAAGATGGCTCTTCTTATTATGAATGACACGTACAGTAATAAAAACGTGGAGAGATCACTTGAATCCTGCCACAGCCTTCGAGCATACTGTTACACAACAATTTGTCACCGTCCCTGAAATTCCCCATCCCGCACAATTGAAGGGCTAATTCTGTGACCTGTGAGCAGTGACATGACTTGAAACCACTTTCATGACATCCCTCTGAACATGAGCTTTCATTGCCCTCCCGAAGACAACTCCTTGTGAAAACCCTAAAAACACCCTTTGCATTGGCGCAGAAGCCGCTTCAGCACCCGCGCCAATGGGGGGAAATCCTTCAAAAGAGGGTGCGCCCAATTGGTGCTTTGTCTCGTAGTCGCACTCGCGCCAGCCATTTTAAGGAGTGTTTTTTAAAAATAAATAGCAGAAGTTTCATCCTAACCAATCCATAAACTGGTATCTAATTTGAGTTGGGAGATTTGGCTCCGGATCTCCATGTAGAGGAAGTGGTTTTCAACCCCTCATGGAAGCTTCCTTGAGGATAGGACCAATCCCATGATTATAGGGATCCCAACTCCCCTTCCTCCATCTATATAAGCTTGCCATTTTCCTTTGCAAGCTAATCTCCAAGTTCCCAAGAGCCATCGTAGCCTAATGCCGCAAGAGCCTTGATTCATTCCCTTAAGGAAAAATCCAAGCAAGGATATTATTGTCGAGACATCCGAAGAGAGAGGCTTGTCCCATCCTTGGACAGTGTTTTTTCGAGACGTGTTCGCCGGGCGACCCTCTCGAAGGAGAATTCAGTCACGAGCAGGTTGTATCCTCCTTTGATTGATCAATGATAAACGACTATTGGTTATGGTTCCACTCCGTTGTTGATTATGATGATGAGTTATGTCTTCTCCCTGACCGACATATAGTTGCATATACTAGATTTTATGCTTGCGTTTGTTTTGTTTCTGCATGTGTGTGGGATCATGGAGATCGTGAGGATCGTGATCTGCCGGAGCTAAGGAACGGGAGCGCTACTTTCTCTACAAGCGACAACATTGGATTCCAAGTAAGCCTTCATCGCTAGTTGGTTTATTTGCAATTAGGAACCTGCACTATAGCATGTGACAATTATTGTTAGACTCGGTCTGGGCTAGTAGGGATCACCTCTGTCCGCAGAGGGGACTTACCTCCACAACAATTTGGCGACTCCGCTGGGGATCGTCTAGCTTATTGTTGTTTGTTTTATAAGCTATAGATGGAGCCTGAAGTTAGCCAGATAGCCTTCGAAACACTCTTGCTCTGCAATTGCAAAGTAGATCAAAGCTGCTTCAGTCAATCTTTGGTTTAGTTTGTAAACCGAACACTTGGAATATTGTCTTGTCTTTTTGGTTGTTTCTCGATCCTCGCTTGTTTCGATCGCCTCTTTTGGTCAAGGCTCTTTTGTGATTTTGGATTTTGGTCAGCCTTGATCATCACCGTCCGCTTGTTGGATTGATTTTTTTTATTTTTTCCATAGCAAACTCGACCGGCGCGCTTTTACAAATTTCTCGATGGGGCACCGCGCCTATTGGCACAAAAGTTGCTAGTGTATTACCCACGCCAATTCATTTCTCGCACTAGTTTCACTTCACACGCTGAGCCAATCCCGTGAGGTACTAGGGTTTTTTCTCCGTTCCCGAGCTTCGAGCTTGATCGGTGTGTTTGGTCTTGTTTTTTCGATCGCTTGAGTGTTCTCGAGCCTTGTTTGACCGGCCGTGACCTTTGTCCTTTGGTTGTTTGCCCATTTCCATCAATTTCACATTCTAGCCCTAGGGCATCTAGGTGCTCTTGTGTGTCGAGCCTCCCCTGGGAGTTTTTTGGTTTCTATTTGTTCATTCAACCTTTGATTGCTCCTCCCGCATTCGTTTAGCGATGTTGTTTATCATTTTATTGTGTTATTTGAGTGATTGTTCTCTTTCTTCATTCGAATTTCGCTTGTCTCGCTTTTGGGCCTAGATTACATGGTCCATTTGAGTCTTTGGGATTCTCTTGGTTTTGAGGGACTGTTTTGTCAATTTGGAGATCTGATTGTGTGTTTACATTGAGTGAAATTTGTTTGTTTTGCTCTTTCCTCATCACTTCTCAAATTGCTCTTTTCATTAGTTTTCATTTTCTTTAGTGCACTTTGCTATTAAACATTGAAAATACAAAAAAAATCTCTTTTGCTTTCGATTAGTTAGTGCAAATTAAAAATCTTTTTTGTGTTATTAGTGATTAGTGACTTTGAGAGAAAAGTTTTTGGTTTCCATTAGCCGCATTAGAGACTTTTTTCTCGGGTTGTTCTCTAATCATTTTATTATTGTGTGAAAAGCTCTTAACTCTCTTGTAATTAGCTTTCATCGAATGAAATGATATACTGTGGCATATAGTGTGCATTTAGGAGATTTTGAGACATAACACTCTCTAGGGCCTGAAAACTGAAACGTAATTGAAGATAAACATTAAAATTTATTCAATTTACACTAAGGCAGCATTGGAACATTAACGAAACATTTAGTGGTCTAGGCTAGATACGTGTTCCGGCGTCTTTAAACCTAGTAGCTGTCGTTCACCTCTTGGCTTTAGACAACACTAGTATGGACTTGTGCTCCTCCTACCATCGCGTATATAAAGGGAGACCCCACTAGGTTGCCATCCTTTATCCATAGGAAGTCGAGTCTGCTGCCTTATACCCGTGATACACCAAACACAGCATTCGGGGAGATTGCCTGCATGTACGTTAAGTCCTTGGTTGATTTCTCTTTCATTTTGAAACCAGGGTGTATATTGCAGTTCACGATTATTTGGTACACCCTTTGCCTAGATTACCAGAGTAGCCATTTTGATATTTTCTGACTCTTTAAAGTCGAAAATATCATCAAGCGCTTGTACTTTCACGCTTGTTTCAAAACTAAAATAGATAGAGTCACCTTTCATCCGTTTCTCAACTCTTAAAATATGAAACGGTGAAGTTTATAAGTTTCAATGTGGTAAAATAAATCACCTGCGATCAGACACCCTTGTAGAGTTTGCTTGTTGGCTGTTTGATTGTGTGCCTTGGTTTTTAGCTCGTGTGTGGTTTTGAGTTGTTATTGATGGCAACTTTTCTGGAGTTCTCCAACCAAGGAATCCCTTCCGATGGGAATCCCAGTATGGCAACGTTTTCCCTTCCTGGGTTAACTGTTGGGTTGCCTGTTTGGTTGTTTTCAACCTTTGTGGTCCCGAATTGGCTATTGTTCAATCAGTTCCTCCACCTGAACAACATCATGTTGATTCCAAGGTGGACCTCTCCCCTTCTTCACCCGTTTCTGCGTCCTTCTCTTCTACTTCGCCGGGTGAAAGTATAGATTCGAGTAACCAGGTGGCTAAGAAGAAGAAGAAGAAGACAAAGAAGAAGAAGTCTGATAAGCGAGAGGCTAAATGTGTAGCTACTACTTCTGAAACATCTCCTCTTGATAAACCTTCCAACCCTCCATGGAAATTCAAGTTCCCTTGCATGTTGTGCACGGGAAACCATCTTCTTTAAGATTTCCCTGGCATTCCCAAGGTGCTCGAAGTATGGTCCAACGGTCGTCTGCCGTTGCCTTTGGCTTCCGAGAGTCAGGTTGGGGGCACGTCTTCAACTGGTGTTGGTAAGGCTCCTAAGAAGAAGGGTAAGATTACCAATCCCTGTAAGTTGTTTGAAGGGCACCATGCCATTCACCTTTGTCCATATATGGATGAAGCCAAGAGAGTTTTGGACAACTCAGCTTTTTCTGCACCGTGCCTTCCGGTTGGTTATAAACAGCTTTCTTTGAGTCTTCCACCAGCTGATCCTACGATTGGTCAAGATTCATCCTTGGTCGATCCCGCTCTCTTGGAAATTCAAATTCAGAAATCCATTCCCAGCCAACCATTGGTCGTGGGATCGGTTGAGCTGGCCCCTTCTACGATGCACGAGGTATTTTCCATTGAGAGTGGACCTCACATCCCTTAGGTTCTTCTTGTTTCTTCAAATTCTTCAGACTTGGAGAAGGATTCTCTTGTCCCTATACCTCAAGAAGCTGCTCCTCCGCCTCCTGTGATGGAGGTTCCGGAGGATATTCCTCCCGCCTTCAAGATGGAGGTCATGGAAGATGCTCATTCTTCTTCCATAACATCAGGGGAAGACCATCTTGGTTCTATGGTAGCCCCTTAGAGTAGTTTGGTCGCTTCCTTTGACTGGAGTCAATTTGCAGGATACCGCCTTCCGTCTTATGTGCCTTTCGAGATCACAGTACAGGCTTTTGGTCTGGTCGTACCCAGCACCATTATAGATGAAGGTGCGTCTGTTAGTGTTCTATCCTCAACTAATTGGCAAGCTTTTGGTTCACCACCGCTTGCGCCTATTACGCAAAATATGTTGGCATTTAATAGAAGAATGAGTCAACCGTTAGGGGTCCTTCCCAAGTTACCTATTACTTTGGGAGGTAAAATCGTCCATATGGACGTGATGGTTGTTCCAGGCCCCTTGGATTTTAATTTGCTCTTGGGGCACGATTACACCTATGCCATGGGAGCGCTTGTCTCCTCCCTTTTTCATGTGGTTTGTTTTCCACATGAAGGATGGATCGTGACCATTGATCAGCTTTCGTTCTTTGGTCCCAATGTGGCAACTGGCCCGCCATCATCCCTTCCTAGTTTTTATCCAACCGTTGTATCTGCCCCACCGTAGGTCAGCTATGTGGCTACCTACCCCATGCCTGTACTCAGTGATGATGCCATCATGTATAGTGTGCTGGGGGCATTGGGTCCTGACTTCCAAGATGTTTTCCTTCCATCAAACGGGAAACTCTTAGAAGCGATGACTTCTTATTCATCATGATGAGTTGTCATCAGAGTAGAGTTAATTTTCTTGTGTCAAGCTCCTTAAAAAATGAAACCAGCTCGTCAGAGTAGAGTTCATTTTCTTGTGTCAAGCTCCTTAAAAAATAAAACAAGGTCTTCGGAGCAGAGTTCGTTTCCTTGTGTCAAGCTCCTTAAAAAATGAAACAAGCTGGTCGTCGAAGCATAGTTCGTCTTCTTGTGTCAAGCTCATTAAAAAATGAAACAAACTTGTCCAAGGATAGTTATTTTAGTGTGTCAACCTCATTAAAACAATGAAACACGTTCCTATTCACTTCGAGTCTTTGATAAGATCTCGTAAAATCCCAGTCGAGTCTTTCTCTTGATCTCGTTTTTGAACCTTCACTCCATCTGCCTTTCATATGGAATGAAGCTTGGGGGGCATGCACCTCGAATTGAGTCACCATGCTGGGGGCATGCTTACTATTTCAAGCATAGTTTGTTTCCATTTCAAGCTTGTGTAAAAATGAAACCAGTTTCAAGCATAGTTTATCTTTGTTTCAAGCTTGTGTAAAAATGAAACCAACTTCAAGCAGAGTTTTTTGATTTCAAGCTTGTGTAAAAATGAAACCATTCCCATTTTACCTCTTGTGATTGCCATTTTATCAGCCTTTTTTTGCCAGATGACCTTTGGTTTTCTCCCTCCATCATCACTATCTGCTTGGCTGATCATATGCCTTCACTTGGTTGTTTCACCCAATCCTGAGGAACCTTTGCGATGAGTCATCTTGTTAGCCAACCTCTTAACCTTCACTTGTTTTGAGAAGTTCCATCATTACCGGAACCAGTTGCTACCCTTTATACCACTCGTTCCTCCAGGAGGAGTCATCTTTCATCTCTTTTCTGATTCTCTAAACATGAAAATATTGCCGAGTCCCTTGTCGTTTCGATCTCGTTAAAGTGGACACGAATCGACATCTACCCAGTATACGTTTACCCCTTTTTCGGGCTGGGATAGATTATTTACAAAAAAGGAATACCCTAGCCTATTGCAACTAGGAGGTTTTCTCAGACATAGTTTTCTACCTTTTCGGATCTGAGGAACTATTTACGAAAAGGGACCGCTGGAGTTTACTTTTCTGCTGTCTTTTCAAACTCTCTAAATATGAAAAGACGTCGAGTTCTTCCTTTGTCAGACTCGTTAAACCCTGATGAAATTGGATTTAGTCGTAATGACGCTATTCGAGTCTCTCCTTCCTACGGCTCGTTAAATGTACTAGGATGGGCTTATACAGCGAGCATATGGTATCCTATTCAAGCTTGTGTAAAAATAAAGAGGTACTTTCCAGAAAGGGTGGGGAAAATGGAACCAACATCATTGTCATGTCGGAAGTATGTCGCTCTTGAACATGGCACTTGTTTGCATTCGTTTCGGGTTGGGGATATCTCATCTCGTTTTTTTCACTTGCCTCCATGGGTTTGGGTGATCCCTTTTGACCTCTCATCTCCTCTTTGCCTCGTCATCATGACCTTTGATTTGTTGATGTCAAATACTTCCAAATCCACTGTCGTGCCGCCGATATGTTCAAGAGAAGTTGACCTCTGCAAATATCAACCTTCCTCTGACTCTCATCTGATCCTAATTCAAAAAGACATTATCTTCCTCTTTCTCGTGTCGATGATGTGGGAAACAATATGGCCCACCTTCGATTAAGGTCACTTCCTGTCGACTTCAGTTCATTATCCAGGAAGCTGATCTAGAGACTCCCTTCTGGTACCTTGGAGCCTGCATGCCTCAATGGCAGGTTTTTCGCGTTCGACGTGAGGTTTTCATCATTGGCCTCCGATCGAGTGATTCTACGGGTGTTCGACGCCAGCTCATTGATTCACATGTCGTAGATTGTACCTATAGTACCTTGAGGGCCATTGTCATCATTGGTGGTACCTCTCGCGTCTGTTAACAACTTTCATTACTGGCTGGTAATCAGACAATGTTCTTTCATGTTCGACTTCAGCTCACTTATTCGCATGCTTGAACTTGTACTTTGTTTGGGTCAAGATGGAGCGCAAGACCCTGGATTTTGTATGTTGGAATCCAGGCTGCAATTTTGTGGATTATTATGATTGGTTACATGATTCATTCATTGGATGGCTGCGACCATACTTGAGTCTATTTATCGATTCTCACTGGATGGCTGCGTCCATGCCTCGGATCTGGATTATTACATACTCTGTTATGGATGGCTATGCCCATACCACATATATATCATGTATTTGAGATATCAGTTGTACTTCTCTACACAGGTTTTCCAATGGCGGTGTTTTCAGTTGGACACGTTCTCATAAAGCACTTCACCCCTCTCTCTCTTGCGGGCCTCATGCTTTAGGGGGCATATGTTATACAACAATTTGTCATCGTCCCTGAAATTCCCCATCCTGCACAATTGAAGGGCTCATTCCATGACTTGTGAGCAGTGACATGACTTGAAACCACTTTCATGACATCCCTCTGAACATGAGCTTTCATTACCCTGAAGACAACTCCTTGTGAAAAACCCTAAAAACACCCCTTTTTTCATTGGCGCGGGAAGCCAGTTCAATACCCGCGCCAATGGGGGAAATCCTTCAAAGAGGGCATGCCAATTGGCGCTCTGCCTCAGAGTCACACTCGCGCCAGCGATTTTAAGGAGTGTTATTTAAAAATAAATGGTGGAAGTTTCGTCCTAACCAATCCATAAACTGGTATCTAATTTGAGTTGGGAGATTTGGCTCCGGATCTCCATGTAGAGGAAGTGGTTTTCCACCCCTCATGGAAACTTCCTTGAGGATAGGGCCAATCCCATGATTATAGGGATCCCAACTCCCCTTCCTCCATCTATATAAGCTTGCCATTTTCCTTTGCAAGCTAATCTCCAAGTTCCCAAGAGCCATCAGAGCCTAATGCTGCAAGAGCCTTGATTCATTCCCTTAAGGCCAAATCCAAGCAAGGAGATTATTGTCGAGACATCCGAAGAGAGAGGTTTGTCCCATCCCCGACAGGATTTTTCGAGACGTGTTCCGCTGGCGACCCTCCGAAGGAGAATTCAGCGTCAGAGCCAGGTTGTATCCTCCTTTGATTGATTAATGATAAACGACTATTGGTTATGGTTCCACTCCTGTTGTTGATTATGATGATGAGTTATGTCTTCTCTGACTGACATATCATTAGGGGAATTTTGAGGTCTAAAATGGGCCTCCTAAGGAAATTATAAAATAGTAGTGGAAAAAATCAAATAAGATTTGATGACATCATCAAATTTTAGAGGGAAAAATGAAAAAACTATTTTTTCAACTCATATTTTCAACTTATCTCTCAAAGTTTTTACTCACAACTTCGAGCAGAGTACCGTTGGATGCTAAATTTAATTCCTCATCCAAGGAGTGGCTCATACTTTCACGGTCTCGACACGAAATGAATACATAAAAAAACGTGATTACAATCACGTTTTTTATGTATTTCTCATTTTTCGTGTAGTAGAGTTCATTGAAAGTATGCAACAAGGGTACTCCATGGATGAGGAATTAAATTTTGCATCCAACGAGTACTCCCACTCGAAATTTGAGTAAAAATTTTGGGAGTTAAGTTGAAAATACGACTTGAAAAAATAGTTTTATTATTTTATTATTTTTTAATATATTTACCCTTTTATTTAAAAAATGGTAAATCATCCCCCATGGTTGACATCATCATCTTGAATCCTATTGGTTGTTATAAAGTTTATTTTTTTTGTACATTTTTCTTAGGAGGCCCATTTTAGACCTCAAAATTCCCCTAATGAGTTGCATATATTGGATTTTACGCTTGCGTTTGTTTTGTTTCTTGCGTGTGCAGGTGTCCGATCACGGAGATCGTGAGGATCGTGACCTGTCAGAGCTAAGGAATGGGAGTGCTACTTTCTCTACAAGCGATAGCATTGGATTCTAGGTAAGCCTTCATCGCTAGTTGGTTTATTTGCAATTAGGAACCTGCACTATAGCGTGTGACGATTGTTGCTAGACTCGGTATGGGCTAGTAGGGATCACCTCTGTCCGCAGAGGGGATTTACCTCCATAACACATACCATCCTCTGGATCCATCCAACCCTGGCCTCACAAGAATTCTTCCAAGATGTGTGCACAATAGATGTCATATAAGATGATGAGCATCTCAATGAAACAAGGGTTTCCTAAATTTACCTAGGAAGTGCAAGAGGTACAGGAATATCAAACTTGAAATAGGGCTCCAATAGATTATAATATCTATATTTTTCTCTCTCCCTTAGGCCATTCCCTTGAGGGGATTTTATACTCCCTCAAATTAGTTTTTGCAGTTAGAAACAGTTAGGCCATGGGTTGGAGTGGTTAAATTACTAGAATAACCATCAACCTTGCCTCGAAAATAGGGAATATATATATATATATATATATATATATATATATTTAATGATTAAAAAAGGTATACATGGATATCTATGAATGGACTCACGTATATATGTGGAAAAATCTAGGTAGTGTCACGTATGGGTTTTAAGATACTGTTTTTTGAGAAAATGTTCAAGTCTGAGGGGAAAGGGTGCCCCAAGGCCAAAGTGTAAATCATCAAGTATATGAAGGTGATAAATGATGCTATAACAGATGCTCCCTAATATCTGAGGTCAGAAGGGGTACATGATGGCCGAAATGTATTATGTGCATAGAAAGAACCTTGTGAGGACTAGAGAGGACTTCACCAGATTTCAGCCTGCCAAAAAAACCAGTGAGAGAGATCAGAGAGATATCTCATGTCTGAGGCGGGCATACCCATGCTCAGTGAAAGAAAATCATGTCCACATATGAAGTACAGAGCAGATCCAAAATGTATACAAGTATAGTTGAAATGTAAACTACATAGTGAATCCTCTGATCACTTCCCAGAAGTACAAGTCAAAATCAAGTCCAAGTATCACATATAGAAAACTGATCAATGACGTTGCAATAGACATATGATCATAAAAGTAACAACTGAATCTCCCAGTACCAAATAATAAGTGGTGGAACAAATGGTACAATCACGCAACTGGGGAGCCAACATATAGGATGCTGCTGTGATGAAACTGCAACATATAAGGGTGGACGGTGTTACTGGAAGAAAACTGAAGGAGTTGTTAAAGTGAATTGAATCATGATGATGCAAACCCGAGGTCTTCACTGATAACTATGGTACAATTCTACACCATGGAAATAAATGAGTTGAAGTCAACCATGTGAGAAATTGTTTGATTACCGGTCATTGATGTATACCGTTAACAAACGCGAGACAAACCACCGATAATGATAATGAGTGTCAAGGTGCCCCAATAAAATCTAGCAAGTACGAATGAATGAGTTGAAATCGAACACTTGAAAGAATCTACCAATCAGGAGGCAATGATGTATCCTCACTGTCGATAGCGAAGATTCTATCATTGATGACTGCAAACCCTAAGGTACTGACAAAAGGACTCTAGACCTTATTCCCAGAGCAATAAGTCGGAGTCGATGGGAAAAGATCTGCTAGAAGAAAGGCATTAAGGCATCCCACATCAGTTTAGCGTGAGTGTAACCCGCAGACCAAGATTTGGAAGGAATCGAACGAAGTAGAGTGAAGTAACCAACCCGAAGTACGTTTCTAGTATGCACAAGATGAAGCTAGCGCATGGAAGAAACCCTCTGAACTAGCCAATAATGAAATCTGACAAAGAGGTGAGATATCTACCGATAGGGTCAAATGAAAACCAAGGTACTGCACGAATCCCAGGTGTGAGAATGTAAACTGATGTTGAACATAAGGTAAACCACTCAGTCAAAGACCCATGATGATGATCAAATGTCGAGCACAAGGTCACCTATCAATGATGTAAATAAGGCTAGGGCGTGGCTCTAGGTTTTCTCTTAGAGCAAAATGTCATAGTCGATAAGCTACAAACCCGCCAACAAGAAGTTAATGGAGACCTTACCAAACTAGCACGAGCAAAGGACCAAACATCTGATGTGATAGAAAAAGATACTGACAAGACCGGGAAGGCTGAATGAGAAATGAGTCAAGAGACACTGCAGAAAGGTTGACTTAGGTTAACTTCCCTTGAAAAAATCACGACTGATGTTGACTATGGTAGAAAATGATAACTTTGTATAAGTTTGTCATGCAGGAGGGATAAACAAACCCTCCATATGATTGGAAGAGATAACCAATTGGGGGAGAACTGACTCTTGTAACAATGTTATGGCTTATCCTAAGTCAAAACTAAAACCATCCCAAATGAAGGAAAGACATAGCTTCTTTGTGCTTTGTTCAAGGGTGAAAAAACTGACACTATAGCTACCATCAAATACGAAGTAATATCCCATTCCTGCTCTTTTTCAAATATATTTTTTTTTTGTCTTTTTCATATTGAAAGTCTGAAAAGGAATAAAAGAATGCTATAGTAAAATGGATAGAATGAGTATTATGAAACAGATGCACAAGTTCCTCGGATAGGAACAACCATATGCTCAATGAAAGGTGGCGGAAACTGGTAAGTGATACTCAAAGGAGTGTTCCATCCATGGGTAAAAAGGTTTCAAGCTGCAGTAGCTAAGTGATTGCATGGTTAACTTGTACAAAAAGTTATGGTCAAAATATGGCTAAAAATTGAGTCCAAATGAATCTGGCTAAAGGCCAAGATAAACAAGTAGTCAATATGCAATGCAGTAATACAACTCAACAACATAAGGGAGCCTCTAGGGTAATGGCCAGAAAAAATGATAGCGAAAAAGAAGAAGAATGAAGATTCAATGCATAAGTCATGGCGGGACTAAAGAGGATTCCTGAGCCTACATAAATTGTAGCATGGGTGACAAATGCTAGGAAGGAACTATCTAGGAAGCCCATGTAAAGGAAGTCTCTACCACCAAGTCATGTTTAAAAAAAAAAAGGGGCGAGTGAAATGGGTTAAGTACTCATGATATGATGGGATCAACCCTATGGAAAGTGATCAGAATGGAGGCTAGTGTGCAGAATGAAATGGAAATTGGATTCCCTAACCTATATGCCAGTTCGAAATCATATACCTGCTATGACAGGTCAGCGGTCATGGATCCAAAGTAAAACTAGAAAAATCTCAAATTCGGCAAAATGTACTTGAAAAAATACCTTGCCCAACACTTAAAAGAAAAATGGTTATACAACCTTAGACAGATTTGAAAAATAAGCAAGAAGGAATTTGGCAAAAAACATTCAAATTCTGGGTATAAATACTCCTTTTACCTCATATTTGGGTCATTTTCATATTGTAGAAGGAGAAGGAGCTTTTGAAGCAACAATTCCTTTTCTCAAAACCGGAGCAATCAGCCATCAAATCGCGCTAAATCAGCCAGGTAAGCTCTAAATTCATGTTTGCCATCAATTTCGTTCCATTTTAAGGTAAAATTTTTGAAATTTGACTGTAGGAAAGAGATGTTTTGATGAAACCCTCTGTGCATACGTGGGTTTGTGTGGACGAACGTGCGTATCATATGCGACTGTGTATAAGTGAAGCTGCATATGCATAGACCGAAAATTTAAAATATGAACCTAATCAAGGATTTGATGACTTTTCTCAATATGTATTTTAGCTGGAGGGAGCATGAACATAGTGCCATCGATAATGAAGTGATGGAAGATCAAAATTCGCTAGATATACTTTGAAATTGTGGATTGCTCAAGTTTTTGAAAATGCCAAACATGAAAAGTAATGTCCAGTTGCTCCAAATGTTGTTAGATCATTGGGCATTGGAAGAAGACTGCTTCATGATAGATCAAATTTTGCTACGCATAGAAGTGGAAGACATTTATTTCATAACCGGACACTCTCGGAGAGGAGATCTGGTAGATTTACATGGAAAGCCTTTGGGAGGGCTTACAGTGGAAGATTATGTCCAGGTCTATTGCGTGGAGGATTCTCAAAAAGTAGGAACACAGATACCAATCAAAGATCTGAAAGAGCTATATATGAAGATTCTCCTTTTCACCATTGGAAGAGTAGCAGGATTTGCTTCTCTACATCAGGCTTCGAGGACATAAATGAGCATTGTAGTAGAATTTCTGATTCATCTCTTTGACTGGTGCATAGCACTGCTGAGCAACATGAAAAGACAGTTGACTTAAATTCGTAAGGAAAAAACTAAAAATTTTGGATATAGAAAAATTTTACTGACATTATTGTTCGAGAGGATTCCAGGGCTTTGGCCCAAAGTCATCTCAACCATCAACAACCCTAGAGATCCAAGAATAGCCCAGTGGGATGATCTGATGAAGAGACTAGGGGGAAGTGAAGTTCCCCGAACCACTTGGGATGACGAGTTATTATAATGGTGGGAGGAACAAGTTATCTCCGTGGAGGATTATCCATATGTTGGGATGGATTTTCGTGGTGATCCAAATCTATTCCTTCCACTTGGTGCAGCATGGGGTCCAATCAGTGAGACTACAATTTTGATTTTTGATTATTCCGCTGTGTAGTGACTTCCATTGTGTTCTATAGGAACACGAATGTTGGGCAGGGACCACAGGATTAGATTTATGGATATGATTGGATTACTGTAATATATTTTTGATACTAAACATGATCGGGCATAAGCCCTAATTTTGTAGGACAGATGGGTCCAGATTTTGTATATTTTTGAACACTCTGACTATATATATATATATATATATATATATATATATATATATATATATATATATTTATATATTTATATATATACAACGATTTATATGATTTTATGACTCAAATGTATGAAAATGAATGATGCATTTGATATATTGATTAAAGTATTGAATGATGAATATGCCAATCAATTGCTTGATTAGCCAATAAGTATACCATCCAATTGTTGGCTCAAGGAATATGAATGAATTTTATAAATTGAAATAATCTTTATAACAAACGTACCCTAAAAAAAATCTATGCAAAAATGGGTCTCGAACCCGATATGTGTTGTTCAACTGCGAAACCACCAGTTGCGAGTCCAAGAAAACTACTAACGAATCAACACCCAAGGATATTGCCTCCAAGAGTATATAAACCACTGTAATGTATTCTTCTACGTTGTTCGAAGCAGGACCAATGCAGACACCTCTTGAAACCAACAACTGACTGGATGGATAATGAAGTACCCAAGCTGCGAAAGCTAAGTTCCGGGTATGTCTACTAGAACCATCGACAAAACCAAAGTGACTCATGACATCCAACACAACCTGCCAAAGAAGATCAAATGCATCAACATCAGAACAAAAATCAAAAACTCAGATATGTACAAAAAACAAAAAATATATACAAAAAGAAAGATGCTAGGCCAAAGCCTAGGCATAGTACTTTTCCAAATAGAGCCCATTTCTGGGCTCTGCCAACTCATTCCCCTAAAAAACAATCAAGGCATAAGCTCCTTTCTTCAAGACCTTGTTAATGATGTGTTAGGCCTCTGTAATTTAGTAGATTGGAAAGACTAAATGCTGCAGAGACTACATCAAAAACCACTTTGGGATTCTAGGATCTAGCCCTCCTGAATACAGAGAAGGATAGCTCTATAAGTGCAAATATTGATTTATCTTTCAAGGTTTTAAGTGTGATATTAGGCTAGTTATTAAGAACAAGGGTTTTTGTTTTTGTTTTGGTTGGGCAAAGATATGATGAAGGTGAAGGAAGTCTAAATGAAGGGTGAAGGTGTATGTAGGTGAAAGAATGGTTCAGCTAATAAGATAGGCAAGGAGCAACTTCAATCCATTAGGCTATGGAGTCATAAGAGGATTTAATTGAAACAACAAGGTTCAAGAGTGGTCCATGGGGCAAGTCATCTATGTCAAAGGATCTCTTTAAGTTGATTTTATAGAATGAAACAATAAGAAATGGAGTGAGGGGAGTCAAATAGATGAAGGAACAAAGGACAACCTAAGATCAGGTAAGTACTTTGAAACTATCCTGCTTCTAGCATGCACTTAAGGAAAGACATAAAAGTAATCTAAGATCAGGTAAGTACTTTGAAACTAGCCTACTTTTGATATAATTTCAATAGAGAACATTTAAAACACATATAATAGCTTAAGATCAAGTAAAGACTTTTAACTTAGCCTGCTTTCAGCATATTCAAAAGGAAAACATTCATGATAAACATAGAAAGTAGTCTAAGATCAAGTAAGTACTTTGAAACTAGCCTGATTTCAACGTACTCTTAAGGGAACTTTTCAAAGCAATTGTTGGAGATAAACCAGAGGACAGGGCTAACCATAAACTTCTCTAGCTCAACTTTAATTAGCAAACTTCTCAAGAACATTCAAACACAATATTTCAAGCTACACTCAGCAAAACATGGGCTAACCAACATTCCTTAACTGATCACACTCTATTGAATTATCTTTAAATAAACAATCAAAAGAAAACATAAAGATAAAGCTTATCAGTGAGAGTAGGGTACTTCTAAGAGTAAATCCTAGCTCTATATTTGTTGTTCTTTATCAGAGAAAAGTGGACAGAATGGAAACGTAAAAGAAAATAAAAATTTACAATAAGAAACACATCACCATTGACATAGACCAGGATCCCATAAATTAGCTTGTATATTGATGTTCAAACCAGTTACAATATTCAAGTCGAGTAGGTTTCTACAACTTCAAACTTCTCATCTCAGCTTATGTATCTTCAATTAAAAACAGAGCTACAGAAGATTTAGAAAACTATTTACATGCAACAGATATCCAGAGACCAAACTTTTACAATGAGCTCCTCAAGGAGATTTTATAAGAAAATGAGGAGGTGAAAGGGTTTCTAGGGTTCAAGTATCATTAATTCCATAGTAAATGCAGTTCCTAGCATTGAATACCATGCAAGGCATAAGGCAAGAATGCATTCTATCTACAAATCTGTTTCATAACTCTGTTTCTGCTTTTTAAGGCTTAATGGATAAAAAGAATGACTTTAAGGCCTATTTATCTTTTACAATAAATTCACTGATAGTTTGGAATTTGTTCTTTCTTTGGTAATAACTGTTCAGGTGTCTTTAGTAAAATATCTTCGAACTGGACAATAAGTAGGCCTTCTTTTGATTTATGGAAGCAGCAGGTGGAACTTTGGTAGCTGGAGAGGATTCAATTAGCCTCTAATGTGGCAATGGAGGCTTTCTTTACGGATATTTTCTCTGTTTTATCTTAAAACAACTTTAATTTGTCTTTATTCTATGTTTTAGGCTTAATTAGGCCTTTGAATTCCATCTTCAGGTCTTCATACTATAATACTATCTTTATCTATGTGGATTAGGCCTTTGATCCCTGAGTTTCTACCTTAATCCCTTTAAAAACTTTGATTTAAACCTTTAACACTGATACTCTTCGGCTGTTCGATGTTTACTGTGTTTCTATTGTGTTGTAGGCACGCAGAGGGTTTTATGACATCACCAATTCTCATGAGGCACAGGTGGAATCATAGTTTGAACCCTGTGGATTCACTTTCTTCTTGGATAGTGGCGTGCAGATCGTCACCCCAGGCTTTTCATTTTAATTTTTAAAACTGTAGGAAAAACCCTTCATAACTTGCAAAAACAAACAAAATTTATAAAAAAAACCTACGAAAATAGGTCAATCAGCTGCTTTGGGTGGTTTGGGCTCGAGGTTAAATCGAGGTCGTCGATCCAGATTAATCGACAATCGAGATTGCTCGATGGGTTAAATTGGGAGGCGGTTGGGTGAATGGTGGTAAGATTAAGTTCAGGTCGTCGATTTAGATTTATCAACGACTGAGATTGATCGGTGAGGTCATTTGGGAAAATAGAGGGTGGGCAAATGAGTTGGTGATGAAGTTGAATAAGAGCCGTCGGATTAGAATTTCCGACGGTTGGGATGAACCGGTAATGTTTTGGGAGCAAGGGTGAGGGGAAATGGCTTGGGGTCGCAAAGTGATCTGGGCCATTGGATTTAAATGATGGATGGTTAAGATATTATGATGAAGCCTTTTGGAGAATAGATGGAGGGAAGATGAAATGGGGGGAAGGTTAAATCGGGACCGTCAGATTAGAGTATCCGACGATTGAGATTGTTTGATGAGGCGTTTGGGAGCAAAGGGGAAGGGCGAAAGAATTTGGATTGGGATATAATTGGAGCCATCAGATGAAAAAAATCGATGAACAGGATTTAAAAGGTGAAAATTCAATGCTGCGGAGATAAGCGGTAAGGCGGAAAACCCGAATGGTTTTCACACGGAGCTGAGGTGGTTTCAAATTTTTTCCAAAAAAACGCGATATAGTATGCTAGCTGATGTGTGTCCCTCGCAATACCGCCGGTTTCGGAAAATTTTTGGGCATTAATGGTCCATCGCAAAATTTTTGCGAAATGCTGCTTCCACCGTCAGATGGTCAAGTGCAGATCCGACGGTGCGGATCGCACGCGACGGGGAAGATGCATGGAGCATGAGGTAAGCGGGGCCTAGGGATGACGTGATGTTTTTTGTCGTGGAGCGGGCAGATCAATGGAATATCGGGTTTAATCCTGATCGTCTGATCTCTCTGATGGACGATGGAGATTAAAGGAAGGGGCGGAGTTTTGAAAAGGGAAAAAGAGAAGGCAAGTTGGACGGGCGAAGAGCGGGTGTAATGATGACCGTTGATCTGCAGAGATCAACGGTCCACATTCAATTTAATATTTTCGTCAGGGAAATGAAAAAATAGAAGGAATAAGGGTTTTTCGCATGGGTTTTTAGGTTCGAAGCACCCGATTGCGGGGCCTTAAGTCACATGGAGGAAGGGGCTAGAAGCCATAAGCCCTCGGGGGCTTAGGCCTGTTATGGTGTAAATAGACTGATTTTAGGCCAAAAATAGTGTTTTTTAAGGCCAAATGAAGGGTTCCGGTAGGCAAAAAGGAGGGTTTTAAACCAAGTAAAGGGAAAGACATGGTTTAAAAAAGGGTTTAGGGCGATTTTAAAGGTTAGATGAAGGTTTATGGAGGGATTTTATGAAGGAAATGGGAATGAAATGAGGTTTATTTATGAGTAAAGGAGGAGTGAAAAAAAACGAAACATGGGGTTTTAAGCAGTCTTTCTCTTGGAAAACAGTAGAGTTTTTAGGATTATGAGGAAACAGTAGTGAAGATTAACTGAAAGATTAGTTATCTTCATAAGACTTTAAGAACTAACAATTTGGCCATGAAATTATTTCTTGAAGGCTTTAAAAAAGATCTAGCCACCATCTGATATGACAAATTTTTAGAGGTGGCTAACATGATGAAGGGGCCATACCACATATATTTGAACTTTCTTGCCCCCAGGGCATCCTTCTCTTGGGCATAAACCAAGACAAGGTGTCCTTCGGAGAAAAACCTAGGTTTTACCACCTTATCGTACTAAACCTTTACTCGTTTCTTATGCGCCTCATTCATCGTGGCTGCATCCCGACGCTTCTCATTGAGATGTTCTAGATGGAGGAGACGTTCTTCAAGACTAGAAGTGTTGGGAATAAGTTCTACAACTAACTTAAGAGAAGGAATTTCACACTTGATAGGAAATATGGATTCCAACCCATAAGCCAGTTGAAACAGAGTAAAACCGGTTGTAGTTTTCACTGACATCCGGTATGCCCAAAGTGCAGGATACAACATAATGTGCCAATTGGATTGAGATTTATCAATCGTCTATTGAAGAATTGTCTTCAAGTATTTTTTCACGGCTTCCACTTGCCCATTGGCCTGAGGATAATAAGGAGATTAGTGCTCCTGCTGGAAACCTAATTTCAAAGCCAATTTAGCCATCATGCTGTTCTGAAAGTGACTGCCATGATCATTGACAATCCCTTTGGGAATACCAAAGTGAGAAATGACCTGATTAAAAAGGAAAAGATCTGTTGTCTCATCATCATTCCCAAAATTAGGCATAGCCTCGACCTACTTCGTGAAGTAGTCTACTGCTACAATATTGTACTTGTGACCTTTAGGCGAAGGCGGGTTACAAGTAGTATAATCCATACCCCACTTTTTAAAGGGGCCGACAGTGACGACAGGAAAGAGAGGAGCTGTATGACCACGCATATTTTGAGTATAAACCTAACACAGATGACAAATTTTGACCGATTCCATACAATATTTGAAAATTGAAGGCCAAAAGTATCTTGCACGCAAGATTTTTTGGGCTGTAGCAAGCCGAGATAAATGACCACCACAAGCTCCACTATGGCAATAATTCAACACAACCTCAGCTTCTTTGAGAGTTAAGCAGTGTCTGAGGATCAAATTGTCCTTACGACGATATAAAGTGTCACCAATGATCCAACAATTTTTGGCTAGATGATGTAACTTATGACGCTCATCTTTCGAAAAAGTCGAGGGAAACTTCACAGTTTGGAGATATAAAATGAGATCCCCATACCAAGGATCTCGTGAAGAAATGAGGAACAGATGTTCATTCGGAAAGGATTCATCATAAACTATCTCTTCTCCATAGGGCAACTCAGAAATTAATTCTGCAAAAACCAATGATTTCTTGGACTTGGCAGACATAAAATCAAGATCAAATTCCTACAAAATCACAATCCATCTATTTTATTTTCCCCCATTACTTGCCTACTGAGAAAAAATTGAAATGGATTGACTGTTGCCAAAACATAAGTTTTTCGAAGAAGAATATAATGTCTGAGCCACTGCATAGCATGAACAGCTGCTAAAGCAAGCTTTTCTATTGGATAATACCGAAGTTTAGGTCCTACCAAGGCTCGACTAAGGTAGTATATAACATGCTCTGAAAGAGCATCGTCCTCCTGAACCAAAACCATACCAATGGTAGATTCTGCTGCTGCGAGATACAAGAGGAAGTCCCTGGTATAATTATGTGGACTTAGTAAAGGAGCAAAGGTCAATTCCTTTTTCAAAGCATCGATTAAGCATTGAGCAAATTCATCCCAAAATAATGGAACTCATTTCTTTAATAATCTCATAAATCCTTTCGTAATCTCGGCATAATTTACGATAAATCTCCGTAGAAAAGTCTCTTTTCCTTGTAGACTTTGAAGTTGATGAATAGAAGACGGGGGAGGCAACTGAAGTATTTCCTCAACCTTGAAGGGATCTACCTAAAACCCTTCTGTAGACATAATAAATCCCAACAACCGACCAGACGTGACCGCAAAAACGCACTTTTTCAGATTCAATTAGATTTTATAATACCGACATTTTTCAAATACTTGACGGAGGTGAGAAGGATGATCAATTCTATAGCGAGAATGTGCAGCTAAATCATCCAAGTATGCCTCAATAATATGTTTGATGTCATGGAAGGCGTAATACATGGCCCCCTGAAAAGTAACTCCAACATTTTTGAGGCCAAAAGGCATTTTCTTGTAAGAAAAGGTACCCCAGGGACAAGTAAATGCAGTCTTATGTTGATCTTTAGGACATATAGTAATTTGATTATATCCGGAAAAATCGTCCATGAAGGAGAAAATCTCATTCCCCGCACACTCATCAATAATATGATCTATAAATGGTGTGGATTAGTTATCTTTAGGACATGCTTTATTTAGGCCTCTTAAATTGATGCAAACTCAAATTGTTCCTTGTTTCTTGTCCACAGGAACTGGATTCGAAGCCCACTCTGTCAAAGGAATAGGGTAAATGAAACCCGCTTTAGGTAGCTTCTCCACCTCAAATTTGATAGCTGCTACCTTCCTAGGGTTGACCGAATGAAGCTTCTGCCTTACAGGCTTAGCATTTTCAGACACCTTGATCTCATGCTAGACAATAGATGGATCTATACCAGGCATTTCCTCATAAGACCAAGCGAACACATCCCTAAACACTTGAAAGATATCGGTGTAAATTTGAATCTCTTCAGGGGAACATTCAGATCCGATGAAAACATTCTCTATAATGCTGGGATCTCTGGAGATGTTCACCGGGGTAGTCAGAGAAATCAAAACCATGTTCCCTTCAACAAAAACCTTTGCTGGTGCTAAAAGGTTCAGGACTGAGTGAACAGGACAAGAAGTCTGAGGGCTAGGAAAAATTGATTCAACTTCTCTCAAATATGGTAGGAATTAAGACTGATGATGCAAATCATCCCACGGTCTCTCTACACTAGTCATAGCTTCCAGGATGGCCTCTTCATATGGAAGAGTGGTGTCAAGGAAATCCTAAACGAAAG
Source organism: Pinus albicaulis (assembly GCA_034641835.2). Classification (NCBI taxonomy): domain Eukaryota; kingdom Viridiplantae; phylum Streptophyta; class Pinopsida; order Pinales; family Pinaceae; genus Pinus; species Pinus albicaulis. Next base: position 134,234,690 of record CM076578.1, on the reverse strand, counting down.
AATAACTAAGAGTCCAAGTCGGAGCCACATCTGCATCTAATTCCTCCGGTGAAAGAGAAACTGGAATGGATTCTGCAGAGTCAACAATAGAGCTATAAGAAATCTCAGCTGTAGACATAGGAAATGCCATTCCACCCACTTGACCTTCTGCTAATGTGGAGGTAGGAGAAGGTAAGATCCAAGGGTCCAAAAAATAATGAGTTCTGAAGAACTCTATTCAAAGAGGAGCCTTGGAGGATGAAATTGCATTAATATGAACCGAAGGAGGCAAAAGATCAAAAGTACCCATCAAAGAATAATACATTCCAACCCCCAGATTCTCAACAGGCGATTTGGTATTATTCACCAAAGGAATGGTCGAGTCAGAAGATGCATTCGGATATATAGGAGAACAATCTAGTTAGTCAACTGTGACAATTATCCCTTCATGAGGGAAACAAATAATACGAAATATTGAGGATGCAATAGCATCCATCTCATAGATCCAGTTTCGCCCCAATAGAAGGTTATAGTCTAAGATTGCATCGACTGTCTCAACTTCCATATTAACATTTTTGCCCCCAACATAGATGGGAAAATCCGGAACAATACCATGTGGCCTTGAGAATGACCATCAAACGCGGTCAGAAAAGTGGCTGAAGTAACAGATGTGGGAGATCCAATACCCTTCCAGCATATAAGAGACATTACACACGTGGAAGAACCATCATCAATGACCGTTTGAAAGATATTGAATTTTCGATAAAGTGATCTGATATAGAAAGCCATATGATGAGGGAGTCTGTTTTTAAAATTAGACATATAAAATGTAATCATAAGAGAGTTCTTCGGATCGACAGCTCCAATAGCAGTAAGCAAATAACTTCCCTGAGTTGGACAAGACTGGAGCACCTCTAATGCAGACATGGTACAAGGACTCTGAGCTAGATCTTCTACAACTGAGTAGTTCTGGGTAGCCTTGGAATTTGGATTAATCATCGTGCGTTTTTAAGATGCCTTTGGCATCTGAGGTATAGGCTCAACAATAGGCCTCGTAATATGAAGTGGTTCAGTACTATCAGAAGCACCCTTGGCTTTCGAAGACTCGTCTTCTCCATAATCACGAGATATCGTAGCAAAATCTGTGTGAGCATTCATCATGTATATGTTTGATGTATTATCCCCTTCCTAGCTTCCCCCAAAGGGAGCCCTAGTATTTTGATTCACGCCAGCAACTAATTTCTGCCCTTGGGGAAAAGGGTTTGTCAGCATAGCCTGGCAACTAGAAGAACCCTCTTGAGCTAACAAGTGCTGCGTATCCTGAATTTTAGGGCAAAGGTGCATAAGATGGTCTCCAGTGCACAACTTGCATGGAAACTTCACTTTATTTTTATCTTTTTGACCCTCTCCAACATAATCGTTGGATTTTGTTTCATTCCCCTTCCCATCTTTTCCCTTATTTTTGTTATTCCGTCCCTACTTCTTCCCATCGGATTGTTGATTTCCTTTGGGGTTAGAAGTCTGGACAACATTTATTGAAAAATACTGGGAGGGAGTTGAAACTGAAGGCAGAGCTTGACCAAAAGAAGAAGATTGTATAGAAAACTGCTGCAACTGACTAAGCAAGTTAGCTACACCGCTATCGATCGAACCAATAAGTCCATCACCATGAGGACCAGGTCTAGTTTTGGATAAATCCAATTTGGAGTGAGGAGCATCCAGAAATTTTTTATTAAGGACTCCAGACTGAGAATAAATCAATTCTAATTGTTGAGCCCTAAAAATAGCCAGCTCTTCAGAAAATACCCCTGAGAGGGATACGCCCTTAGAAATTTCTGGCTGTAAAGACTTCAAAAAACACTCAAGAAGGAATTAATTTGGGATTTGGGCTTTAATAAGTCTCTTCATTCTTTGCCATTCCTGAATATGGTCAGAAATGTGAGTTTCCTTATCCTGCTGAAAATTGGCCAGGAGATCAGTCTCGGTGTCATAACGGACAGGTAACTGAAAATGGTTTGGGAACATCATAGCCAATTATCCAAATGTGTAAAAACTGCCCCCAGTTAACTCAATATACCACTTGGCTGCATTTCTAGTTAAGGTGCGCTGAAATAATATCAACCTAATCGAATCATCGATCAGGGAGTTTGATGAACACCATAAATGGAAAGTGGTGATATGATCTGCCGGATCCTCTCCATTCTTCCCTTCAAAATTTGGAATGTATGAGGGGAGCTTGGTGGGGACCGGAGGCCAACCCGGACTATACCGAATATGATCGTTAGTCAATTTCGACGTATTTGACAAGTTTAACTTTTCCAGAAATGGTAAGCGAGGAGGAGCCTAGGAATTCCATCCCCCATAGGAATGATTCCCCACATTCTAAAAAGAATATCCTGGATTTTTTGAGGCACGAGGTTGCCAAATATTGTTCGTAGAGAATTTTGGGCCATAGGAAAATCCTTGTGACCCAACATTCAGATAACGACCCCCTCCCAACATAGAGTTACTATAAACAGTACCATTTCCCCCCACTGAGGTAGTGAATGGAGAGGAAACCCCTTGATAAGGGTTCCAAGAATTTGCAAATAGAGAAAAATCCTGAGAAGTACTCGATGAAGGGAAAAGAGCATTCCCTTGCTGAATAGTGAGAAACTAATTCCCTGCTCTCAATGCTGTAAAAATAGGGTTCCAACCTGAGAAGGTATTAGAACTTTGACCTCTAGAAAATGGATTAAAACCTTGAGTCTGAGAGGTAAAAGGTAAATATCCTAAGGAAGGGTTTGAATGAGGGATGTGATCACTTCCAAAGGGGAACCCTTGAAATGAAGTTGATCCACTAGCCATAGAGGGTATGGGTGTGGATGTAGCTGAAGTAGCAGAAAAGGAGAAAGAAGGAATCCCACTAATGGGCATTCCAGAAGAAAAGGGACCAGATTGAGAAGCATGTGCTTGGGTGTAACCAGAGCCAAACAAAGAAGCTCTAGAAGTGATGGTAGATATAGAAATAGTGCCTCCTGCTGCCTCCCTGTGATTTACAAGATTGGTAAGAATAAACACTGCAGGGGGCCACATCAGAACCACTTTGGAATCCTAGGACTTAGCCTTCCTAGATTTAGAGAGGGATCTCTCTATTAACGGTTTTCAAAGGATATATCTTTATTATTTATTTACGATATTAGGCTAGTTATGAAGCTCAGAGAACTTGTTTGTTTGTTTTGGATGGATATAATTAACTGAAGAGGTCAGTTGAAGGGTGAAGGTGAGATCAGATTGAAGAATGTTTTAGCTGAAAAGATAGGTCATGAAACAGTATTAACCCATTGGGCTATGGAGTCACAAAAGGATTTAATTGTACAACAATTCTTCAAGGGTTTCCATAGGGAAATTCATCTATATCAAAGGATCTTTTAGATTGAATTGTGATATGAAAACATTAAAATGTTGTGAAAGAAGCAAAGATAAAACCAATTAAGAATCTAACTTCACTAAGACAAGAAAAGCCTTTCAAAGTAACTGTTTAAAGCAAGCCAAAAGACAGGGAAAACCATAGACTTCTTTGGACAAAATTTTATTAAATCAAAATTTTTAGACAACAATCCAGTAATCCTAAGACTACTTTCAGAAAGGAGAAAACATATAAGAGAACAAGGAAAATAGCTTAAGATTAGACAAAAACTGTGAATCTAGCCTGCTTTTGGCATACTCTCAAGGGATCTTTCAAGGAAAATGTTAAAGACTAGCCAGAAGACAGGGCATACCATAACTTCCCTAGGTTAACTCTACTTAGCAAACTTTGAAAAGAACATTCAAAAACAATCTCTCAAGTTGTACTCAGAAAGACATGGGCTCACCAACATTCCTTCCTCGTTATACTCTATTGAATCATTCTTAAAACAACAAGCTGGATAAACCTAGAGGGCAATTAAGAATCCTTTAAACTTACCTTAGAAGAAGAAAACATAAAGATAAAGCTTTCAGATAGAAATAGAGTACTTTTCAGTAAATCCTACTCTAAATTTTCTGTTCTTTATCAGAGAAAATGGACAGCATGTAAAACATAAGGAAAGACAAAAAAAGTGAGGAATAACATCACCATTAACATAGACCAGGATCCCATGAATCAGCTTGTATTATATATGTTCAAACCAGTTACATACTTCAAGTCCAATAGGGCTTTACAGCTCAAAAAGCTTCTCTTCTCAGCCAGGTGTTCTTCAACTACTCAACAACACTTCAACGGCTTTAGCAACTATCTTACACCTCAATGATAATCCAATCAACAGTAAAAATGAACTCCTCATAGATTATTTATAGATAAAATGAGGGGGTGGGGTGAAGAAGGGGTCCTTAAATGTTCATAAATGACAGAGTAAATTTTTTTGACCTTTGAGGCCATGCAAGGCCCAATGAAAAAATGTATTTAAGACCAACTCTACATAATGAATATTTCATTAACTCTTTGAACTACTTAGTGGCTTTTGTTGACTTTTAGGATTTTTTAGGTAGGCTGGAAATAACTTCTGAGCTGTTATATGGAAATATTTCTGACTTGGAGTAACTTTATGTTTCTTTTGAGGCAAATTAGGCCTATAGGTGTCATTTTGATTCTTTTGGAGAAGTAATTGCTTCAGTGATTTGTTATTTGAAGCATTATTTCTTGCTGATCTGTTTGATTTATCTTTAAAACTATGATCAGACCTCTGATTTAGCTTTAGGCCTTCCTTAATCATCTCACTGTCTGTGTCCCTTTTCTGACTATTTTAAATTTAATCCTTTTATCTTTATATTGTGTTTTATCTTTAATCTTCGCGGGTTAAGTCCTTGATCTTCTTACTTTTGGCTTTAACCTTTAATCTTCACTGTTCACTTTAACTTTGACTGTTCTTCACTATTTTCTTGTATATAGGTGGCTTTTCTTTGCTCTGGAGGGTTTCGTTACTCGACTAGTGTTCATGAGGCACTGATCAAACATTGAAAATTGGACCTTGAATCTCCATTTCTGCATCTTGGGACCCATAGGATCGTCATCCCGGGCTTTGTGTGGCTTGAATCAGCTATGGGAGGGCCTGTACACTTGGACGCCATTAAACCTGCAACTTTAAACAAAAAATATGTTATAAAACCTGCATTTTTAAGGTTGAATTTATTTTAGAGGCTCGAGGCAGGCGAAGGATCATTTGCAGAGGAGGGAAATATGCATGTATGAGAGGATTCCACAGGTAGAACTAGGCGAGATAGCATTTAAACTTGAATCTAGCATGAAAATGGGAGGAAGGTGGATTTGTGGGAATACCAGGGTATATGCGTTCAGAGGATGAGTGGTTATCAATTTCGGTTCTTTTGAACATGATACCATACAGGCGCTGACAGGTGTTGATGAAAAACCACCCATTTCACGTTGAAGATGTGCGATCAACTTTTTTGGAGAACTGAGCATGAAATGGATCGTGGGCCGTCAGATCTGGTGGGTCCAGATCTACTGCAGAGAATGAGCACAGTGGGAGGAATATGCGCAGTCGAGGGAAATGGTGGGGGACAGGTGGCATGAAACAATTGAGCGCGAGGGCATAGGGGAGAATGGTGGGACAAAGGGGTGACGTAGGTTTCTTTGTCAGGTAGCAGGATGTTTATTGGTAGGATGGAAAGGTGGGAGTGAGCGATGGCTGTTGGATCTTGAAGATCAATGGTTGTGATTTAATGAAGGGGAGAGCGGATAAGAGATTTTTGGGGAGGAAGGAGGATGAGGGGAGGAGAGGACCACCGTTGGATTGAGAGGATCAACGGTTGGGATTATATTTAAGAGATATGATGCGGGAGATGAAAAAATAAGAAATGGAGGCGCTAAATGAAGTGGAGAAAGGTTTTTATGGAAAGAGTAAAGGACCGGGGCTAAGAAAAGGGATTTTTAGGCTTAGCCCAGGGTTTCGGGCCTCGATCATATAAAGAAAGTGGCTGAGGGCTTAAGCCCTCAGGGGCTTTTAAGGGAAATGGAGGGTAGAGAAGGGAAAATGGAGGTTTTTTGAGAGGAATTTGCAGCTTGTTAGGATAGGTGAATAATGTGTGAGATGGAGGGATTTTGGAGGAAATAAGAAAGGTGAGATGGTGGAAGAGGGGCTTGAAAACAATCTTCTTGTGACAACAGCAAGGCTACTTGAAGGACTTTGATGAAGATTATCAATGAAATGAATTTTTGAAAGATAATGAACATAGTTAGGTTTCAAGAAGTCACAAAGTTTTCATCAAATTTGTTTCTTGAAAACTGAAAGACTAATTTAGCCATCATGAGATATAACAGAATTTATAGATGGCTAACAATGGCTCCACTTGGGGAGGGTAGCTCCTTGGATGTGTCAAGAACCTCAGAGAACAAATCTCTGGAAATTAGGCCAGTGCCTTGTGTTTTTCTACACTTTGACAATCTCCTTTTCTTTGATGATCATGTTGCTCAAAAAGATGATCTACAAAATTTTAACAAGATGATTTTCCTCCCAAATTTCTACCTACACAACCTACTTGTCCTAACATTTTTTCTTCAGTGGGTGCATTTGGACTTGCAAACCCTTTCAAACATCATTTTATTATTTTATTTGAAAGAATTAAACTAATCTATTTCTACCCTTATATCTTCCATGAGTTTAGATTAGACAGTTGAACTCATTGTTTCTCTACCTATTCTAACTATCTATCAAGATTGAGATGTTTGACATATTTTATTCTCTATTTTCTAAAACAAGAAATTTAAAACACAGTCAAATCAGGATTAGACAGTTTAATTTTCTATGGGGGCTACGACATTATGTGCAAGCTTCACATAGAATTTATTTGCATAAAAATAAAATGGTGAAGGCTTCAGATCTGAAATTTTCTAAGCATCCTTCTTTCCTTCTTTGGCTCAAGTTTTGATCTTTTTGGAGCCATTTCTCTTTTCTTTTCCTTGGTTCAGATTTTGGGCTTTTTAGAACCATTTCTTTCTCTATCCTAATCTATTCTACTGATAAGCCGAGATTACACTGTTTGGAAAATATATTTTCACTAACCTATAAGCACAAAATTGAAATTTACTTAGTCATGATTAGGCTGTATGACCAAATAATAGTTTCTTTTCAAGCAGTGGTATTTTGACTTGCACACTTTTAGATTTTTTCTCTTTTTTGGTATGGGGCTGTACCTTTTCTTTCTATCTGCCCTCTTTTTCTCTTTTTCTATTGTTTTTGTACTTCATTTTCAAACTTTCTTTCAAGCAATGTTATTTACAATGAATAATAAAAATAAATTTGAACACAAACCTTAATAGAAATAATGTTTGAGCATCTTGCCATTGACAGGACCTCCAAAAAGTTTAGCTCCATCCATCTCTTGAAGAAAAAATGCATTGTTGCCAATAGAAGACTAAATGAGATAAGGGCCTTTCCATAAATTCTCAAACTTTCCATGTTTGCCCCTGTCTTCTTTCTTAGAATCCCATTTTAGTACTTTGTCACCAATTTTAAAATCACTTGCCTTTGTTCTTTGATCAAACAGCTTTTTGATGTTTTCTTGTACTTGTTGTGCTCTTTTGTAGACTTCCTCTCTGGTTTGTTGTAATTGTACAGTTTGGTTTATTCTTCTTGTCATGTCATCTTCTTCAGATTGTACCTCTTGGACTAGCTTCATGATTCGCACTCCTAGACTGGTTGGAAATATTGCATCTTCTCCATAAACTAGCTAATACGGGGACATTCCAATTGAATTTTTGACTGTCAGTCTATCTACCCAAAGTGTATGTACTGGCTTGTTGTGCCATGATTTTTTATTTTCTTCCAGCAACTTCTTTATTATGTTTACCAAAATCTTGTTTGAGGATTCTTCCAACCCATTACCTTGAGGGTAATAAGCTGTGGAATGGCCCAATGTAATTTGATATTTGTGACAAAAATCAACCATATTTTTGGATCCAAATGAAGCAACATTGTCTGTGATAATTTTCCTAGGACAACCAAATCTAGACAGGATATGATTTTCAAGGAATGAAATGATGTCTGAGTCTGTGGCATTCCTATAAGGGATGGCTTCTATCCATTTGGTTAAATAATCAGTTGCTGTGAGGATCCATTTATGTTGGGTAGATGAGGCAGGATTGATTTCCCCAATGAAGTCTAGACCCCACTATTGAAAAGGAGCTTCAACAGTGATTGGTTGCAGAGGTAAAAGCAATTTTCTTTTTCCATCAAAGATTTGACATTTATGACAGGCAACGACCATTTTGTGGATACCTTGAAAGAGGGTGAGCCAGTAATAGCCAACTCTAAGGATTTTGTTCACAGTAGTTTTCCAATAGAGGTGGCCTCCACATTCACCTTCATGGAACTCATGCTTGATCTTATTTGCATCATTCTCAGGCAAAAATTTAAGAAATAATCCACTAGCATTTTTCCAATATAAACATTTATCTAAAATGTAGTAATTTACAACCTTTAACTTTAAAAACCTTGCCTTTGTTTTAGACAAACCAGGAGGGAAATTAAGATTAAATAGCACATATAGAATATCAGCATACCAATATGAATTCAAAAAATGATCTTCAATAAGTGGAGTTTCCAACTCCTCCTATTCATTTAAGGCATTAAACATGTTTATATCAAGAGCTTGAAAGTTGGATTCAGCCATAAGTTTTTCTAGTCCTTGGCCTTTGATGAGCTTAGTGGACTTGCTTTCTAAGTCATATTCTAGTATTACAACAATCCACTTTCCTCTTTTGCCATCAGGATCTTGTGTCAAAATGTCTTTTACCACTGAATGAGGCACAAATGCTATGATGTGTGAGTGTAATATGTAAAATCTGAAGTCTTTTAAAGCTTTGACCAAGGCAAAATCGTGTTTTTCCATTATGTTATACTTCAAAGGTGCATCTCTTAATGCCTTGCTAAAAAATGCAATAGGCTGCTCTTGTCCCTTTATGTTCTTCTGTAGGAGGACAGTAGCCACTGTGTGTTCTGATGCAAATGAAAATATGAAAAAATCTTTTGTAAAATCAGGACTAATAAGAACCGGTGTTTGGGTAAGTGCTTGTTTTACCAGCCCAAGTGATTTATTTGCTTCTAAGTTCTATTTAACTCCTTCTTCTCTTTTAAGCATATTTTTCATGTTTCTAAGGAGTTCAGCTAGGTTGGGTATGAACCTTCTCAAGAAATTAATATTTCCAATGAAATATTGGAGTTCCTTGATGTTCCTAGGATTATTGATTTGTAATATACCTTCAATACTCTTTGGGTCTGTCTTTATTCCCTCTTCAGATATGATATGTCCAAGAAGTTTTACTTCTTGGAGACCAAACAATGTTTTCTTGGGATTTAAAGATAAACCATATTTTCTACATTTCTCAAAGACTTTTCTTAGGTGTATTAGGTGTTCTTCATCTGTTTTGGAATAGAATGTAATGTCATCTAAGTAAATCACAATGAAGTATCCTATTTCGTTTGAGAAAGAAATATCCATGGCTCTCTAAAATGTGGCACCAGCATTCATTAAACCAAAAGGCATTTTCACATACATGAAATTGCCCCAAGGTGTAGTAAAGGTTGTTTTAATTTGATCATCAGGATGTACCAATACTTGGTTATATCCAGAGAAGCCATCTAGCAAAGAAATTTTTCTATAACCTACCACCCTTTGTAAAATATGATCCATTTTGGGCAAGGGATAGTTGTCCTTTAATGAGGCTTTATTTAAGTTTCTGAAATCAATACAAAGCCTTATTTCTCCTGTTTTCTTCCTAACTGATACAATATTAGATACCCATTCTGATTATCTGATAGGGACTATAATTCCAGCATTATACATTTTCCTAATTTCTTTCTCTACCATAGGTAATTGAATAGGGTTTATTCTGCGCAATTTTTGTTTATAAGGCTTTTGGTTTTCTTTGAGGGGTATCTTGTGCTGAATTATTTCTGTATCATATGATTTTAAATCTTCATAAATCCATGCAAACACATCAGAAAATTCTCTAAACTGCTCAAGGTATTTCAGTTTGATGTGAGCTGGTAGTGTTTTGGATAATTTGATCATTTTCGGCTTTTCTTCACTGCCTATATTGCACTCTTCTACTTCAGCTTCAGTAAGTTCTATTTTTGGCTTTTTTGCAACATCATTAAAGTCAAACAATTCTTCTAAGGGTGCCAATCCTTTTGGCAAGCTTTCAATTTTGGATTGCAACACCTCTAGATCTTGTTTTTCTAAATATGTGTAGTTCTCTATTTTATGTTTGGGTACTTTGGTTAACAGATTTATATCAACAATCTCAGGAGATTCTTCTTCTTTAAAAGGTGGTTTTTCCTCAGTGGGACAGTCTTCTTCATACTCTGAATCTGAACTTGGCATTTCAAATTCATTTCTGGACTATAGGAAGTCTTCTATTTGTTTATCTCCTTAAAAAACTTGCAATTATTTTTCATTGTCTGGGACTACTGGTCTATATTTGACTTGAACTATGTATTTTTTGCTTGTGTAAGGTTTTAGACAGGTACTAGTAGAAAAGGCTAATCCATTGGCAAGAATGTTTTGGTTTCTAGGGACAAAAGTAAGTTGGAATTCAGCAAATGATTTTAATAGGTCCATGGCATCATCTCTATAGGTTCTTAGTCTGGGATGTTTGGCAGTATATTCCCCATTTACTTTCTTAATTATCAGTTCTGAATCCCATGAATAGTTATCCTCTTGGCTCCTAATTTTTTCAATAAATGTAGTCCTAAGAGGAGTGCTTCATACTTTGCTATGTTTTTGGTGCATTGAAAGTTTAACCTATATGAATGACCTTCAGAATGATTGTTCTCAGTGTTGTGCACCCATATGCCTGCTCCTACACTAGTTTTAGTACAAGACCCATCAAAGATGATGCTCCAAAGAGGACTGTTTTCAGATTTTTTATCAATTTCCTCTTTTTCCTCTTTGTTTTGTTTATTTTGATCATCACTGTGTTCTTTTTTAGGATCTACACTATGTTTATTTATGTCTTGTTCCTCAAGGTTTTGAATGTGTTGAGGAATTTCTCTTTGATTTTTATGATTGGCACTATGTTGATGATTGTTTTGATGCTCAAGACCTTCATTTTGTTTGCTGTGATTTTCTGAATTAGCAAACTATTTTGGTGATTCTTCCCTTTTTTCCTCTCTTTCTATGGCTGCCATTATGTTGGTGGATTTTTCATCTTCTAATCCTTTCTCATTAGGAATCTCATCATTGTACAAAATGAATGAGTCAAGGTCAGTATGTATAGAATAAAGAGGAGAGTTATCTGGTCTCTCTTAGCTACTCACCATGTATTTCATGTGTGTTTCCCTATAGAGTCTTCTAGGTTGACTGAAGACAGGGATGGTGGCATAAGTCATATCCATTTGCATTGTGCCTTGCAATTTAGCACCCCAAGAAGCATACCATATTTGGGGGGTATATCAGCCACAACAATTTCCATCACTAAGCTTTTGGCTGGGATTTGTTCTAAATTGACACAGAGATCTTTTATTAGGCCTAGGCATTTAACTCTATTGGAATCAAAGGAATATAAATCTTTATAAGATCTAGTTACCTCAAGGCCTAATATTTCCATTATCACTTTGGGCATTAGGTTATGTGATGCTCTTGAATCAAGCATGGCATTGTGCAAAATTTTATCATGGATGTTTAAGCTGACATAGAATGGAGGAACTCCACCTTCTTGAAATTTTCCTTCAATTTTTGGTCCAAATAGAAGCCCAGGTTTATCATCATTTAAGTTAACAGAGTCATTGTGATATCCTCTATTCAATGCTTTTAATAATTGGGACCTATATACATATTGAGTGACTAACTCAGTGAGAGGGATGGAGACTTTTATCTTGGCAATTTCACTCTCTATGCTGAAAGGAGTTTGATTTTTGGAAATGTTTAATTCTGCCTTTTTAGTCACTATTTTCTTAGCAAAATCAGCTTTCTGGTTTTTATTATTTACAACAGTTAAAATGATTTCTTTGGGAGAAATAGATGAGGTGTTAATGCTGCTAGGGTCACCACTATGTTTGTCATGAATCTGGGTGTTTTTTCCCTTGTTTTGATTAGAAATTTCAGTCACTATGTTATTGTTTTCAGCTGTCTTTTTGGAAGTATTTGCAGGGTTGTTTTTAGCATATATTTTAGAGGTCTTTTTCTTGGGAACTTCTTAGTTATTTTTACTCTTAAGTCATATTTTTTATGTACTTTTATTATGGCATTTTCAAAGCCTTGTTGGTAGTCTGCAGACTCTAGGCTCTCTTCTTCCTAAGGTGTGTATATGACTTGTTCTTTCCTAGTGAGGAAGACAATATCCTCATCATTTGTTCCCAACATTTTTATGTGATTTCCCATTATTTCTTCAATCATCCCTCATCCTCATCAGCATAATTCTGTTGGAAATGAGGTCTAACTTGTTGATCAGGGCCTCTTTCTCTAATTTGAGGGGGATTCCTTCTAATGTTATGATTCTGATTTTGATTTTTATTTTGAGGAGATGTTTGGTTTTATTTAGGATACACTCTCTCATTCATGTTTATTATTTCCATCATCATCTCCATGGTTCTAACCAAATTATCAATTTTCGAGTCTGATGTGGAAGGTCCAGCTTCATCTTTGTAGGTAACCTTCTTTTCTGATTTCAATCTAGCCCTTCTGGCATTAAGGTTAGCTTCTACACTTACTGCCCCTTTCTGCATGTCTTCTAATGTAAGGGGTTCTCTCTCCCTTAATTGATAACACATGTCTGAGTCAAATCCTTCAAGAAAATTTATTAAGGCTAAGCCTTGTGGGGGTTTCATTTGTGGAGGGAGTGCATTATAAACACTATTGAATCTAGTGCAATAATCTTGGACAATCTCTCCAACATTTCTTTTAAGATCATTGTATTCTGACAGGATTTGAAGGGGGTTTCTTTTGACTTCCAATTTGTTTAGGAATAATTGATGAAAAGAGGGGAGGTCATTGATACTATTAGGGGTTAAGCCTTTGAACCATTTTCTTGCTTCTCCCCCTAAAATTTGAGCAAACATCCTAAGTTTTACAGTTTCATCATCAATTTCTTGTCTGTCAAAATAATCATTCATTCTATCCACATTTTTTTGAGTTGTAGTAGAACTACTAGCATCATATAATGGAATCTTGGACTGATAGTACTGTGGTAGAGCAACTAAAGGTAAAGGAAGGACTAAGGGAGCATACCATGTTGCCATGATATGGACTTGCGGAAACAATGGGGGGTTTACAAGTGGAGGATTTGTGATAGGAGGTAAATGATGTGATGAAGTGGTTGGAATAGTGGGGGTGTGAGTGAGTGAAACAGAAGTACTTGGATTAGCAAGGGACTATTGAGCAGATTTAGGATGAGAGAAACCAAAGTTATGAATGAAATGAAGATTAGGTGGGGTAGATGGGGAGGTTTCTCTGCTACTATTATGTTGTGAATTTTCAAGCTCAAAGTCTATCTGATCTATACCACTAAGTGACTTGGTTCTAGATAGGTTTTTTATGAAAGGTAAATCAACTTGGGTATCTTGTAGAGCTGCAAGGTTTTCAGGAACTGAACTTGCTCTCTAAATTGGTCTGACAATAGTTGGGTTCTTAGATGTAGGATATTTCCTAAGAATTCTTTCTGGATTATCAAATATTGTAGGAGAATTTGCGTCAGGATGGGATCTAGTATGGATTCTTTCGGAAGCCACGATTTAGACCCAAATATAAGAAAAGTTTAGCCAAGTATGATAGTCTTTGAAGGCAAACTAATCTGTGAAATAAAAATTAATCCACAAAGTCTTATTAACTAGGTTTAATGATGTTTCTATGATGAAATAAGTTTCCTAGTGGAGTCTATGCTAAACCAAGGGGAATCAGCAGGCATACTGAAAACCAATGGAGTCACCAGGTGGAAGTTTTTTACTTGTTTTCTAGGACTGGTTGTTGTCCAACATCAACAATCAGGAACCAATCTTAGCAAACACTTGATTCATTTTAAGAAAAGGGGTTTTATGAGTAGTGAAGTTATCTATTACTTAGTATATTCCCCAGTATGGTTGCCACTATGTTGCCTCCCTATGATTTAAAAGATTGGTAAGAATAAACACTGCAGGGGGCCACATCATAACCACTTTGGAATCCTAGGACCTAGACTTCCTAGATTCAAAGAGGGATCTCTCTATTAAGTGTTTTCAAAGGATATATCTTTATGCTTTTTTTACGATATTAGGCTAGTTATGAAGCTTAAAGAACTTGTTTGTTTGGTTGGGATGGATATCATTAACTAAAGAGGTTAGTTGAAGGGTGAAGGTGAGAGTAGATTGAAGAATGTTTTAGCTGAAAAGACAGGTCATGAAACAGTATTAACCCATTGGGCTATGGAGTTAAAAAAGGATTTAATTGTACAAAAATTCTTCAAGGGTTTCCATAGGGCAAGTCATCTATATCAAAGGATATTTTAGATTGAATTGTGATATGAAAACATTAAAATGTTGTGAAAGAAGCAAAGCTAAAACCAATTAAGAATCTAACTTCACTAAGACAAGAAAAGCCTTTCAAAGTAATTATTTGAAGCAAGCCAAAGGATAGGGTAAACCATAGACTTCTTTGGAAAAACTTTTATTAAAGCACACTTTTCAGACAACAATCCAGTAATCCTAAGACTACTTTTAGAAAGAAGAAAACATATAAGAGAACAAGGAAAATAGCCTAAGATCAGACAGAAACTGTGAATCTAGCCTGCTTTTGGCATACTCTCAAGGGATCTTTCAAGGCAACTGCTAAAGACTAGCCAGAGGACAGGGCATACCATAACTTCCCTGGGTTAACTCTACTTAGCAAACTTTGAAAAGAACATTAAAAAACAATCTCTCAAGTTGTACTTAGAAAGACATGGGCTCACCAACATTCCTTCCTGGTTATACTCTATTGAATCATTCTTAAAACAACAAGATGGATAAACCTAGAGGGCAATTAAGAATCCTTTAAACTTACCTTAGCAGAAGAAAATATGAAGATAAATATTTCAGACAGAAATAGGGTACTTTTTAGTAAATCCTACTCTAAATTTTTTGTTCTTTATCAGAGAAAATGGACAGCATGTAAAACATAAGGAAAGAAAAAAATAGTGAGGAATATCATCACCATTAACATAAACCAGGATCCCATGAATCAACTTTTATTATTGATGTTCAAACCAGTTACATACTTCAAGTCCAAAAGGTCTTTAGAGCTCAAAAAGCTTCTCCTCTCAGCCTAGTGTTCTTCAACTACTCAAGTTCACTTCAACAACATCAGAAACTATCTTACACCTCAATGATAATCCAACCAATAATAACAATGAACTCCTCATACAATATTTATAGATAAAATGAGGAGGTGGGGTGAAGAAGGGGTCCTTAAATGTTCATAAATCACAGAATAAATGTTTTTGACCTTTGAGGCCATGCAAGGCCCAAGGAAAAAATGTATTTAAGACTAACTCTGCATAATGAATATTTCATTAACTCTTTGAACTAATTATTGGATTTTGTTGACTTTTAGGCTTTTTTAGTTAGGCTGGAAATAACTTCTGAGCTGTTATTTGGAAATATTTCTGACTTGGAGTAACTTTATGTGTCTTTTGAGGCAAATTAGGCCTGTAGGTGTCATTTTTATTCTTTTGGAGAAGTAATTGCTTCAGTGATTTTTTATTCTAAGCATTCTTTCTTGATGATTTGTCTGATTTATCTTTAAAACTATGATTAGGCCTCTGATTTAGCTTTAGGCCTTCCTTAATCATCTCACTGTTTGTGTCCCTTTTCTGACTATTTTAACTTTAATCCTTTTATCTTTATATTGTGTTTTACCTTTAATCTTCGCAGGTTAAGTCCTTGATCTTCTTGCTTTTGGCTTTAACCTTTAATCTTCACTATCTGCTTTAAATTTGACTGTTCTTCACTGTTTTCTTGTATATAGGTGGCTTTTATCTGTGTTGGAGGGTTTCGTTACTCGACCAGTGTTCATGAGGCACTGATCAAACATTGAAAATTGGACCTTGAATCTCCCTTTCTGCATCTTGGGACCCATATGATCATCATCCCGAGCTTTGTGCAGCTTGAATCTTTGTTGGAGGGCCTATACACTTGGACGCCATTAAACCTACAACTTTAAACAAAAAACATGTTATAAAACCTATGTTTTTAAGGTTGAACTAATTTCAGAGGCTCAAGGGAGGCGGAGGAGTGTTTGAAGAGGAGGGAAATATGCATGGATGAGAGGATTCTAGAGGCGAAACTAGGCGGGATAGTGTTTAAACTTGAATCTGGTGTGAAAATGGGAGGAAGGTGGTTTTGCGGGAATACCAGGGTGGTATTCACGCAGAGGATGAGCGGTTATCGTTTTCGGTTCTTTCGAACGCGATACCATATAAGCACTAACATGTGTCCATGAAAAAAAACCCATTTCGCGTTGAAGATGCGCGATCAATTTTTTTGGAGAAACAAGTGCGAAACGGATCATGGGCCGTCAGATCTGGTGGGTCTAGATCTACAGCGGAGAATGAGCGCGGTGGGAGGAATATGCGCAGTTGGGGGAAATGGTGGGGGATAGGTGGCATGTAACGATTGAGCGCAATGGCATAGGGGAGGATGGTGGGACAAAGGGGTGACGTAGGTTTCTTTGTCAGGTAGCAGGATGTTTATCGGCGGGGTGGAAAGGTGGGAGTGAGCAATGGCCGTTGCATCTTGAAGATCAACGGTTGTGATTTAATGAAGGGGAGAGCAGATAAGAGATTGTTGGGGAGGAAGGAGGATGAGGGGAGGATAGGACCACCATTGGATCGAGAGGATCGACGGCTAGGATTATCTTTGAGAGATATGATGCAGGAGATGAAAAAATAATAAATGGAGGGGCTAAATGAAGCGGAGAAAGGTTTTTATGGAAAGAGTAAAGGACCAAGGCTAAGAAAAGGGATTTTTAGGCTTAGCCCAGGGTTTTGGGCCTCAGTCATATAAAGAAAGTGGTTGAGGGCTTAAGCCCTCAGGGGCTTTTAAGGGAAATGGAGGGTAGAGAAGGGAAAATGGAGGTTTTTTGAGAGGAATTTGCAGCTTTTTAGGATAGGTGAATAATGTGTGAGATGGACGGATTTTGGAGGAAATAATGAAGGTGAGATGGTGGAAGAGGGCCTTGAAAACAATCTTCTTGTGACAACAGTAGGGCTAATTGAAGGACTCTGATGAAGATTATCAATGAAATGAATTTATGAAAGATAATGAACACAGTTAGGTTTCAAGAAGTCACAAAGTTTTCATCAAATTTGTTTCTTGAAAACTGAAAGACTAATTTAGCCATCATGATATATAACAGAATTTATAGATGGATAACACCTCCTCCCTCTACCGAAAGAGGAGTTTGAACACTTGCAGCACTCACACCCAAAGCTACGTTCCCTGTCATGGCCATCGAAAGGTAAGAATATGACGAATAAGAACTTTCTGGTCTTTGAGACTCGAGTCCAATGTACTGAATGATGAAAGGATAACTAGTAGGAAGAGGAGATGGAAGAGACTCAGCAGGCAGAGGGAATTCCTGTATTTCTACTTCTTTTGCTGGAAATAAAACTCTCGAGATGAGTGGAACACTCCTCTCTACACTGACACCAACACCAAAACCATCCACAGAAACAATAAGCCCTGATGGAGGATCTCTCTCTGATGCGTCCGAAATCATCGGGTGAAAATCACCCACCGAATTACTCCTACGCCTTCTTGAAGAAGGTTCGGCACTTGTGGGAGTCAACCCACGAAGCCTCCTCAATCGACGAGGCAATCGGTCAGCCACTTTAAGAGATTTATTTTAGACTCAAAAAATATATGAAGATAAGAAATCTAGGAGCAAATAGAACACTCTAAAAAGTTCCTAAGATACAGCCAAACAAGCAGCTCTCATGTATTTCCACTTCAGGTGATGAGGACCAGACACCAAAATACAAGAAAGTGAAATAATAGGACCTCCTGAATGTAGTCTGGGGTAATTACGACACATGCCTACTAGAGAAGGTATCAAAAATAGTTACACTGACCTCCTAACAACAGCCTTTGTTGGTGCAAGTCCCAAGCTTCACAAGGGAACCCTCCATAAGTACTGATGGAAGTGATACAATGACTGTCTCAGGTACCACGGGTATTCCCCCCTGCAGTCACCTGTGCGGTCCCTAAGATAGGAAACTATGGTCACCAATCTATGTCGGCAGCTGGGAAGAACGGTCTTAGGTTAAGATTCAACAAATAGGAGAGGGGGTATCTCTCTTCTCTGCCTGCACTATCCCTCACGCTTGACTCTTTGGAGGAGAGCTCTCCCAGTCCACTTAATGGTGTTGGATTTCACTCTTTAATAAACATCTATGTTTAACAGTTTGAATGGCCTTGGAGAGTTAACTCTCCACTCACCTAATCCAAGGCCCTACAACCTAGCTAGTTGGTGTATGATTAATGACAAAAATACAAAAACTACTAGTTGCTTTTAATTATATCGCTTATTTTAGGTTGGTCGTTACTTAAGTCAAGGGTACGCGGAAGTGAAACTAATAGTGTTTTTATGACGCAGAAGAAATCAATGAAAACCTAATTACATGAAAATGCAATGATTTCCTTTTGATGAAGAGTGATTTCTACATAGGTTATATGAAACTAATAAACAAAAAATTTGTTTTTCTCTTTTCAGACACTCACACTTCACAATTCAGAAATTTACGAAAAAGGACTAAAAATGCTCAAATTCACTTAATGAAAACTACCAATGATATGCAAATCCTAATATGCTAATTCTAAAGAATAAAAAAAGGAGTCTCTAGAAAGAAAATGGTTCAATCACTTTTTGACAGGAAACAAGGCTAGTTCCAAAGCAGAACTCCTATATATAAAAACGCCAAAATGCACTTGACAAAAAAGAGAGAAATCAAAAGAAGAATTCCTTCAAAATCAAGCCAAGAACCAAAGGCTAGAAATCAACAAAAAGCTTCAAAGGATGGAATGAAACTGTAAAAAAACTCAAAGTGAAAAGCTACAGAAAACACAAAAAAGTTTTTGGGATTTTTAACTTATAAAGGAAAAACAGATTTCAAGAAGACAAAATAAAAACTACCCAAGAACTAAACCACGCGAACATGAATTTCACTCAAAAATCTTCAAAGTGCCAAAGCCAACTGCGCTACTTTCTTAGCGGGACTTATATGAGAAAAAAAAAAAAAAAACCAATAAATTGGTTTAGCACAATAGCACAATCTTGCAACGAATAACAACTTAAAAAACCAAGAAAGAGATTCTTCAAATTCACAACAAGACAAATCCACGAAATCAAGAAAACCAAACTAGACCAAGAAGGAAATAATCAAATGTGAAGCAAAGCATAGGGCCAAAAAGAGTGAACGAGCAGATTCTCGTTGTTTTGAAAGTTCAGGACAACCAAGAATCTTCAAAAAAATATCTTGATGCTCGAGCCACAATTGAAAACACACAAAATAAGGAATTCACCATATGGCTAGGTCTTCATACAAGCAAGAGAGAAACAGATGTAAAACCACCTTAAACACAGTCCAGATACCTTAAATATACTATAGGAATTGATCGACAAAGGCAGACAAGACTGCAGGCACTGAAAACTAAAAAATCTGAATTTTTCCCAGGCATACACTCTTTTGCAGTGAGCAACTAGAGTGTATACACGACTATGACAAAGGAAACTCGCGTATACGCGAGTCCCTTTGCAAAAAACAACATGTATACGCGACTGTGCAGAGAAAAAACTGCGTATGAAAATACAGATAAGGAAAAACAAAAAGTTCAAGCCTGGTCAAGGGACCAGGTCTTCAGTCTAACTGGAAAAAGACTTGATGGACTGCAAAAGGTGATAGAAACTGTTGGGAACCTACAAGACAAATAAAACAACCCAAACGGGAAATCACAAGAATGTGATCCCCAGTGGAGTCGCCATTTCTGTTTTGGGAAATGATACCCTAAAGGTCTGGGGTTGAAAACCTTCACAAATCAGGGGCATGTCATTCAAGAATGATCTAAAAATGGAAGTATTTGTAAATGTTGTAAATGTTGTGCAAAGTATCCATTTCCATTGAATTAAATGTGTGCAAAATTCTCCACGTCTTTCAAGTTAAACAAAGTGTATTTGGTAACTGTTTCTGAGTTTATGTGTGAGGAAATGTTATTTAAGTTTTCTGTTTAACATATTAAATCAGAAATATACAACAAAATAGCTTCAGCATAACATGACTCAAATATTTGGTGAGCAGTTCACCCCTCCTGGGCTACGTCTGTTGGAAAAAGCCTCCCAAATTGGCTTGTCCTATTGTATTAAAATTATCCAAAATGATAATACAAGTTTAAAAGTGCCTCAATAGGAAAATATGACTATAAATACAGAATCAGAAGACATGAAAATGCTAAAAATGCCTTTCCATATTCACTAAACAATGAAAAATTACCAAGTATAATGCCTTCTTCAACAAGGCCCTGATGGATCTTTGAACTCCTCTGAAGCTTTTTAGGCTGTATAAGTCCTCAAATAGTTTTGAAACCTCTTCCATTATGTTTAGAAGGTAGAAAATAGTCAAAAATGGTTTTTGGTTCACCTCAAATAGTGAGGTATAACTCCATACAGCTCCATTTCTCCAATGGCCTTAATGGCTCTCCAAAATTCCCTAAAGATTTTCGGGCTCTGAAAGTCTTCAAACAGTTCTGAAACCTCTTCTATTAGGTTCAGAAGGTGGAAAATAGTGGAAAATGGTTTTCTATTCTCCTCAGATAGTGAGGTACAACTCAATACAACTCCATTTCCCCAATGGCCTTGATGGCTCTCCTTGCTTCCCTGAAGAAAAAATGGCTATAGAACACCTCTATTGTCTTTGGAACCTATTCTAAACACTCCAGAATGCCGAAGAAAGCAAAAATTGACCAATATTTGTCCAATTTGATCCAATATTGGAGAATTTATGACCAAAACAAACTTCTGCCCAATATTCCCTAAACAAGCTCCACCAAATGTGGAGAAACTGTAGATAAGTGCTCCAAAAATGGAAAAATTCTAGATTTGGTGGGTTCTGCCCTAGAATTGGCAGAAACATTAAATGTTTGAATTAACTATTTAGGGCGCGTTCACATGTTGGTTCCGCCCAAACCACAACATTTTACGGTTAATCCAACCTCCACATTTATTTTTAAATCCACGTGGTCAAATATAGCCGGGGTTAACGGTTAAGGCTAATAGTCAGCAATTCCGCCAATGTTAAGCCCCCCTGGTCGCAGGCACGGTTATATGGAATGGGGCTAGTCCTAAGGGGCTAGCCCCTTTAGCTTTTCCGCCCAAATCATTAACAAATTTTAAATAGAGCGCAACGACATACTTTTATAAGAAACAACTCGTAGCCCACTTGGTAAGGCATGCGCTCTCTAATCGGGAGGTCATGGGTTCAATGCCCTGGCCCTCCAAACAAATTTTTCCATAGTCTTTGGATTCCAGCCTAGGGCCACGTGGCAGCCTCTGGGCTTGCCACGTGGCACCTATTGATTAGCTTAAAAATTAACAAGCCAAACCAACACCCAATCAACAACTGCCAAGTGTCGAAGTATGATTGGCCTAGATGGAATATTTCGAAGAATATTTTAGGGAATATTCCTTGGAATATTCTTTTTTTAATAATTCCAAAATCAAAGTCAACTCTGGTCAAAATCAGTTTTTGGAGTTTACTGAAAACTTCAAACCTACATAACTTTCACATACAGTGTCAGATTTCAGTGCCCTTCACGGTGCCAGGTTTGTATCGATGAAGCCTACCCGGTCGTTCAGGTTGCAATTGATTTTGAACACTTTCAATTTTGAACTTTTTCCATAGCTCAAACTTGAGCTCCTGATTAAAGAAGGACCCATTTAACCAACGTTTATACTGAAAAATAGATACCACTGGTTGCGGAACTTACCCATAAGTCCCTCAGTTGATATAGATCCCGCGGGGTGCAAACCCCCAACAACCCTTTGTTCTCCGAAACCTCTAAATCCACAAAGAATGAACACAAAAACCTAGTTGTACAGCATATATAGATCCTAGATGTTAGTGAAAGCCATGTATAATATCATAAAAACAATATTAAATGTTCAATTAATGATTATTACACATGTATAAAGAATTAAAACACGTAACATCGGGAAAAAAATGGCTCTTCTTATTATGAATGACACATACAGTAATCAAAACGTGGAGAGATCACCTGAATCCTGCCATGACCTTCGAGCATACCATCCTCTAGATCCATCCAGCCTTAGCCTCACAAGAATTATTTCAAGATGTATGCACAATAGATGTCATATAAGATGGTGAGCATATCAACGAAACAAGGGTTTCCTGAATATACTTGGGAAGTGCAGGAGGCACAGGAATATCAAACTTGAAATAGGGCTCCAATAGAGTATAATATCTATATTTTTCTCTCTCCCTTAGGTCATTCCCTTGAGGGGCTTTTATACTCCCTCAAATTAGTTTCTGAAGTTGGAAGTAGTTAGGCCACGATCTGGGGTGGTTAAATTACTGGAATAACCATCAACCCTACCTCGAAAATAGGGAATATATATATATATATATATATATATTTTAATGATTAAAAAAGGTATACGAGGATATCTATGAATGGACTCGTGTATATACGTGGAAAATTCTAGGGAAAGTCACGTATGGGTTTTAAGATACTGTTTTTTGAGAAAATGTTCAAGTTTGAGGGGAAAGGGTGCCCCAAGGCCAAAGTGTAAATCACCAAGTATATGAAGGTGATAAATGATGTTATAACAAAAATACACTCCTTGACACTTTTTAGAAGTGCGTCGTAGTGATCCTCTAACTTGTTCCATGATTCTTCCATTCCTTCCTGAATTATGCTCCCAATCTGATCCAAGTCCCCATTAATGAGGACCAATGGTGTTATGTCCTTTTCCTTATTTTCTTCTATTTCTTTTTGCTTCTTTTGGAAGCTTCGGTGGGTAATTTCCTCTTCTCTGCGACAGATGGGTCTATATATTTCTTCTTGTACTCTTTGTTCTTCTCATCACCTCCAAGAGGATTCCGGTGACCCTCATCATGTTTCTCCACTTGTTCTACCTCCTACTCATCCTTATCCTTCCCACTCACTTCCCCGTGTTGCATTGTGTCCTCCTATATTGGAGTATCCTCTACCTGTGTCTCCAACGGAGTGATCTACTCCACTTTCCACTGCTATATCTGTGCTAGGAAATAATATTCTGTCACAAAATATGGTAGGGGATGCCATGTCTTCATTGTCCCTACGATCTTATAAGTAAATTATGTGTATGCCAATATTAAACTTTACGACAGAGTTATACCGCTTCTATAGGATTGGTGAAAGGAGAGGGTGCTGGTTCACCAACATTTGTAAGTCCATATGATATATAGCAAAAAAAAATTTTTTATCATGTGCACACATCGATTTAGTGGTATACCAAAGTGAGGCATACTGTGCGAATTTACAAACATCTGAGGCTACCAAAGGGAATTTGAATTTACAAACATCCGAAGCTACCAAAGGGAATTGTGAATCGTCCATCTCTTTCCATGCAAGCATCGCAATAATCAAAGTTAACGATGCGTAGTGAAATGAAGTACCTTTCTCCTGAGCATTGTAGTATTTGTCTAGAAACTCTTTGCATAGGTATGCAACCCAGTTGTATAGAACCCAATTAAAGAACTACACAACTAATGAAACCACCGGTGCTGGGACTTCGTTATCTTGACAGTTCCTCATGATGTTTCTAGCCAATATATGTGTTGCGAAGTGAACTCCATGGTCATTGGTTGAGATGATATCATAACCTTGCTTCCCTTTTGTCAGTCCAAGCTTGTTCTTTATGTTTTTTGCTATGGCTGTGTCATGATCTATCCCAAAAAAATCCTTTGAGGGGTTCAACCCTTGATAAGGTAGTCTTGTGATTCTCTATATAAACATTGGGTTGATAGGGATCCTTTTCATCATGCATAGGCATCCATCGTGCATCAACACGAGTAGTTGTCTCACACAAGTTGTGCTTCCTAGACTTATACCAAAGTGTGACACATTAAACATGTTCAACAAAGACTGCGGCAAACCAACTGCCCATTGCTGCGACTCTAACCTTGTCACACCACTCTTAGTGTGGTTCACTTCTTTTAAGTATCCATTTGGTGCAAACTGGGGATACTTCTTCTATCATTGAAATCATATTCCGCAAACTTCAGTTGCGAAATATTTCCCATATTTTATCCAATAAATCACACTGAATCCAGCAATAAGGGTTTGAAGGTGCCATACTTTACGTCCTTCAACTGTGTTATTGGTTTTGCATCTGGTTTTCTTGGTGGAATATACAGTGGGAGAGTGACGGAAACTTTGCACCTTCTGTTTCCATTCGCACTTGATCTGTTGATTCCTCACTATATCTCTCCTATCCGGGTACTTGCTAAGGCTCAATAGGTATCTTTTCTAGTTTCTTCTTTGTTCATTTTCTTCCATGGGGTTCTCTGTTGCATGTGTGATGATGTTGCTGCGGGAAGTGATGCTACTACGAGCATCTCATATGATGCTACAGGTATATCAAACATTGTTGCGACTACTTCCATGATTCCAGCTAAGCCCTTCGCATTGAATATATGAATAAAATCCTCAGAATTCCTACGACAATGAAAAATTCTGCAACTTCTCCACAGTAGCAATAATCAAATTCTTAGGACAACAAAGAGCCAAATCTGGGCGGGACAGTGCTTTTTATAAAAAATCTAAATTTCTAACCCAATCATAAGCTCAGATTGTGTTCATTAATTTCATATCTATCTCTAGATTCGACCGATATGTCCTCAAAAATGCATCTTTCCACATATTTCAAAGACAACTTTTCCTTTTTAACGCTCATATTTTTCTGGCGAACTTTGACAAATCCCATATTC
This sequence comes from Pinus albicaulis, assembly GCA_034641835.2. Taxonomy (NCBI): domain Eukaryota; kingdom Viridiplantae; phylum Streptophyta; class Pinopsida; order Pinales; family Pinaceae; genus Pinus; species Pinus albicaulis. Next base: position 134,209,741 of record CM076578.1, on the reverse strand, counting down.
TAGCGAAGAAATTCTTCTTACAAACTTCGACGTAATCCAGACTATAGAACAGTAACTTCCTATGTTGAAGCTCTCTCTACAACGTAGTTTATAGTCAAGTGCCCACTTTCAGCTGCATGTGGAATTAAGACTTCTCTCCTTTCGTCAGAGTGAAGCTGTTGGGGCAAGGTACCCTTAGGTCTAAGTTTTGGTCAAAATTCCTCATTTTGAGGAACAGAGCGTGCTTCACGTAGATGTTTTAAAATATTCGGGGCTTTAGGGCGAGTCAAAGCCCCTTATTTTCTAAATGAATGGGATTGTTTTGTATATTTTGAGCTCTACATATGGTTTGTAGACCATGGTTTTGTAAGGAGGAAAAGTTATATAAGGAGATGACTTAGTGAGTCTAAGAATATATTATCTTTTGATGATGTTATGTTAGATCTGAGTCTGTAAACTGATATATTTTTGTGTTTTTGGGCAAAGGAGAAGGCTCCCGCAACTATGTGTGCAGGGCAATAAGGATTGTAATTGAAAGATCTTACTTCATAAAAAAATGTTTGAAGGCATACTTGTGTATTTTCTGTGTATTTCCGCATTACCTATTTATGAGTTATTTCTGCATGATTAGGGTTCATTTATGTATATTTACTCAATAAATGAATCACGAATATTAGATTGTTGCTTTATATGATGAGTAATGCATGTTAAAGTAGAAAGGCACAATGCGCAGAAAGAATAGTTAAGTGATTGAACAACGTATGTTATAATACATTTACTGGTTCAACGAAGCTCTGAATAAGCCCTAAGAGAGATAAGCCTTAAATCCACACTCCATAGTTCCTCTGGATGAAGAAACCTGGTTCTAGTAGCCCCTAATATTGCCTTGGGTGAGACTCTAGTCTGCCAGTAATATAGGGTTTTGTTGGTTCGTGCAAGCATCTTTGAACCTGGGTCTAGACCCCCTCAAGCCAACAAATGGTTTCGTTGGAAGAATATATCAAAGATTGATGACGATCAGGTTCAGTTATGCAAGCACTAGAACCACAAAAAATTACAATGGTAAGGATGATCCCCAAGAGAATTTGTCTCATTGGACTACAACTTGGGGCGAATAAAATCAACCTGAATGGGTGCACATATTTTTCCACACTTTTGATGTGATACCTATGAATTGGTATCTTGAAACGGAGATGTGCCATGGCACCACATATTGGTACAATTTGACATAATGATTCTTATTGACATTTAAATTCGAAGATGGTTGGGAGTGTATTGAGCACCCTTTAGAAAGTTAGAGAAGATATTTTTCTAACTTCCATTGAGCCAATGACTTGGGTACAACCTGACTGGAACACGTAGTTGTTGCATGTCATAGAATGTTATAATGTGACTGTAAAATAAGACGTGGAAGATCTGTGCAACATCAATATTCCTGAATCACAGGGACAATGCAAGGTTACATGACTTGAAGAGGAGATACCTGACATATCACAATCTGTAAATACAGAACAAGTAAATAGAAGCTCAGAAAAGGAGCCTAAGTTTGCGTGGATTGGAGATTACTGGGATGATTATACTATAAGTAAGGTTGCAAAGTTATTGCATGAATGCTATGAGTTGTTTCCGATGAAGTTCTTTGAAATAAAAGGCATTTTAGGAGATCTGGGAGTGATGAATATCACCCTGAAGCCAAATGCGAAGCCTGTGAAACAATGAAATTATATACTGAACCCAAAATACAAAGAATCGATGAAGTAAGAGTTGGAGAAGATGATCAAAGATGAAATAATTGAACCTGTGGAGGAATCTGAATGGGTGAGCACTATGGTGGTCAAGGTGAAAAATACCAAGGGTGAAATTAGGATTTGTGTGGATTTAAGGAACCTGAACTGATCAGGAGATCAAGTGTTATGCTAAAAAATGAAAGTTCTCAAAATCGATACAAACCTGAGCAACCGGAAAGGTCTCGTCGTTGTGATTTTGGCGTCACGAATGGTTCAAAAAACTGATGTCATATGACGAAGATTGTTGAGTCTCAAATCTGCATCTTTTCCATACACTTTTCTATACCTTTTCATCCACCTGAACCTCCCAAGTTGTCAATATCATTGTATATTAATTGCAAAAGAGCATCTAACATGGTTTTTAACTATATTTTTGTGTCACCAACATTTGATTTAGATTTTGCTCATTTAGCTGCGGAATCTTGCCACTTTCCGCAGCTGCTGCAACTTTCTGCAGCCATTTTGTGAAAATCTATGTTACAGGTGTCTTCAGGAGAAACGAGCCACATGGGCAAGTCAGAAATGATGTGGACATGGATCATGTCCTCTTGGCTCGAGCAAATTCATCTAGGGAGGCTACAGTCAAAGGTGGCCAAATGGAAGTCAACCGTAGAGTTCCACGGTGACAGGACTTTGTTTCGTGTCATGTGGAGATCTATATGGCCATTTCTGAATTGCGGAAGAAAAATCAACATCTGTACACGGCTCCATAGCCGAATTCAAACATCCACTCCTCATAGATTTACTCTTCAATACGGCCATGATCCTAGATCTGTGGAGGTAATGGTCTACGTGTTCTCCATCAACATAAACTTTAGGGAATCAGTTGTATTTCCTTTGTTATAAATAACGCGTTTGTATACGCATATTAGATTAGTCTCTGTTAGTTTTTATTAGTCTGCTCTGTAATGTAATTGCATTGCCACTGTGCCGTAATATCACCTTTCTGTTATGACTACATTTTAATATAATAAGACTCTGTTTCCAAACGTAATTCGTACTTGAAGATTGTTGCCAAGGCTGGTGTAGAGGGCCCCTGCACTCGCCAAGGTTCTGTGCATTATTGTATAGTTCTTGTTTTATTTCTTTAAAGCTCATTGTGCCATAATCCATTCACATGTTTATACATTTCATCTTTCATGGTATATATGCTTCATTTCTGTTTATAATCTTTCATGCTTTCCATTTTACTTCTGTCTTTCATGTTTTATGTTATTGTTAACTGATCAGTGTTCTTGTTTCAAGTTATAAATAAACCTTAGAAGACATTTTATAACTTTTTGACTAGCAATATGGAATTATATTCAGTACCTTTTTGCTAATTTCTTTCTTAGTTTATAATTTAATTTGATCTTGCCTTGTTTATTAGGTTTCTCATTTGCTTGTTAGTTAGGTTTAGATATATTAAATTGCTCATAACATCTTGATTGCCTCAAGCCATACATTGGGTGATAGTGAGGGATTGAATTATGGATGTGTGATTTGATATTAGTTTCTTTTACTTACCAAATTAGATAATTTAGGTGCTCATGACATCTTCAGTTACCTCCGAAAGCCACAACTAGACTGATAGTGAGGGATTGAATTATGAATGTGTAGTTTGATATTAGTTTACTTTCTGCAAGTTAGATATATTAAATTGCTCATGACATCTTCAGTTACCTCCGAAAGCCACAGCTGGACTGATGGTGAGGGATTGAATTATGAATGTGTAGTTTGATATTAGTTTACTTTTTGCAAGTTAGATATCGGGTTACTCAAGTTGTTTATGGTTACCTTCGAAAATCATAGCTGGACTAATGATGAGGGATCAGAAGATAAGTTGATGTAATTTGATTTAGATTTACTTTGTTGCAACTTTTGGATTTCTTTCAGCATAGTTTCTTTTGTGTTTAGACAGCAGCAAGAATAGTTTGGTTTTCATGCTCAATAGTTCACTGTTTGGATTTATTAGAGTAGCAGCACATTTTCATTTCCTTTCAAGTTTTGTCATTGTATGTTTCAATTTTTTTTTTTTCTAAGTTTCAAGTTGGTAAATCATTATAGAGGATATCATTTCCTTGAACAATCATAACCATAATTGTTTTTATTTCCATCTCACATTAGAAAACCAAAAACGACAAAAATTTAAGAAATAGGTTATCTTGCACATATAGTGCACTGCACTTCATCAGCTTACGAATCCCGGATTGATAAATTAATGTAGCAATTTAGGACACACTAAATTGACCAAACATTTTTGCGCCGTTGCCGGGGAAGTGTAAATAGGTAGCCAATTTCTTAAAAAAAAAAAACAAAATAATAAAAGAAGGGAAAACTTGATAACTTCTTGAAGTATGCTCTCCTCTTGCACCTAGTGTGATCTGGAGGATCAAAAAAGAGAGTTATTGGTTTAGTAATTTCTTAAGTATGCTCTCTTCTTGCACCTAGTGTGATCTGGAAGATCAGAAAGAGAATTATTAGCCCAACTTTAAAAAAAAAATAAAAAAAAATGACATGCATAGAGCAAGAGATTCTAGGGGAAGGTTTATAGCTAAAGCCAAGAGTTCGATTTTCACAACTCCATCTTCTTCAAGGCATAGACAAGAATCATCACCATCTACCCCTAGCCTTAAGATTTTTGGAATTCAAGGAGCAGCTGAATTAGAGGATTCTCCTATACCACCTACTAAATCTCATTTAGAAAAGGAAGAGACTTCCTCTCATCCTCCCTTGATAGAAGAACTAGAGGACTTTAAGGACTCTAAAGAAACTATCATGGCAGAGGAAATAATAGATGGATTTGGAGGTAGAGGTAGAAGAGGAGAAAACAATGGAGACAACAATGGTGAAGGAAATAATGGAAGAAATAGGGAAGGAGACAACTTGTTTGGATTCCCTATAGTTGATGAGGAAACTCATACAACGATGAAAAATATCTCACCATCTGTTCTCCCTAAATTTTATGGATTGCGAAGTGAGGATCCTGAAACATTTCTGTTTGAGTTTGAAGTCGTGTGCCGAACCTATGACTATATGGAAGACTCTCAAAAACTCAAACCGTTTCCTTCAACATTGAAGGGAGCTGCTTTGAAATGGTTCATGGGATTAGCCACTCAATCTATTAGGACTTGGAATGATATGAAACAAACATTTTTGGATAGATACTTGGACTATTGTATGCCCACCAATCACAAGGATGATGTATTCAAAATGATGCAAAAAGAAGATGAAAATTTGGAAGATTTACTTGAAAGATTTCAATACAACTTGAAAAGAGCAAAGATGAGCAACTTAGATGATGAAACCTTGAAAGCCCTCATATTAAAAGCCATTATAGATGAATGGATAGATATTTTAAACATGATGGGGAAAGGAGACATTTCTCAACTTCCACTTCGTGATATAACATAACTATGTGTCCATCTCTCAAGAGGAAAATCTAAAACAGGAAAAGGGCCTAGGGATCCTTCTCTTATTAGGGCTAACAAATCTGCAACTGGATCAGTAAGTAGGGTAGAGATTGGTAATATGCTTGATGAATTCAAAACTGATATCTTAGGGAGCCTTAGTGAACAACTAGACACCCTTAAAATCCAAAACAAGCAGAAAGCAGAAACAGATGCTTTAGCCATCTTTTGTCCTAAATGTAGGAAGAAACATGCTTTAAGGGAATGTCCCTTGGATGCAAAAGTTGTAGAAACATGTATGATTTGCTCAGAGAATAATGAGATCAAGGATTGTCCTTCAATTCCTGGACTCAAAGTTGTCTTTCAAGAAGACCCAAATTCAGTAGAATCTCTCTGTTTTGTTGCAAGGAGACCTTGGTAGGGACAACAAACTCAAGGGTTTAACAACCCTATGAATATTCAAACCCCACCAAATTGGAATCCTTGGCAACAACCTTGGCCCCAACATCAAAATCCATATCAGCCATGGGTACAAGGGATGCAAAATCCTTATGGGAGATTTTCTCAATTTTATCAATATCCTCCATATTTTCAAAATCAACAAGCTCCACAACTTCCAAACACAAATCCACAACTTTCATTGCCATTTCCACAACAACAACCTTCTCAACAAAATCCAAATCCTCAACTTATGCTCCCATACCAACAAAAGACAAATCAACTTCCAGCTCATCCATTGCCAAATCCTAACAGTAATAATCCTCAGAATACTTACATGGTAGAAGGACAACAATTTCCTACCTATATGATTGTTCCTCTCAACGATGTACAACTCAGATCTGGTAGAGTTTTAGAAAAACCTTCTATAGATATTCAAGAGCAAGATACCTCTGAGGAGGATTCTCTTCAAGTCAATAAGGGTTCTGAGGAAGCATCTCTTAAAAATTCAAACATTCAAAAAGAAAAATAAAAGTTAATCCCCACAACTCCTATAGTTGAGCAACCTGCATCTTTATCTACACCTCCTTTTCTTGAAAGACTACAAATTGACAAGGGGGTGGAAAAACAAATCTTGTTGCCTAACTATGAATTTCTAGATGAATTGAAGAATTTTTGTATCAAGATTCCCTTGCTACAAGCCATTCGAGAGATTCCTATTCTAGCAAAAACCATAAAGTAGTTGAGTTTCAAAAGACCAGGAAGGAAACTAAAAGACACAAGAAGAATCCACCTGGTAGGAAAGATTGCAGATATTATGATGGGAAAAATTACCATGCAGAAGTATGCAGATCCAGGAAGTCCAATTGTCAAGACACATATAAATGGGATAGAAATTCCAAACACATTGATTGACTTAGGGGCTGCTATTAACATTATGAGTAGACAGACTATGGACCAGCTAAAACTTCCTAACCTTCTTTTTACACCTACTTTACTGCAACTTGCAGATCGATCAATTATTAAAACAGATGGTGTATTAGAAGATATTTCAATCTCCTTAGATTCTTGGGAATATCCGGTAGATTTTATGATTTTGACTCCCAAGAGTAATCTAGGAGGGCACCCACTTATCTTAGGAAGACCTTGGCTAGCCACAGCTGATGCTTTCATTAGTTGTAGATCTGGGGATATGTACATTTCTAATGGTAATTTGACAAAGAAATTCAATTTGTATCCTCCAACAAAATAAATCACAGAAGTAGGAGACAATGAATGGGTCGATGATGAGGACACTATACAACCTGTCTTTACCATTTCTGAAATCAGTGAGGATAGTCAAATTCTGAACACATTAGAAAATTTTGAGACATCTTCAGAATATGACCCCACACACTTTCAGTTGGAATCTGACATAGAATATTTATCATCAAGACAAATGTCTCTTTACTCTATGGAAGAGTTTGGTAGCTCTACTATTGAGATTTTTCCAAGAAAAACATTGAATATCAACAAACATTTGGAAAAGTCACAACAAGAAGAACTAACCAAAATCTTGCAAAAACATTCTACTGCATTTGCATGGGAGTATACTGACATGAAAGGTATTGATCCTAAGACTTGCATCCATCATGTCTATATTGAGGAAAACAGTAGACCAATCAGACAACCTCAAAGAAGGATGAATCCAAATCTTAGGGAGATAGTGAAAGAAGAGCTCCAAAAATTACTCAATGTAAACTTCATTTATCCAATTTCAGATAGCCGATGGGTTTCTCCTTCGGTTATAGTACCTAAAAAGAATGGTAAATGGAGGGTATGCATTGATTACAGGGAATTGAACAAAGCAACTTTGAAGGATCACTTTCCTTTGCCTTTTATTGATCAGGTATTAGATACATTAGCATGTAAAAAGTACTTTTCATTTTTGGATGGTTTTAGTGGCTATAATCAAATTCAGGTAGCACCTGAAGATCAAGATAAGACCACATTTACTTGTCCATGGGGAACTTTTGCCTACCGAGTTCTTCCTTTTGGGTTATGTAATGCACCTGCAACATTCCAAAGAGCAATACTAGGAATTTTTTCTAATCTAATCCATGATTGTGTAGAGGTTTATATGGATGATTTTACAGTTTATGGTAATTCATTTGAAGAGGCATTAGAAAATTTGGAAAAAGTTCTTATAAGATGTAAGGAAACAAACCTTTCATTAAGCCATGAAAAATGCTTTATGATGTTTACTGAAGGGATTGTTTTAGGACATCATATTTCAGGGGATGGGATTAAGGTTGATAGATCAAAAGTTGAAGTCATCTCCAAGTTACCTATTCCAAATTGTCAAAGAGATGTTAGAAGTTTTCTAGGATTTACTGGTTACTATAGAAGATTTATAGAAAATTTCACTAAAATTGCATCTCCACTCTTCAAATTGCTTACAAAAGACTGTGAATTTAAATGGGATCCTGATTGTCAATCAGCTTTTGAAACTTTGAAAACAAGAATATCCGAAGCACCTATCTTGAGAGGACCAAATTGGAAACTCCCTTTCCATATTTCTACGGATGCTTCAGATACAGCTCTAGGAGCTGTGTTGGGTCAAAAAAATTTAGTTCCTTATGCCATTTATTATACCAGTAAAAATTTGACTCCCACAGAGTTGAACTATACTGTGACTGAAAAAGAGTTTTTAGCTGTTGTTCATGCAATTAATAATTTTAGACATTACATAATAGGCTATGAAACTTTTATTCATACTGACCATTCTGCAATTAGATATTTAATGAACAAACCTGTTACTAATGGCAGAGTGACAAGATGGCTCTTACTTTTGCAAGAATTCAATATTACTGTGTTGGATAGACCAGGAAAACAGATTACAGTAGTTGATTTCTTGTCTAGGATTCAGAATACTAAAGAAGATTCTCCTGTAGAGGATAAGTTTCCCGATGAATACTTGTTTGCAGTAACTACTAAGACTCCTTGGTATGCAGATATTGCTAACTATTTGGTTACAGGGAAACTGCCTCCACATTTATTTCCAAGTGAAAAAAGAAAGATTATTCAGGAGAGTTCAAAATATTCATGGATTTCTAACGAATTGTTTAAAATAGGGCCAGATCTTGTGATCAAAAGATGTGTCAGGGAAGATGAAATGCCTGATATTCTTAAGGCATGTCATGATGAACCATGCGGCGGACACTTTGCAGACAAAAGGACGGCCTATAAAATCCTCTCTTTAGGATATTATTGGCCTTCCATCTTCAAAGATGCAAAACAATATGTCAAAAGGTGTGACAGCTGCCAAAGAGTAGGGAAACCTACCCTTTCAAATGAAATGCCATTGCAACCACAAGTACTCATTGAACCCTTTGAAAAATGGGCTTTAGATTTCATTGGACCTATTAATCCACCATCTAAGCAAAAGAAGTATATATTGGTTTGTACTGATTATGTTACTAAATGGGCAGAAGCCAAAGCATTAGTATCTGCTACTGAAAATTTAGTTGTTCATTTTCTTTATGAGGATATTTTTACTCGCTTTGGTGTTCCAAGAGAAATTGTGATAGATCAGGGGAGCCAATTCACATCCAATTTGGTGGAGAAGTTGATGGAAGAATACAAAATCAAGCACAGAAGATCTACTCCTTACCATCCGCAAGCAAATGGTCAAGTGGAGTCCACAAATAAAGTTCTTGAAAGTATCATCACCAAAACTGCTCATCTACATAGAAGAGATTGGGCAGAAAGGCTTCCTGAAGCCTTGTGGGCCTACAGAACTACATGGAGAAATACAACAGGACATTCTCCCTATGAACTTGTTTATGGGAAAGAAGTCTTGCTCCCCATTGAGTTCCAAGTCAAGACCTTCAAGATAGTAGTTCAGTTGGGGATGGACTTATCAGAAGCCCAAAAGCATAGAATGGAGCAATTGAATGAGCTAGATGAGATCAGACAAGAGGCAATTATAAGAACTAATCTAGTTCAATATCAAAGAGATAAATGGCATGACAAGTACATCAAAGAGAAGAAGTATCAAGAAGGAGATTGGGCATTGTTATTTGATTCCAAGTTTAAAGATTTTCAAGGAAAATTTCAGACTCATTGGCTTAGGCCATATGAGATTGACAAGATATTTAGCAATGGAGCGGTAAGAATCAAGACCATTGATGAGTTTCAAACTCCTCTTATTTTGAATGGCCACAGATTGAAAGTTTATCATAAGCCACTCTCAAAAGAGGATTTTTTCAAAGTGTTTCAAGAGAATTCTGCAATCAGGCTGGTACAGAAGAATTCTTCTTCTCCACTAGCCTAGCTTTTGTTATTTTCAATTAAAAAAAGAAAAAAAATTGTATAAGCCTGAAAACCAATCACTGATTGGCAGTCTTATACATAAAATATAGGGTGAAAATCAGGAACACCTAACACTCTATATTTTCCAAAAAAAAAAAAAAACTCTCTTTCATTTTACAAAGTTTTGTGACCATCCACTCCATTCCATTCCACTTCATCCCACTTCATTTTCACTCCACTTCATTCCATTTCACTTCATTTTATTCCATTTCATCAATAAAATTATTTTTCATGACCATTTCCATCTGGTCATTTGTCATCCGTTCATGTTCATTCATCCAAATAATAGTTGTGTCAGTTTCCGCAGTTGACATCTGTTTCTGCAGCTGACACCAGTTTCCGTAGCCAGAAGCAGATTCCGCAGCTACAACTTTGTTTTCAAAAAGAATGTACATCCAGATTTTATTTCCATAATCATGAAATTAAATGCAGGTGAGAGGACCAAAAATAAAGGCATGGATCATTCAAGATACCAATGGAGAGCAACTAATTGAAGACTAAGGAAAAAGGCAAAGATTCCAAGGTATGAGTAAAATTTATTTCAAATAGCATTGAAAACACATTTTTATATAGTTCTAAACCATAAGCTCCATCCATTATGTGCAATGATTATATTGACAAATTCGGTAACCGTTTCACGATATCCATATGATCCTCCCACATTCATTCTCAAACGATTCCATAATTAAACCCCCGATCTTCACTCATACTCCGATATTCCACTGGTGACAATGAGACGTAGTTGATTTTACCATGGACTCTTACAGCCGCATAAATCCATAGCCGTTGTTTAAACGTGCTCACATTTATTGTGCAGCCACCAAATTTCAAAACACTGTCGGATGTGTTATACTCCTCCTATTTGTTCTGTTAATCTCACAGCCGTGTCTCTGCCGTGCTCACGAAACCCCTCTCTGTTCTGTCTCACTCCACTTCATTCTCTATTACACTACAGCCTGTATATCCACTCTTTGATATCTACCTACAATCATTGTGCTCATCTCCGTGCATTCAACCGTTCTATTTCCATTGAACCCTCACGCAGGCAAATTTTTGAAGAGCAGAAAGAAGGATGGGTAAATTGCTAAGAGCAGAACCGGAAGGACCTAAGTTCATGGAGGGATATTCACAAGTCAGGGATATATTGAAGAAAGCAAAGTGGCTATGGTTTATCCAGAAATTCAGAGGTTATCATAAAGAAGTGACAAAAGAATTTGCAAGGTCGTTCAATGGCCTGGAAGTAGAGATTGGAGACCTTAAGTTTGCAGTGAATGAGACATCTGTAGCAACTGCCACGGAACTTCCTCAGGAGGGTGAGCGTTGGTTTAAAAACAAAAGCATTAGTGATGAAGCCTGGAGAACAATCTTACGAAACCAAGGTATGGACATAACTATTTTTAAAAGAGGAATTCATGTTCATGCATTGAAAGAGGAATGGGCTACTTTGCTGCTAGTTGTTCAAAAATTCATTACCTGTGAAGGTCGTTTTGGGTCCATGTATATGTACCATACCAGGTTGCTGATGAATTTTCTAGATAATCAAACTCTCAATCTCCCATATTTTCTATTAAATAGCTTGAAGAAGATGTCTGTGACTGTTCAAAAACATTTAGGAGATGTAGAACCACATCTATATCACCACGGTCTTGTAAAAATTTTGATTGAAAAAGAGTTAAAGGAGAAGAAAGACACATGGGAACAATTTTTGATTAGAAATTTCTTTGAGGAACCTTAGGAAATTCCTGAAGGTAGCACAACAAAAAGGAGTAGGAGAAAAAGAATAAATGATGAAACTCAAATTACTCCTACTCAAGAAATTCCTGAAGGTAGCACATCAAAGAGGAGTAGGAGAAAGAAAACAAATGATGAAATTCAAAATACTCCTACTACTACAATTGAAAGGACTGATAGGGAAGAGAGACTGTCAAAGAGGAAGAAGAAAGAAACTAAGGGTAAAAAGCCAATAACATCAAAAGAGAGAAAAAGTATTGAGGCTATACATCAAACCCTTCTTCCGAAGAAGATCATCAAGTGTTATCTGAAAGACTGATTCACCTTCAAGCACAGTCATCTATGGCTAAGAAGAAAGAGAAAGGAAAACAAAAGCAAAAAGATAGTGGACCACAGCGTGTGAGAAGAAGCAGCAGACTTAAGGGGAAATTGAGGAAAACGCAAATAAAAGGACCTCATTTCATCGATTTGGGAGAAGAAACATCTGAACAATCCCCAGCTGACCATAGTCCATCTCACTCTCAGTCAGTTAGTGAACCTGGTTCATTTCATTCTCAGTCAGACATTGAACATAGTCCATCCCATTCTCAGCAAGATGTTGATGTGAGCCCTTCTCAGCCAGATTTTGAAGATAACTCTCCTCCACGGCATTTTGGGGACAACCCAATAAAAATGACACCTGATATAGACCCCAAGCAGCAGGAAGTATATGATTATATAGAATCTTTGGAAAGAGCAGCTACGGGCCCCAGTACTTCATCCATTCAGCCTCACATAGTACAAAATGATTTAGTCCAATCACTGAAACAGGAAGTCTTTGAGCTAGAGCTTTTAAATAAACACATTAAAAATGAAAATGAGGCATTGAAGGAACAAAGCAAATTGGAAAAAATCATTCATGATAATACCATGCTACATCTGGGAATATGGCAGAAGAAGAACAAGAAATTAAAAAAGAAACGCCAGAAGTTAAGCAGAGCACTGGTTAATATCAAATTTAGATGCTTAATGAAGAAGCCCAGAATGTTAGCAGCACCAAGGAAGAGGAGGAGAGGGCTGGATATACTGGCTGAAGTGTCAAGGCATATGAACTGAAGAAGGATTATCAAAATTTTGGTTGCATGAGGACATGCAACACCTTCACAGTGGGGGTATGTTGAGTCTCAAATCTGCATCTTTTCCATACACCTTTCTATACCTTTTTCATTCACCCGAACCTCCCAAGTTGTCAATATCATTGTATATTAATTGCAAAAGAGCATCTAAAATGGTTTTTAATTATATTTTTGTGTCTGCTGTTTGATTTAGATTTTTCTCATTTAGCTGCGGAATCTTGCCACTTTCCGTAGCTGCTGCAACTTTCCGCATCCATTTTGTGAAACTCTATGTTACAGGTGTCTTCAGGAGAAACGAGCCACATGGGCAAGTCAGAAATGATGTGGAAATGGATCATGTCCTATTGGCTCGAGAAAATTCATCTAGGGAGGCTACAGTCAAAGGTGGCCAAATGGAAGTCAACCGTAGAGTTCCATGGTGACAGGACTCTGTTTCGTGTCACGTGGAGATCTATATGGCCGTTTTTGAATTGTGGAAGACAAATCAACATCTGTACATGGCTCCATAGCCGAATTCAAACATCCACTCCTCATAGATTTACTCTTCAATACGGCCATGATCCTAGATCTGTGGACGTAATGGTCTACGTGTTCTCCATCAGCATAAACTTTAGGGAATAAATTGTATTTACTTTGTTATAAATAACGCATTTGTATACGCATATTAGATTAGTCTCTGTTAGTTTTTATTATTCTGCTCTGTAATGTAATTGTGTTGCCACTATGCCGTAATATCACCTTTCTATTATGACTGCATTTTAATATAAGAAGACTCTGTTTCCAAACATAATTCGTACTTGAAGATTGTTGCCAAGGCTGGTGTAGAGGGCCCCTGCACTCGCCAAGGTTCTGTGCATTATTGTATAGTTCTTGTTTTATTTATTTAAAGCTCATTGTACCATAATCCATTCACATGTTTATAAATTGCATCTTTCATGGTATATATGCTTCATTTCTATTTATAATCTTTCATGCTTTCCATTTTACTTTTATCTTTCATGTTTTATGTTATTGTTAACTGATCAATGTTCTTGTTTCAGGTTATAAATAGGCAGCCCGGGCATTTGCATAACTTTTTGACTAATGACATGGAATTAATATTGTTCTACTGCTAATTTTCTTTTCTTAGTTTTTGTTTAATTTCAGTACTGCTTTGTTTATTTTAGTTTTGCTCATTTGCTTCAGTAGTTAGATTTAGATATATTAAATTGCTCATAACATCTTCAGTTGCCTCCGAAAGCCACAGCTAGACTGATGGTGAGGGATTGAATTATGGATGTGTATTTTGATATTAGTTTCTTTTCTGCAAATTAGATATATTAAATTGCTCATAACATCTTCAGTTGCCTCCGAAAGCCACAACTGGAATGATGGTGAGGGATTGAATTATGGATGTGTAGTTTGATATTAGTTTCCTTTCTGCAAGTTAGATATATTAAATTGCTCATAGCATCTTCAGTTGCCTCCAAAAGCCACAGCTGGACTGATGGTGAGGGATTGAATTATGAATGTGTAGTTTGATATTAGTTTACTTTCTGCAAGTTAGATATCAGGTTACTCAAGTTGTTTATGGTTACCTCCGAAAATCATAGCTGGACTAATGATGAGGGATCAAAAGATAAGTTGATGTAATTTGATTTAGATTTACTTTGTTGCAATTTTGGATTTCTTTAAGCATAGTTTCTTTTGTGTTTAGACAGCAGCAAGAATAGTTTGGTTTTCATGCTCAATAGTTCGTTGTTTTGATTTATTAGACTAGCAGCACATTTTCATTTCCTTTCAAGTTTTGTCATTGTATGTTTCAAATTCTTTTTTTTAAGTTTCAAGTTGGTAAATCATTATAGAGGATATCATTTCCTTGAACAATCATAACCATACTTGTTTTTATTTCCATCTCACATTAGAAAACCAAAAACGACAAAAAGTTAAGAAATAGGTTATCTTGCACATATAGTGTGCCGCACTTCATCAACTTACGAATCCCGGATTGATAAATTAATGTAGCAATTTAGGACACACTAAATTGACCAAAAAAAGATATCGCATTCTGTTTGTTTTCTCGAACAACAAAATTTTGTGACTAGATGCCCAGTCAACATGCAAGTACAATAAAAAAGCATATTCCTGGAATATTCCATTTTTCTTCCAACCAACTGGATGGCACCATGTGGCTCAATCTGGGATGTTGATTGTTTATGGTGCGGAGTTTTTTATTGACCGTTGGATGGTTTTTATTTGAACCGTTGGATGAGGGACACGTGGCAAGCCCACAGGTCGCCATGTGTCCTCAGGATTTCATTGTAAAATTTGTATGGAGTCGGGGGGGTCGACCCCACGACCTCCTGCCCGTAGCAAAGACCTTCTACCAACCCACCTACACGATGTTTCTTACCATGTAATGGATGCCACTTCATGTTATGGTTTATATTTTTTCATATTGGGGGCTTGGGAGGCTAGCCCCATAGGGCCAATCCCCCTCTCATGTGGCCTTGCACCAAGAAATGTGGGTGTCCACTCTAAACGCAGAAGAAAACTAAATTTCTGGCCCCAAAGGCTGGTCACACGATAACCTCTACAACAAATGTTTAACAACCAGCTGCATAAACCATGAACCTCAGTGGTAACATCAAGACGGAGTTTGACAATAGTTTATGTGGTGGTTTATTCACCGTAACCTCCGGCGGGAGGTTTAATATTGGTTACATGTGTGGAGTTGGCATGAAATGCCATGGTTATTGGAATCATAAACTCCGGGTTCCAAACCTTTTTATATGTGGATTGTTCGAACAATTATCAACGGAGGTTACAGCGGGGTCAGTATGTGACCACCCTATCTGTAAACTATTAAATTATATTGTTAACCATCCTACCAATCTGGAGCGCACACCTAATTTTAGGGCTTTCCACTAAAACTAACTGCAATTAAGTGCCTGTCTCCACATTTAGTGGAGCTTTTCTAGCTGTCATTGGGAAAAATGCATGGGGAGGTCAATTTTTGACCAATTTTTGTGAAACAAGAGTCTACCTAGACTAATTTGAGCATTTTGGAGCCATTGGTGAAGAGAAAACAACCATTAGAGGCCTGTAAACACATTTAATTTACAATTTTGAGCATAATGACAAAGAGGGACATGCCATTGGGAGTTGGACCAGCAGATGTAGCCCAGAAGGGGTGAACTTCTTCATCATGCCTACTGTGTAAAAATTATGTGTGAATGTTTTTCTTTGTTATGCACTATTTTTCAGTGTTTTTAAGGATTATTTTCATCCTTAAAGTTCACTAATTCATCTATTTTTCATGGTTAAAACTCTCATTCCTTAAGAAAACATATGGAGACAAATTTTACATGTTTATATTACTGAAAGGACACTTAGCAAAAAAGAACTAATACACTCCTTTCAGATCAAGTTGGTATCAGAGCCAGGTTTAATCTTTGGTGTTTTTATGTGAAAATATTTGTTAACTGTTTGCAATGGTTTTCATGCTTACTAGGTTCAATCTTAAGAGAGGAGAAGGAAAATTGGTGGAAGCAAGAGGTTCTCAAAGTGAGCCACAACAAAGGAGGGCAAGATTGCCACATTCTCCACCACCTATTTCACCTCCATGTGAAGCAGAAGCAGCATCAAGCATGCCTCCAGGAGAAGGATAAATCCATGAAGAGATGGATCCCAAAGAAGAAGAAAGAGTGTACATAAAATCATTTCTTGACTTAACTGAAATAGTGAGGGTTCTTTATCAAGAAAGGAATGATAAACTAGAAGAGGAAAGGTCCAAACTTCACAAGGAAGGACAAGGATCATTAGGAGGCCATAATGATGAAGATAAATCAAAGAAGGGAAATGGAGGAAATGGAGACAGTGGAAAGTCGCCATCATTACCCTCATCTTCATCCTCATCATCCTCTACTTCATCTTCAGTACATTAGCCATACAAGTCAAAGAACATGGGTAAAAGTCCTTTTCTAAAAATTGATTTTAAGTTTGAATTGCCAATGTTTAATGGTGAAGTTAATGCAGAAAAGCTAGATAATTTGATTAGGCAATTGGAGGTCTATTTGAGAATCCAAAATTTTAATGATGATGATACCAAAATCCAACTGGCTTCATTGAGGATGGAAGGTGAAACACTTGTTTGGTGGGAATCCAAGACAAAGAAGGAGATAAAGAAATATGGTAAGATTATTTTATCATGGACTGATTTCATTTCTGCAATAAAACAATAGTTTTATCCATTACCTCATATGCAGAAAGCCATAATGGATTGGAAAAATTTTAATCAATTGAAATGACAAAATGTACAAGTTTATTCTCAAGAATTTAGGAGAAGAGATCTTATATTAGGATTATATTTGCAGAGCCAAGACACTTTTCTCAAGTATATAGGAGGCTTATATACCTACCTAAGACATACTATCCTCATGTTTAACCCTAGTAGCCTAGATGAGGTTTGTGTTCAAGCCACACATTTAGTGGCAAGGGGAAAACAAAACTTTGATGGGAATGAGGAAAATGAGTTTAAAGGTAATTGGAAGAAAAAAAGAAATGCAAATGTGAGAAAAGAGAAGGGAAAATTATTATGCAGAAATTGTTCTGAAACTAGCCATGATGAGTACCATTGTTGGAAACTTCATCCAGAGTTGAAACCAAAAAGTTTGACGGCCAAAGAGAAAGCCAAGGAGAAAGGAAAAATTGTTGCAATAGTTGAACAAGACCTAGGGTTAGATTCAGGAGATGAAACAAAAATCATATCTGTGGGACTAAAGAATTTGAAGGGGAAAGAGATTGAAACTAAACCCAATTCTAGTATATCTAACTGTCACATACAAGCTCCAAATGAAGAAAAATGAATTTAACTGTTTCATGTGAGGGTCATTTCCAAACATACCAAGGTTGACACATTGTTTGACAGTGGGTCACAAGCGAATTTAATCTCTAAAGACTTGGTCAAGAAACTTAATCTTGAGACCATTCCACATCCAAAACCATATCCACTTGGTTGGATTTGTAAGGATGAAAATTTACAGGTTTCAAAGAAGTGCATGTTGCGCTTTGCAATAACTGCACATTTCATTGACACAATTGAACTAGATGTTGTTCCGCTTGATATAACAGGTATGGTGTTGGGCAGTGCTTACTTGTATGACAAGAAAGCAATATTTCATTTCCATGAGAACAAATATCATTATTCAAATATGGCAAGAGTATATTGTGAGAGCTCATCGCAAAAAACTAGACACTTCTTTAGTTAATGCAGGGCAGATGAAGAGGCTAATTAATGCAAGCCAAAACTTGAAATTGACGATGATTAAACAAAGAGAAGTTTTACATAATATTTTTCAAACAAATGCTGATGTATGTAATGAGATTTTTTAGTTTGAAATCAGGTTTTCTTTGAAAGAAGATGACAAGCAGTTGTAGCAGTTGACATTGGTGTTGAACGGTGCTGAAAACAAAGTGTCAGTGCAAGAAGTTGCAAAGGTCAAGGAGAGGGAAACGAAACTTGAGAAAGAAGGCATAGGATTAAGAAATGTTCATTGTTGGCTTTTGAAAGACATGGTACAATGGCAAAAAAACTTGGTCAGGAATCAACGCGAGTTCAAGGCAAATTCAGAAAAAATGCATCATAAGGACAGAATGCAAGGTGAGAGTAATTCCAAGTTTTCTTTGATTAAGGACCAATGTAGAAACAAGATGTTTACTACAAATTTAGGTTTCTGTTCTGAAATTTTAGTAAATGTGCAACATGAAAATGTCAAAAACAGCAATGGTTGGTCAACAGAATCAAGGAAAAATTTGTCGTTTCATGAAAAGCTCCAATTAATGAAATTAGGGAAATTTTAGTGGATAAAGATTGGAATATTGGGGACACAGTCTCCTCATCTTCATGTTCAGTAGTCCAGAGATATTTTGGGGTCCAAAACCTTCCTATTGGGGAGGTGTGATCAGGATATTAAGTGTTATGATAAAACGTGAAAGTGATCGAAACATGCCCGAACCTGAGTGATCGGAAAGGTCTCGTTGTTTCGATTCCAACACCGCAAATGGTTTGAAAAACTGATGTAGTATGAGGAATATATTGCATTCTGTCTGTTTTCCCAAACAAAAATTTTTTGTGATTGGATGCCCAGTCAGCATGGAGGTATAGTCAGTAGGCATATTCCTGGAATATTCCATTTTTCTTCCAGCCAATAGGATGGCACCATGGGGCTCAATCTGGGTCGTTGATTGATTGTGGTACAAAGTTGTTTATTGACCGTTGGATGGTTTTTATTTGAACTGTTGGATGAGGGACACGTGGCAAGCCCGCAGGCCGCCACGTGTCCTGAAGAGTTCATTGTAATTTTTTTATGGATTCAGGGGGGGGGGGGTCGACCCCGCGACCTCCTGCCCACAGCAAAGACCTTCTACCAACCCACCTACATGATGTTTCTGACCATGTAATGGATGTCGCTTCATGTTATGGCTTATATTTTTTTGGATTGGGGGCTGGGGAGGCCACCCTCATAGGTCCATCCACCCTCTCATGTGGCCTTGCACCAAGAAACATGGGCCTCCACTCTAACCGCAACAGCAAACTAAACTTTCGGCCCCAAAGGCTGGTCACACGACAACCTCTTCAACAAATGTTTAACAACCGACGGCATAAACCATGAACCTTGGTGGTAACACCAAACACGGGCACATGATGGAGTTTGACAATAGTTTATGTGGTGGTTTATTCACTGTAACCTCAGGCGAGAGGTTTAATATTGGTTACATGCGTGGAGTTGGCATGAAATTCCATGGTTATCATAATCATAAAGTTCGGGTTCCAAACCTTTTTATATGCGGATTGTTCAAACAGTTATCAACGAAGGTTACGGCAGGGTCGGTATCTGACCACCCCATCTCTAAAATATTAGATGTTATTGTTAACCTTCCAACCAATCTAAAGCACACCTGTAATTTTAGGGCTTTCCACTAAAGCTATCTGTAGTTAAGTGCCTGTCCCCACATTTAGTGGAGCTTTTATAGCTGTCATTTGGAAAAAATCATGGGGAGGTCAATTTTTGACCAATTTTGGTGAAACAAGAGTCTACCTAGACAAATTTGAGCATTATGGAGCCATTGGTGCAGAGAAAATAGCCATTAGAGGCCTATAAACACATGTAATTTACAATTTTGAGCATAATGACAAAGAGGGACATGCCATTGGGAGCTAGACCAGCAGATGTAGCCCAGGAGGGGTGAACTTCTTCATCATGCCTACTGTGTAGAACTTATGTGTGAAATTTTTTCTCTGTTATGCACTGTTGTTCAATGTTTTTAAGGCTTATTTTCATACTTAAAGTTCACTAATTCATCTAATTTTCATGGTTAAAACTCTCGTTCCTTAAGAAAACATATGGAGACAAACTGTACATGTTTATATTACTGAAAGGACACTTAGCACAATAGAACTAATACATTCCTTTCAGATCATGAATGATTCCTGTGTGCATGACCCATTCCAAACACCCTTCAGTGGTGAAGTTTTTGAAAATTTTGGAGGGCAGGAAGCCTACTCTTTTACAGATGGGTTCATAGGGTACCATCAAATTAAGATCGCGCTAGAAGACAGGAGCAATACCACCTTCGCTACTAAATGGGGATTATTTTAGTATACAGTCATGCCTTTTGGATTCAAGAATGCTCCAGGAATATTTTCCAGATTTGTAGTCGCGACATTTAAGGAGTGTATATATAAATTTTTGGAGGTTTATTTTGATGACTAGACAGTCTTTGGACTATTGAAGAAGCATTCCATCTAGTTTGCGCTTGATGTTCGATACTTGTAGGAAGTATCAAGTCTCCTTGAACTTGAAGAAATGTATTATTTTTGTGCCATATGGTATATTATTGGGTCATGTTGTTTGTAGACAGGGATTGATGGTAGACCCCATGAATATTTTTGTTATTATAATTTTGGAGCCACCAAACAACATGAAGCATCTATGCATGATGCTCAGACATATTGGTTATTATAGGAATTTCATAAAGGCCTATGCACAGATTACTACGCTGATGGAAAAGTGCTTGAAGAAGGATGTTACTTTTTTCTGGGATGAAAAATGCCAAAATAGGCTCGATGTGCTGAAGTAGAAGATGGTAACTATGCCGATTATAGTTTTTTGAGAGTGGAAGAAGGAGTTTCCTGTACATGTTGATGCATCTTTCATAGCTTTGAGTGTTGTATTAGCGCAACTTGGTGAAGGAGATCTTGACCACCTTATAGCTTTTGTGAGCATGAAATTGTCTAAGGTAGGGAGGAACTATTCCACAATAGCGCGAGAAGGTTTGGCTATGGTATATGCGCTGTATAAATTCATACATGTCTTATTAGGGGCACACTTCAAAATTTTCACCGATCACTCTACATTGAAATACTTGGTGAACAAGCCTATGTTGGGGGGGCAGATTTGCATATGGCTATTGCTATTCCGAGAATATGATTTTGAAGTAATAGTCAAGCAGGGAAGTTTGAATTCATGACCAGATCATCTATCCAGGATTGAGACAGGGGAAGAACTAACGAACATTGAAGAAGGATTACCCGTTGTGCATATTTTTTCAATAAGGGTTGCAGATGATCACTTCGCAGACATCATTTAATTTTTCTCTATAGGAGTAGCCCCTGTGGAGTATATTACATAGCAGAAGAAAGAGATGGTAGATAAGGCAATGAATTTTTCTTTGATTGCGAGACATTTATATAAGATGGGGCCTCATGAGATATTGCGTAGGTATGTCCCTGAGCACAAAAGAACAAAATTTTGGTAGAAGCACATGGCGGAGTTGAAGGAGGAAACTACGTAGGAAAGGCAGCTACGAAAAATATTTTGACAGAATGAATATGGTGGCCCACAGTACATAAGGACTCAAAGGAATATTGTAGTGCCTGTTGTTATCACTCTATAATTTTTAAGATTGGAAAGAATAAATTATAAATCACAACATCAAAACCACTTGACGCTTAGGATCTAGCCTTCCTAGACTTAGAGAGGGATCTCTCTATATAAGATTCAAATTTGTTTTAAGCTTATGATATTAGGCTAGTTAAATTGAGTGCGGGAGTTGTTTGTTTGATTGTTCATGGTTGGATTTAAGGGGTTTCTCTAAACAGTTTCCATTGGGATATGGAGTCAAAATAGGCTGGGTATATGCATAAATTCCTAGAAAAAATGCAAGGCAAGCTAGCTATGAATACTGGTGTTTTATAACTGGGTGAAATTATGAGATGGAGAAAAGTTCTCTTAATAATGACTTAAGAGAAACTAAGAATTCTTAAACCATACATCAGAAGAAAACAATGAAATTGTAAAGACAGTCAAAATTAAGGTACTCTGAATAGTAAATCTTAATCTAACCTTCATATTTTACAATTAGGATTTTAAATGATATGCATGAAGAGATTACAGTGGGAAAAAATTAAACATGAATAAGGAAAAACATCACCAGGATAACACAACACATGGATCTTGCAGATTGATTTCTGTATTGATGTTCTAGCTTGAAAATTACAAATACTTCCAATGAAAAGCGCTCAATAAACCAGGTTCCAAACCCTATTACTGAATAAAAAGCTACATTTAAACTGTAATATTCCCAAATGGGAAAATAAAAATTAGGGTGCATAAACATGTAAATAGTAGTGTAAAACATCACATCAAAATATGAGACCAATATGGAGCCTTTCCATTAATCATAATAGCAGCAAAATAGTACAAAATAATGGGGAATAAACCATACAACATGAATCAATAAGCCTCCAATGAGTAAATCCCTCAAGAATGAGGTGCTGCTACTATATCAAAATGTCGGAGACACTGCTACAACGCAGTCATAGGAGTACTGCTATAGCATATGAATACACAAAAGATAAAATGGCTGATATATGCCTCAAAGATAATGTATAATGAAGATCTAGTCTCTATACAACCTCCAATAAGAAACCCAAGAGGATTTTCAGAAATACACCAATATACAAGAAATGAACCAAAGCCCTAGGGTTGAAGATTCACTGCAACAATGAAATTGAAAAGATATGGCTGATCCGAAATGAAAAATAATGTAGCCTTCTCCAATTGATCCTTTAGATGAAAGGCTGATCCCTTCACTAGAAAACCTCCTCTCCAAATGGTGTATTTAAACCACCCCTGCAACTCCTCCCTAAAATAACGCAGTCCAAGACCCAAATTGCACTGTAGGGGAAAATGATAGTGTGGCCTGGTGCCAAATGCTGCAATAAGGCTCAAGGGCCCTCTGCACTAGCCTCCCAATGGAAGGAAAAATTCCTCCACTGAAAAACAGACCAGGAAACACCCGAATGTATTCTCCACTGCTGCAACCTGCAACTGACCACATATCTCAATAGAAAATGCATTGTAGATGAAATATGGAGCTTGGACTAATGCCTGAATGTGGAAATATAGTGAAAATACTCTTCTTGAGTGGCCACTACAAGTCCCTCAAGGAAAGAGGTGGGATTCTCGCTCAGGAACACCCTGTGCTAAACAACGTTGCAATCTTGCTAAATAGCTGAAGAGAGAAAAAAGTCTAAACAAACCATAAAATCAAAAATACCAAAACATAACACATAATAATCTATGGTTACCATCCTCTTTTTTATATAAGTGGTGAGCTTCCTCACCCTTGGCCCCACTCATTAAATCCACTATCTACATGCATGATATATCCCTCCAAAATTGTGTTCTCCCTCAATAAATGTCCACTCTTCCATTACAAAACTATTGATTTGGTCAAAGTTGACCCAGTCTTCATGCTCCAGCCCCTTTTCACACACAGGGGTGCTTAATTAAGCTGCTAAGATGACCTCATTTCACATTAGCAGTGATTTTATTCCTATTAAGGAGATTTATGGGTCTCCATACCCTCTTATTCATCAAACAAAGAAGTAAAAACAAAAATGAATATTCCAACTAGCTCATGGCTAATTGGGAATATTGCAGTCCTCCCCTCCCAAATGTTGCTTGTCCTCAAGCAACTGAAAAGGTGAGTGCTGCAACTCTTCTCCTCCTCCATTGGTGACACATCCATGTGATAAACTCTCATCATATACCAAGTGTCTCCCAATCAATCCCTCCATGAAATGCTCCTCCCATGTTCTCATGAGATGCAAATGATTCATCCCATAAGGAAGCAAAAGACCCAATGAAGAAACCATGGTTTTTCCAATGTTCTCCCTTAAACATGTAGCATAAGAAACATGGAGAGTCTATCTCCCAAAGGGCATTCTCAATCCTCCCATCCTTCCTCCATTCATTCCCATGATAATAATAAGAACATCATAAATGTATGGGATAAAAACCAAGTACACATAGGCTGCCATATGCAATAATGGAGGTGGATCATAGTCCCCCATGTGGAACTAGTGCAGTATATCTCCTGACTGCCTCAGATAATGATATGGTAAGTGGTTTCCCCACCACTTACTTGCTGCCATAGTCTTCTCATATGCTTTGAGAAGGTGAGAAATGTTTGGTGCCTTTGGAGTGCGCCCAGAATGGTAAATCATCTCCCTATATCCTCCTAGGGAGTGGCCATGCTCAACAATGTTTATGGCCCCAAGTTGGCCATGAAGTTTATAAGGAAGAATGCTCCTTCTTGGAGCAATGGCCTACACATATATGGTAAAGGAATGCAAATAACCATCAAGTAAATCATTATGCATATAAACATGATCCTTACCATAAAATCTACTCTTACAAATGGAGTGGTCCATAGATAGATCCCCTCTCATTCCCCAAAAGGAATGAGGTGGTTGTGATAACTCCACCAAAGAGTTATGTATCTCCTCCATCTCCACATGATCCATGCATCTTCTCAAATGCTGATATATCTCCTCTTCAAAGTCTTCCCAAGTGTATCCCTCCATGATGGTATGGTATGCTCTTATGGAATAAGTGTGGCTGAAGAGAAAATCTTCATGTGCTACATGTAGTAACTTATCCTTGAGCTTGGATTATCTAGACAAGAAGATCCTACCATGATAGTAAATGACCTCATCTTTGACTGAATACCCCTCCTCTAATAGCTAGTCATCAAGTATCATGTATGTAAAAATATCCTTGGAATAATCCACCAACAGCTGGGATTTCCAATATGGATCTATCCTCCAAAGTGACAGCACTGATGATCTATCATATAAAGCATATGTCATATGGCTGCTCCCTTATTTGAAATCTCTTATGCCAAAGTCACATACTGGAAGGCTGTTATCCTTCCTCTGTTGCTTCTTTCTTAGTGCAAGATCTGAGATGAGAGTGGGTAATTATGATGGTGGGAGAATGTCTCCCTCCTCCTTAAGTCTACCCAAGACTCTAAACTCTGTACCATGACCTCCCAATGCTCCCACTCCTCCTGGATATATGAGTGATGCAGCATGCTATGAGACATTTCTCACCAACTCCTGATTAGGTGGCCTCCCAGGTGTTTTTCCACAAAACAGTAATGTCTCATGGGCCAAAGTCATGTGCATAATAGATGGGAATGTTAGGTCCTTGCTTCCACTGTGCAAATCCATCTCTGTTTTCTGTGTGGAATTTTCTTGTGAGGGATATGTGTACATGCCCCTAATCATCTGATTTTTGCCACTTTTTTTATCCACACATTCCATTTGCAAAGTCTCCCAATCTATGGTGACCTTCCCCAAAGTAATCAACCACTGCACACCCAATATCACATTGGTGTCAGGTATGTCAACCAAAAAGAAGTGATCAATCAATTTATATGCCCCCATGCTGAGAGATAAATATGGAACATAATGCATGCACTACATAGTTCTAGCTTCTGGGACCAAAACAGAAAATTCCTCAAAATCATCAGTGGTTATTTCCCTCCTCTGCAGTAGTTGGGCATCAATAAAGTTGTGGTTAGCCCCATTGTCAATAAAAAATGAAACCCTATGATCTAATATGGAACCTAGAACCCTCAAGGTCAAGTACTTGGCACTCCTCTCAATGATGTAAGAGCCCCTCCAATTGGATAAAATGATCCATTCCCACCTCTTGGTAGTGGTGGATCATCTCCTACTATTCCAGCGTTGTGACCTCCTTCTGGTTCTTCTTCTCCTTCCTTCTCATCATATGAAAATACCTCTGTATAGTGTGCCTTTCCTGCTGCATATCTAGGTCCGGGTGCCCATGATTCTTGGCATGTGAAGCAAAGCTCCCTTGTCCTCAAGTCTCTTCAGACATCATCACTGAGAGTTACTTTGTTTTGGCTCTCCTTTGAAAGAGGATCCTTCTCATCTTTTCCCTTTGATGGGTAAATGGGATTTTGCTGAAATTTTTCCTTTTCTTTTGGCAAGGCATCTTGTAGATCTCTAGCCCTTTCAATGGAATCTTGAAGGGTAGTGGGTTTGGTAGATTTAATCAACCCATGAATAGATTCTGCTAACCCATCAATAAACATATAGACCCTTATTTCTGTAGATAAATCAGGAACCATAACATAAAGTTTTAGAAATTTAGAAATATAAGTTTCTGTATTACCTGATTGTTTGAGATTTTCTAGCCCCATGAAAGGTGCCTATGGATCTCTTCGATCAAACCTTTCCACCAACCTCCTTGTGAACTCTGAATATGCAGTCACATTATCATGACCCAATGTAGACAAGAAACCACCAATCATGTGCCTCACCATCAAGGTGAAGCGCTGCTATCTTGATGGCCTCAATCTCCAGTACTTGGTTCAGCTGGAAGTATATGTCTAGCTTCTCTATCCATGATTTGACAGTGTATTTATATGACCCATAAAAGTTGGGTAAAAAAAATCTGCCCATAGTCCGGTGTAGATCATGATTCTATATGAATCCTCCAACTCTATTATGATGTCAGGGTCTCTTATTGTCCTTAATCTGAAAAAATTCTTGAAAAATCAATTGAACCTTGAATCTTTGATATTGAGACTCATACTCCATGAAATATTCTTCAAGATTTTCTTGTTCTTTAAACCCTCCATTTCCCACTGCTAAGAATGTAGGCATTGTAGAGTGTTGGGAAACCTGCTGCTGCTTCACTTGTTGATCACTCCAGTGATGAGAAATATCGGAGCCTTCACCATGTAGAAAACCTTTAGGGGATTCCATGTGTCTATCCATCCTCATCTCCTTTATTTCTCTAACAATGTATTTCATAGTTCGAAGAAGAAGCTTTGGATACTCCTTCTCCTCATCTCCTTCTAATAAAGGGGTTTTACCCTTGTCTTCCTTATCATTTGTATTATCATACTTCCAGTTTCTTCTTTTGAGATACCTCTTCTCTCTATCTGTGAGAAGATCTCCTTCTTTTGATGATATATTGGCTTAAGATGCATAGGCTGAGCCAAGATTATGCTATGATACCACTGCAATATTCCCAAATGGGAAAATCAGAAATATAGTGCCTAAACATGGAAATAGCAGTGTAAAACATCACATCAAAATATGAGACCAGTATGGAGCCTTTCCATTAATCATAACAGAAGAAAAATAGTACAAAATAATGGGGCATAAACCATACAACAAGAATCAATAAGCCTCCAATGAGTAAATCCCTCAAGAATGAGGTGTTGCTACTATATCAAAATGCCGGAGACACTGCTACAACAAAATCATAGGAGAACTGCTACAACATATGAATACAAAAAATATAAAATGGCTGATATATTCCTCAAAGATAATGTATAATGAAGATATAGGCTCTATACAACCTCCTACAAGAAACCCAAGAGGGTTTCCAAAAATACACCAATATACAAGAAATGAACCAAAGCCCTAGGGCTGAAGATTCACTGCAACAATGAAAGTCGAAAGATATGGATGAGCTGATATGACAAATAATGTAGCCCCCTCTAATGGATCCTCTAGATGAAAGTTTAATCCCTTCACTAGAAAACCTCCTCTCCAAATGGTGTACTGAAACCACCCCTGCAACTCCTCCCTAAAATAACGCAGTCCAAGACGGAAACTGTGGTGTAGTGGAAAATGATAGTGTGTTCTGGTGCCAAATGTTGCAATAAGGATCAAGGGCCCTCCTCGCTAGCCTCGCAATGGAAGGAAACCTTCCTCCACTGAAAAAAAATTAGAAAATACCCGAATGTATTCTCCAGTGCTGCAACCTACAACTTAGCACATCTCTCAACAGAAACTGCAATGTAGATGAAAGATGGAGCTTGGCCTAATGCCTGAATGTGGAAATATAGTGAAAATACTCTTCCTTAGTGGCCACTAGAATTTCCTCAAGGAAAGAGGTGGGATTCCCGCTTGGGAACACCCTGTGCTAAACAACAATGCAATCTTAGCTAAATAGCTGAAGAGAGAAACAAGTCTAAACAAACCATAAAATCCCAAATATCAAAACATAACACATAATAATCTATGGCTGCCATCCTCTTCCTTATATAAGTGGTGAGCTTCCTCACCCTTGGCCCCACTCAGTAAAGCCACTATCTCCATGCATGAGACCTCCCTCCAAAACTATGTTTTCCCTCAATAAATGTCCACTCCTCCATAGCAACATTGTTGATTTGGTCAAAGTTGACCCAGTCTTCATGATCCAACCCCTTTTCACACACAAGGGTGCTTAATTAAGTTGCTAAGATGACCTACTTTCACATTAATAGTGATTTTATTCCTATTAAGGACATTTATGGGTCTTCATACCCTCTTATTCATCAAACAAAGAAGTAAAAACAAAAATTGATATTCCAACTAGCTCATGGCTAATTGGGAATATTACATAAACTACTTGCAACTAATTGTTGTTATCAGAAGGGAAATCAGTTCATTTATTACAAAGTAACTGAAATTCGGCCCGTTCATCTCAGGCATGGATACTATGTAATGGTCTTAAACAGATGTCTAAAAGGCATCATAAAGTCGTTATTAAGTGTTTTTACAGTCTGTTGTGTAGGAAATTTGATATTGCTAAGCTGTTCTCATACACTCGATCTACTAATGTAGATAATTCACTAAGCAGCATGTAGAGTTTTCATCCTCCATGGAGTCCACACCAATTTTCCCATTCTTTTTTCCATTTTCTTCATCTGCTCAGCTTGTTCATTGATATGCTACATCATTTATGTCCTTTGTGTCTCATTTTCTTCTATCTCCTTCAGTAACTTTTCATTACTTTCAATTGAGAAAAACTGGACAAGTGTGGCCACGCCTTTTCTGTCTATTGCTGTCATATCATAACCGTTCTGTAGAAACGCCCTTTTCTGACTCAGACTCTTTCGCTCGTGATTTTTTAATGAATCTTCAATCCTAATAGCTTTGGTGGAGTTTAAAGCATAAACCCTTTATTCCTTTAACAATTGGAAGAAATTCCCTTTTCTCTGGTAAATGGTGAAAAACCTTTGAATTTGTGGCCGAGTCCTTCTATCATGTTTATCCCTTTTCTTCACAAAACATCGTAACAAACCCAATGCACCTGGATTTGATATCCTTTAGGCTTCATCCCTTACCCGCATCGCGTCCGCACCAATATTGCACTTCCACACTTCGACGTTTATAGCATATTTCTTTAGCGCTTTATCCTCTTGGACCTGTGAACTGTGATATGCGATGGGGTCCCACCAATATCTCAATTCACCCTTCGGAAAGTTTAGATTTTAACACACATCGTAGAGTTTAGAGTTTATTGCACATCACTGAGTTTAGATTTTATCACACATCGTAGAGATTAGAGTTTATCACACATCGCAAGGTTTTGGGTTTATCGCACATCACAAGGTTTGGGGTCGGGGAAATGAGGTAAGTGCTAAAACCCGCAAAGTGAGATGTGCGCTGATGAAAGGTGATGTGGCAGGATTGAAAATCGCAAAGTTTAAGGTTTTGTTACGAGGAATGGGAGTTAAAGGCTAAAACTAGTGATGTGCGATTTGCGGCGAGAACAGAGGTGATGTGTTGTGTGATGGTGGGGTCGGGAAAAGAATGAGCATTGGGGGGTAATAATGGGTGAGAAGGTGATGGTGCTCTTTATGATTCCATGAGATAATGAATGGAAATAATAAGGTTTATATTGTAAAAATATGGCATCGAGTTATATAAGGTTCAAAAATCTTATATTAGGGCTTTGAAGGCTTAATGAGATGGATAAGCACTGAAGAAGGTACTTAGGCTTAGCTTGGCCTATATGGAGAACAAGTAGTTAGCCACGTTTTATAATTAGGATAAATTCTAAAGCCCTTTGCAAAATATTTCTTGTCGGTGCCTGTAAAGGGATTTCCAAGCCTTAGAGAAAACATTCTTTGTCATCTTTGCCCAGCAGCATCTACTAGGAAATAAATGATAGGCATGGAGCATTATTTTCAATATGGAAAATCTGAAGAAAAATAATTAGTCACCTTGAGACCCTATGAATTATAGGGTACTAACAGTGGCTCCAATTGGGGGGGCCAACTCCGGAGGAGGTATCAAGAACACTGTAGATCAGTGGGTTGATCCATTGGGCTAATCTCAAATATGCAAATTGGTCTGTTACAAAACCTCTGTGGCTGAAAATATTTAATCATATGTTCTAAAACTTAGGAAAAACATTGATCCGTGTACTGCAATTTGAGCTGAAACTATAGCTCAACTATGCACTGCAAACTATCAAATGGAAATCACTGCTGCACACTGAAAATATGAATGTTGAAATCTGAACTATGATGAAACAGATGTTTGGAATATGCTTGAGAATAAAAACTGAAAAGCAATCCAAAACTAAAACTGGAAATATGCTCAGAGTACTGAGCTTATTTGCACTCATCTGCCTACTCTAATCTGATAAAATAACTACCATATCAAATAATAACAAACTTCAAGTGCAACCAGTCAAGCCAATGGATACTTAACTGAAGTTTTCATTCTACCTCTATAGGTAGAAAAATGGATTTAAAACATGGCAACTTAACTTTTTCACTGGATTTGATAGTTCTATTAATGAACCTGGAAAATTATTCCTCCACTGATGGCTGCAATACATTGACCAAAGGATCATCATAAAAATGCAACATAATTTTTTATCAATGATTGGTAACAGGAAAACAAACTTTATTCCAAACTGTTGCGTTGCTTATGTGTTGAAACTGATTCTCTTCGAATAGCAAGGGAGAAAATTGTTTTTCCTCATTATCCACTAAATTCAAGTGTTGTGGGTTCTCTTTATCATTCTCTTTGTCACACAGAAGATTGCAAGGGAGCTGCAAAATCTCATTAATTTCGGATGAAGGAACATGACTTATTAACATCCAAGGAAGAAATTAATTATTGAGAAATTTTATGATTTTCTTAAAGGGTTGTAAACTAAGATAAGATACAACATGAAAGAGAATTTGAGAGATGGTCATCATCATGCAAATCTGATTGGTCTTTAATCTATGAAGGAAACTCTCCTTGTTGAAGATGTTCTTGTGGATCAAGACAATTAAGCTTATCTACCTCTTTTTTCTGATCACCAGACTACTGTTGATTTTCACCGTTGTCCTCTACTTGAATACGTTCAGGAAGTTGAATTTCTTCCTTAACCATCTACTGATAAGATTTTCCTTGTGATGCTAGATATTTCCTGTGATGAAACTTCACGAACTTATGGAAATATTATCTCATTCCTTTTTTCATGATGAGAATACATCTCAGACAAAAATTCCACTTTCTGAAATTTTCTTTCTTCTAAAACTTCTAATATCTCATCATTCATAAACTGATCATCATCATAGTAATCCTACAGATAGTCAATAAAACTTTTAAATTTATCACAACAGTCTTGAACTAGTGACAAAGAGGGATAATTGTCTTTATACTTTTCATAAAACACAACATGAGAACACTTTAGAGAACTTGTACTTGTAGCTGGTAGACCTTCATACCAAATCCTAGCTTTCTCTTCTAAACTGGCCACAAACATTTTCATAATACAGTCCTCTAGAAATTGGATTATAAATCTTCAGACATGCATATGAAATCTTAACAAATGTATAGTAGCATCATCTCATTTCTTATCTCTATACACCGAAATATATTTTAACCAATCAATGTCTGGCATGGGATTTGGAAAACCTGGGATCTTAGATCTGTCCAAAGGGGCATACATGCGTTGTATTCTTGAATTCATGTTGTCAATCAATCAAAGAATGGAGTCACCATATGTTCACAACAAATACCTTTAGGTCAACTGAAAACTGTGGAGTCACCAAGTGGATGATTTCAACCTTCTTGTGTCTGGTTGTTTGTCCACCATCATAAAACAGATCTGAACTTGATAATTGTTACTGAGGAACACAAAAATCGTCCCCAGTATGGTCGCCACTATGTTATCACTCTATAATTTATAAGATTGGAAATACTAAATTATAAAGCGCAACATCAAAACCACTTGAAGCCTAGGATATAGCCCTCCTAGACTCGAAGAGGGATCTCTATCTAAAAGATTCGGATTTGTTTTAAGCTTCTAATATTAGGCTAGTTAAATTGAGTGCAGGAGTTGTTTGTTTTATTGTTCGTGGCTGGATTTAAAGGGTTTCTCTAAACAATTTCCATTGGGCTATGGAGTTGAAATAGGTTGGGTATATGCATCAAGTCCCAGAACAAATGCAAGGAAAGCTAGTTGTGATACTGGTATTTTATAACTAGGTGAAATTATGACATGGAGAAAAGTGCTCTCAGTAATGACTTAAGAGAAACTAAGAGTTCTTAAACCATACATCAGAAGAAAACATTGAAATTGTAAATACAGACAGAATTAACGTACTCTGAACAATAAATATTAATCTAACCTTTCTGTTTTAAGATTATGATTTTAAATGATACACATGAAGATATTACAGTGGGAAAACATTAAATATGAATAAGGAAAAACATCACGAGGATAACACAACACATGAATCTTGTAGACTGATCTCTTTATTCATGCTCCAACTTGAAAATTAAAAATACTTGCAATGAAAAGTGCTCACTAAACCAAGGTCCAACCCCTATTACTGAATAAAAAGATATATTTAAACTACTTGCAACTGATTTCCATTATCAAAAGGGCAATCGGTTATTTTATTACAAGGTAACTGAAATTCGCCCTGTGTGTCTCAGACATGGATACTCTGTAATGGTCTTAAATAGATGTCTTAAACAAATCATAAAGTTTTTATTAAGTGTTGTGGTGGTCTGTTGTGTAGAAAATTTGATACTGCTAAGATTTTATGATACACTGGATCTGTTGATGTAGATAATTTACTGAGTAGCATGCTTTGTTAGCATGTAAAGTTGTCATCCTCTGTGGAGTCCACACCAATTTTCCCATTCCATTTTCCATTTTCTTCATCTTCTCAGCTTGTTCATTGATCACCTCTATCATTTATGCCCTTTGTGGCTCATTTTCTTCTATCTCCTTCGGTAACTTTTCATTACATTCAATTCAGCAAAACTGGACAAGTGTGGCCACACCTTTTCTATTTACTACTGTCATATCATAATCGTTCCGTAGAAATGCCCTTTGTTGACTCAGCCTCTTCCACTCGTTATTTTTGAATGAATCTTCAATCTTGGTAGCTTTTGCAAAGTTTAAAGCATCAACCCTTTATTCCTTTAACAATTGGCAAAAATTTCCTTTTCTCTGGTAAATGGTGAAAAACCTTTGAATTTGTGGTCAAGTCCTTCTGTCAGGTTTAGCCCTTTTCTTCACAAAAAATCTTAACAAACCCAATGCACTCAGATTTGATATCCTTTAGGCTTCATCCCTTACCCACATCACGTCTGCACCAATATCACACTTCCACACTTTGACATTTACAACATATTTCTTTAACGCTTTATCCTCCTGGACCTGCGAACTGCGATATGTGATGGGGTCCCACCAATATCAAAAGTCGCTCTTCACAAAGTTTAGATTTTATTGCACATCACAAAGTTTAGATTTTATTGCACATCGAAAAGTTTAGATTTTATTGTACATTGCGGAGTTTATAGTTTATCGCACATCGCAGACTTTAGAGTTTATTGCACATTGCAAGGTTTGGGGTTTATCGCACATCACAAGGTTTGGGGTCGGGGAAATGAGGTAAGTGATAAAACCCACGAAGTGTAATGTGCGCTGAGGGAAGGTAATGTGGTAGGACCACAAATCCCAAAGTTTAAGGTTTTGTTACGAGGAACGGGAGTTAAAGACTAAACCGGGCGATGCGTGATTTGTGATGAGAATAGAGGTGACGTTTGGTGCGATGGTGGGGCTGGGAAAAGAATGAGCGTCAGGGGGTAATAATGGGCGAGGAGGTGACGGTTCTCTTTATGATTCCATGAGATAATGAATGGAAAGAATAAGGTTTATATCATAAACATATGGCAATGGGTTATATAAGGTCTGGAAAGCTTATATTAGGGCTTTGAAGGCTTAATGAGATGGATAGGCATTGAAGAACGTACTTAAGCTTAGCTTGGCCTATATGGAGAACGAGGTATTTAGCCACGTTTTAGAATTAGGATAAATTCTAAAGCCCTTTGCAAAATATTTCCTCCCAGTTCCTGTACAGGGATTTCCAAGCCTTAAAGAAAACATTCTTTGTCCTTTGCCCAGCAAAATCTACTAGGAAATAAATGATAGTCATGGAGAATTATTTTCAATATGGAAACCTGAAGAAAAATAATTAGTTGCCTTCAGATCCTATGAATTATAGGGTACTAACAATGGCTCCAGTTAGGGTAGGCGGCTCCGGAGGAGGTGTCAAGAACACCATAGATCAGTGGCCTGATCTATTGGGTTGATCTCAAATATGAAACCTAGTTTGTTACAAAACCTTTGTGGCTGAACATATTTAATCATATGTTCTAAACCTCAGGAAAAAAGTTGATCCATGTACCACAATCTGAGCTAAAAATATAGCTAAAATATGCACTACAAACTATAAAACGGAAATCACTGCTGAACGCTAAAAATCAGAATGATGCAATATGAACTATGATGAAATTGAAGTCTGGAATATGCTTGAGAATAAAAACTGAAAAGCAATCCGAAACTAAAACTAGAAATATGCTCATAGTACTGAGCTTATTTGCACTCATCTGCCTACTCTAATCCAATAAAATGACTGCCATATCAAATAATAACAAACTTCCAATGCAACCATTCGAGCCAATGGATACTTAACTGAAGTTTTCATTCTACCTCTCTAGGTAGAAAAATGGATTTAAAACATGGAAACTTAACTTTTCCATGGGATTCAATAGTTCTATTGATGAACCTGGAAAATTCTTCCTCCACTAATGGCTGCAATACACTAACCAAAGGATCATGGTAAACATGCAACATAGGTTATTATGGATGATTGGTTATACAAAAACAAACCTAATTCCAAACTACTATTTTCTTATGTGTTGAAACTGATTCTCGTTGAACAATAAGGGAGAAAATTGTTTTTCCTCATTATCCACTAAAGTCAAGTTCTCTGAGTTCTCTTTATCATTCTCTTTGTCACACGGAATATTGAAAGGGATCTGAAACTCTCATTAATTTCTAATGAAGGAACATGACCGGTAACAGTATGTTGTGCTACCTTATTAACATCCAAGGAAGAAATTAATGATTGAGAAATTTTATGGTTTTCAAGGGCTGTAAACTGAGATAAGTACAACATGAAAGAGAATTTGATAGATTTTCCTCATCATGCAAATATGATTGTTATTTAATCTCTGAAGGAAACACTCCTTGCTGAAGATGTTATTGTGGATCAAGACAATTAAGCTTTGCTGCCTCTTTTTTCGAATCACCAGACCACTGTTGATTTTCACCATTGTCCTCTACTTGAACAGGTTCAGGAAGCTGAATTTCTTCCTTAACCATCTGTTGATTATATTTCCCTTGTGTTTCTAGGGATATTTCCTGTGACGAAACTTCACGAACTTCTTGAAAACATACCTCATTCATTTTTTCATGATGAGAATACATTTCAGACAAAACTACCACTTTGTAAAATTGTGTTTCTTCTAAAACTTCTAATATCTCATTATTCATAAACTGATCATCATGATATTAATCGTCCAGATATTCAATAAAAATTTGAAATTTATCACAACAATATTGAACTAGTGACAAAGAGGGATAATCTTCTTTATACTTGTCAGAAAACACAACATGAAAACAATTTAGAGAACTTAAACTTGCAGCTGGTAGACCTTCATACCAAATCCTAGCTTTCTCTTCTAAACTGGCCACAACATTTTCATAAGATAGTCCTCTGGAAATTGGATTTTGAATCTTCGAACATGCATATGAAATCTTAACAAATGTAAAGTAGCATCATCTCCTTTCTTATCTCTAAACACCAAAAGATATTTTAACCAATAAATGTTTGGCATGGGATTTGGAAAACCTGGGATCTTAGATATGTCCAAAGGAGAATACTTGCATTTTATTCTTGAATTCATCTTGTCAATCAATCAAAGAATGGAGTCACCATATGTTCACAAAAAATATGGATTCTTCTACTAGTGGAGCCTTTTGGTCAACTGAAAACTGTGGAGTCGCCAGGTCGATGATTTCAACCTTCTTGTGTCTGGCTGTTTGTCCACCATCATTAAACAGATCTGAACTTGATAACTGTTACTGAGGAACACAAAAATTTTCCCCAGTATGGTCACCACTATGTTATCACTCTATAATTTATAAGATTGGAAAGACTAAATTATAAAGCGCAACATCAAAACCACTTGAAGCCTAGGATCTAGTCCTCCTAAACTTAGAGAGAGATCTCTCCATATAAGATTCAGATTTGTTTTAAGCTTCTGATATTAGGCTAGTTAAATTGAGTGTGGGAGTTATTTGTTTTATTGTTCATGGTTGGATTTAAGGGGTTTCTCTAAAATATTTCCATTCGGCTATGGATTTGAAATAGGCTGGGCATATGCATCAAGTCCCAAAACAAATGCAAGGCAAGCTAGGTGTGAATACTGGTGTTTTATAACTGGGTGAAATTATGAGATGAAGAAAAGTGCTCTCAGTAATGACTTAAGATCAACTAATAATTCTTAAACCATACATGAGAAGAAAACATTGAAATTGTAAAGACAGTCAAAATTAAGGTACTCTTAATAGTAAATCTTAATCTAACCTTCTTGTTTTACAATTAGGATTTTAAATGATATGCATGAAGATATTACAGTGGGAAAAAAATAAACGTGAACAAGGAAAAACATCACCAGGATAACACAATACATGAATCTTGCAAATTGATCTCTTTATTAATGCTCCAGCTTGAAAATTACAAATACTTGCAATGAAAAACACTCACTAAACCAGGGTCCAACCCCTATTACTGAATAAAAAGCTACATTTAAACTACTTGCAAATGATTTTCATTATTAGAAGGGAAATCAGTTTGTTTATTACAAAGTAACTGAAATTATGCCTGTGTGTCTCAGGCATGGATACTGTGTAACAGTCTTCAACAAATTCTAAAAGGCATCATAAAGCTGTTATTAAGTGTTGTAGTGGTCTGCTATGTAGGAAATTTAATACTTCTGAGCTTTTTTGATACACTGGATCTGCTGATGTAGATAATTCACTGA
The DNA here is from genome assembly GCA_034641835.2 of Pinus albicaulis. Taxonomy (NCBI): domain Eukaryota; kingdom Viridiplantae; phylum Streptophyta; class Pinopsida; order Pinales; family Pinaceae; genus Pinus; species Pinus albicaulis. Next base: position 134,172,393 of record CM076578.1, on the reverse strand, counting down.
GCAGCAAGCTTTGTCAGCATGTAAAGTTGTCATCCTCCATGGAGTCCACACCAATTTTCCCATTCCATTTTCCATTTTCTTCATCTTCTCAGCTTGTTCATTGATTAGCTGCATCATTTCTGCCCTTTCTGTCTCATTTTCTTCTATCTCCTTCGGTAACTTTTCATTAATTTCAATTGAGCAAAACTAGACAAGCATGGCCATGCCTTTTCTATTTACTGTTGTCATATCATAACCATTTCGTAGAAATTTCCTTTGCTGACTCGGCCTCTTCCGCTCGTGCTTTTTGAATGAATCTTAAATCCTGGTAGCTTTGGTGGAGTTTAAAGGATAAACCCTTTATTCCTTTAACAATTGGTAGAAATTCCCTTTTCTCTGGTAAATGGTCAAAAACCTTTGTATTTGTGGTCGAGTCCTTCTGTTGTGTTTAGCCCTTTTCTTCACAAAACAGTGTAACAAACCCAATGCACCTGGATTTGATATCCTTTACGATTCATCCCTTACATCATGTCTGCACCAATATCGCACTTCTGCACTTTGACGTTTATAACATATTTATTTTGTGCTTTATCCTCCTAGACCTACGAACTGCGATATGCGATGGGGTCCAACCAATATCGCAAGTCACCCTTCTCAAAGTTTAGATTTTATCACACATCGTAGAGTTTATAGTTTATCGTACATCGCCGAGTTTAGATTTATCGCAGATCATAGAGTTTAGAGTTTATCTCACATTGTAAGGTTTTGGGTTTATCGCACATCACAGGGTTTGGGGTCGGGTAAATGAGGTAAGTGCTAAAACCAGCAAAGTGTGATGTGGGCTGACGGAAGGTGATGTGGTAGGACCGCAAATCGCAAAGTTTAAGGTTTTGTTACAAGGAACGGGAGTTAAAGGCTAAAACTAGCGATGCACAATTTGTGACGAGAATAGAGGTGACATATGGTGCGATGGTGGGCCCAGGAAAAGAATGAGCATCGGGGGGTAGTAATGCATGAGGAGGTCATGGCAATTTTTATGATTCCATGAGATAATGAATGGAAAAAATAAAATTTATATCGTAAACATATGGAAACGGGTTATATAAGGTCCAAAAAGCTTATATTATGGATTTGAAGGCTTAATGAGATGGATAGGCATTGAAGAAGGTACTTAGGCTTAGCTTGGCCTATATGGAGAAGGAGGTAGTTAGCCATGTTTTAGAATTAGGATAAATTCTAAAGCCCTTTGAAAAATATTTCCTCCTGGTGCCTGTAAAGGGATTTCCAAGCCTTAGAGAAAATAAATGACAGTCATGGAGCATTATTTTCAATATGGAAAATTTGAAGAAAAATATTTATTCACCTTGAGATCCTATGAATTATAGGGTACTAACACCTGCGATGCCTGCCAGAGGATAGGAAGATCGTCATTAAGGGATGAATTACTGTTGAATCCACAAGTAGACTTGCAATATTTTGATAATGCGAAATAGACTTTGTGGGACCAATCAATCCACGAGGGAAGAATACTGGTGTGAAATAAATCATGACCGTGATATATTATTAACCAGATGGGTTGAAGCAAAATTAGTGAAAGATTGCAGTGAATATACTGCTACGAAGTTTATCTTTGAATATATCTTGGCAAGTTTTGGATGCTCAAAGATTTTAATGAGCGATAGAGGTTCAAATTTATTACATAGCACTATTGGAGCTTTGTCTAAGGAATTTCGAATGCATCACCAGAAGAGCATGTAATATCACCCTCAAGAAAATGGAAAGGTTGAAGCTTTTAATTTTTTTTTGGAGAAATCTTTGACTAAGGTATGAAACGTTAACATAAATGACTGGGATGTGAGGATTCTAGTAGTCTTATGGGAATAAAAGACTACTTGTAAGATTTTGATAGGATAAAATTCGTTTATGTTGGTTTACGAACGGGAAGCAGTTATGCCGATGGATTATATTATGCCTAGTCTCAGAATCGTAGCAGTTACAAATATGGAAGACAACGATATTATGGAGGAAAGGTTGGGACAATCACTCACGTTGGAAGAATATCAATTCATCATTGGATTTCACTAACATGTGCAAAAGGAGAGGGAAAAAACCTCGCATGACAGGCATATTCAGCAGAAAATGTCCAAGGATGGAGACTTGGTACTTTTGTATGATAGTAGGTTCGTGAAGTTCCTAGGAAAGTTCAAAATGCATTGGTTGGGGCCATACATCATCAGGAACATCTCAGATGGTGGTATAGTTCAGCTCGTGAAGCTCAATGGTGAATTTTTTCCTTGTCGCGTAAATGGTAGTAGGTTGAAAATCTACAAGGACGACTCCGTCCCTGGGGCTTCACATTGACTATATGGATGGAGAAGAGTCCCAGTGCTCCAAGCAGTTGGAAAAGAGCATGGGACTATAAAGTACTATTCCAGTGGAGGGCTTTGTCGAAGAAGAAGTAATGCATGGTATTCAGAAGGAGTTTTTTCAAAAATAGATTGACACATTGTGGAAAAAGGAACGCATCATCTCCGTAAGAATGCAACCATGGGAAGTGGAGGATTTTGAGTTGTTGTAGATAGTGGATAGCAAGCTGAAGACACTACGACACACACAGAAATATATTATTTAGAACACAACAGGGCTAGCCACAGAGAAGCGACTAGATGAAGTATGCGAGGCCGAGAAGTAAAGAAAATACTTAGGGCACACTAGCTTTGTGACTCGGGACGATTCACATATTTTTGTTGGGGGACTGTTGGGTAGGGTACCCCTAGGTCTAAGTTTTGGTCAAAATTCCGCAGTTTTAGGAGTGGAGCATGCTTCGCGCGGATGTTTTAGAGTCTTAACAGCTTTAGGGAGGGAAAAATACCCTTATTTTGTAAAGGGGTGGGATTATTTTGTATATTTTGAGCTCTGCCCATGGTTTGCAGAAGATGTTATTGTAATAAGGAAAAGCTATATAAGGAGATGCCTTAGTGAGTCTAAGAGTATCTTATCTTTTGATGATTTTCTGTTAGATTTGAGTCTCTAAAGTCATACATTTTTGTGTTTTGGGTGAAGGAGAAGGCTCCTGTAGCTGTGTGCACAGAGACCTTGGTAAGTTTACAATTGTGTGCACAGTCTGCTATAGTTGTGTGCGCAGAGCAAGAAGGATTATAGTTGAAATATCCTACTTAATAAAGAAGGTTTTGAAGGCATATTTGTGTATTTTCTATGTATTTCCACATTCTATGTTTATGAGTTGTCCGTGCATGATTAGGGTTCATTTATGTATATTTACTCAATAAATGCATCAAAAATATTATATTTTTTATTTATATGATGAATAATGCATGTTAGAGTAGAAAGGTTTAGTGCACACGAATAACAGTTAGATCGAACATTGTCTGTTATAGTAAGTTTACTAGTTCGACGAAGCTCTGAATAAGCCCTAAATACAGACTCCATAGTTCCTCTAAATGGAGAAACCTGGTTCTAGCATCCTCTAATATTTACTCAGGTGAGACTTCAGTCTATGCAGCAGATTGTTGCCGAAAGGGCTAGTAATAGAGGGGTTTTTTGGTTCACGCAACCATCTCCGAAGTTGGGTCTAGACCCCCTCAAGCTAAAAATTGTCCTTGTGCAACTTCAACTTACTGCCATTTACTCTTCCTTGAACCAATTATCTATTTAAATTTGTTAATTGAACTGTGCCTCCATCAGTAATATTTGTTGGGTATGTGTTATACTCTTTCCATGACTAGCTCCACGCGCCAGGCGCAGAAGGGGGGTCACAGGGGGGGCGGTAGCCCCCCTTGTCGGGGTCTGGGGCAGCGCCTCAGTGAAATTTTTTTTGGTATGCAGTCCCACTCATATGCAGACCCACCCATGTTTTGTGCATGAGTTTGCACATGGTTTTGGGGTACGATGGTTTTCGACTCCTGGTATTTTGTAGATCCGGTCAAGGGAACTACGGTTATGTTCTAATCCATGGTTAATGGATTGGGGTTTATGTATGCTTCGGCATGTATATATATGTGTTGTAACACTAAAAGAAATATAATGAAAAATCAAGCTGGTCGTCCCAATTTTGGATCCAGGGGAAAATCTCTGTGTTTATCTGTTTTATGTTTTATGCTCTCGCTATTGTTTATTTTCTGTTATAAGATTCGTGTGTAGATAATTTCTGTTCAGGGTTAAAACCTACATTTGGTATCAAAGCTGTTTCGACTTCAAGGGGACGCCTTTGTTGTTGAGGGTTTTTTTTTTTTGCTCAGGCTTGTGGTAGACCCTGTTCAGTGGGAGATTTGTGGGATCGATTCTTGCGGTGAAGGAAGATGGCAAGCAGCGGAAAGATAGAGATCAAGAAATTTAATGGTCAGAGTTTTGAGTTGTGGAAGCTCAAGATGGAGGATCTGCTGGTGGATAAAGATCAGTGGATCGCGGTAGATCCAGGTACTAAACCAACGACAATGTCAAATGAAGACTGGAAGAAACTAGATCGGAAGGCTAAGAGCACAATACGGTTGTGTGTCTCAGATTCAGTATTGTTGAATGTATCTAGGGAAGCTACGATGAAGACCTTGTGGGACAAGCTAGGGAATTTGTACCAATATAAGTCTCTGGTGAATAAATTGTTCCTGTGAAAAAAGCTGTATAACCTAAGGATGAAGGATGGAGACTCGGTGACAGAGCATCTGAACTCCTTCAATACTGTGGTAAGTCAGCTATCATCTGCTGATATTAAAATCTCAGATGAAGATAAGTGCATCAGCTTGTTGTGTTCTCTACCAGATTCATGGGATAGTCTGGTTATTGCAATAGGTAGCAACACAACTACCTTGAATTTTGATGACATTGTCTCAACCTTGCTGTCGGAGGAAATGAGACGGAGAAATATGGAGGGTAAGAATGGAGATGCCTTATCTGTACGAGGAAGGTCCCATAACAGAAACAAGAATAAGGTTTCGAGTGGGAGATCTAAATCTCCTGGAAAGTTTGTAAAGGTGTGCTGGAAATGCGGAAAGGAAGGGCACTACAAAAAGGACTGCAAATCTAAAGCTCCCCGAGTTTCCAAAGGGGATCCGATGAAGCTCCTTCTCGTAGGCAAACCACTCGAATGAAGGTGGGGATGTGTATTTGGCTTCTTCTTCAAATACACATGTAGATCATGAGTCATGGTTGATTGACTTAGGTGCATCCTTTCACTTCACTCCCTAGGAGTGGTTCTCCATGTAGGCGAGAAATATGATGGTGGTGATGTCTTCCTAGGGATGATAGGAAGGCCGAATCGCTGACGTGGAAAGGTCAAGCCGAAGCTACAAGGTGGGAGGGATTAGAACACTTCTGTGTTATGCATATTCCCGTATTTCGCCGTAAATCTAATTTCGTAAGCAAGATGGATAATGCAGGTGTAAAAATAGTGTTCAAGAAACATACCTGTAAGATGGTTTGGGGAACACTGGTATTAATGCAAGGAGTCTAGACTAGTTTAGAACTCTATAGCATACAAAATACCTAAGGTAGCAATCATTATCGATGGTACAGTTCTGTGGTTCCTGAAAGTGGAGTGGAAAGCCTAGCTGTCTCTGGAGAAAAGACCATGCTATGGCATCAAAGGCTTGGACATATTGGAGAGAAGGGCCTTTAGATACTACATAGAAATGGTATGGTAGAAGGTATGTCTAATTTCTCTCTGGATTTCGATTTCTGTGAACATTGTGTATATGGGAAGCAGAATCGGGTGAGTTTTCCTTCTGGTGCTAAGAGGGCGAACAAGATATTAGAACTTGTGCACAGTGATGTGTTTGGACCTGTGTCAGTTCCATCATTGGGAAAGTCTATGTACTATGTTTCATTCATAGATGACTTCTCAAGGAATACATGGATATATTTCTTGATGAAGAAATCTGAAGTCTTTGACAAATTTTAAGAATTTAAGGCTCTGGTGGAAAACCAGACAGAGAAGAAGATAAAGGCGCTGAGGACAGATAATGGTGGGGAGTTCTGCAAGAAGGAATTTGAAGAGTTCTATAAGAAGTGTGGTATATCACGACAGAAGACTACTCCATACACACCTCAGCAAAATGGAGTTGCAGAAAGAATGAATAGAACACTGATGGAAAAGGCAAGAAGCATGCTCAGTGGTACCGGGTTAGGACAAGAATTCTGGGCAGAGGCAGTGGAGACTGTATGTTACTTAGCTAACAGATCACCTTCATCAGCGTTGGAGGATAAGACCCCACATGAGGTATGGACTCGTAAGAAACCCTCTATTTCACATCTAAGGGTATTTGGATGTGATGCATATGTACACGTTCCAAAGGAGAAAAGGACCAAGTTGGATAATAAATCTGAAAGGTGCATCTTTATTGGGTATAAGGATGGTTTAAAGGGTTACAAGCTTTGGAACCCAGAAACAAGGAAGGTTGTGTACAACCGAGATGTGGTTTTTAGAGAAGTGAAAGATGTTGTTAAACATGAAGTCCTACCAAAGGAACCTGAGAAGATAGAGTTTGAGCTAAAGGAGGATGAATCAGACTCTACAATAGAAGAAGACTTAGAAGATGAAGAGCCACAAACTCCAGCTTTGAGAAGATCAGTTCGGGAAAGAAGGCAACCAGAAAGGTATAGTCCATCTGCTTTCTGTTCAGTTTTTGCCTTAACTATAACTAATGATGAACCCAGAACTGTGAGGGAGGCAGTAGATTCAGAGGATGGAAAACTCTGGAAGGAGGCCATGGTTGATGAAATGGCATCCTTGCACAAAAACGATGCATGGGATTTGGTGGAGTTGCCGGCCGGAAGGAAGCCCATTGGGAGCAAATGGGTGTTTAAGAAGAAGATGAATGTAGAAGGCAAGGTGGAGAAATACAAAGCTCGGTTGGTAGCGAAAGGTTATTCCCAGGTGCCGGGAATTGATTTTGGTGATATTTTTTCTCCTGTTGCCAAGGTTACTTCTATTAGATTACTTCTATCTATTGCTGCTGCATTTTATTTTGAGATAGAACAGATGGATGTGAAGACAAATTTCTTCATGGGGATCTAGAAGAGGAGATCTACATGAAGCAACCTAAAGTATTTATGGTGAAGGGAAAGAAAGAACTAGTATGCAAGTTGAAGAAGTCTCTGTATGGGTTAAAACAGTCACCTAGGATGTGGTATCAGAAATTTGATACCTATATACGGGGACTTGGCTTCACCAGAAGCAAGGAGGATCACTGTGTTTATTTTAAATTAATTGGTGACCGTGTTATTTATTTGGTCTGGTATGTGGATGATATGTTGTTGATTGGAAATGACAAAGAAATTATCCAAGATTTGAAGACCCAACTGTTCTCCAAATTCGACATGAAGGATCTTGGTGCTGCAAACTATATTTTGGGCATGGAAATTAAGAGAGATTGAGCAAAGAGGAAGCTCTGGTTAAACCAGAGGAAGTATGTCGAGACTATATTGCAGAGGTTCAATATGCAGGATAGTAAACCGGTGAGTGTTCCTATTCCTGTAGGTGCAAAGCTATCTGCTGAACAGTGTCCCAAGACACAAGAAGAAGAGGAGAATATGTCTCGTGTTCCATATGCAAGTGCAGTGCATAGCCTGATGTATGCAATGGTCTGTACTAGACTAGACATTGCACATGTCGTGGGAGTATTGAGCAGGTTTATGTCAAACCCAGGGAAGGAGCATTGGATAGCAGTGAAGCGGGTTTTCAGATATTTGCGTGGCACTAGTGATTATGGCTTTTGCTACCAGGGAAGACCAAGATTGGAAAGAATGTTAGACATTCGTGGTTTTGTTGATGCAGACTGGGATGGAGATCTGGACCAAAGAAGATCTACAAGTCGGTATGTGTTTAGCCTATTTGGAGGTGCAGTTAGTTGGATGAGTAAAATACAGTATGTAGTGGCTCTTTCAACTACATGGGCAGAATACATAGCAGCCACTCATGCAAGCAAGGAAGCAATTTGGTTGCAAAGATTGTGTTCAAGTATGGGGTTGGTACACCAAGCTATAAGGATAGACTGTGATAGCCAAAGTGCAATTTTCTTGGCTAAGAACCCTGCTTATCATTCAAAGACAAAGCACATTGATGTTCAATATCACTTTGTTAGAGATATGGTTGAGGCTAAAAGGGTGCTACTGGTAAAGGTGGACACTTTGAAGAATGTTGCAGATGCATTGACAAAGGCTATGAGCACTCAGAAGTTCTCTTGGTGTAGAGAAACAATGGGTGTTGAAGAATTGGCCAAATGACTAAGCTCTCCTATGGCCCCCCCTGGAAATTAAAAAAACAAGTGGGAAAATGTTGGGTATGTGTTATATTCTTTCCACAACTAGCCCCACGTGATATACATTGCATCGGGCGCAGTAGGGGGGTCACAGGGCAGTGCCCCGACGAATTTTTTTTTGGTATGCGGTCCCACTCATATGCAGACCCACCCATGTTTTGTGCATGAGTTTGCACATGGTTTTGGGGTGCGATGGTTTTCGACTCCTGGTATTTTGTAGATCCGGTCAAGGGAACTACAGTTATGTTCTAATCCAGGGTTAATGGATTGGGGTTTATGTATGCTTCGACATGTATATATATGTGTTGTAACACTAAAAGGAATATAATGAAAAATCAAGCTGGTCGTCCCGATTTGGGATCCAGGGGAAAATCTTTGTGTTTATCTATTTTATGTTTTATGCTCTCGCTATTGTTTATTTTCTATTATAAGATTCATGTGTAGATAATTTATGTTCAGGGTTAAAACCTACAATATTCTTGATAATGTATGGGCCCAACCAATTCATATTGAATTTTCTTGGAATTTTTACAAACTTATTGTCATAAAGGAGAAATTGTTGTACCAGTTGATGGAATCCTATTATAAATATATCTTCTTCCAAAACAAGAAACTGTGGCATTCTTTCCTCCATTATATCAGGGTTTTTCATATATGTAAAAGCAACAATCCTCAAGCTAGGCGTGATGTACTCCATGAAAATCATAGCTTCTTTCCCATAAACTAACCCTTAGGGTGTCTGAACTTTCAACTTCTTACATGTGGTCCTATAAGCCCATAACACTGTTGGAATTCTAAGGTTCCATTCATCCATATTCACATTGCATACTTTAGTGAGTTCATTCTCCAAAATCTTATTAAATTCTTCTACTTTTCCATTAACCTAGGCGTGATAAGGGGTACTCTTCTGATGATAAACTTAGCAATGCTTCAATAGTCTTATTTAGGAATTGTGAACCTTGGTCACTCATAAATCTTTAGACATCAAAATATAGCCAATATGTACTCAAAAATAAACTTCACAATAGTCTCTGCGCTATAGTCCATTACTGGTTGTGCTTCATCCCATCTTGTCAAGTAATCATTCGTTGTAATTATGTACCTTGCACCAATCCTCTTTCCAGGTGGGTTGATGGCTCCAACAAAATAAATGGCCACTTATCAAAGTCTTGTAATGTAGCTTGTGGTACTAATGGAATCTCATCTCTTCTAAAAGGCTTCCCTATTCCTTAACACACATCACATGATCGATAGTACTCATTCACATCTTTATGTAATGTAGGCCAACACAATCCTACTCTCAAGATCTTATGCACAGTAGCTTTTCTTGCATAGTGTCCACCAACTCTACCCTCATGAGCCTTTGCTAGAATCATTTTTCTTTCATGTTCGGGATTGTTAGGTCCTCGTAGTTTTTTCAGATTGGAAATGACCAAAAATACAAGGGTAACATCAAACCAATCTTTGGAGTCCTAGGACCTAGCCTTCATGGACTTAGAGAGGGTTCTCTCTATGCTTGTGTAAAGGATTTTACTTGTTTGATTTTTAAGGATTTGATTCTAGGCTAGCTATAGGGATTAGGTTTTGTTTGTTTGTTTGGTTGGATAGGTTGTCAAGACAAATAGATAGATTAAGAGAGATTCAATCCATTGGGCTATGGAGTCTGCAAAGGTCTTGAAAAGTGAAAAAATGAGTCAAGGATAGTTCATAGGGCAAGTTGGAAAGGAAAAATGGATCTAAGTAGGTCTAGGGAGAGTGAAATAGACATGGAGTTTTGAAAATAGTGAGTTAAGGGGCAATCAAGGATCCTTTAACAAACTAAGAAGAAGAAAAATCTTTCAGCATGATAGCATAGTAAAACTTGAAGAGCAGTAAAGGATTATTCAACCAAACAATACTAAGTAAAATTAGAGAGAAGTCAAGGATTCTCTAAAACTTACTTGTAAACAAATATACCTTTAACATAAAATTTCAGAAAAACTAAAGAGCATCTAAGAATTCTTTAGCTAAACTTCAAAGGAAGAAAACATAAAAATCAAAGGATGCAGACAAATCAGGGTGCCAAAGGCATATCCTACTCTAAAATTTCTATCCCATGATCAAAGAGACATTGAGAACTAACGAAATCAAATACAAATATGGAATACATCCCCATTCAACAAAGCTTTATGAATCCTAAGAGTGAGCTCAATCCATAGATGTTCAGTCCAAAGCCATCACAAGACACCAAATCCAATTTCACCAATAAACTTACAGTCTATATCATATTATGCTCAGTAACTAACCAAAAAATACAATCAGACCTCCATGCTCTATTTATCTAGAAAAGAAGGGCCAAAACCCTAATAAGGGTTTTGGAAACCATAAATACACCATAAATCTCATTTATGTCCAAAGAGGCCATGCAAGGCCCAAGGCACACAATATCTATTACAATAAATGAAAGATAACTCAAACTTAACTCCTCAACCAACTTTGGAGTGATTTTCCAAAAAAAAACATTAAAATATCCTCTAGTGTGTTCTGTTGAATTTTTTACAAAAAACGCAGCAGAGAGGTCCAAGGGCGCAGCGCCTGCACCGAAAAAATGGGTCACCTTGCAGTTGCATTTTGAAGGCCTCCTCGATATTGAAATGAGCTCCGTGATGGCTCGTTGGAAAGCTTGTCAAGTATAATTTCCAAAAATTCCATTTTTTTCTGATTGGACTTCATTGGCCTGTTCAAAAACCAAAACTCCCAAGGGTGCTAAGGGTGCAGCGCCAACCCTGAAAACAAGGCAGAAAGGTGAAATTTTGGGTGTTTTTGGCACTTTTGGGGGACCAAATCAACTCCAAATGATCTGAAATTTCTTGTGAATAATGTACGTGACCTAATGAATCCAAAAATTTAAGCCATTTATCTTGAGGATTCCTCAAAAGAAAGCGCAGTGCCAAGGGTGTTGTGCCCTTAGCCCTCAAAAACAGTGAAAAACCAAAAATTTCAAAAAACTTGCCAAATTTTGCAAATATATTCCTCATGGTGTTTGGGATGCCTATAGAGAAGCATCAACAAGGATTCCAAGGTTTACTTGGTCTTTTGCCTCCTTGAGTGCTTGAATTTTGGCAAGGGCTCTTTTGAGCTTGGCCCTTGCAATTTGATTTCTCAGGGCATAGTGCTTGGTCATCTTCTTTTGGAGGTCAAGGTCCCTCTTAATCTTCTCCAATTTAACCTCCAAGTGTATGTTTTCCCTCTCTAGCCAAGGCTCCTGATCATATTATATCTCCATGGCAAGCAGCTCACTTAGAGTGAGCTGCTCTGCCAAACCTGATTCTTTCTCCCTTTGTCTAGATAAGGCCTTCCTTAGTCCTATTGTTCTTGGACTTCTTCTAGACAACTGCCCTTATTCATTTTAACTTTCATCAAAAACACCCAAGACCTCATCTAGCCTTACCTTGGTCCTTTTAGCCTCTTTCCGGGCTCTAATCGCTCGGACCTCATAAATGTCCTTTTGTGCCCCTATCTGTTTTTTTTCCATATCAAGGACATTTATCACATACTTAGCCCTAGAAAGTTTGGTTTGTAGGTCATTAATTTGGGCATCTTTGACTTTGAGAAATATGCTTGAGATCCTTGCCTCATTCTCATCATCACTGTCAACATGAATGAGTTCAAATTCTTGTTCAATATTATGTTTTTCTTCTTTTCTTTTATTAATGACCTTTCCCTTACCTTTGTCAAGTTGCTTAGCTGATGTAGGAGGAATGGCCCCTTGCCTCTTAAGGGCAGCAAACACATGCCTACTTCCTCTTTGGTAGGTAAATGGGAAAGGTTTAATTTATATCACTTCAGTGCCTTTACTAGTGTTGCCATCATGACTGTCATCATATTTTATATCCTCATTGTCCTTATGGTTGTTATGGCTACTCTCATTTGTCTCAATGCTTTCTACACTGCCTTCATCATTTGTTTCAATGCCTTCACTTTCACGATGGCTCTTTTTTTCACAGCCATGTTATTCACTACCTTCTTCATGGCTATCTTCCTCACTATCTTCATGATCACTATGAACCTCATTGTTATTTATTTCACTGATGTCAACTTCTTCATTATGTTGACTGCTAAGTGTTTCATCATTTGTTTCTTCATCATTGTTTCCCTCTTCACTTATTTCAGCACTGCCTTTATCACCAATGCTCTCTGTACTAACATCTTTACCACTGTGAGCCTCACTGTTTCTATTGTCATCATGGCCATCATGGTTGCTACCATGACTATCACTGCCTCCCTCCTTATTGTTATTTTCCTTATTGCTGTGATCTTCACTATGTCCTTTACTGCTATCATCAGCCTCACTGCCTTTAGACTCAGTGGCCTCTTCTTCATTAACATTTTCTGCTTCATCTCTGCTAAGTCTGTCATTTTCATTAGCTATACTGCCATCTTGGTTCTGTGAGCCATTATCAACATCATCATCATCATCACCTTGGCTGCTTTCTTCATCATTTACCTCATCTTTATTGACATATACCTCCATGTCTTCTTTGCCACTTTCCTCATTTGTATCCTCACTGCCTTCTGCCTCTTCACTGTTTTCTTCATTTTCTTCTACATCTTCTTTACTGACTTCACTGTCTTGATTGTCCTCATTGACATCTTCATTAATTCTTGATTCATCATTGTTTCCCTCTTCCTCATTGTGTGATGCATTGCAAGATGGTGATGAAGGAGGGTTGGCTTGAGGTGAAAGAACATGGGTGGATGGTGAAGCATGATCATCAGGAGATGATGGAGGAGTAGGGATAGGAGGATGAGATGATGAAGGAAAATTTTGTGGAGGATGGGGTTGTGGGTTGGTGAACACTTCATGGGCAATGAAAACCTCCCATGGTATGCCCTTTTGCTGCAATTGGTGTAACACAACTATCTTAATTGAAGAGTGATGAAATAAACTTTGCATCTGCTGCAGATAGTCCCTCTTTTGTACAATATAAGACATATTATCAATACTTCTGTAGAGGAAATAGGGTAGGTGTAACATCTTAACCTTAGTAAAGTGCATCAGCAACCTAATGTGATAGGAGTAAATCCTAGAGTACCTTCCTTCACATGTAAAATATTTCATGATAATTCTCATCAAAGGTGCATATCTCTTCAGTAGATGTGAGAAAGGAAATATGGATATGCAGTCTTCTTGGTATCTGGGCTTTAGGAAGGGTTCATAGTGGTCTAAGTCTAGATTGGTCTATTTGAACCACTTCTCCCCTACACTGGGTATGCCTGTGGCATTGGCAATAGCATCTGAGGAGAGCTCAAAGGTCACCCTTGCAAATTTTGTTTGTTTGTCATGTAGGTTAAGGATGAATAGCTTTGTGAGCTCAGGCTGACTTTGTACCTGTTGTAATATTTCAAAAAAGTGAAAACATCCCACATTTTGGAAATATGTGATAGCCATAGGAGAGGCCACTAGATCATCAGTGTTTTGATGTTCAAACCTATTAATTTAACCACCTTTGTATTGCCACTTCGTTGGCCTTTGGCCTTCCTCACCACTATCATTTTCACCTTCCCTTAACATTTTGACAATTATGCTTTTGAAACCCTAGCTCTGATTATGAAATTGATATGTAAAAGGTGATGGAATGGTGGTAAAAAGGAAATTTTTTACAAGTGAGTGAGAGGGATGAGTGAAGGGTAAAATTGGGCAGAATGAGAGGCTAAATAACCTAAATGAAAACCAACTAATCTATCAAGCCCTGTTGTGAAATTCCTTAGTAATGATGACAACTTGAGATGAGGGGGGTATGTAATGTCAATGCTTTGTAGTGTAAGGGACTGACTTGGCAAATGGAATGAGTGTTAGGTGAATGAGCAACCTTTAAGCAATACAACCCTATGTTTACCCCTGTTTTGATTGACATTTCCTTATAGGCAGCTGAGGGAGGTTCAACCAGTGTTTTTGAGTGTGAAACTTAGGTCTTTACTGAGGGTTTCCAATTATTTAACAACCATCAAATTATTGGAGAGGAGGTTTAGGACATCCACTTACCACTTAAATATTTTTTAGAAACCCTTGATGGCAGCTTGGAGGCATTTCAAAGCTGACTTTAGGGTTTGTAGGTGTAGAGACCCTCCTGGCCAAACGCGTAGCGCCTGAACGTGCTGTCGAGTCGAATTGAATGCGCAGAGGTGTGGCAGGAGTGCAGCGCATGCACGGGTTGAACATGTTGTCAGGCTGGAAAAGGCACGGCGCCAAAGAGTCTGCTGGGATGAATGCGTTTGCTGGGCATGTCCGGTGGGTAAGGGCATAACGCTGAATGCGTTTGTTGGGCCTGCTGGGCCTGTCGAGAAAACACTCAACGCGTACTTACAGGCGCACAACACAGAGTATTTTTGTATGGGGAAATTCCCCAGGCATGCAACACGGTCCTGAACGTGCAACACTGGGTGACCTTACCCAAATTGCCTTAGAAACTTCACAGTTTTTCTCCTGGATGCCTTTGATGATTTTTGCAAGTGAGGAAAAATTTGTTGAAGCGTTAGAAGAGTTTATATAGCCCTTGAAACTTTAATTTTAACCATGAAACCCACTTTTCTAATTTTTCTACTCTCTTTCCATTTTTACTAATATTTCTTTGAATTCTTGCTTGTAGGTGATAAAAACACTAAAATGGCCTTCTATTTGTAGGTTGCTACACTGATGATACTTGTTTTTCCTTTGATCTTGAAAACTTGAAATTTTGTTCTTATATCAGCAACCTTATAATCACTTTTGTTTTTCACTTTTTTGGGCCACTTCTGATCTGCAGGTGCCTAAAATGATAATTTAAACCTTGCTCATTGATACTCTTTACCTCCTTTTTCTACAGATTTTGTTTGAGTCACAAGGTTGATTTTCTTTGGCTTGTTTATTTCCTTCAACACTTTCACTCAGCAAGTGTCATGAGAACCTTGAAGTGACTCTTCCCTTCTACTCTTTGAAACATGCTAATATTCACTTTGACAACCTTAGGCACTTACACAAGAGAATTATATCCAAAAATTCTTTGTTCTTACCTTGGAGCTCAAGTCATCTTATGTTTGGCATGTGATTGAAAACCTGGGCTTCACCTTTCTTACTGATCTTGAGGCATGACAGGTTGAGCTGGGCCACTCTTTAGGATGCTTCCACATACTGGCACCTTCACAATCCTTTTATCTGCACCATAGAGCTTAAGTTACCTATTGGTCACTTTTGGCATGAAAAACTTCTTTGGACAAGTTTGGAATCTCTTAAAACAAAGACATCTTTAGATACCCTTCTCTGTTGTCATCGTGGAGTTCAAACCATGCCTTTCACCTTCTTTGATCATCTTCCCAAAACCCTAGGTGTGTGGAATGCTTGATAACAATTATGAGTGTTGTCTTCTAAGTTCTCTATAGCCCTTTCAAGTTCATTCTTTTCTGTCTAGTTCACCTCACCTTTTTTCCTTTCATCTATAATTTCTAGAAACTTCTTCCATGTTTGGTTTTCTTTGTGTGTCTCCTTCATGTGTTTTGCTGCATTGGATACCTGCTTGGCATACTGCTGGCCCATTTTTAGCTTGAAATCATTGATCCTCCTGAAGACCCAGGGCTTCTTGTCTTCCTTTAGGAACATATCAGTTACCTTATTAATTTATTTTTCTGATTGACCTCTTGACACTGCTACAGAAATACCAAGCACATTTACTTTTGTAAAACTTGAATTTGACAAAGTAGCCTCTTTGGAGATTTTCTGCTCTTTCTTGGACAATCATGTGCTGATATTATTTTACATCTGAGCCAACTTCTACTATAGAAAGACAGTGCTTAAAACCCCAAAGATGACCCTACAACCTATGAAACCCTAATGACATAGTGGGAGGATTCTTCGACCTAGTCTTTGACTGAAACTTGGTTTGGGGTATTTGAGTGAAAAAATAGAGTAGTTGACAAATTGATGTATTGAAGATCCAAAATCCAATGTACTTGATTTATCTGAAGAGTCTACAAAGATACTTTTGAGACCATCAATGCTTGAGGAACCTGGTGAACATGGGAAAACATGGATTTAGGTGATTCTAGGTGCAAAGTGGGGTTATGGGCAAGGGGAAAATAGAGTAATGAGGTCATAGGTAGGAACAAATGATGGGAATGATAGGCACAAGTACATAAGGAGTTTTTTAGGAGTGGCACGGTGACCATGAAATGGAAAGGTTGATAGAATAGTGAAAAAATTTCTATAAGGATAATGAAGGTAGTGAGATTTCTAAAACTCACAATGTTCAAAGAATTTTGTTTTTAGAAATCTAGAACCAATATATAGTCATCTACCAATAGTGAAAAATACTGATGACTAACAGTGGCTCCACTTGGGGAGGGCAGCTCCCTTTCAGGAGGTGTCCAGGACCTCAGAGTTCAGATCGCTGAGTTTTCAAGACTAGTGCATTACTTGCACTTTGCATATTTCTCTTCCTTCATTTGTTGATGTTCTCTTGAAGCTATGATTTCCAAAAAATATGAAAAGACATGTTTTCTTCAACCTCATTTCTACATACCCATCATACTTTGCCTAACATTTTTTCCTCTTTTGGGTGCACTTGGACTGGAAAACCCTTGACATTATTTTCTTTTGAAAGCATAGACAACTATCTACTTGTACCCTTATCACTTCCAATAGTTCAAATTAGGCTGATGAACTCTTTCATTCTCTACCTAGTCTACTTATCTGTCAAGATTAAGTTGCTTGACAGATTTTTATTCTCTAGCCTACTAACATGAAATTTAAAACATGATCATACCAGGATTAAGAAATCTAATTTGTCATGGGCTATGGCATTTTGGACAAGATGCACACAGACATTATTTTTGTACAATCAAAACTAAAAAACATGAGGGTTGTGATTTAGAATTTGTTAGGCATCCCTCTCTTTCTCTTTGGTTTAGATTTGAGCATTAAGAACCAACATCTTTTCCTAATCTAATTTACTAACAATTCAAGCTTAAATGGTTTGACAAGTCTTCTTTCACTAACCTATCAGTAGAAATTTAAAACATGTCTAATCATGATTAGGCTGTATGATTAAACAAGGCTCTTTTTTCTTAATATGTAGTGGCATTTAGGCTTGCACACTTTCAGCAATACTCTTTTTTGGGTATGGGGCTGTACCTCTTCTTCATTTTTTGTATCTTTTTAGGTCAGCATTCTAAGACTAAAAACTAGAAATATGCTCATAGTGCTGAGATTATTTGCATTCCTATCTATCCTAATCTAACTTGGAGGCATATACTCATTTGGTGAACTCCCTTTTCCAATACAAGCAATCAAGTAAATGATTCCATGAGTGATCTTTGTTCAACTTTTTGAGTGTGATAAAAAAATAAAAAGGCCACTCCCACCTTACTTGTGTTTGAACAGTAGTGCCTAAAATTTTCTTTAAACCTTGCATCAAACTGTTCTTGGCATATTTTACTCCCTCTTCAAATGTCTCTAAGAAATCAGAAAAGGGATCTTTAAAACAATACCTGGCTCTGAGGATTTGAATAACCTTCATCCCACACTAATATTTACTCCACTTGGCTAAGCTTGGGATTCTTTTGAGAAAGAAATTCCACCTCTTCCTCATGATCATCTGTACTGGCAGCCTCATCATATATTGCAATGTTGTCCTCTAGAAAACCTGATATGCTCTGATTGAGTGGGTTGAATTCTGTGTGAAGGCCATCTTGTTGATGAGAAGGAGTACTCTTTGGAAATAAATCTTCTTGAGAAGGAAGTGCAACAACTCTCACGTGATTATCAATTTCCAAGCCTTCATCTGCAATTTGAAATTAAATGGAACTTGGTGGCTGTAAATTTGGAGCTAAGGAGGATTCTATGTCCCAAATTATTTCCTCAACCATTTCAGGAAAATGTTTCTTATTAAAAACTTGCTCAAGAAGTTCATTATATTCCCTAACCTCAACATCAACACTGAAAGGCTGTTGATTTCTAATCACATGAAATTTATTTCCAATGGACTGAAATGAAGTAGAACAAAGAGTCAGAGATGCTTCACTTACTTCAAAATTTTCTAGACTTTCCTCATCACTGTCGTAGCTAATATGTATTGGTTGATTACTGTTTTCAAGTTGATGAAAATGAACTTCCTCCCATAAACCAACTTCTGATTTCTCTACAAGATTAGCTTCTGTTTAGATAACATCATCATCATATTGATCAAACTTTGGAAAAGCATCAACATAAGTAATGGCACCAATCATACATATTGGATTATCATATTGTTTCTCCTCGACTTGATCTACAAATCCATTTTCTGATTTGTGGTAGCTGGGATTAGCAGGAAAATGAATAGAAATTTTTTGTTCGCATGAAGGTTTAGAGGCTGGCTGCATGTTTAGGATTTGATTTATTTCCTATTCATTAAAAAGAGCAGGGATTTTTCTCTTTCTTTGGATAGAACTACAACAGTTCTCTTTCTCTTGTGAAGGCTGATTCTAAGGCTGAATTCCTTCTTGAGCCTCACCTAGAAGGGATGGTGAATCATCACTTGTGCCTTTAGAGAGATCTTGTGGGTTTTCTTCTATTTCCTGATTTATTTCTTCCTCAACTAACTTCTCTTGGTTTTTATGACAGTTAACTTGTGTACGAAATTCATGAATGGATGCTAAGAGGTCTTCAGAATGAAATTTTTCCAAATCTTCATCCATATCTATAAGGTATTGTATAATGTCCTGAGATTGATCACAACAATTTTCAGCCAATGATAAAGATGGAGAATTTTATTTATAATTCTCATAAAATACCTTGTGGAGATCCTTTAAGGAAAAGAAACTACCAGGTTTTAGACCCTCATACCATTCCCTTGCCTTCCCTTCTAATGTTAGCATGAACATATTCATAAGGCAATCCTCATGCCATTCAACTTTTAACCCCCATACATGTATATGAAACTTGATGAAGTGTAACAAAGGGTCATCAAACTTTTCATCCTGAAACATAGGCAGGTTTTTGTCCCAATTTATTTGAGGCAATTTGTGTGGGAATCCAGGGATGTGATCTCTACTCATTGGATCATACCTACGTTGTATTCTTGGATCCATCTTTGTTTAATCAAAAAAGGGTCAATGCATCTTTTCAACCAGTCTAGAGTCTTATACCAGTGGAGTCTTTAGGTCTATTGATATTTGTGGAGTTGCCAGGTGGAATTTTTGAACTTTTCTGTCCACCATCAGTAATATTAGGATTGATTAAAGCATTCCTAGGGGATTCTTTGAGAACTAGTGGGGTCAATAGGGCCACTGAAGACCAGTGGAGTCACTAGGTGGATGATGTCTACTATTTTAAGGATGTATGTGTTGTCCACCATCAACAACTAAATACCAATCTAAGGATGTTTGTGGTTTTTCTAAGCTCCTAAGGAATACTTAGATTGTCACTGACTCAGAAGGTTCCCACCGTGATCACCACTATGTTAGGTCCCCGTAGTTTTGGCAGATTGGCAATGACCAAAAATACAAGTGTAACATCCAACCAATCTTTGGAGTCCTAGGACCTAGCCTTCCTGGACTCAGAGAGGGCTCTCTCTATGCTTGTGTAAAGGATTTTACTGGTTTGATTTTTAGGGATTTCATTCTAGGATAGCTATAGGGATTAGGTTTTCTTTTTTGTTTTGTTGGATATGTTGTCAAGAAAAATAGGTAGAGTAAGAGAGAATCAATCCATTGGGCTATGGAGTCTGCAAAGGTCTTGAAAAGTGAAAAAATGAGTCAAGGATAGTTCATAGGGCAAGTTGGCAAGGCCAAATGGATCTAAGTAGGTCTAGGGAGAGTGAAATAAATATGGAGTTGTGAAAATAGTGAGTTAAGGGGAAATCAAGGATCCTTTAAAAAAATAAGAACAAGAAAACGTTTTCAGCATGATAGCATAGTAAAACTTGAAGAGTAGTAAAGGATTCTTAAACCAAACAATACTAAGCAGACTTTAGAGCAACAAATAAGTAAACTTAGAGAGCAGTCAAGGATTCTAGAAACATAATTGTAAACAAATAGACCTTTAACATAAAATTTCAGCAAAACTAAAGAGCATCTAAGAATTCTTTAGCTAAACTTCAAAGGAAGAAAACATAAAAATCAAAGGATGTAGATAAAGCAGGGTGCCAAAGGCATATCCTACTCTAAAATTTCTATCCCATGATCAAAGAGACATATTGAGAATTGACGAAAACAAATACAAATATGGAATACATCCCCATTCAAAAAATCTTTATGAATCCTAAGAGTGAGCTCAATCCACAGATGTTCAGTCCAAAGCCATCACAAGACACCAAGTCCAATTTCACCAATAAACTTAGAGTCTATATCAAATTATGCTCAGAAACTAACCAAAAAAATACAATGAGACCTCCATGCTCTATTTATCTAGCAAAAGATGGAAAAAACTCTAATAAGGGTTTTGGAAACCATAAATAGACCATAAATGTCATTTATGTCCAAAGAGGCCATGCAAGGCCCAAGACACACAATATCTATTAAAATAAATGAAAGATAACTCAAAATTAAATCCTCAACCAACTCTGGAGTGATTTACCAAAAAACAACATTAGAATATCCTCCAGTGTGTTTTGTTGAATTTTTTGCAAAAAATGTAGCATAGAGGTCCAAGGCGTAGCACCTGCACCAAAAAAATGGGTCACCTTGTAGCTGAGTTTTGAAGGCGTCCCCGATATCGAAATGAGCTCCGTGATAGCTCATTGGAAATATTGTCAAGTCTACTTTCCAAAACAGCCCTTGGTTTTTTGATTGGAATTCATTTGAATATTAAAAAACCAAAACTCCCAATGCTGATAAGGGCGCAGTGCCAGCCCTGAAAACAAGGCAGAAAGGTGAAATGTTGGGTGTTTTTGGCACTTTTGGGGGACCAAATAAACTCCAAATTATCTGAAATTTCTTGTGGATAATTTACATGACCTGATGAATACAAAAATATAAGCCATATCTGCTGAGGATGCCTCAAAAAAGAGCGCAGTGCCAAGGGTGCAGCGCCCTTGGCCCTAAAAAATAGTGAAAAACCAAAAATTTCCAAAAACTAGCCAAAATTTGCAAATATATTCCTCATGGTGTTTGGGATGCCTGTAGAGAAGCATTAGCAAGGATTCCAAGGTTTACTTGGTATTTTTCCTCCTTGAGTGCTTGAATTTTGGCAAGGGCTCTTTTGAGCTTGGCCCTTGCAATTTGATTTCTCAGGGCATAGTGCTTGGTCATCTTCTTTTGGAGGTCAAGGTCCCTCTTAGCCTTCTCCAATTTACCCTCCAAGTGTATGTTTTCCGTCTCTATCCAAAGGCTCCCGATCATATTATATCTCCATGACAAGAAACTCACTTAGAGTGAGCTGCTCTTCCAAAGCTGATTCTTTCTCCCTTTGTCTAGCTAAGGCCTTCCTCAACCCTATTGTTCTTGGACTTCTTCTAGACAACTGCCCTTCTTCATCTTAACTTTCATCAAAAATACCCAAGACCTCATCTAGCCTTACCTTGGTCCTTTCGGCCTATTTCTGAGCTCTGATCACCCAAACCTCATAAATGGCCTTTTGTGCCCCTAGTTGTTTGTTTTCCATCTCAAGGAAATTTATCACATACTTAGCCCTATAAATTTTGGTTTGTAGGTCAATAATTTGGGCATCTTTGATTTTGAGAAATATGCTTGAGATCCTTGCCTCATTCTCATCATCACTGTCAACATGAATATGTTTAAATTCTTGTTCAATCTTCTGTTTGTCTTATTTTCTTTTATTAATGACTTTCCCCTTACCTTTGTCAAGTTTCTTAGCTGATGTAGGAGGCATGGCCCCTTGCCTCTTAAGGGAAACAAACACATGCCTACTTCCTCTTTGGTAGGTAAAAGGGAAAGGTTTTGATTTTCATTACTTTGGTGCCTTTACTAGTGTTTCCATCATGACTTTCATCATATTTTATATCCTCACTATACTTATGGCTATTATGGTTGCTCTCATTTGTCTCCATGCTTTCTGCACTGCCTTCATCATTTGTTTCACTGCCTTGACTATCACCATGGCTCTTTGTTTCACTACCATGTTAGTCATTTCCTTCTTCATGGATATCTTCCTCACTGTCTTCATGATCACTATGAACCTCACTATTATTTGTTTCACTGATGTCAGCTTCTTCATTACCTTGACTGCTAGGTGTTTCATCATTTTTTTCTTCATCATTGTTTCCCTCTTCACTGATTTCAGCAATGCCTTTGTCACCAATGCTCTATGTACTAACATATTTACCACTGTGAGCCTCACTGTTTATACTGTCATCATGGCCATCATGATTGCTACCATGACTATCACTGCCTCCTTCCTTACTGCTGCTTGCCTTATTGCTATGATCTTCACTATGTCCTTTACTGCTATCATCAACCTCACTGCCTTTAGACTCAGTGGCCTCTTCTTCACTAACATTTTCTGCTTCATCTCTGCTAAGACTATCACTATCATTAGATTTACTGCCATCTTGGTTCTGTGAGCCATTTTCAACATCATCATCATCATCACCTTTGCTGCTTTCTTCATCATTTACCTCATCTTTATTGACATCTACCTCCATGTCTTCTTTGCCACTTTCTTCATTTGTATCCTCACTCGCTTCTGCCTCTTCACTGTTTTCTTCACTTTCCTCTGCATCTTCTTTACTGACTTCATTATCCTCATTGTCCTCACTCACATCTTCATTAATGCTTGATTCATCATTTTTTCCCTCTTCCTTATTTTCTGATGCATTGTGATATGGTGATGAAGGATGGTTGTCTTGAGGTGAAGGAACATGGGTGGATGGTGAAGCCTGATCATCAAGAGATGATGGAGGAGTAGGGACAAGAGGATGAGATGATGAAGGAATTTTTTTTTGAGGATGGGGTTTTGGGTTGGTGAACACTTCATGGGAAATGAAAACCTCCCATGGTATGCCCTTTTGCTGCAATTGGTGTAACACAACTATCTTAATCAAAGAGTGATGAAATAAATTTTGCATCTGCTGGGAATAGTCCCTCTTTTGTACAATATAAGACATCTTATCAATACTTCTGTAAAGGAAATGTGGCAAGTGCAGCATCTTAACCTTAGTAAAGTGCATCAGCAACCTAATGTGATAGGAGTAAATCCTAGAGTACCTTCCTTCACATGTAAAATATTTCATGATAATTCTCATCAAAGGTGCATATCTCTTCAGCAGATGTGAGAAAGGAAATATGGATTTGCAGTCTTCTTGGTATCTGGGCTTTAGGAAGGGTTCATAGTGGCTTAAAACAATGTTATCGATGAAATAGGTAACCTCATTGTTACCTACTTTTTTAAGTATCATGAAAAACACCTGATTTTGAAAAAGTGGCGATGCAGAATCAAGAAAAAAAAAATTGAGCATGTTTTTGGCACTTTAAGTTTTTTTCATTTTTTTTTTTTTAAGGTGATGTTTTTTATGTCGATTTTGAATAGTTGTGGTGTATCATCACCAACGTTTTTTTATAGGATTGATTTTGACACTATAGATTTTCTAATGTCTTCTTCTTCTGTGAGATGTTTATTTTTAAGTGCATTTATGTACTTGTGTTTTAAAAATAAAAAAATATTTTTTTTTTTAAATAAAAACTTGTAATGATATCTTCACTTTTTCACATACATAAAAGATGGAAAAAGGGTCAATAATCTAAAGTTTATATTTTCTACATGTTTATGTATTGTTAAATAATTTTTCAATGCACATCAAAAAATTGTCACTAAAAAACCAATATTTTGAACCATATGACAAAAAAATACAATTTTTCAATATAAATACAATGCAAAAAATACACTTTTACAGAGTTTTTGTTGGAAAAAACATGTTAAATAAAATAATTTTTTGGGAGAATCTTAACAAAAAAACTTAAGAAAACAACATTTTTATTGAATTTTATGTCAAAAAATAATAGCAATCACATGTTTTTTGCAAAAAAAAGGGTTGTTCTCATAAAATATCAAAGTCTAAACATTACAAGTAAAATTGATTAATAGTTCTAAAAAATAAGCTTTGTTTGCAAGCATAACTTAAACATCATCAACAATATCAACTAATACATCTTCAACATCATCTAGAACAACATTGATGGCTTCTTCTGCAGCATTTTCTTCTTCATTTTGATCATTGTCGTCTTCTAATGGATCTTTCATGTCAGCAAATCTTCCAAAGTGTCCCTTTCCAATCATTCCATATAATGGTGGTTGAGGTTCCTTTGCTTTTTTTGCCACAGGTGATTCATTAAAGTCTCCTTTCCTCAAACCAACTTCTTGCTTCGCAACTGGAAGGAATTTAAGAGCGTTAATTCTTTGTTGAATAAATTTGCATTGAACTGGGTCTTTCTCAATGGAAATGCAATTTCTTCCTTTTTGTAGGCGACATGCTAGTGTTGTACCTAATCATCAAGCACAAAAAAAATAAGTAAGAAAATTAGTTTGGAGACATAAAAAGTAAAAAAGACAATATTTAAATTTAAATTTGTATAATAAAACTTACCTGAACCTGAGAATAAATCCAAAACCCATTCTCCTTCATTTGAACATAGATCTATAAGATAGTTAATTAATGCTTGTGGTTTTTTATCAATGTTAACTATATCTCCTTTTGCATCTTTATCCTCATATGTTAGTTTTCTTACAACTGCATCATAAACCAATACTTGACTATGACTCTTCCCATCTACTCGATTCATAATAATATGCTTATAGCTATTGTCTTTTGTCCAACATTCAACATGGATGAACTCACAATAATTTATAATAGGCTGATCTTCGGAAGAAACAACATTTGACTTTTGCCTGTAACATAACATAGTAAAAGTTCAATTAAATTTTACACGAATAAAAAAATTTAGGAGGAATCAAACATACAATTTCAAAATCTTACCATGTAAGTTGCATCCTTGAGTTTGCTTTACCCTTGAAGCTTGTTAATAACATTGGAAACTGTGTGTCAGAATGAAATGTCACAAATTGCCAAAGTGGTGATGTTGTCACTTCTTGAAAACCCGTAACCACTTTACTAAAAGCTTGATAAGTATATGGTTCTCTATCATATTCAATGTCTGGGAAATTGAAACCATGAGGAATATCTGCAATAACTAGGCCATATTCCCTTTTAGGTATTAGTGATGCAATATCTCCACAGTCACCTTGTATTATTTGATATTGGACACTATCGAGCCCATTCCAAATGTAATGATTAAGAGTAGGATCTAGTTCAACATTCATAAGATGCTTCCTTCTCATGTTCTCCATCTTAATTTTTTCAATAAAGCTTTTGAAAGTATATGGTACTCCATTTCCATCCTTCTTCGACATCTTTAATGACATAAAAATATATATATATAGATATGTATAAGTAATAAAATAAAAATAGTTAAAATATGAATAAAATAAATTTATAAATCAACATACCTTATTGAATGCAATATAAAACTCTTTTAGTGTTGATGTAGAATTTGCTTCTGGGTAGTTGCGTACAACATCATCCCAACTGTCTTCATTCAACATTTTAACCATGTGTTCTTGTATTTTCATATAAATTTTCTGACTGAATAAATCAAGTTAAAAACGTTAATATATTGACATGTATAACAAATTATACCAACATCATTATGTTTTATTTAAAAGAAAATTATAATGAAAGAAATAATTCAAGAAACTTACTTTTGAAATTTTGCACACATTTCTTCCATTGATAATTCACCCGACTTCACACGGGCTAATACCGATTTGACTAATTTATCATCCTTCACACCTTGCATTGTTCTCCAAGGTGTAATAGTCATATCCTTTGGAAGCTGCTTCATTTCAGGACCCCCCTTACTATTGGTACATATTATGGGTTTACTCTTTCTAACCTTCTGATTTTTTATGGAAATATTCTCCCACCGATCAAAAATATCATCAATCAAATCCCATACCTCCCCAGTTCTAAATTCCAACTGAAAAATGTTATCTGTGCCTCTGAAGAGATTTGTATTCAATTTTCCATCTTTTGCTTTTTTTTCATCAATTTGATAACCTGTTTCCATTAAACATTTGTTTCGAAATGCTACACTAACTTGTGTCTTATCCCCACGACATTTTTCTATGAATTCATTATGAATAAATCTGACCCTTTGGATGAAAGTTATTTTCATTCTGTACTCATTATCTGCATTATGATCCCATGCCAATAACTTTGATTCCATTTCTGTTAAGCCAACGTAAATGATGCATTTCACTGTTTGAAAAATATAGTTATTGGGATATTTTGCAATCAATTGTCTCTTAGCCTCTATTGAATGGTTCCCTCCAATTACATAATATTTATAATCAAAACATTTTGTCTTGTCAAATGCTTGTTTGTTGGGAACCTGACATGGATCGACAAGAACCACATAATCCACCACACGCGCATATGGATTGAACCTGAACAATGTTTTCAGATTATGTACATGTAGGTGATGGGCCTTTCTAATTTGATATTGAGATTGTCCTTCATATGGGCCATAAAATTGGTTAACATTAAGCTCAAATGTTTGGCCACCAAGAATTAATTTATTCTTCCTCAACTCTTGTCGAATAGCATTTTGTTTTGTTTTAATAATGCCATCCTCTAACTCAGCACTTGGTGTTATGATTTCTCTGCTTCCGAAAGAGCTTTCAATTTGTTATTCACTGTTTCTCACGACCTTTACAGGTTCACCAATATTAGATTTCCTAGTCTTATTGGATAACATATCAGTTTTTTTATAAACAAACTCTCCTTCATGAGGTACAAAAGAGACATATTTGGCAATTTTTCTTTTTGGTGTCTGATCTGTTTTCTCCTTTTGCACAATAGTTCTCATCTCCTCCTCACTAATTCTATCATAATTTTCCATTTCAGGTTCGACACCTTCAAAAGAAACATGTTTAAGTTTACTAGATTGACCCACCTTAGTGACTCTTGGTTGATCCCCTCTTTGTACTGTTGCAGTATCACGAGCTATTGCTCTTTGCTTCAATCTCCTTTCCTCTACTTTGTCTTTGTGGAAAGTTTTGATCACATCCATAACATTTGGCACCAACATATAAATACCATCAAACATGTTTGAAAGACTCGGAACAAAATCCTATGAAACAAATAAAACATGTCAATGATCAATAATTTATAAAAAATTGAATCCTCCTTACAATAATGCATAGAGGAAATAAAAATAAGCATACTTACAATGTTATTTGCAATGTTCCTTGATATTTCTTCAGAAAATTTTGAAGTTATTTCATCTGTGTCATACTTGATGATTGATAGATGATATCTAACCTTCTCACGTTTCTGAGCCTTCCTTGCAAGAACATAAATAGTGTTTGTATTCGGGACCATACATATGTCTCGTACTCTGCCCATCACATCATATGGCTCATTTAAGTCAATCATACCACAAATCAGATAGATGTGTATATCAGCTTCCATTTCACTGTCTTCAAGATACCATGAGAAATCGGTTTTATCTATTTCCTCGGCGTTCTTCCAATCAGAAATAAGCTTTAATGAACCTGGTGCCCCACTTGCTTGACTTTTATTAGTGTGTGCAACAATATCCTTATTGCGTCCAATAGTGTCCATAGTGCGTCCAGCTGCAACTTTAGATTTGGGAGTTGTATCCATAGTGCGTCGAGCTGCAGCTGTAGATTTGGGAGCTGCTGCCGTAGATTTGGGAGCTGCTGCCCTAGGTGTAGAAACATTCACAGAAATCTTTTTTGATGCCATTTTCCTGATATATTTATATATATATATATATATATATATATATATATATATATTAGTTAATGGAAAAATATTGCGGATAAAATAAATTTAATAAACAAAATTTATTTCTAAAACTAAATAGTTTGAAATTAAAGCAATAAAATTAACTATAAAATTTTTCATTTAAAAACAAAATATTATAAATCATATGTATATATATCTATATAATATGTTTTGAATACATTTTATAAAAAATTTAAAAATGTGTTTAAAATGTATAAAATAATTTTAAAAAAATAAACTAGTATTTTCAAACTTCAGTTTTTGTTTAATATTTAAAAAAAAAACAAAAAAGTTACTAACTATTTATAACAAATCTTATAATATTATATATTTTTTTATTTTTTTAATTGTATTGTTATATAGTTTTTTTTAATTAATTTATTATATTGTTATATTAAAACAAATGTTTTTCTTTTAATTTATTATATTGTATTTTTTTTTTTAATTATATAATGTTTAAAAACAAATCGTAATTGTTGTTTAATGACTTTATATATATATATATATATATATATATATATATATATATATATATTGGGTTATATTTTGAAATTTTTAACAATTATTATTTAACAATGTTTTTATTATATTATATAACAATTTTTATTTTTATTTTTATACATAACAATGTTTTTATGAACTTTTAATTGTTTTATTAAAACAAATTATTTCAAAAAAAAATTAAAGAACAAAATAAAATTTAAAAAAATCAAAATTAAAAAATGTTTTGTTAAAATAAATTATTAAAAATAAATAAATAAATAAATAAATTTTAAAAAGAAAATAAAAAAATAAAAATAAAAAAACCAAAATAAAAAAAAGTTTTGTTAAAAAAAAATAAAAAATAAAAATTTAAAGAAAAAATAAAAATGAATAGCAAGGCCCGCCCATTGGGCACTGGGGGCCGGCCGGGCGGCGCCACGTGGGCGGCCCAGCCAGCCTCACGGCCCCACCTGGGCCGAGAGGTTGGTTGGGCCGCCCCCGTGGCGCTGCTCGGCTGGCCCCCCATGCCCATCGGGCGGGCGAATCGGCCCTCGGCCCAGGCGGGACCATGAGGCGGGCTGGGCCGCCCCTGTGACGCTGCCTGGCCGGCCTTTGGCGCCCATCGGGCGGGCGAATCGGCCCTCGGCCCAGGCGGGGCCGTGAGGCGGGCTGGGCCGCCCCCGTGGTGCCACTCGGCCGGCCCCCGGCGCCCATAGAACGGGCCTTGGCACGTTTGTTTTTTTTATTTTTTATTTTTTTATTTTTTTAAATTTTTATTTACTTTAAAATTTTTTTTTTTTAATTTTTTTTAATTTTTATTTTGTTTTTTAATTTTTTTTTAATTTCGATTTTTAATTTTTTTTTTTTTATAATATAATTATTAAAACATTATCTATTAATTAAAAGAAAATGTTAAAAATATCAAAATATAACAAATTAAAAAAAAATTATTAAATCACAATTATGTTTGGTTTCTAAACATCATATAATTAAAAAAAAAACAATATAATAAATAAAATAAAATAAAAACATTTGTTTTAATATAACAATATAATAAATTAAAAAAAAAAAAAACTATATCACAATACAATTATAATATATATATATATATATATATATATATATATATATATATATATATATAAAGAAAAAAAAATTAAAGATTTAAAATTAAAAAGAATAAAACGAAGATTTAAAATTAAAAAAATAAAATAAAATAGAATATAAAATAAAAAAATTCTCAAATAAAAAAAAAAAAATTTAAATAATGAAATCACTGATATATTTATGATAAAAAAAAAAACAAATAAAAAATGTTATAATATTACTTTTTTTTTTATTTTATGTGTATGGTCATTTTATGGATTTTTCTGTCTAAATGAACCTATAAGTCTTAAAAAAGAAAAAAAAATCTAAATTTTTGTTCTTAAAACCCTAAAAAATTTAGTTTTTTTTGCATTTTCTTCACTAAAAAAATATAAAAAAATCAAGGTTTTTGAACCTAAAAACCTTAAAAAAGTAGTTTTTGAACACAAAAAAACTATAGAAAAACAGATTTTTCCCAAAATCGTCTCTAAATTGACAGAATAGAAGGAAAACTAACCTTTGAAATGCAAAAAGTTGTTGTCACCAATGCCAACACAACGCCTCCACAAAATTACGAATAGCAACACAATGCCTCCAATGCCAATGCAATGCCTTCACGAAGTTACCAATGTCAATGCAACACCTCCACAAAATTACCAATAGCGACACAACGCCTCCAATGCCAATGCAATGCCTCCACGAAGTTACCAATGCCAACGCAACACCTCCAGAAATTTGCTCTAACAAATACCAGAAAACTTGATGTGATGTGATGAATAGAAACAATCATTCCTTTTAAATATCGAATATTGTCTGATTGGTTTACTGTTTAACGAATGTGGGATTAAAATTTCAAATTTCAAATATTTACATTTAGTTTATTATAGTTCATACTATAGTTAAAATACTTATTATTTGCATGTAGTTATCATAGTTAATATTTTATTTAATATTTACATGTACTGAATGTTGAATAATTCAAATATAATCTCAAATTAAAAATAAAAATATGAAATACTTACATGTAGTTAATTATAGTTAATATTATAGTTTAAATAGTTAATATTTACATGTTATTTTTGTAAATATTTACATGTAGTCAATCTTAAACCATTCAAATAAGAAAATTATTTTAGTTTCGAAAACATGCATGAAAGGAATATTTTGTGGATATTTTCAATAGAAAGTATGGTGAAATATTTGAAGACCAACAATTTATTAATAAAATTTGAAATATATTTTAGATGAATATAATGTAAGTTTAAAATTTAATATTTAAAATATTTACATGTAGTCATTATAGTTAAAATAGTTAATATTTGCATGTAGGTATTATAGTAATATTATAGTTAATACTTACATCTAGTCAATGTTAAATCACTCAAATAAAAACATTATTTTAGTTTGGAAGGCATCCATGATAGAAATATTTTTTGGATATTTTGAATATAAATATCGGTAAAATATTTCAATATAAACAGTTTATTAAAAAAAATGTTAAATACATTTTTTGACTAATATTTGTACCAAATATTTGAAATGAAAATTTTGGAGGGAAAGTTTTTCGCGAAATTTTTTGGGGGGAAATTTTGGAGGGAAATTTTTTCGCGAACTTTTTTGGAGGGAAATTTTCATCCTTTAAGATATATATTGTAAGTGGGAGAGGAATTTGTATCATTCAACCTATTCTTGTTGAAAGCCATGGTTTCTTCTGATAGCGAAGTTTTTCTTTCTAGAACATCAACATGTTCGTCACGCAACAAATCTATTCAGAGTGATGAATATAACAGGAGTTCGTTCACCATGAATAGAGAGTCAAAAAATCGACTTGGTCATTATCCTAAAGATGATGAGAAAAAAATTGATGAGGTGCAGCAAAATGAAATTTCTGTAAATCGAGCGCCAGTTATACCACTTACTCTTAATCCTAAGGATTATGAAAGCAACAGTGATGAAGGGCATGATGAAGAATTTCCAAAGTCAAAAGTTTCACTTTGTCCTAATCCCAAGGATTATGAGGACACCATTGATGAAGAGGGAGATGAAGAATATCCACTTCAGCTTAATCCTAAGGATTATGCGAGAACAACGAATGAAGAGGGGAATGAAGACTCTGTAGAGTCAAAATATCCACTCTGTCCTAATCCTGAGGAGTATGCCAGCACCACTAATGAAAAGGGGGATGTAAAATTTCCAGAGTCAAAATATCAAATTCGTCCTAATCGTAAGGATTATGCGAGCACCACTGATGAAGAGGGGAATGATAATGTTTCAGAGTCAAAACATCAACTTCATCCCAATCCTAAGGATTATGCCAACACCACTGATGAAGAGGGAAATGAAAAATTTGCAGCGTCAAAATTTCCACTCCATCCTAATCCTAAGGATTATGCAAGCACCACTGATGAAGAGGGGGACGAAAAAATTCCAGATTCAAAATTTCCACTTCGTCTTAATCCTAAGGATTATGTCAGCACCACAGATGAAGAGGGGAATGAAGAATTTGCAAAGTCAAAATATGCACTTCTTCCTGACCCTAAGGATTATGTCATGACCACTGAGGAAGAGGGGAATGAAGAATTTGCAGCGTCAAAATATCCACTTCATCCTAATCCTAAGGATTATGCCAGCACCACTGATGAAGACAGGGATGAATTTCCAAAGTTAAAATTTTCACTTCATCCTAATCATAACGATTATAATTTAACCACTGATGAAGGGGGGGATGAAAAATTTCCAATAAATATAGATTCAAGGCATTCACTTATTCCTAATCCTAAGGATTATGAGAGCTTCAGTGAGGAAGGGGAAGGGTAGGATGAAGAAATTCTAGTGAATACAAATTCAAAGCTTCCACTTATGCCTAATCCCAAGGATTATAAGAGCACCACCGAGGAAGGGGAGGATGAAGAGTTTCTTGCAAATGAAAATTTTAGAGGCACAGATCTGAATATTGCATTTTCTCCAAGTGACCATTTCAAAGACACTCATGGTGATGAAGAATTGAATCCTCCCAGGGAAGAATTTGAAAGCATGGGTCAAGATGGTGAAGAATTTCTTTTGAGTCAGGGTTACAAAAGCGTTGATGATTCTTGTGAAATGTTTTCTTCAACTGATGATGGTAAAGAAAATTTTCCACGCAATGATATTGATGAATTTCTTAACTATGTTGAGGATGATGATAGTGGGGATAATATTCCTCCTAATGGTGATGAAACTACTTTTACAAAGGATGATGGAATGATGAAGCCGTTGCAAGCAAATATTGCAACTAGGAGTAGGAGTAGACCTCTTCATATCAATCCAAAGCATTCCAGTTATACAAGGGCAAGGACAAAATATCTCACGACAAGAAGTTATGTCGTTCATTTGATTTCAAGTGAATGTTGTCGAAGGAATTGCTTGAAAAATATGGATTTCAACTTTGCTTTGGAGAAAAGGAAAACATATATGTCAATGAATATGATGCAGGACTAGCCTGCAATAACCAGGATATCCATCACTTATGCATATAATAACATGCGCTTCAAATAATTACTCAATTCAACTTCAATACATAGCAATTTTCACCCACTGGAAATCTCAACTAATGTGTAGAAA
Organism: Pinus albicaulis; assembly: GCA_034641835.2. NCBI lineage: Eukaryota > Viridiplantae > Streptophyta > Pinopsida > Pinales > Pinaceae > Pinus > Pinus albicaulis. The sequence goes on along the minus strand of CM076578.1, from coordinate 134,139,158 downwards.
CTTATCTCTCAATTCTTGGCAAACTCAAACAACTTAAATTCACGGAGGCTATCTTCAATAAATGGTTCAAAACCCACAACCCAACTATTTTCTTTTCAAAGGTTTTCCAAACTCAATACAATCTGAACTTCTAACTTAATGCAGAAGTAAAATCAAACACTACTCAATCCAATTATTCCATTCACATATGGTTGGATTTTAATTCAAAAGCTTGGCATTTCACTTACTCTTGGCCATTATCTATACGTTTTCCATTTCCCATTAATTTGCACAAAGTTTTGTCTCAACCAAACTTCAATACAATATTCTGGTTTTCCATTTCCCTTTTAATTCTGGGTTTAAGCCCAAAATCTTCTTCTTGAATCATTTCCACAACCATTTATATATGAGTTTTAGTATCTGATTTCATATACTCAGAAGTCAGTAAGACAATGCCCCATCATTCAATTTTAACATTATTTTAATTAAACCAATATCAAATATATAAGTGCGCCTTTCCCATTTCTCTTACCAGCTCTTAAAATTGAATGCCAGAATCTCATACCTTGACATTTACAGCTAACCTCATGCAACTACCTCAATACTGCTGTTGAGACTTTGCCAACTTTTAATCTTTTAGCGCCTTTGTTTAATAACTTTGCCAGACTTGTTGACTTGTGATCTTTTTTTGCAATTTCAAATGTTAAATTGCTGTCTAATGGCCCACAGGCAGAATTTGGATGGTGTTACCAACGCTATCATGATTCTGGATTTAGAATAGTGTTAATAGCAAAATGGAAATTGGAACATTAAAACTTCATTTACCAAATCGAATATTATTCAGCGATGTCCAATTGAATTTATTCGATTGCAGACCATCAAGTACTGTTGAAGTTTTCAACCCAATTTAACGCCTCCTCCATCAATCCTTCAAACGCTCTACTGCATTTCTTAACATTGTAATTCAATTTTCCAGTTAACTTCTGCAATTGCCGGGGATATTACATCCCAATTGTGCGCTGTCTGTAATGTTCAGAACATCGGCATTATTTAAATAATATCAGAGTTTGCCTAATTAACAACATCGATTTTCCCAAATTATGTGCAGAGTCATACAAATCGAATTCATTTTTGAACAAATTAGTGATTACGGCAATAGAACTGGTTCAACATACACTACAGCCACCATGCCATTTATATTCAATCCCATCCAACAGCGTTCTCCATCAATCGAATGCTGTTTCATTTATCAATTGACAGGACATAAGATTTGATTCAATTATAAACCTCTGCGTACACTCCAGAAAATACAAAATGCCGAATTTTACGTTGGAAGGAAAGCCACTCTTTGTTAATGCGTTTACCCACAACATCGACTTATTAAAATTGAATCGATTATTCAGATCGATTTCCCTTTAGATTGTAAAAATCGACTCATTTAATGGCATTAACCTATAAACAACGATTTCACCACCAGATTTTATAAATGTGCATTCTCCATTTAAAACCCAATTACATAAAATATACTCCACTCCAGAAATTGAACAACACAATTCTGAAACCACTTTTTACATTAACAATGAAAACACTTACAGACTTTATCTTTGCCGGATATTCAACAGTATTGGCCTTACAATTGCCGGAGCTTACAAGCTTTGGCTGTCCAAGCTTTACTTTCTCCTTTCTATTCTATCCTACCTCAATGTGTTTTTCTCTCAAAACCCCCTCTTATTTATACAATTTTAAAAGTAATCTAATTTAATGCTCAATCCCCTTAATATCTCAACACCACTAAAATATCTCAACAAATCCCTAAATCTCTCAACATCCCTAAAACTTAGAAACTAATTCCAACTTAGGCTCCCTCATTAATTCTAAATAATCTAGAAACTAATTTCTCTCACATTTACAATTTCTCACAAATAATTGATAATATTTACATGAAATTTAATATTTCTTCAAAACATGAAACCCCCTAGCTTAGATAAAATACAAGGTGTTTTTCGGAGCTAATGCTCCTGCATCAGAATAAAAGCATGCAAAATTCATATTTAGTGGGTTGCATGCAATCTACACTAGCAGGTTATGATTATCATATTGGGAATGTATTGCTTTGCAGAAAGGCGTTCAAAATGTTGTATTCAATTGGTAATTGTCCTTTGTCAAGAATCCAGGATAGATTGGAAAGGGATCCCACATATTATTCAGAAGCACGTTATAAACGGGAGGTGGGGCCGTTTCCAAATACTGCTAAGACATGGATGAAAGACTTCTTTTCAAATCATGGACAGTGTATGCCAAATAAAGACACAATACATATTCCAGATAATTTCTCGAGACGATAAATATTCATGTTATACAAAGATTATGCAGAAGCTGTTGAAGGAATTGGTAATTTTATTACATATTCTTATTTTACAAGGATATGGAAAATTGAATTCAACAATGTTTGTATTCCTAAGAAGACAAGGATGGGGATTTGCAACACATGTGCTTCTCTTAAAGAAAAAAGAGATAAATGTCAAGGGGCGGAAAGAGGTATGTGTTCAAAACATTGTTTTTTAAAATTTGATACTTATCAACTATGAAAATATATTTATTCATATGTTTATTTTATTTTATGTACAGATTCCGTTGTCAAAGAACTTCAAGACCATCACAATCAGCAAACAAGTGAAAGACAAAAGTTGTATAAACATCGAAAGAAGTGTTATGATCATCCAAATAAATATCTGGGATTGATAATTGATGGTATGGACCAAAAGAAAACACTTCTTCCACATTTTGTCCGCACGCTAAAAAAATTACAGGAGGAAAATTTCAATCAGTTTCACTTGGTTGGTTGTATGGTATTTAATGAGAAGATGTTTCAAAGAGTTTTCTTCACAACTCCAAATATTCACAATGATGCAAATCTGACCATAACTATAATCCATGATGTGGTTACTCATTGGTTTGGGATTCTTCCTGAAGTTTTGTATTTACAATTAGACAATACAAGTCGTGAGAACAAAAATCAAGTTCTTTTTGGGTATCTAAACATGCTCGTTGAATTGGGGATTTTTAAAAAGATAAAGGTTGGTTTCCTTCTTGTTGGGCATACTCATGATCATATTGATCAAATGTTCAGTCATTTTTCAATAACATTGAGGAAGGAGCCTGCCATCATTATTTGAATGTATTAAGAAATCGTACCTTCCAGAGCCTGTTTTTCATGTGTTGGAAGAAACTATTGACATGCGAAGGTTTATTTTTGGATCGCATGGTGAGGAGAAATGCATTGAACAACTTAACGACATTAGCTTCCAGCATCAATTTCGTATCAAAATTTTTTATGGGATAACACTTATATGGGGCAAGAAGTATTCAACTATTGAAGAATGGAGACCATCATCAGGTTTAGCATTTTTGAAGTTCATTCCAGAGTGTCCAATGTTTTCATCAAAGATATTGTTATTACAGTCAGTTTCTGAAATCCATAATGTACAAAGGCAGAAGAGAGACATAAATTATTCTGAATGTCTAGAGGAAATTAAAAGATGTATTAGAGATACATATGAATACTTTGATGTTGTTGATTCAGTTTGGTGGGAGTCTTTTTTCAGTAATCAAAGTGATATAATTTCAAGATCAATAAATGGGGATACGCTTTTGAAGACTCCTTTTTTTTTGCCACAAAATATGCCAAATGAACATGAACATCAGGAAACACACAATGTTGAACAACAACAACCTCAAGCTATTATTAATTCCCCACAGGTAGAGGAAAGAGAAATCTATATTGGTTCTATAAGATCACGTGCACAACGTGAAGCCATGGAAGACCTTTACAGGGGTTCTGTGCAGGATCTTAAGGAGGGTTGCATGATAGCAGTGTTAGCAGATGAAGATCCACTTGGCTATCCATTTTGGATTGCCAAGGTTATAAATGTCATTAATGAAAATGAAGAGATTACAACTCTTGATGTACATTGGTATGCCACAAGTACCCACCCTTTCAATGGTGTGTACAAGCCAGAGATGGTAGTGGAAAAAAGAATTGGCAGAAAGAGAAAAGAAAGGGCACAAATATAAATCGCCGCCTCACAAATGTCTTAAAATTGGAGGATGTTGACATACTTGTGTATGACTTCAATTTGAAAAAGAGAGGAACTCTTCAGTTGCAGACCATAAATATTTTGAAGAAATTGCTACCAGAACAATTACATTAAATGGATCATATAGAATTTAATAAGAAGATTCAATAAGAGACTCTGGAATCACTTAAAATGAGGGCATGCACATGACTATGATGAAGACTAGTGTATATTGATTAAAAGAATAGTTGATCATTGCTTCAACTGCATCAAAATATACTATTCCATTCCAAGATGAAGATCATGATATGCCTTCTACTGATTTTTAATAACTAATTAAAGATATTTTGCAAGAACGATATTGCATGGCAATTTGAATGTACTTGACTTCCCATCCCATTTTTCAAGAAATTTGAGACATTTCGTTTGATTATGCCTAAATTTATGAAGAATTCATTTCTTTAGAATATCGGCAATGCAACAATAAATTACAAAAATAATTTATGTTATATTCAATGTACCAATGTTGATATTTTAATTATAAGTAAAATAGAAAATAGAAATTAATGTTGAATTTTTAGATTATGAAATGATATAACCATGATATTATGTATTGTTACCGTTTGGTATAAGATAATTTTAAAAGTTTTAATAATTATATGCGTCATTGAAACATAACACTTTGTTTTGATGCTTGATTTGTAGGTTTTGGTTGAAATTATATTTAAATTTGTCTTATGCTAAGATTTGAAAAAATATAGGTTTTTATCCTTTAAAATTAAAATTACTCTTACTTGTTTCTGTTCAATGATAATTTTTTCATTTACTTGTTCATTTTTTTAAATTGTTAAGTCTTATAATTTCTCCATAATTTCATTGTTCAAGTATGTTGAACACTTAAGATTGAAAAACATTAGATTTACAACTTGTAATTAAGGTTTTTATGCGCTACAAAATTTTATCTTTAAGGTTATGGTTGACAATAATTACAATTTTGGGGTTGTTTAAAGTCAAGATATTTTATGTTTAACAACATGGATGAAAATTGTTCAAAATGATAAGCCCTTCAGACATGTATTTGTTTATATTTAACATCATCTATCAAAAATGTTAGAAATTTACGATTTTAAAAAATGTCCTAATATGTTGTCTTTAATTCTATTGTTACAAGTGTCAAAATTATGACACAATTTTTTTTTTGATATTCCAGCATCAACTGGTTTTGTTTTGAGGGTGTTTTTTCAATCCTTTTTTTAACAAACAATTTTTTTTTTTGCATAATTTTATAAAATGTTGAAATTTGACCTTAAAAAAAAAACCAAGTGCGTTCTGGAAGACACAGTTTTTATTTTTGGGGTGTTTTTTCATGTTTTTTGAGAATTTTTGGGCTAGAGTTCCCGTTTTGAGGTCAGGTTACCTATTTCATCGGTAACAGTGTTTTAAGTCTAGATTGGTCCATTTGAACCACTTCTCCCCTACACTGGGTATGCCTGTGGAATTTCCAATAGCATCTGAATAGAGTTCAAAGGTCACCCCTACAAATTCTGATTGTTTGTCATGTAGGTTAAGGATGAATAGCCTTGTGAGCTCAGGGTGACTTTGTACCTGTTGTACTCTTTCATAAAAGTGAAAACATCCCACATTTTGGAAATATGTGACAGCCATAGGAGAGGCCACTAACTCATCAGTGTTTTGAGGTCCAAACCTATTAATTTTACCACCTTTGTGTTGTTGCTTCCTTGGCCTTTGGCCTTCCTCACCACTATCATTTTCACCTTCCCTTGACATTTTGACAATTCTACTTTTGAAACCCTAGCTCTACTTATGAAACTGATATGTAAAAGGTGATGGAATGGTGGTAAAAAGGAAACGTTTTACAAGTGAGTGAGAGGGATAAGTGAAGGGGAAAATTGGGCGGAATGAGAGGCTAAATAACGTCAATGCAAACCAACTGATATATCAAACCCTGTTGTTAAATTCCTTAGTAATGGTGACAACTTGAGATGAGGGGGGTATGTAATGTCAATTCTTTGCGGTGTAAGGGGCTAACTTGGCAAATGGAATGAATGTTAGGTGAATGAGCAACCTTTCAGCAATACAACCCTCTGTTTACCCCTATTTTGATTGACATTTCTTTATAGGTAGTTGAGGGAAGTTCAACTGGTGTTTTTGAGTGTGAAACTTAGGTCTTCACTTAGGATTTCCAATTCTTTAACAACCATCAAATGCTTGGAGAGGAGGTTTCGGACATCCACTTACCACTTAAATATGTTTTAGAAACCCTTGATGGTATCTTGGAGGCATTTCTGAGCTGACTTGAGGGTTTGTAGGTGTAGAGACCCTCCTGGCCAAATGCGCAGCGCCTGAACGCGCTATTGGATCGAGCTGAACGTGCAGCAGTGTGGTGGGAGTATAGCACGTGCACTGGCTGAACGTGTTGTCAGGTTGGAAAAGGCGCAACGTAGAACAGTCTGTCGGGCTGGACGCGCAACGTTGAATGTTTTTTTTGGGTTTGTCGGGCCTGTCTGGTGGGCAAGGGCGCAGTGCTAAACATGTTTGATGGGCCTGTTGGGCCTATCGGGAATGTCAGGGTCCCATGATTTGGCTTATTAGCAAGCCAAATGACAGTGTAACATCAAACCAATATTTGGAGCCCAAGGACCTAGCCTTCCTGGACTCAGAGAGGGCTCTCTCTATTTGTGTAAGGGATATCTATGTGTTTGCTTATTGTATTATGATTTTAGGCTAGTTATGAAGTAAGTTTTTTGGTTTTTGTTTTTAGGTTGTGAGGGATGAAATGATCAAAGATATAAGATAGGTAAAAAGATGTCAGATCAATTGGGCTATGGGGTCAAAGAGGTCAAGAAAGCTATCAGACGGTGATACAAGGTTGTTGAAGGGCCGATTTGATTCGAGGTAGAAAGGATCTTTGGGCAAAATGGAGTAAAATGGACATCAAGTTTGTGAACAACAAGAGATTTCAAGCATAACTAGTCTAATAGCTAACATAAACATGGTAGGGTAAACCATTAATCATGATAAATGTAACTATAAGCTAATCAATACATAGAAATAAACATTCAAGCCATGCATAGAGATATATAACTCTCTAACTTTGGGAAATGGCTATCAAATTTTGGGGAAATACACTTAAGATAGACAAACAACTCAAATCACTATGCCAGAATGCCTAAACATAGTACTCCAAGTTATTGGGCACTTTGAAAACAAGATTGCATAGTCTTAGACAAAGGGCAAGATCAGAACAAGACCTCCTTGGTTCAACAAATGAAAATCTAATCAGTCAAAGAGAAATTTCATGGATGGAGATATGGCTAGCCATGAGTAAGCAGGGCATACCGTAAATCATACTTAGCATGCATAAAACCATGAATGAAACAAGAAACACTATCCTTAAGTTATTAAAGAGCAATCAAGAATTCTTTAATGTGACTAAGAATGAAGAAAACATGAAAGCTATGAAGAAAAAGGAAATTTCAGGTGCCTCCAAGGGCATGTCTCAAATTTGTTCTCTACTGTCCTATAGCAAAAAAGAAACATGGATTTATGAATGAAAAATAGGAAAAAAAACAAAGAGAGAGACACTATACCATTCTACCAAGTCATGGAATCCAACAAAAATCCTCTTTCATCATCCAAGAACATCCAAGAGACTATCCAAAAGCATGAGACAAGTATTTCTTCCAAAGATTATATGACCATATATTGCTTCTACTCATCAAGTTCAGCCTTGTTTACAATGAAAGCCTTTGGAATATATAGGCCAAAGTGAGGAAAACCTCTTAGTTCAACATGCAATCTCATTGGTCTATCCAAAATATCTTATTTTGTCCTTGAAGCTTTGCAAAGCCCAAGGCACAAAATATCTCATAAAATATCTAAAAAATGCTAAAAAAGGAAAATAAATTGACTTTTCATAACTTCTCATGTGCAAAAATAGCTAAACGCACATGAGGAAAAAACAGTTTTGAAAGGTTCAATTTTTACAAAAATACTCAAAAAATACATTAGCAAAAGGTCCCCTGACTTGCCGGCAACTTTTGGCAGCCTTCCCGATGTCGAAATGAGGCTCATGATAGCTCGTTGGAAAGCCCTGAGTGTCTAATTTCTGAAAATGTTTAGTTTTCTCCCAAATGACCAATGTAATTACTCCAAAAATAGGCTTGCGTTTAAAAAACCAAAAAATAAACCTTGCTGATAAACCGGGCAGAGTGTAGAAAAAGCGAGCATTTTTCGCCATTTCGGGGGAGAAAATGATCTTCAAATGTCCTAAAAATTGCTAAGTATATGATCCTGAAAATATGGCATCCAATGATACCTTTCTCATCCTTTCATGATTCCCCAAACTGAAATGGCGATGCCCATGGTTTTTGGCCAAAAACCTAAAAATGACAAAAAACCAAAATATGTCGAATTTCGCTCAAAATTGGCGAGCATGACCCTCAAGGGTTCTCAGCAACATGTTTTGAAGCGGAGGCCAAGATGTGAATTCTTGAGGTTTCTTTCCTCAATTTTTGTGCCGGGCACTCCCCTTTGGCCTCCTTGAGTTTTTCTTGAGCAACCTTCAACTTCCGCCGGGCAAACTGATTTAGCTTTTTATAATGCCCCGTCATTCTCCTTTGAAGGTCCAAGTCCCTGTTTGCCTTCTCCAATTTCTTCTCCAAGTGTTCATTAACTCTCTCAAGCCATTCCTCCCTATTGTTCTCTATCTCTTGTTCAAACAATGCAGTGAGAGGGGTAGATTGGAGAAAGGCATTTTCCTCTTCTTTTTGCTTCTCAAGGGCCTTTTTTAGCCCCATGGTTCTTGGCCTCTTTCACCTAGGCTAATCTTCGCCTTCAATTTCATCGAACTCACCCATGAGTTCTTCCAACTTCACTTGGGATTTGGAGGCCTCCTTCTTGTATTTGATCACCCGTGTCTCATAAATATCCACATGGACACTTATTTGCTTATTTTGGATTTGCAAAAATTGATTGAAATTCCTAGCTCTATGAAGATCATCCTTCAAGGCATCAATTTGGCTTTCTCTATGGATCAAAAGATTTTCTAGAATCCGGGCCTCATTATCACTATCATCACTTTGGATTTGGATGATGTCGAAAGCACTCTCCTGTTCATGACTACCTTCTTCCTTGCCCTTCCCTTTGCTTTGGGTGGCTATTCTAGTGCTCTTCCTCCTGGGAAAATCAATCATGGCCTTCCTGGGCAATTTTCCTTTCCTTCGGAGGGCCCTAGTCACATTTGGAGTTACTATTCTAGGCACCCTTTTCTTTGCTTTCAAGGGCTTGGCGACTTTCGGAGAAGAGGGCATGGTGCCTTTACCCTTGTCACCTTGCCCCTCTTCTTTTTGAGTTTGATGTTCCTCTTGAGGAGGCTGTTGTTCTTGAGGAGGCTGCTGTGTATCATATTTTGGCTGCCCTTGCTCATCACTTTCATGCTGCTCCTGTTCAGCACTATCATGCTACCCCTATTCAGTCTCCTTTGGCTGCCCCTGTTCATCACTTTCATACCTTTGTTCAACATCTTCATGCTGCTCCTGTTCCTCCTCACTGTGATGTTGTTGTTCAGTCTCTTTTGGTTGTTGTGTGTCATCATAAGGCTGCTCACCCTTATCATAAGTCTGTTGTTCTTCATGCTGCTTCCCTTAATCATCAGTCTATTGTTCTTCATGGTGCTGCCCTTCATCATCTTCCTCATCATCATGGTCATGCTCTTCTCCCTCTTCAGGCTCTTCTGCTTGCTTTGTGGTAAACTTGAGTTTTTCAGGAATGGGTCTGCTAGAAGAAGGTGACGAGTAGGAGAAATCCGGATGGGTGATGAAAGTATCCCAAGAGACCTCTCTCTTTTCAAGCTGATGAAGAATGATGATTTTGATGAGAGAGTGATGGAAGAGATAGGCTATTTGTTGTGAAGGAGGCTTCTTCTGAACAGTGGAAGCCATTTTCTCAATGCTTTTGTGTAAGAAGAAAGGAAGATTTAGCAGCTTGGTCCTTGTGAAATGCATGAGTAGTCGAATGTGATAGGCATATATTCGGGAGAATCTTCCCTCAAAAGTGAAATACTTCATGATAATCTTCATGAGGGGGGCGTCGCTGGCTAAAAGATATGAGAAAGGGAAAATAGAAGGACATGACTCTCTGTGCTCAGACTTTAGAAAGGGCTTGTAATCTTCTGAGTCCAAATGGCTTTGTTTAAACCACTTTTCTCCAATATAGGGGATTTTAGTGGCCTTGGACATAGATCTTGGAGAGAATTTGAAGTCAAGGCCTGCCAGCAAGAAATGCTTGTCTTGAAACCTCAAAGCGCAAAGGTGTGTCAAAGGAGAAAAGCTCTTCACCTCTTGCACTCTTTGAAAAAATTCTAAACACCCAACCTCATGGAAATTGAACAAGACTGATGGGTGGGCATTCACTTCTTCAGTTGAAGTAGGCTCAAATATTTTATGCAAGCCACTCCTACTGTCCTGCCTGGGAGGCATCTTGCTCTGGATGTACTCTGCAAAACCGAACTGCCTTAAAATGGTTTTTAAGAATGTTTTCTCAAACAAAAATCTGTCTTCTTTGTCAATCACTGTTTGATCAAGGAAAATTTTCATCAAATGTTGTGTGAAATTTTTTCTTTGATATAGGTCTCTCCTCCTCCCAAAACATTGCTCTTCCCCTTTTGTATTCCAATCAAAAATTAAATTATAATAATATGCACATAGTCAAATAAAAGGTACACACAGTCAAATTATTTCTGTGTTTGGGTAAGGTCACAGGGCTCTTGGTGTTTTGGTGACAACAAGACATCCTTGCATTTAGACAAAGGCAAAAAACTCCTCCCAATCAAAACACCCTCCTTGTCTTCACTATTTCTCACACATAGGTAAACAAGAACACCTCCAAACTGATTTAATAGCTTCACTTACTAAAGCATGTTTCATGGACAAAGATGGCAGCACTGATTTTTTGCTTTTTACCACACCGAGGAAACTTTTGAAATGACAAAACACTTATACAATGATCACTGTTGTTTGAAATTAGGCCCACTATTTCACTTTTCAAACCCTGCTTTTCCTCCCTTTAAACACTGCATCCACCTTTCAACTTGTTTTGAGGGCAGTTTCTTAGGTCTTTTGACAACAATAAAAATCCACTACTTTCACTATGTCAGTGTTGGGAAAACAAAACCACAGCAATTTCAAGTTTCAAAAAGAAAACACAACTCTCCTTAAAATACTCAACACTGTGATTTACACCATGAGTTTCATCTTTTTGCCACCACTTAACAGTTTTGAATTTAGCAAGAAAGGAAAAAAAAATACCTTGAAGATCGATGGTGGGCTTTGCTTGAGGAAACGAGCGGCTTCACAACTTGTTTGGAGGCACTTAGATTGTTTGAAACAGGCGCGGCACGTTTACTAGGGAAAGCGCCGCGCAAAGCAAGTTGTCGGGTCACTGACGGGTGGTCGTGACTGGCGCCTACAGGCGTGCCGCATGCTGCTACAGGCGTGCCACACGACAGTGTAACCCTTTGGTAAAACTCCACCTGAACATGCCACGCAACTCTACAGGCGCGTCGCGCAGTATTCAAGCCTGAAAACTCTGTGAATTTTCCCAAGTACTTCTTCTTTGGTCTTGTGAATAGAAAGAGGGAGTGTTTCCTTGTGTTTTGAGAATGTCAAATGGCTTGGAACGGTCTCCTTATTCTGTTTTAAACGCAAAAAGCCAACAACCCTTGAGTTTGACCTGTGAGGGTTTTGAAGGCTTCTCCTTTAAAACCACTGCCTTTGTTTATTTGAAAACAAAACCAAATTGATTTTTAATGTGCTATAAGGGGCCCATACTTTAAGTAATGTTGGAAAAAAGGATGTGCACACTATTTTAACAGCTTTAATAGATATGAACCTATCCACTTATAAGAAAAATATTCAAGGGCCAATTCCTTTCACTGTTTCTCATTTACGGAATGAAAAATTGTTTTCCCTTTTGATATCTGCACTTTGGAAGGAAAATTCTGCTTTGAGCCACATGAAGGATTGTAGATGTATTCTCTAAATGATGCTTCTCTTTAACTGGGAGTGAGGGCTAGTTGTTTTCACCTAGGCTTTATCATCCTATGTCCATCAAAAAGGGAAATTTCTTTCAACAATCTTTCCTTTACTAAAAAAGCAACAGCCATGTATCTTTGACCTCTTTTATAAGGAGTAAGCCTTCATTTGTAGCAGTGGCATGCTTCAATGGTTTTGATTGTTGTTCTAGAATTAAAGACATATGTCATAATCCTTCTTGCACCTTTATGACCCTGTGTATCTATTTGAAATGATTTTTTGGGAAAACTAAACTCAAATTGCCTTTATCTATTATGTATGAGTTTTTTGAAAGAAATTTTTCATAAATAGGAAGAACATGACCTTTTGAAAAAAACAATTATCATTCTTTGCCCTGTGTCATGACCCATCTCTCAACCATCAGCAAAGTTGTTTTATTTGGGCTCCAGACTGATTTTGAAAGAAATTCTGATAAGAGAGAAGATCAACCTCTTGGATTACAGTAGTACCCCTTCTTCCTTCTTTGTTTTTAACATCATTTCTCTATTCAAAATATTTCAAATGTCTCCTACTGCTCTCACCATTTGTCTCTAAATCAGTGAAAACCCTAAAATCAATCACTGCTCTGGCCTTCTGCTCATAGCTGAAGGAGGCCTTCTTTGAAAAATGCCTGGTTTCTTTTCAGCCCCTGTCTCAACTAAAATGAAGAATGTTTGATGAACATACTGATAGTGGTTTCCCTTATACATGATGGAAAAAGCTAGTTTGAGCCCAAGACTGTTTGACTCTTTTGACCATCTGCTTCATAATATTTCTTCACTCATGATCAACCTATTAGCTTCGCTTTGTAATTCAAATGATAAGTAAACTCATGAAAACCAATTTTAAAGCCCACTGCTTTACCTCTGCCTTTAATCATCATTTTCATGCAGAGACCTTCAGTTGCTATCTCACTCTACCCAAAAATGTCCTTTAGTTAGTGCAGATTCTTAAAATCAAACTTTATCCATTGGCCCTCTATTTATAGATGAAGGAGGTGCTCTTAACCCTCTGCTTATAAAATGAAGGAGGTTTTTCAGTCTTCAAAAACCCTCTGCTTGTAGGTGAAGGAGGTTTTTAGTCTTCAATCCCTCTGCTTATACATGAAGGAATTTTTTTAGTCATGACATTTTATCAGCTTTTGACAATGTTATTTTTCCTTTCACTGTCCTTTCATGCTTTGACTGTGGTCGTAGGAGCATAATGAAAAAAAAAAAACTCTCTACCCTGTAGCTGCATTCCAGGCTCAAAATCACATGAGAATCAGCTGTCTTCTCATGTGGAGCCAAATACTGTCTTATGGGATGTCGGTACACTTCTAATCTGTGAAAGATCCATTGAAACATTGCGAAAACACCTAAAATCAGTTTGACCTATGGTACATGTATTGTTGAGACTTGAGGGTTTATTAGTGGCGCGACCTAGGGTCTAATCAACTTTATTTGCAGAATGGGAAGGTCTGTTATGACTGGGCAGTAGCAGATAGAGGTTCTTTTGCTTTAGAGTGGTTTTCCAAGGGAAGAATGCCTAAAACGCCACTACCTAACTTAGGGGAAACTTCTTTAGACAGATTTGGATTGTTTCTTTGGAGCTAATGGGAAAACTAGTATGGCTGAGGCTAGATAAGGCTTGATAATGAGGTTCATCTCATCATGGGCGGATTGAAAAGGTAGGAGGGAAAAAAATGTTTATGGGTGTTTTATAGCTGGAAAATTTGAAATTTTTTTAGATAAGCTGCTAGAAAACTTGACTGTTATAACTAATCATAACCAACAAGTGAAAAATACTGATGACTAATAGTGGCTCCATTTGGGGAGGGCAGATCCTTTTCAGGAGGTGTCTAGAATTTCAGATCTTTGGCTTATGAAGACCAGTGCCTTACCCATTGGCACAAATTTCATTCTTCCTTGATGCTACTTCTAAAAAATGACAGCATGATTAGCATCAATGATATTTCTACCTACCCCACTATCTTTCCTAACATTTTTTCTTCCTTTGGGCGCATTTGGACTAGCAACCCTTTTGAAAATATATATATATATATATATATATATATATATTTTTTTTTTTGAAAAATGAACCTATCTAGTTCTACACTTATATCTGTCGAGAGTTCATATTAAGATGATGAACTCCTTCATTACTCTACCTATGCTAGATCAACTGTCAAGGTTAAGCTGTTTGACAGGATTTTGTTCTCTAATCTAAAACAGGAAATTTAAAATGATCAAATCAGGGTTAGAGAGTCTGATTTGTCATGTACTTGTGGCATGAAGTACAAGATGCACAAAAATATTATTTTGCAGAAAATGGAAACTAGGAAAAACGGGGCTAGGATGCACAATGTTTTTCATCTCTGCTTCCCTCTTTGGTTCTGTTTTGAGCATGTGGAACCAGTATCTTTTCCTAATCTACTCTCTTTGATAAGTCAAGCTTACACAATGTTGACCATCTTTTCCACCCACTAACTTATCAGCAATTAAATTTAACACATGTTCAGCTATGATTAGGCTAGATAACTGAACAAGACATTTGAGTACTAGTAGCGGCATTTAGACTTGCGCGCTTTCTGAATGACTATTTTTTGAACATGGGGCCTTTTTTCTATTTTTCAAACTTCCCTCTTTTCTATTTTTCTATTGTTTTTGACTTTTGTGCTTTTTATCTACTTTTCAAACAATGGTATATACAATGATTGAAAATGTTTTAAACTCAGAAATCTTGGAAATGACGTAACTTAAGAATCTTGTCCTCATAAGGATCCCCTACCACTCTTGGTCCACTCAACTCCTGAAAAGAGAAATTTGGAAAATTTTCTCTTTCAAGCATGACATAAGGATTCATGCAAGAATCCCTGAACAAACCCATATCTTCCATCTGTACCTCTTTATACCTCTGATTTCTACTCCTTCCTTTACTGTATATCTTCTTTAAGTAATGCATATATTCTTTGTCATATTTGAAATAAATAATGACATCATCAAGGTATGTCAACATGCAGAAATTTAGGACCGGAAACATGGCTTTTAGGAGCATATTTTTGATATCCGGTGGTTTTGAAATTCTGAACCTGAAACTGGAACTACTTCCAGCATATTGGAAAAAATATTTGAGCTGTCTACTTTGCAAGGGAATCATTTGGCTATAACCTGAAACATCATCTTGCAAAGACATATGATTAAAAGCACTTATCATCGGTGTATCATGGTCTTGGGAAGGAAGGATAAAATTTCTGTTATAAGGATGTGTATTAGTGTTTCTAAAATAAAAAAAGATCCTGTGACTAGCTATTTTATCTCTGATTATTACTGATTGGTTCATATTTTTGCATTTTCTTTTGTCAAATTAGTTTCTTGGAGTGATGGTAGTGGCATAGTGTTTCTCATTGTTTTCTCTGCATGAAGTAGTATTCTACATGAGATTTCCAATTCTAGCAGTTCTAAGTCTTTGATGGAATGACAGGATATTGGCCGGTTCAAGTAACTCAGGTATACTTGGACTGCAGTTATCATGTTCACTCATAAGAAGTTTATCAGGCATTTTTTCTGGATTTTGAGCTGTTATGGCTACAGTCAAGGTTTCACTTGCAGTGGAAGAGTTATGTGATGGTAAATCCTTGAGGTATGGTAAAAAAATTAAGCTTTCCTGCTCCTGAGTTCCGAAAAAGTTTGTGATATGTAAGTCTTCTAAAGCCTCTATCCTGAAAAATTTTCCTGATGTTACTGCTGATGTTTGACTAAGGTTCGAGCAATTCTCTTGATAGTACATAATGGTTTGTGCTTCTTGCTCTATTCCTATTTCAAAAGGAACATACTTACTTTCCTCAAGACATAGCTGCTCATGATCATGGTATTTTTGAGTGTCTAGTTCATCATAGAGAACTAGGGGCAGCTGATGTGGTCGGTCTAAGTTTGTTTCAATTTCCTCTGATTGTTCTTCAATGTCCTCATCAGTGTGTAGAATAAAAGAGTTTAGGTTGGAATGCAAGGAATACATTGGGATGTTATCTGGCCTCTCTTGGCTACTGATCATGTATTTCATGTGTGACTCTCGATAGAGTATTCTTGTTTGGTCAAACACATGAATAATGGCGTAGGACATATCCAGTTGAATATTTCCTTGGAGCTTGGATCCCCAAGATCTGGATAGAAGCATTTCGTACTTGGGAGGAATGTCTACTACCACTATGTCCATGATCAGATGTTTTGCAGGTACTTAGGCCAAACTGAAACAAATATCCTTGATCAAGCCTAGACATTTGACTCTACTAGAATCAAACGAATATAAATCTTTGTATGGTCTTGCGATCTCTAGGCCTAATCTTTCCATTACAACCTTCAGCATAAGATTATGCGAGGCACCGGAGTCTAGCATGGCATTGTGAAGGATTTGGTCATGGATATTCATATTGATGTAAAAGGGAAGAGTGGTTCCTTCTTGGAATTTCCCTTCTATTTTTGGACCAAACAATACTTCAGGATTGTCATCAGCTAGGTTAAGGGTGTTGGCATCATTTCCTATATTCAGGACCCTTAACACTTTGGATTTGTAAGATTTTTGGGTGATGAGCTCGGTAAGAGGCATGGTGATATTTATTTTGGCGATTTCACCCTCAAAACTGAAAGGTAGTTGTAGTTTAGACATGTTTGCTTCAGCTTTTTCAACCATGATTTTCTCTATGTTCTGAGTTTCTTGGCTTTGTTTTGGGATCTTGTTTGACACAGCCACCTCGGGAATCTTTGTGGAAGTACTAGGAGCATCTGAGCCAAGAATTGTTTGGGTAACTTTATCTTTATTTTGGTCATTTTTCCTGACCATGATTTTGTTGTTATCTACTGCTTTTCTGAGGATGGTATTAGGGGTTTTAGCAGTGTCTAAGCTATCTTTCTTGGAGTTGTCTTGGTTTTTTCTGCTTCTAAGGTCATACTGCCTATGGGCTTCTACTATGGAATTCTGAAAATCTATTGCAGGATCCTCAGGATCTTCATAGTTGGTTTCATCTTGATTTGGAGAGAAGAATGCTTGTTCTTCTTTTGTGAGGTACACCTCACTCTCATTATCAGACCCTATGAGGTTCAAATGATTTTCATCAATGGGTTCTATATCCCTCTCATCTTCTTCCACATAATTTTCATTAAATGGTGGCCTAATTTGTTGGTCATTTTCCCTTGGTTTGTTTTGAGGCTGTTCCCTCCTAAAATTTTGGTTCCGGTTTCTGTTTGGAGTGTTTGGCTGGTTGTCCCTAAGAGGGGTCTTCTCACTTGTATTCTCCCACATTTTGGCCATGGACCTGACTAAGTCATCTATTCTAGGATCTAGGGAAGGGGATGAAGTGGAGACCTCATCTCCGTATGTGACTTTCCTTTCTAATCTAGTCCTAGCTCTTTTTTCTGCTAAGTTGGCTTCTGCCTTTATGGCGACTTTTTGCATTTCCTCTAAGGTAGGGGGGTCCTTGTCTCTTAGCTGATAAGTCATGTCTGGGTCAAAACCCTCAGGGAACTTTGACAAAGGCTAAACCAAGTGGGGGTTTGAAATGAGGTGGGAGGGCGTTATACACACTGTTGAACCTAGTGCAGTATCCCTGGACACTTTCCCCATTTTCCCGTTTTAGATTGTTATACTCTGATAGGATTTGAATGGGGTTCTTTCGGATTTCCCACTTGTTTATGAAGGTTTGGTAGAGTTCTGGGAGATTGTGGATGTTGTTCGGAGTTAAGATCTTAAACCATTTTTTGGGTTCTCCGCCCAGGCTTTGGGCGAACATCCTCATTCTGATGGTCTCGTCTTCTATTTCCATGTATTCAAAGGCATCGCTAATCCTATCTACATGTTGTTGAGCTGTTGTAGTCTCGTCTCCAGTAAAATGTGGGATTTTGGCTTGATAGTCATTTTGTAAGGGAGCCAAAGGCTGTGGCAACACCAAGGGTGTGTACCAAGCTGCCATGATGGGAGCTAATGGATGACGTACAAAATGAGGGCTTGTGGGATGAGCTGAGGTGGTTTGAACAGTAGTAGTTTGGATAGGTGTGGCAGATGTACTTTGACTAGTGTCCTAGTTTTGAGCAGATTTGGGATGGTAGGAGCCAAAGTGATGGAGAAGCTGAAAATCGGGAGGTGTGGTAGGTGAGGCTTCTCTATTAGGACTTTGTGGCAGATCTAGGGGCTCAAGATCGTTAAAGTCTATCTTACTTTGTGACTTGCTTCTAAAAAGGGTTTTTGCTGATTTTAAGTCAAAGGGGGAAACCTACAAGGTAGTGAGATGTTTAGGTACTGATCTTGCTTTATGGATGGACCTATCAGTAGCTAAATTGCTAGTTTCAGAAGCTTGCCATAGAATCTTCTCTGGGTCATCTACTATGATAGGGGGATTTGGGTCTGGATGAGATCTGGTGTTGATTCTTCGTGAAGCCAGATTTCGGGTCTAGAGTTTAGAGAGGATGGTATTTGTGCCTGTTTTGGATGGATGGCCTCTCTGGGGTTTTACTAATGTGAAGGATGGTCAAAACCAAAAGGATGGACTAGTGGAGTCGCCAGGTGGATTTATATGAGAACTATGGTCCACCACCAACACTATCAAAGATGCTTTGGGAAAATTTTTTATAGCAAACTTTGAAATGGAAACTTGCAAAGAAGAGTGTTTCACTTGGTTTCAATAGTTTTCTAGGCTGTCTAGACAAGCTAATGGTTTTCTTGGCAAGAAGGCTTCTGCTTATCTCCTATCTTCAGGTGAGGTTTTTTGAATCTCTAAGTTATACTTAGTTTGTCACTGATTACAGAACTTCTACCCTAAGCTTAAGTTTTTGGAAGGATGAGTCAGCAGGAAGGTATGGTTTATGAATTTTTGTTCTTTTATGGAGTTTTTTAGGCCTACTGGAGGCTAGTGGAGTCGCCAGGTGGAACTTGGTTGTTTTTGTAAAGACGTAGCTATGGTCCACCACCTGTAACTAGGGAAAACCAATCTGGGAATGTTTTTTTGGGGTTTTTTGAGTTTTATGTGCAACCTATGGTCTATTAAAGTATTCTAAACCTATTTCTTCACTTTTCTAGGGTGGTGATAACAAAAGAGTTTACTCTAAATGATTATATGGACTGCTTGCCTGTGAGGTTTGGAAGAGTTTCCTACAACTGAATCATCATTTTGCTAATATGGTGAAAGAGATATATTCTACTCTTCTAAGTTTGACTGAGATTTTGAGAGTTCCTAAGGGATACCTAGGATGTTTTGACTCAGAGAGGGCTCTCTCTATTTGTGTAAGGGATATCTGTGTGTTTTCTTATTGTATTCTGATTTTAGGCTAGTTATGAAGTAGGTTTTTTGGTTTTGGTTTTTAGGTTGTGAAGGATGAAATTGATCAAAGATATAAGATAGGTAAAAAGATGTTAGATCAACTGGGCTATTGGGTCGAAGAGGTCAAGAAAGCTATCAAATGGTGATACAAGGTTGTTGAAGGTCCGATTTGATTCTAGGTAGAAAGGATCTTTGGGAAAAATGGAGTAAAATGGACATCAAGTTTGTGAACAACAAGGGATTTCAAGCATAACTAGTTCAATAGCTGACATAAACATGGTAGGGAAAACCATTAATCATGAGAAATGTAACTATAAGCTAATCAATAGATATAAATAAACATTCAAGCCATGCATAGAGATATATAACTCTCTAACTTTGAGAAATGGCTATCATATTTTGGGGAAATACACTTAAGACAGACAAACAACTCAAATCACTATGCCGGAACGCCTAAAAATAGTACTTCAAGTTATTGGGCACTTTGAAAACAAGATTGCATAGTCTTAGACAAAGGGCAAGATCAGAACAAGACCTCCTTGGTTCAACAAATGACAATCTAATCAGTCAAAGAGAAATTTCATGGATGGAGCTATGGCTAGCCATGAGTAAGAAAGGCGTACCATAAATCATACTTAGCATGCATAAAACCATGAATGAAACAAGCAACAATATCCTTAAGTTATTAAAGAGAAATCAAGAATTCTTTAATGTGACTAAGGATGAAGAAAACATGGAAGCTATGAAGAAACAGGAAATTTGAGGTGCCTCCAAGGGCATGTCTCAAATTTGTTCTCTACTGTTCTATAGCAAGAAAGAAACATGGATTTATGAATGAAAACTAGGAAACAAAACAAAGAGAGAGACACTATACCATTCTACCAAGTCATGGAATCCAACAACAATCCTCTTTCATCATCCAAGAACATCCAAGAGACTATCCAAAAGCATGAGACAAGTATTTCTTCCAAAGCTTATATGACCATATATTGCTTCTATTCAACAAGTTCAGCCTTGTTTACAATGAAATCCTTTGGAATATATAGGCCAAAGTGAGGAAAACCTCTTAGTTCAACATGCAATCTCATTGGCCTATCCAAAATATCTTATTTTGTCCTTGAGGCTTTGCAAAGCCTAAGGCACAAAATATCTCATAAAATATCTAAAAAATGCTAAAAAAGGAAAATAAATTGACTTTTCATAACTTCTCATGTGCAAAAATAGCTAAACGCACATGAGGAAAAAGCAGTTTTGAAAGGTTCAATTTTTACAAAAATACTCAAAAAATACATCAGCAAAAGGTCCCCTGACTTGCCGGCAACTTTTGGCAACCTTCCCGATGTCAAAATGAGGTTCATGATAGCTCGTTGGAAAGCTCTGAGTGTCTACTTTCTGAAAATGTTTATTTTTCTCCCAACTGACCAATGGAATTCCTCCAAAAATAGGCTTGAGTTTAAAAAACCAAAAAATAAACCTTGCTGATAAACCGGGCAGAGTGTAGAAAAAGTGAGCATTTTTCACCATTTCAGGGAGAAAATGAACTTCAAATGTCCTAAAAATCACTGAGTATATGCTCCTGAAAATATGGCATCCAATGAGACCATTCTCATCCTTTGATGAGCCCCAAACTGAAATGGCGATGCCCATGGTTTTTGGCCAAAAACCCAAAAATGACAAAAAACCAAAATATGTCGAATTTTGCCCAAAATTGGCGAGCATGACCCTCAAGGGTTCTTAGCAACATTTTTTGAAGCGGAGGCCAAGATGTGAATTCTTGAGGTGTCTTTCCTCAATTTTTGTGCTGGGCGCTTCCCTTTGGCCTCCTTGAGTTTTTCTTGAGCAACCTTCAACTTCCGTCGGGCAAACTAATTTAGCTTTTTATAATGCCCCGTCATTCTCCTTTGAAGGTCCAAGTCCCTATTTTCCTTCTCCAATTTCTTCTCCAAGTGTTCATTAACTCTCTCAAGCCATGCCTCCCTATTGTTCTCTATCTCTTGTTCGAACAATGCAGTGAGAGGGGTAGATTGGAGAAGGGCATTTTCCTCTTCTTTTTGCTTTTCAAGGGCCTTTTTTAGCCCCATGGTTCTTGGCCTCTTTTGCCTAGGCTGATCTTCGCCTTCAATTTCATCGAACTCACCCACGATTTCTTCCAACCTCACTTGGGCTTTGGAGGCCTCCTTCTTGTATTTGATCGCCCGTGTCTCATAAAGATCCATATGGACACTCATTTGCTTATTTTGGATTTGCAAAAATTGATTGAAATTCCTAGCTCTATGAAGATCATCCTTCAAGGCATCAATTTGGCTTTCTCTATGAATCAAGAGATTTTCTAGAATCTGGGCTTCATTATCAATATCATCGCTTTGGATTTGGATGATGTCGAAAGCACTCTCATGTTCATGACTTCCTTCTTCCTTGCCATTCCCTTTGCTTTGGGTGGCTATTCTAGTGCTCTTCCTCGTGGGAAAATCAATCATGGGCTTCCTGGGCAATTTTCCTTTGCTTCAGAGGGCCCTAGTCACATTCGGAGTTACAATTCTAGGCACCCTTTTCTTTGCTGTCCGGGGCTTGGCGACTTTCGAAGAAGAGGGCATGGTGCCTTTACCCTTGTCACCTTGCCCCTCTTATTTTTGAGTTTGTTTTTCCTCTTGAGGAGGCTGCTGTTCTTTAGGAGGCTGCTGTGTATCATATTTTGGCTACCCTTGCTCATCACTTTCATGCTGCTCCTGTTCATCACTATCATGCTGCCCCTATTCATTCTCCTTTGGCTGCCCCTGTTCATCATGATGTAGCTGCTGTGTGTCATCTTTTGACTGCCCCTGTTCATCACTTTCATAACTTTGTTCAAAATCTTCATGCTGCTCCTGTTCCTCCTCACTATGATGTTGTTGTTCAGTCTCTTTTGGCTGCTGTGTGTCATCATAAGGCTGCTCACCCTTATCATAAGTCCGTTGTTCCTCATGTTGCTGCCCTTCATCATCAGTTTGTTGTTCTTCATGCTGCTGCCCTTCATCATCTTCCTCATCATCATGGTCATGCTCTTCTCCCTCTTCAGGCTCTTCTGCTTTCTCTATGGTAAACTTGAGTTTTTTAGGAATGGGTTTGCTAGAGGAAGGTGAAGGATGACGAGTAGGAGGTGTAGGGGATATGTGAACTAGAGGGACAGTGGAGAAATACAGATGGGTGATGAAAGTATCCCAAGAGACCTCTCTCTTTTCAAGCTGATGAAGAATGATTATTTTGATGAGAGAGTGATGGAAGAGACAGGCTATTTGCTGTGAAGGAGGCTTCTTTTGAACAGTGTAAGCCATTTTCTCAATGCTTTTGTGTAAGAAGAAAGGAAGATTTAGCAGCTTGGTCCTTGTGAAATGCATGAGCATTCGAATGTGATAGGCATATATTCAGGAGAATCTTCCCTCACAAGTGAAGTAATTCATGATAATCTTCATGAGGGGGCCGTAGCTGGCTAAAAGATATGAGAAAGGGAAAATAGAAGGACATGACTCTCTGTGCTCAGGCTTTAGAAAGGGCTTGTAATCTTCTGAGTCCAAATGGATTTGTTTAAACCAATTTTCCCCAATATAGGGGATTTTAGTGGCCTTGAAGATGGATCTTGGAGAGAATTTGAAGTCAAGTCTCGCCAGCTAGAAATGCTTGTCTTGAAACCTCAAAGCGCAAAGGTGTGTCAAAGGAGAAAAACTCTTCACCTCTTGCACTCTTTGACAAAATTCTAAACACCCAACCTCATGGAAATTGAACAAGACTGATGGGTGGGCATTCACTTCTTCAGTGGAAGTAGGCTCAAATGTTTTATGCAAGCCATTCCTACTATCCTGCCTGGGAAGCATCTTGCTCTGGATGTTCTCTACAAAACCAAACTGCCTTAAAATGGTTTTCAAGAATGTTTTCTCAAACAAAAATTTGTCTTCTTTGTCAATCACTGTTTGATCAAGGCAAACTTGCCTCAAATGCTGTGTGAAATGTTTTCTTTGATATAGGTCTCTCCTCCTCCCAAAACACTGCTCTTCCCCTTTTGTATGCCAATCAACAAGTAGATTATAATAATATGCACATAGTCAAATAAAAGGTACACACAGTCAAATGATTTCTGTGTTTGGGTAAGGTCACAGGGCTCTTGGTGTTTTGGTGACAACAAGACAGCCTTGCATTTAGACAAAGGCAAAAAACTCCTCCCAATCAAAACACCCTCCTTGTATTCACTATTTCTCACACACAGGTAAACAAGAACACCTCCAAAATGATTTAATAGCTTCACTTACTAAAGCATGTTTCATGGAAAAATATGGCAACACTAATTTTTTGCATTTTACCACACTGAGGAAACTTTTGAAATGACAAAACACTTATACAATGATCACTGTTGTTTGAAATTAGGCCCACTTTTTCACTTTTCAAACCCTGTTTTTCCTCCCTTTAAACACTGCCTCCACCTTTCAACTTGTTTTGAGGGTAGTTTTTTAGGTGTTTTGACAGCAATAAAAATCCACTACTTTCACTATGTCAGTGTTGGGCAAACAAAACCACAACAATTTCGAGTTTCAAACAGAAAACAAAACTCTCCTTAAAATACTCAACATTGTGATTTACACCATGAGTTTCATCTTTTTGCCACCACTTAACAGTTTTGAATTTAGCAAGGAAGGCAAACAAAATACCTTGAAGATCGATGGTGGGCTTTGCTTGAGGAAATGAGCAACTTCAAAACTTGTTTGGAGGCACTTAGATTGTTTGAAACATGCATGGCACGTTTACTAGGGAAAGTGCCACACAAAGCAAGTTGTCGGGTCACTGACGGGTGGTTGTGACCGGTGCCTACAGGCGCACCGCGCACTGCTACAGGTGCGCCGCGCGACAGTGTAACCCTTTGGTAAAACTCCGCCTAAACGCGCCGCGCAACTCTACAGGCGCGCCACGCAGTCTTCAATCCCGAAAAATCTGTGAATTTTCTCGAGTACTTCTTCTTTGGTCTTGTGAACAAAAAGAGGGAGTGTTGCCTTGTGTTTTGAGAATGCCAAATGGCTTGTAACGATCTCCTTATTCTCTTTCAAACACAAAAAGCCAACCACCCTTGAGTTTGACTTGTGAGGGTTTTGAAGGCTTCGCCTTTAAAACCACTGCCTTTGTTTATTTGAAAACAAAACCAAATTGATTTTGAATGTGCTATAAGGGGCCCATACTTTAAGTAATGTTGGCAAAAAGGATGTACATGCTATTTTAACAGCTTTAATAGATATGAACCTATCCACTTATAAGAAAAACATTCAAGGGCCAACTCCTTTCTCTGTTTCTCATTTACGAAATGAAAAATTGTTTTCCCTTTTGATATCTGCACTGTGGAAGGAAAATTCTGCTTTGAGCCACATGAAGGATTGTAGACATATTCTCCAAATGATTCTTCTCTTTAACTGGGAGTGAGGGCTAGTTGTTTTCACCTATGCTTTATCATCCTCTGTCCATCAAAAAAGAAAATTTCTTTCAACAATCTTTCCTTTACTCAAAAAGCAATAGCCAGGTATCTTTGACCTCTTTTATAAGGAGCAAGCCTTCATTTGTAGCAGTGGCATGCTTCAATGGTTTTGATTGTTGTTCCAGAATTAAAGACACATGTCATAATCCTTCTTGCACCTTTATGACCCTATGTATCTATTTGAAATGATTTTTTGGGAAAACTAAACTCAAATTTCCTTTATGTATTATGATGAGTTTTTTGAAAGAAAATGTTCATAAATAGCAAGAACAGGACCTTTAAAAAAACAATTATCATTCTTTGGCCTGTGTCATGACCCATCTCTCAACCATCAGCAAAGTTGTTTTATTTGGGCTCCAGACTGCTTTTGAAAGAAATTCTGATAAGAGATAAGATCAACCTCTTGGATTACAGTAGTACCCCTGCTTCCTACTTTGTTTTTAACATCATTTCTCTGTTCATAAGCTTTCAACTGTCTCCTACTTCTCTCACCATTTGTCTCTAAATTAGTGAAAACCCTAAAATCAATCACTGCTCTGGCCTTCTGCTCATAGCTGAAGGGGGCCTTCTTTGACAAATGCCTAGTTTCTTTTTAGCCCTTGTCTCAACTAAAATGAAGAATGTTTGATGAACATACTGATAGTGGTTTCCCTTATACATGATGGTAGAAGCTAGTTTGAGCCCAATACTGTTTGAAACTTTTGACCATCTTCTTCATAATATTTCTTCACTCATGATCAACCTATTAGCTTCGCCTTGTAATTCAAATTATAGTGAAACTCATGCAAACCAATTTTAAAGCCCACTGCTTTACCTCTGCCTTTAATCATCATTTTCATGTAGAGACCTTCAGTTGTTGTCTCACTGTACCCAAAAATGTCCTTTAGTCCGTGCAGATTCTTAAAATCAAACTTTATCCATTGGCCCTCTGCTTATAGATGAATGAGGCGCTCTTAACCCTCTGCTTATAAAACGAAGGAGGTTTTTCAGTCTTCAAAAACCCTCTGCTTGTAGGTGAAGGAGGTTTTTAGTATTCAATCCCTCTGCTTATAGATGAAGGAAGTTTTTTAGTCATGCCATTTTATCAGCTTTTGACAGTGTTATTTTTCCTTTCACTATCCTTTCATGTTTTTACTGTGGTCGCAGGAGCCTAATGAAAAAAAAACTCTCTGCCATGTATCTGCATTCCAGGTTCAAAATCACATGAGAAGCAGTTGTCTTCTCATGTGGAGCCGAATACTGTCTTCTGGGATGCCGGTACACTTCTACTCTGTGAAAGATCCATTGAAACACTGCGAAAACACCTAAAATCAGTTTGACCTATGGTACATGTATTGCTGAGACTTGAGGGTTTATTAGTGGCGCGACCTAGGGTGTAACCAACTTTATTTGTAGAATGGGAAGGTTTGTTATGACTGGGCTATAGAAGATAGAGGTTCTTTGGCTTTAGAGTGGTTTGCCAAGGGAAGAATACCTAAAGCGCCACTACCTAACTTAGGGGAAACTTCTTTAGACAGATTTGGATTGTTTCTTTGGAGCTGATGGGAAAATTAGTATGGCTGAGGCTAGATAAGGCTTGATAATGAGGTTCATCTCATCATGGGCGGATTGAAAAAGTAGGAGGGAAAAAAATGTTTATGGGTGTTTTCTAGCTGGAAAATTTGAAAAATGTTTAGATCAACTACTAAAAACCTTGACTGTTATAACTAGTCATCACCAACAAGTGAAAAATACTGATGACTAACAGGGAAAACAAACAGCGTTCAGCCAAATGTGTAGTATGTACTTCCAGGCATGAAGCATAGAGTATTTTTGCACGGGGAAATTTCCTAGGCGCGCAGCGTGGTTGTGAACACGCAGTTTTGGGTGAACTTGCCCGGATTGCCTTAGAAAATTCATAGTTTTTCTCCTGCATGCCTTTGATGATTTTTGCAAGTGAGGAAAAAGTTGTTGAATTGTTAGAAGAGTTTATATAGCCCTTGAAATTTTAATTTTAACCATGAAACCCACTTTTGTAATGTTTTTACTCCCTTCCCTTTTTACTGATATTCCTTTGATTTCTTGCTTGTAGGTGATAAAAACACTGAAATGGATTTCTATTTGTAGGTTGCTGGACTGATGATACTTGTTTTTCCTTTGATCTTGAAAACTTGACATTTTGTTCTTATATCAACAACCTTATAATCACTTTTGTTTTTCACCTTTTTGGGCCACTTCTGATCTGCAGGTGCCTGAAATGATAATTTAAACCTTGCTCACTCATACTCTTTATCTCCTTTTTCTGCGGATTTTGTTTGAGTCACAAGGTTGATTTTCTTTGGCTTGTTTATGTCCTTCAACACTTTCACTCAGCAAGTGTCATGAGAACCTTGAAGTGACTCTTCCCTTCTGATCTTTGAAACATGCTAATATTCACTTTGACAACCTTAGGCACTTACACAGTGGCAGTATCTCCAAGACTTATTTGTTCTTACCTTGGAGCTCAAGTCATCTTATGTTTGGCATGTGATTGAAAACCTGGGCTTCACATTTCTTACTGATCTTGAGGCATGAAAAGTTGAGCTGGTCCACTATTTAGGATGCTTCCACATACTAGCACCTTCACAATCCTTTTATATGCACCATGGAGCTTAAGTTACCTCTTAGTCACTTTGGGCATGAAAAAATTCTTTGGACAAGTTTGGAATCTTTTCTAACAGAGACATCTTCAGAAACCCTTCTCTGCTGTCATCATGGATTTCAAACCATGTCTTTCACCTTCAAACTTCTTCCATGTTTGGTTTTCTTGGTGTGTCTCCTTCATGTGTTTTGCTGCATTGGATACCTTCTTGGCATACTGCTAGCCCATTTTTAGCTTGAAAACCTTAATCCTCCTCAAGACCCAGTTCTTCATGTCTTCGTTTAGGAACATATCAGTTACCTTATCAATTTCTTTTGATGATTGACCTCTTGACACTCCTGTAGAAATGCCAAGCACATTTACTTTTGTAAAACTTGAATTTGAAAAAGTAGCCCTCTTTGGATATTTTCTGCTCTTTCTTGGACAATCATGTGCTGATATTATTTTACATCTGAGCCAGCTTCTACTATAGAAAGACAGTGCTTAAAACACCAAAGATTACCCTACAACCTATGAAAACCTAATGACCTAGTGGGAGGATCCTTCGACCTGGTCTTTGACTGAAACTTGGTTTGGGGTCTTTGAGTGAAAAAACAAAGTTTTGACAAATTGATGTATTGAAGACACAAGATCGAATGTACTTGATTTATCTGAAGAGTCTATAGAGATAGTTTTGAGACCATCAATACTTGAGGAACCTGGTGAACATGGGAAAACATGGATTTAGGTGAGTCTAGGTGCAAAGTGGGGTTATGGGCAAGGGGAAAACATAGTAATGAGGTCATAGGTAGGAAAAATGGATGGGATTGATAGGCACAAGTACATAAGGAGTTTTTTAGGAGTGGCAGGGTGGCCATGAAATGGCAAGGTTGATAGAATAGTGAAAATTTTTCTATAAGGATAATGAAGGCAGTGAGATTTCTAAAACTCACAATGTTTAAAGAATGTTGTTTTTATAAATCTAAAATCAATCTAAAGTCATCTACCAATAGTGAAAAAAATTGATGACTAACAGGGATCATATATGTACAGTATCTCATCTAGTCCCATCTTATATAACTATCTTACTATTAATGAAAATTCAACTGCGTTAACCACTAATTGTTTCTTTTGCTACATAGTATACTCTGAAGGAGCCATTCCTATGGTCAAAAACTGAATGATATATGTGAAATGGTCATCTCCCACTCTAATTTCAAATAATTGTGCATCAGGGAGATCATTCTCTATGCTGGTTGGTTCTTCCCCTGTTCCAGTCTTGACAGATGGGCAGGTCCTACATTCAGTATTCTTGGTTTAATAATAATATCAAATTCATATTCCTAGAATAACATGAACCATCTGCAAACCTTTCCTCCTAATATATACTTATTAATAAAATACCTTATGTCGAAATTTGCAACAAGAAACAGTAAAATTGACATCTAGAAAGGACAAAAATTGACCACATACTAGTGTGGAATTCTAGTCACACATGAGTGATGAATTTAGTTACACATTAGTGTTAAATGTGGGCATATAATTCATTTATCCCTTAAATCAATTGGAAAATAAATTGTAATTTCATCTCATAAAAACTTGTATTAGTTAACTAAGTCCGAAAGACTGAGTTAGCCCAAAAATTTTGAGTTGAGGGTCAAAGGTGAGGCATGTAGAGTGATTCTATTATTTTTGGGGTCTAGTTGTAGTTGATGCCCTAGTGGGGTGCATTTGTAATCAGTTAACTCAAATTAATTGAGTTAAAATCAGTTTAACTAGTTCTAACTAAGTGATGAGCTAGTGAGAGGTCAAGTGGATTAAATTAGATTTAATTCACAAGTATTGATCTATCAGATAACTGATGATTTTATATTATTAGCAGAATGCATGTCAATTCTGATGATGATCTAGTTGAGATAGAGGTTAAAGGGAAGTTAACTATTAGTTGTATTATTAGAAAATTTCTCGGGCGCAATTATAAAGTCACGGGAAGGCTCATGTTGGATTTTGAATTCAAGGAAGGTTGATTATACTATTTAATAGGGATTAATTTCCTAGGGATTTTGTGAGAAAGGATGGGCTAAGAAAAGGCTAATAATTGGCTATTTTTTCATCAATTTTTCCTGAGAATTGCTAATTAGTTTTGAGTAGGATCAGGGTGAGATGATCGGTAGAGTGCATGATTTTTTCGGTGTGAGAAAGCACTGTATTTTTTCATGATTATTTGAATATTTACAATATATGATAGAGATTTTTTGAGTAGGTTTTTTACCAAA
This sequence comes from Pinus albicaulis, assembly GCA_034641835.2. Lineage (NCBI taxonomy): Eukaryota > Viridiplantae > Streptophyta > Pinopsida > Pinales > Pinaceae > Pinus > Pinus albicaulis. The sequence continues at coordinate 134,109,359 of CM076578.1, read as the reverse complement.
ATACATCTTGTGTTGTGTGATTGATTATTTATTTCTCTTACTTGCATGTGATTCAATGATCGTGTTTTACATTCCACAAATATAGTAGAAGTATTTAGTATCTTGTTTTAGTACATTACATGATTGGATTGAATCCATTGGTATAGAGTTTCTATATATAATTTATACAAGCTATCGGAGCACTAGGAAACAAAATAGAAGAGAATAAATTGAGTGTGTCTTGAGTAGGTTCAAATTTGCAGATTTATTCTTCAGGATCCAGAAGGAGATCAAGATGTCTTTCAATGGATTGAGACTCGAATTTTCACTCGAAGGAAATTCGAATTATATTGCATGGAAGGATGGGATGGAGGAAGTGTTGGAGGAAAATGAGTTGATGCAATTCATAGATTTTTGTATTCCCAAGCCTGCAGCAACATATGCCCAACTTCTTGATGCATGGTAGAAGAAGGTAGCAAAGGCAAGAAGGATATTATTAGAGGGAGTTCAGGATCATATTGTCTCGAGTCTCCATGGAAAGGTGACTCCATATTCTATGTGAAGGCCTTAACAGATCTATTTCAGAACAACAACAACCAAATGAAGTTGGCATTGAAGGAAAAGCTCAGAAATATCAAGAAGGAGGAGGGTGAGACGGTACCAACATACTTGGAAAAGTTCACTCAATGTCGAGATGAGCTTGGAAGTGTTGGTGTCACCATAGTCGATGATGATTTGGTGAAGTTAGTCATCCATAATTTTCACTATCTAAATATGACTATGTATCGGTTCTAGATTTCTAGAAACAAAGTTCATGAACATTGTGAGTTCTAGAAATCTCATTGCCTTCATTATCCTTAGGATAATTTTTTCGCTATCTTATCATCCTATCATGTCAAGGTCTGATCACTACTCCCAAAAATCCCATCATGGGATTATGCTATTCATCTTCACTGTGTTTGGTCACCTTTGGCCTCAAGCCCACTGTTCTTGTGTTGCCTAACCCCTTCATTGCTACCTAAGGTCACCATTTTTCACATAGGGATCCCAACTCAAGTTTTCAAACAAAGGCCAAGTCTAAAGAGCCTCCAACTAGGTCATTTAGGGTTTAATAGGTTTTAGGGTTGTTTTAATGATCTAATTCATTGTTTTTCTATGTGTCAAGAAAGTAAAATCAAAGAGGAGTAAGATCAGCAAGTGATTGTCCAAAGAAGATCAGAAGATCTTCCAAGGAAGGCCTCCTTGGCCAAACACAAAATCTGCAAAGGAAAGCTACCCATTTTTAAATTTCTGTAGAGGTCTCAAGGTGGCTATCAGCAGAGAACTAGGTAAGGTAAGAGACCAACTCATCACTAAAGACATCTGCAGCAAAGGAGAGGAAGCATGCCTATTTTTAGAGAAAACTAGGGTTTTTTAGGGCATTTTCATGGTTTCATGACCTCCATGGTTAAATCATCAACAAGTATTATATCCTAATGCTCTTACACCTCCTCCTATCCTTAATATACCTTCATAAACACTTCCCATCACTCCTATCCCTCAAAATCCTCATTTTTCTACAAAACCTAGTCTATTGCCACAATTTGACACTTTTTGAGACTAGGCCTGTGTTTTGACCTTTTGGACCCCTTCCCCTCACTCAATTCTTGAAATTAAACTTTCCCCTACTCCCTAACATCTATCCCTATCCCCCAAATTTCCCCAAGAATTTAGACAACCCTTAACCCCTTCATTCCCCTCCCTCTGCAAGGCAGTCCTAAATCCCCTACACCAAACCCTAATTTCCTCTTCCAACTAAGCTAGGGTTTGCCATGGAAAAGAGGCATAGGAGAAAAGGATTCATTTTATAGATCATTTAAGCAAGAATAAGTCTATACCATCTCATAAAAAGCATGCCTCCATCATTTTCCAAGAATTCATTCCAAGAGACAAGCCATGTGTCACACCTAGGGCTAGTTTTTATTTAAATTGTGTTCCTGACCAAATAGAGATGAACTTGGAAAAAGTGAGAGAGTTTTTTGTCCATCATAGGTCCAAGAAGAAAAACCTCTTTCAGTTTTTACACAAGTATCAATGTTTTGGAGAAATTTCAAAAATACAGGTGTCACGGGAGAATTTCTGCACAGCTGGAGTAACCTTGGGAAAATCCCATTTTCTCACAGATGGAGTATCCATATGACTTGCTTCATGAGTCCAATGACAACTAGACTTGAAGAAATTTCCAATGAGCTATCATGAGCTCAATTTTGAATTGAGGAAGGCATCCAAAAGTGGCTTGCAACATCACTCTGCATTTCTGCACTAACATTCACCATTTTTTACCACTGTTGGGACGGTAAATTTTTGAACACCAAATGAAAAAAATCAAGTATATTTGGAAATTATACTTCCATATATTTCCAATGAGCTATCATGAGCTTGATTGGGAATTGAGGAAGGCATCTAAAAGTGGCCTGCAAACATCACTATGCATTTTTGCACCGGGATTCACCATTTTTTACCAGTGTTAGGATAGTCAATTTTTGAACAACCAAATGAAAAAAACAAAGCATATTTGGAAATTATACTTCTTTAGCTTTCCAATGAGCCATCCTAGGCCCAATTCTGACACCAGGAAGGCTTCTAAAACTTGCTACAAGATGGCACAATGCACCAGGAAAAGGGTGCGATGCACCTAGAAAAGGGCGCGACGCAGCTGGAGGCACTCCCAGTGTAATTTTCTAAAGGATGTGATGTGCCTGGAAAAGGGCACAACGCACCTATGTGCAAGATCGTAAGGAGCCTCCAAGAGTGCTAGAAAACTGATTTTTTTGCACAAGATTTAATTTTCACCACAACAGAGGAGATTTCTAAAAAGAATGCCTGGTTGACATTAAAAACATGTTTGTTGAGGTTATAAAGTGTCAATCCACATAGAGACAGTGAAAGAGGAAACCATAAAAAAAACAGGGATAATAAAAGTGGCAGCCCTAAAGAAACAAATGTAAACAATGACACTAAAAAATGAAGCAAAGTGAACAAAAGGTAAGCTAGAGTTAAGTTTAAAAGACCTCCATCAGTGATGAGTAGAAAGCCAAACATTTGGTTTAAAAGTGCTATTTCAATGACCAATAGAAAGCCTAGATCTTGGTGTAAAAATGTTTCCTTTAGTAATAAGTAGAAGGCCTCAGACAATTTGTTTGCAAAGTGCCTCCTTCCAAGGATAAAAAGGGGGCCTCACAGTGGTTTAGAAGGTCACAAAGTTTTGTTTAAAGATAGCCTCCTTCAAAGGTAAGTAGAGGGCACAACACTTTGTTGAAAGGGTTAAAACCTTCCATTAAAAAATAGAAACAGAGTTTAAATTTTTGATATAGGGCTGAAAACTTCAAGGGAAAACACTAGGCTATATTTTGTTTGAAATAAGTTTCCTTCAATGGTGAAAGGAGATCAATTGAGTGCCCAAACAATTTTTGTGACCAACCTTTTTCATTTGATAAATAGAAGGTACACCCAGCTTTAAAATGCCTCCTAAATTTCATTGACAGAGATAGGACCTAAAATTTTGAAAGGGCCTCCTTAATTTAATAAGTAGAGGGCCCTAAAAAGGTTTTGTTGAAAGGGCCTACTTTAAAGATGAAGAAAGTGATAGTGCTAAGGAGGAAATGGAAGACAGTCATGGTGAGGGTAGCATTCACAAAGAGGTTCAAAATAGAGAAACAAATGAAGACAACCCTCACTCATTAGAAGAAAGTGATAGTGGTAACATGCAGCAAATTAAAGAGGACACTCAGGAAGAAAACACTCAGGATGAAGGCAGTCACAGTGATGAAAAACAAGCACAAAACCATGAGCCAAACTCAGAACTGTGTTTAACCCTTAGTTAAACTGAGAGGGGGGGGGGGGTGAATCAGTTTAACACATACATGGACTTTTAAAAACTTTTCCCTTAAATCTTATTTACACCTTCATTTCATGGTCAACTTAATATGTGAGCAATCTTAATTTGTGAGCAGCAAGTATCAAGCAGATTTTTTAATGTAATAGCAGTCTTAATATGCAAGCAACATGTATTGAGAAGATTAGATAAAACACATCAACACATAGAAATTATACACAGAGACACCAGATATAAGTGGAAACCCATAAAGGGAGAAACCCACATCTTATTATTGTTGTGATGCGAAGGCAAGCTCCAACTCCCTCTCACCACTGATTTTCTGTAGGCACCAACCTACAGGAGGCTCCTACCTCAATTCTTCAAGCTACAACTTGCAAGGAAGCTCCAACTCCCATCAATTTTCTACAGGCACCAACCTACAGGAGGCTCCAACCTCAGTCAGCTACAACTGACATTTTATCAAGCTACAACTTGATGTGGAAGCACCAACTTCCATACTCTTTCAAAAGAAAAACACTTGCTGATTTACCTTGGATATCAGCTCTGTTTTGTACTTTCTCTTCTGCTATTCATTAGTCCTCATATCAGCCCTGCATCATCTCTGCTCAGCCCCTCCTTCTTCTCTGCTCAGCTCCTCCTTCTTCATGTATTTTATCCTCAATTCTTCATACTCTGCATTCTCTATATTCACACTCTCTGACCTCTTGCAACTTTCTTATTTTCTTCAAATTTCTTCAATACTACTGCACACTCTCTCCTTTTCTCATTTTGTTTTCATCAACTATCTCCCCTTGGATATTACCCTGTTTTATAAAAAAATAGCTTCATGGCTATTTGTATTCCACTGGGAATTCGAAATGGACAGCCATGTCTCTTTGCCTTCTGCCTTCTCATCTCTTCTCAGCTCACTCAGAAAAATGTAATTGTAGGTGCTTATTTTAATATTACAGTGAAATATTTTCTCTCTTCCGGAGACTTGCCAATGCATCACAACAATATAAATTAAAATCGTTTACATTCAATTACAATGAGAACTCCAGCTCACTCATTCAGCCTCTTGGCTAGCTGCACATTTGTCTTTTCTTTGACTATTTCTGTCTTTTCTGTGACTGTGTTTTATCTCTTTTCAGCTCTGTTTTCTCTTCTGTCCTCTTCTGTGGTGTAACTGCTGCCTTTTAAATCTGGGCATATCCAACGCCTTTCATACAATAAGTGTCTTGTTGATGTGGAAGTTCCGCAAGCAGAACATACATACACCACAACTGTATTAAATAAAGAATCGCCCTCCCATTAAGCTGAGGCCCGTGGGTCCACAGACCACGTGGCATATTTCAATATAATCGCCACAACGTTTTATAAAATCGCATTATATATATATATATATATATATATATATATATATATATATATATATATATATATATATATATATATATTTCGTAATTTCAACTCTCGGGATACATACAAACTTCCTTTTTAAATCAATTCTCAGCGTAATATAATGAATACTTTTTAAACATATAAGAACTCCTTTTGGGATCATTTGACATGCTTCCCGATGCAATGAGTCTCCTCCGATTGCAATTGATCGCTCCTGCTCCAATTGCGATTGATCGCAATCGCACCTTGCGTTTGCATGTTCCTTTGCCAACTCTAACTCTGATGCGATTGAGTCACTTATACATTCTTTCGATTGCGATTGATTACAATCACAACTTGTGTTTGCATGTTCCGATTCTCCGCTTTAACTCCGATTGCGATAACTATTCCTGCGATTGTTCCGATTGCGATTGTTTAACTCTGCCAGCGATCTCCAATTGCGATTGATCTCAATCGCAACTTTGAGTTGCAAGTCCCACTGCTTTGTTTACCTCCGATGCGATTGGGAAGGGGTCCCACCATATAAATTTCATTTTGTGCGCTCCATAATATATACCTTGGACCTTTGGTTATATGCTCCGGGCTTCATCGCACTCACAAATTCTATGTTTATTTAAGTTCTGAGACTTATCAATTGTAGTTTATAGACCCATCGGGTCCGGACTCACATCGCAATCGCAACTTTCTGTTGGTTACATGTTCCACTGCCCTTGCGATCTCCGATTGCGATTAGGGAGGGGTACCACCATATAAAGCTTGGTTCTTATAATAGAGCGCTCCACTTATATAACTGATATATATGTATACTTTGCCAATGGGTTATGCGATTCCTGGAATACGTTTTGTATATCTATATATATATATATATATATATATATATATATATATATATATATATATATATATATATATATATATATGTTTATATATATATACTTTGCTTCTGGAGTTAAGCGATTCCCGGAATAATATTTGTGTTATATTAAATGTATAATGCTGGTTGGAGTGTGCGATTCCCGGAATGAGGTTCTGTATTATGTGCATTACATTTCCGCTGGAGTTAAGCGAATCCCAGAATTATTTGTAGTTATATATATATCCTCCAGTTGAGGTAGCGATTCTTGGAATAACAACTGTGTCTCTGCCTCTGTCTCTAATTTTTTTGTTGCTCTGCCTCTGCCTCTGTGCATTTGTCGCTCGACCTCTGCCTCTGTATTCACTACCTCTATCTCCACTACTCTATCTCTATTCTTCGTTGTGCCTCTGCTCATTATTAGTTTCTTCGACCACTTCATGGTTTCCTTGCCATTTAAGCAATGCTCCAACTCATCCCCAAGCAATTCAATTACCTTCATTTGGTACTGATCCTGTCCATCAGCTGAATTCGGGTTAAAACATCACAGTGTCCAATTGACTCATCCTTTGGCCTCTAATTAAACACAATTAATTTTGGATCGACCTTCCTTTCAAACATAATAAGTCTATACTGTATTAAACTTCAGATCTGTTATTAAATGGCCCTCTTCTAATGTCCTCACTACTCTGTAGCACCACCTCATCTGTCTCTTGCTGCCTTTGTTCCTTCTATGTTTCCTTTCTGCCTCTCTGCTTCTTTGTTATCTTTGTTGCTCTCTTTATTGCCTCTGCTACTTGTCTTATGCTCTCTCTGCTAACTTTGCTTCTTGTCTACTTCTTTGCTGCCTCTGTCTAATGCTACTCCTTTCTTCTTCAAATGGCCCTGTCTCTGCTTCTCTTTTGCTACTTCCCTGCTTCTATGCTGCTCTCTTTTCCTTCTTTCTATTTCAAGTGTTCCTCCTTTGCCATCTCCTTTGCCATCAATGACAACATTTCCAAAAGTCTCCCCCTTTGGCATTGATGGCAACACATCCATCGATAATCCAATGCTTCCTCCAAGTCTTTCTCTGGCTGGCTTCTTTTAGAAGACCCTTTCTTCTATTACCTGCTTTTCCTCCCCCTTTGACATCAATGGCAAAGGATTGCACATTTCTTAGTGTAGATTTTGTCTTTGCATTTCTTCTCTCTGATATGTGTTTAGGCCTTCTTCTTCTGAATTTGTACCCTGCTGCTCCAAACTGGTGTACAAGACTTGTTGAGAGAACACTTTGAGGATAATTGAACTTGAATAAACATACAGTCTCTTTCTGATGTAGTGTGCCAATACATTTCTGTTGAGGAATATTGTAGATGGAATATGTCTTCTTCTACAATACTCATCTGCAGTCTAGCATTTGTTCAATTATGATGAAGCCAATATATCCTTTATTGCTGCTGTACACCTTTCCTACCTGTTGGTGATGATATGAGCTAGGATGTTAACATTATCCTTAATAGCTGAAGGTTCTTGTTACAGATGTGATCAATGAATTAACCAGAATTCGATCTAAGAGCTCAAATGCCTTTATTGCTTGCATAATGTACTTTCAAAACAAAACCTTCAATGTATTGGTCAGTCTCACTTATCAATCATGAAGTTTTATTTATGACATGAGGAGGTATGTATGTCAATGATCAATCTCTCTTTAAAGGTGGATTACCAGTAAATCCTTTGTGCTGAAGTAGGATTTAGATGATTTTAAAACTTTTGGGCTTCAGATGGTAATCACTGCTAGTCCTTTATTCTTCAGATACTTTGACTGTTCTATCAAAATGAACTTCCACAAAAGCATACTCAAGATGTTTAATTGAAAACATAGAAAACAGACTTCACACTATTTTGTAACTGATCTTAAGAAAGAGGCCTTGAAGATATACATGTACCAAATTTAGGAAGGCATGAAATTATATATATAGAAGAAGATATTGCTTCAGTGCTCAATATACTACTTCAAGTGTAAACACAATATTGATCCTTTAGCTCTGTTACTGACCTTCTCAAGCTGAATGCAGAATGTAGATAACGCTGGGAATACTACCTTGATGTACGTTTGCCATAATCCTTTTAATCCTGAGGACCTATTTTATCCTTACCTAGCTGGCTGATCTCCCCCTGGAATGATATTCTCATTTATGTTCTCCCCCTGAACCTGTGCCTTCTCTTTATATCAGAGATACTACCTCTAGTCTATCCATTGTAACACTAATCATACATGTATCGGCAATAAGACTGTTATGCATCCAACCGAATCATATAACCCTCGGCAGGTACATATATTAAACGATGTCATCCTACTCGCATATAATGTTATATCACTATATGATCACGACCTCCGTTCAAATATTAAATCATCACGATATGGTTAACCCACATATTTTTCATATGGCGCTAACTTCACAGCTGTATTTATCTTTGACGATGTAACAATTTGCATATACCTCATTAAACCCGCAAACCTTAGTTCGACACCAACAATCAGCAAGTGTATATATGCATGGGTCCCAGCATTATTGTGGAGGCTTCTGGAGTACAGCGGCAACCTTTGGCTAGTCCCCCCGTAATGAATCTACACCATTGATCGTGGATTAAACTGCGGTCAAACAGGTCAACTGTGGAGGCTCCTGGAGTATGGCGGCAACCTTGGCTAGTCCCCCTGTAATGAATCTGCACCATTGATCATTGTTTGTATGATCTGGGCTCTCTTATTAAACTTCGGGCAAGTCCAGCTTGCGATCACCATTAGATAGAAATTCTCCAAATCGACGGTATATACACATATCACTCTGCGTCCAGATACGAACTTTAATGCGCGATGGCACACAGTGGAGGCAGTTTTCCGTGGGTCCACCTCGCCACGTGTCAAATGCTCTATGGAATCGCTCCCGATTCTTAAATACCGCTTTCCTGACGATAGGTGGTGCGATGAAAACCACCATTCAGCTCCAAACTGCCTTTACTGTTGCTCTCGGTCATGGTTCCACTTCTTCCTCGACGCGCCAGGTTTCGCCTTGCTCCTTTACACTCAGGTTCTGCCCGTTATACATAAAAAGTTCTTTTAGACTTCGTCGCAGAGTTCCGCCATACGTAACCTTGGCACTTGAACTAAATTCTCTGTTTTGAAAGCGTCGATTCCTTTCGAATCGATGCTTCGGCTTATATATCAGTTCCCCTCACGGTACTCGAGATACCCCTTAGATGTTTAACCAAATAGTTCCACAATTGAAAATATCAAACTAAGCCAATTCTTCATCACACGAAGGTCTCTACCTAGAATTTGAATCCCACTACCATGATTCCTCAACAGGTTTCCACTTTTAACTTCATACGCAGAGATTCATACTATACATAATTACAGGGAATAATCAACAACCGCACAAACACGCAAGGTATTCCCACACAGAGTATAACCTTCCATTGCATGTTCAGGGTTCTACCCTATCACAGTTCCACTTCTAACTTCACATTCAAGTTCTTGATTCCGCAGACCTGTATCATACTGCTGCTCTACTGCTAATGCTTGGTAATCTATTGATAAGCATGCTGCTTGTACCTAAACTCCAATTGATATTACTTTGATAAACCATGCAGAGATTTTACTTGATCTTGCACATTTACCCGTAATTAAGACATCCTTCATAAATTCTAACACTGTTTTCAACAAAAATCATCAATATATTGGATCTGATCTTGGCATCATTAAACTTCTGTTTTTTCTGTCATTTTATTCAGAGGAAGTCACAACATTTTCTTTTCTAGGACTGCTCCAGAATTATTGCTGCTTTACATACAATTCAACTGTTCTAATATAAAGATCTTTGGGAAGGCATATTCAATTTGTTTACTTGGAATCTTCATGGGCAGATCTCTTAGAGGTTTATCACTTACATAACTGTACTCCTCCAAGGGAACTTTTCATATATGAATGATGTAATTATATAATGATGATAGGCACTCCTCTTACTAATCCTTCTTAAAGTGATTCACTATTAGTTCTATAGGTTCATGGCTGATGTTCTCTCTACTACCATGGCTACTTCTGCCTTCTCTTCTTTCATCAATATGTCAGCTAAATAATCTTCTTCCTATATAGTTCTTTGTTAGAGGAATTTCCTTTCCCTTACTGATCTCATAGCTGTTATAATTCCAAGGAGCTCTTATTAGACTACTTTCATGGGGTCTATATATGAACTGCTCTCCCCCTGGGATGTTGCTTCATACTTGTCACTGTTTGGATATTTGTTTTGTTTTCTAGAGCAGCTCCCCCTAAGACTATGCTGGATTCATTATGTTATTGAGATGATAGGCTCCCCTTTTTTCTTTTCTTTCCATACTCTATTGGGGTTCATTATAATGTTTGTACTCCTTTTTGATTCATAGTTTTGTTTAATTGGATTCGACTTCATCATCTGTCTGGAGTTCTTTAATATATATGGTAGTTTACAGTCCTTTTCTTTGTGACCAAGTTTGAGGCATACATAACATCTTATTTTGTCAAAGCACATTTGAGCTGATGTATAATGATTTATTCCCCTTCTTGAATGCATTTTACAATCAACAATTTTATGTCCAAAATTATTGCATGCATAACAATAGCCATGGAAATGATTTGAGTACTTGGTGAAGGATTTTCCTTTCCATTTGCTTGCTTGAGGGGTTCTTTTCTTTTGTTGCATCTTGTGCTGGTTGGACTAGATTTGTTTTGACTTACAATGTGCTACATCATGTCCTGGTTTGTGGCAGGAGAAACGAATGATACTTCTTATAGGAGGAAAGAACCTTATTTTACATCTTCCAAATTTATTTACTTCATCCTCATGAGTGTATGAGCCTTTTTCTGCTGACTGTTTCATCCCTTCATTCTCTGTCTTCTCATGTTGTTGCTTATTCTTGTTTGTTTCTCTGCAACTCACGTTCCTGCTGGTTTCTTCTTCTGTGAGAATCTTCTGAGTTGCTTTATCCTTTACAGCCTTCACAATGATGATTTTCCTGTTGTCGTCTATCTTGGATTTACTAGTTTCTCCTTCATATCCTATACCAGCCTTTATGTGAGGAGATCTTTGAGCATTTAGAATCTTGTCCAACTGTTCAGTGCCTTTTATTTGAGGAGTATTCATTAATAAATCTCTTTGGACCTTTTCTAATTTATTTCTTAGGCTCACTACTTCTTCTTCCAATTTTTCACATTCCAGATTTTTCTCTCTCATTTGTTGCAGCAGAGTGTCTTCTATTTTCCTTGCTTCTTCAAGGTGTGTCTTCAGGCCAACAATTTCTTTCTTATCCTCATATTCTCTCTCATCACATATTTTCACCACTATCTTAAGGTCTTTGTTTTCATTCTTCAATTTCTATTTCAGTCAAAGCAATGTCAAGCTTGGCTTTTTCTTTAGCTATAATTTCTTCATGGTTCTTATCTCCATTCATACTAGCAGGTTCTGTTGGGAAAAATACTGAGAGGGGGGGGGTGAATCAAGATTACGCATATCCAAACTTTTTACTTTTTCACTCTCTAAAACCCATACGCTACTTTCGATTATTAAACTCGCGTAATATACGCCAGTCTCATGCAACTCTCACAGATACCCGCAGATCTAATTATGCCATTAGTTCTTCACTTATATCATTCCATCATTCATTTATTAGATGTTCTATAAACAGTAAACATGTGCAAAGAAGAAATCGAATAAACCATCACAAAAAGCATCACACATGAACACTAGGATTTTTAGGTGGAAACCCAAGTCGGGAGAAACCACCGCCATTGCTCAACCTTCAATATTTTATTATAGAGAAAACATCTTACAACATATGTGTCAAGCAGTATCAATTGTAGCATGTGCACCCACCCTGGGATTCAATGTGCCTTCGGAAGGGAGCTCCAACCCCCTGACTCGTTTACCAGCCTCTCCTGGAAGGGAGCTACGACCCCCCGATCTCGTTTACTAGCCTCACCTGGAAGGGAGCTACAACCCCCTGACTGAAGGCTACAACCCTCAGCACCACCTTGGACCATGTTTCATCAATTTTCACACTGGATCCAACAACTTCAATAGAACACAACTTGCAGGCCACGTTTCATCATATTTTCAGACTGGACCCTCTTCATAGATTTAAGCTCAATCATACAACCAAACTGATGCAGACAACTCAGAACAGTAGAATACAGATAGCAGCAATACAGCAGAATAGATCAGTCATTTCTTACCACAGAATTTAGCAAACCCTAGTTTGCATACGCGCTTTTATTTTACTGATGTCGCGTATATACGCGCTTCCATTCACACGAACCAGCGTATACTTCTGTACATATTACAGAACCAATTTAATTGCGCATACGCGCTTTTCTTTCAGCGAAGCCGCGTATATACGCGATTCCTTTTCGGCGAACTAGCGTATGGTTCTTTAGAGATTTTAGGTCATTGCATTTCTTCAGAATAGATACTTCACACAGATTTAACCCTTCACTTCAGACAGATGTTCGCCTCTTCTTGGATCTAATCATTCCATAAACAGATCTAGCAAATACAAGCACATTTCAGATCTAGATCCCCTTCTTCATCATTGGTGCATCATACATTCAGATTTATCATTCAAGTGTAACCCTTTCCATTCAGATCTACTTCAGAGAGAAGTATTCATTCAAGCTCAGACATCTTGCACCCACACTCATGATTTGCACAATGAATTTCATCTCTTTTATATAGGTTTATCCTTTTTCAATACCATGAGCCCAAAACTACATTACTTCCGATGGTATTCCTGGACGGGGTCAATTAGGCGGATCATTACCCAATACAATGGGTCAATACCATGGTGGTTACCCTTGGTTTTGCACTTTTTGAGCGCTTTTTTCCCATACGCGACTTGGCGCGTTCTTTCCCGCGTGCATACGCGACTTCCCCTAGACATATCCGCGTATGCCTTGAGACATAATCTTTTTATCATAGATTGAGCACATTCTGAATTCCTTTCTTCATTGCCTTCTGTACACACTGTAGATACATCATATTTAGCTCATCAAGAACATATTCTAACAAGCACAACTTCACAAAGTAAGTTTTCATCATCTTCATTAAGTGGGTTGCCTTTCAAGGACAACACTCAGCATCATATTGTCAACAAACATCATATCACATCAGATTTACATCATTTAACAAGTCCATCAAGTCAAGAATAACTTCATCAGGTGGATTGCCATCAAGGACAACACATGTCAACAGTCACATGTCTTAATCTTCATTTAGTGGGTTGCCATCAAGCACAACACTCTGCATCATATTTCCAACAATCTCCCCCTTTGGACTTGATGGCAACCATGATGGTGTTTGGATGGCAACCACGATGGTGTTAGGTTACCACAACTGATAAGTACATTGACACCATGTCACTCTCCCAATTCTTTGACACCATTATCTGCATTCAAACACCATGTCACTCTCCCCCTTTGACATCAAGGGCAAAGGGCGGAGGCGGATCAAAAACCAACACTCTCCTCCTCATGTGGAAGAATCATTCTGCAGATCTGATATGTGCTGAAGTGGCCAAGCTCCCCCTGAGTTCATGCTGAATCTTCAAACATATTTTTTCAATGAAGTACATGACCCTATCACCAAAGACTCATACTTACATCCAATATCCAACCAAGTGGATTTACATATAAGACTCAAGTACCCAACCAAGTGGGTTTACAAAAATTGACTTAGCTACCCAACCAAGTGGGTTTACAAAAAGACAAGTCCTTACATGACTGAATGTTACAATTTTTACATCATGGGTCTCAACAAGACCTTTTCACCAAAATATAAATATGACCATTTATGACCAACACCAGAAAGTCCTCAAGAAAGAAAACATATTTCAGAACCATAATAATGCCAACATTTCATTATAAACGTACTAATGCTCCCCTGATCTGTGCATCCAAGCATTCTTTTAGTATGACAAGGCTCCCCCTTGGTTGTGCATCTTGAACACTTTCATCAACAAATCATCAAGGCATCTTCATTAAATCATTAGAAGAATTATGAGGCCGGAACACCACGGAGATACCATGGGTATCAAAGATACCAAAAGCGACAACTGGTGTCTTTGAGGAGCTGACTCAACCAAAAATTATCGACCAGCTCAGTTCTCGTGGTTCTGTGCGGGAACGCTAGTGTATATCTGTTGTTATGTTTGAGGAAGTGGCGTATCTAATCTCTGGTCTAAATTTATGCGGTTGTTGCTTTGATGGAAGAATATTCCGACTCATCTTAGATATAGAATGCTTCCACAGGTAAGAGGTTTGGTAAAAATATCAGCAACTTGTTGTTTGGAGGGAACATACTCCAACTTCACTTTTTGTTCAAGCACTTGTTCACGTAAGAAGTGATAATTGATGGGAATGTGCTTGGTCTTCGAATGCATAACAGGATTCTTTGAAATACTGATGGCACTTGTATTGTCACACATAATGGGGACAGGAGGAGTACATTTGATTTGAAAATCTTGTAAGGTTTGCATCATCCAAAGGAGTTGAGTGCAACAAGATGCGGCAGCCACATATTCTACTTCTGTTGTAGATAAGGCAATAGAATTTTGCTTCTTGTTGAACCAAGATACTAACCGAGGTCCCATATAGAATGCACCACCACTAGTGCTTTTCCGATCATCAACACTTCCAGTCCAATCTGCATTAGTGTAAGCATGAAGAGTAAGATCAGCATCCTTTGGATACCATAGACCAAAGTCTTGAGTTCCTTGTAAATATTTGAATATCCTTTTGACAGCCTGAAGGTGAGACTCTTTTGGATTAGCTTGGAATGAAATCCCAGCAATCCCACTAGTATAATGTGCAATTCTACTCCCAGGTGAGATAAGAAATAGACTTCCTATCATTGATCATTAATCTGGTTGATTCACATTAGGAGAATCATGTGAGAACTGAGATTGCACCCGTTATCATTGGAGTACTTACATGTTTACAATCTTCCATGCCATACTTCTTCAGAATTTGCTTAGATATTTTGCTTGTGATAGGAATATACCATCTGTAGATTGATGCATACCAAGCAATAAAGAATGTTAGTTCCCCAAGCAAAGACATTTCAAATTCTTGCTGCATATCAGAAGCAAATTTTTGACTCATAGACTCTTCATTACTTCCAAAAATGATATCATCAACATATAAAACCACAATCAATAGTTTGTCATTTTCAGTTTTTGTGTATAAGTTGCTATCAGCAGACCCCTTTGAAAATCCTTGTTGATGAAGATATTTCTCAAGACGATAGTAGCATGCCCTTGGAGCTTGTTTGAGACCATATAGAGCCTTTTTAAGTCGACAAACTAGTTTTTCATCATTTCCAAAAATGAATCCTTCTGGTTGTTCTATATAAACTTTTTCTTCTAGATCACCATTGAGAAAAGCATATTTAACATCCATTTGATAAAATTTGATTTGTTAGAAGCTTGAAAAAGCAAGAAACATTCTTATGGCTTCAAGTCTAGCTACAGGAGCAAAAGTTTCTTCAAAGTCTATACCTTCTTGTTGAGCATACCCCTTGCAGAAAAGTCTAGCTTTATTTCTTATAACATCCCGCTCTCATTTAGCTTGTTCTTGAAAATCCATTTAGTTCCAATGACATTTTTATCTGTGTGGTAGTGGTACCAATTCCCAAGTGTCATTCTTTTCAATTTGATCAAGTTCTTCATTCATGGCTTGCCTCAAATGCCTCAACATTCATCTTTGCTTTCTTGATTGACATTGTGTAACCAAATTGTGGATAGTGCCAAATAATTAGAAGATCCCACAAGAGTTCTCCTTGTTAAATTATCCAGATTCCTTGTACTAGGAATTTGAGATTAGGATGATTCTTCCAGGATAAATCATCTTGAGTTCATTGGATCCACTGTCTATATCATTTCCATCTGATGTGGAAGGCCATATGTCGCTATCATCTTCTTTTGTTGTTTGTTTTTATTCTTTAGGAGCTGCAGGAGACTCATCAATCACAACATCAATACATTCAACAACCTTTTGAAGCCTTTTATTGTAACATGTGAATGCTTTGCTTGAAGATGAGTAGCCAAGAAGTATCCCTTCATCTGATCTAGGGTCAAACTTGCCAAGTTTTTCATCATTATATTTGATAAAGCATCTACTTCCAAAAACTTTAAAATGCTTTACAGTGGGAGATTTGCCATACCAGAGTTCATATGGAGTTTTATCACTGTTTACCCGGACATGAGCCTTATTGAGAATGTTAACTGCTGCACGTGCTGCTTCACTCCAGAACATGTTAGGAACATTAGAGTCAGAAAGCATAGCTCTGGCCATTTGTTGAACTGTTCTATTCATTCTTTCTGCTACGTCATTTTGTTGTGGAGTGCCAGCTATAGAAAACTGTCTTTTTATGCCATGTTATTCACAAAATTCAAGGAATTCATCTGATGTATATTCTCCTCCTCGATAAGATCTAAGACACTTGATTTTTAGATCTAATTCATTTTCAACCAGTGCTTTGAAGATCTGAAATTTCTCAAATGCTTCATCTTTGTGTTTAATCAACCCAATCCAACACATTCTAGAGAAATCATCAATGAATAAGATATAGTATTCTTTACCACGTGGTGAATTTTTCCTCATAGGTCCACATATGTCAGTATGAATGAGTTCAAGAGGCTTACTTGATGATCCTTCCTTGGCATTAAATTGTACTTTGGTTTGCTTACCGAATTGACAAGGTTGCATATGGTAGTTTCCAGGAAGATTGACCTTGGGAAGATCCATGAGGAAACGACTTGAAATCGCACTTTGTTGATTTGAGAGAAACTCAGATGCCCCAGCCTTCTATGCCATAGCCAATTTTCTGAATACTTGCTCAAGTAACATTGATCTATGCCGTTTAGTACATACAAGTTGCTTGGATTTCTTTTTCCTTTTATAATGATTTTCCTGCATCAAGATCACGAACCACACATTCTTTGGAACTGAAGACCACTTCTGCTCCTTGATCACACATTTGACTAACACTTAAGAGGTTATGCCTTAATCCATCCACATACATGACATCTTTAGCCTTCACTTTTTCTTTTAGAAATACTTCCCCTTTTCCTTTAATTACAGCAGGAGTATCATTTCCAAATGTAACTTTCTTTTCCTTTTCTAGAGCATTATAAGTATGAAGTTTGCTTTTGTCACCTGTCATGTGTCTTGAACACCCACTATCAATGTACCATTGATTTTCTTCACCCTTTGCAAATAATGCTATCACGATTTTCAAGCTGGTGGTTCTTTCTTTTCCACACTTTAGAGCTTGAGGAACATGTTCTTTGGGTGGATCTTGTTCACGCGTCCAGTTCTTCATGGCCAAAGTTATTACAATAAGTGCATTCAACTTCACTTTGACGAGGAGAAAAATTGTTATAGGTATTCTTCTTTGGTTCAATATCCATCCTTTTCTTTCTTGCTTCTCTTGTCATGGTGGTTTTATATGCAACACATTGAACAACTTTATGACCAAAATTGTGACATGAGAAACATTGTCCATTGAAGTAGAAATTTCTGCGATCATGAAATCTTCTATTTGAATTTACCTGTTGGTTGGAGCTTCTTTGAAAGGTATTCCTGTTAGTGTTCCTTGAATTGAGATGATCATGATTTCCTACAGCAGAGATCTTCATTCCCATGTGAGTGGGTGAATAGCGTAAACCACTGTCATTGCTTTTAGATAGTTTGGTGCGGTTTGAGAAGATTCTCGGAGTATATCCAAGACACTGTCTTTATAAGAGAGAACGTTGTGCCTTGATGATCATCTATGTTTGAGATCCTTTAACCAAAGATAAGATTCAAGAGTTTTTGCTTTCTCAACCTTTTCTTTGACTTACCACTTCACATTCCAATTTTTCAATATGTTTCTTTGCTTCTTCAAGCTACTTTTCAATGGTCTCTCTGGTTATCTTTTGTTCTTCTAAGAGAATTTTGTAATCTTCTAAGCATAGTTTGAGTTGATTATTTTCTTCAAGAAAATCGTTTTCTTCTAAAGCATCCATAAAAGCATTCTTTTCTTCCTTTTGTTCAAATGCCCATGAGAAGTCTTAGATCTTGTTCACATTCTTCCTCACTATCAGATAACCCATCACTGTCTTCATTAGTATAATAACTTTTCTTAGTGATAGATCGGTTTTTATTCCTTCTTGCTACTTCTTTAGCAGATGTTTCTTTATAAGGACATTTTGCAGCATAATGACCAACTCTTCCATAATCAAAACATTTGAAAGGAAGCTTACCTTTGAATCTTCAGGTTCCTGGTTGGAGTCTTCTCACAAAATTTGCCTCATCTTCCATAGGATATATAGGCTGGATTCTTTGACAACTTCCTTTTCGTTTCCTTTTGCACATGCCTTAAAAGCAGCTTCTCTGATTTGAGAGGGACCTCCTTTTCTCATTTCAAAAGCAGTCAAGATACCATGTAGTTGAACAATAGTCAGAGTTTGCAGATCTTGCTTTTCTTCAATAGCAGATACTTTAGATTCAAATTTTGAAGTCAGAGATCTTAAGACTTTTTCCACCAGAGTAGTATCGGTTATGGTTTCACCTAAATTTCTCATTCGATTTACAATATCACCTAGACGTAAGAAGAAACTGGCAATACTCTCATCACTATGCATCTTCAAATTTTCTTATTCAATTCTGAGGGTTTGGAGTTTTGCACTTTTTACCTTTGCATCACCTTCATAACTTAGAATGATTTTGTCCCATATTTCCTTTGCTGTATTCAGCTGCATGACTTTGACAAATTCTGATTAGGACATGCTTCCTGGCAGACTTTCTTTGCTTTGGCATTAGTTTCATACTTCTTCCTTTCTGCTTGCATCAATAGGAATACTTGCCGAATTATTGATAACCTTCTTTCATGATTGCCCATACTTTTGCACCAAGATTTTGCAGAAAAGCTTTTGTTTGTACCTTCCAAAATATCATATTGCTTCCATTGAATAGAGGTGGCTTTATAGACAATACTCCTTCATGACTTCCCATTGCGACGGATCTCCTTCAAGCGATCAAGCTTCTGCAGAAGGACCTCCTCTGATACCAATTGTTGGGAAAAATACTGAGAGGGGGGGTGAATCAGTATTTACTGCATATTCAAAAATTATTTACTTTTTCATTCCTTAAAACCCATACGCTACTTTCCTTCAGTAAACTCGCGTATACACGCGGATACCCTTTATGAAACTCGCGTTATTCCATCATTCATTTATTAGATGTTCTATAAACAGTAAACATGTGCAGTAAGAACAGAATGAACCATCACACAAAGCATCACACATGAACACCAGGATTTTTAGGTGGAAACTCAAGTCGGGAGAAAACCACCGCTGCAGTTGCTCAGCCTTCAATATTTTATTATAGAGAAAACATCTTACAACATATGTGCTGGTGCAGACTCTACCAGCACGCAGGCACCCACCTGCGCTCGTTTACCAGCCTCTCCTGGAAGGGAGCTCCAACCCCCTGACTCGTTTACCGGCCTATCCTCGAAGGGAGCTACGACCCCCTGATCTCGTTTACCAGCCTCACCTGGAAGGGAGCTACGACCCCCTGATCTCGTTTACCAGCCTCACCTGGAAGGGAGCTACAACCCCCTGACTGAAGGCTACAACCCTCAGCACCCCTTCAAACCACGTTTCATCAATTTTCACACTGGATCCAACAACTTCAATAGAACAATACTTGTAGGCCACGTTTCATCATATTTTCAGACTGGACCCTCTTCATACATTTAAGCTCAATCATACAACCAAACTGATGCAGATAACTCATAACAGTAGAATACAGATAGCAGCAATACAACAGAATAGATCAGTCATTTCTTACCACAGACTTCAACAAACCCTAGTTTGAATACGCGCTTTCACTTCACTGATGTCGCGTATATACGCGCTTCCATTCACACAAACCAGCGTATACTTCTGTACATATTATAGAACCAATTTAATTGCGCATACGCGCTTTTCTTTCAGCGAAGCCGCGTATATACGCGCTTTCACTTCGGCGAACTAGCGTATGGTTCTTTAGAGATTTTAGGTCATTCCATTACTTCAGAACAGATACTTCACACATATTTAACCCTTCACTTCAGACAGATGTTCGCCTCTTCTTTGATCTAATCATTCCATGAACAGATCTAGAAAATACAAGCACATTTCAGATCTAGATCCCCTTCTTCATCATTGGTGCATCATACACTCAGATTTATCATTCATGTGTAACCCTTTCCATTCAGATCTACTTCAGAGAGAAGTATTCATTCAAGCTCAGAGATCTTGCACCCATGCTCATGATTTGCACAATGAATTTCATCTCTTTATATAGGTTTATCCTTTTTCAATACCATGAGCCCCTTTCAATACCATGAGCCCAAAACTACATTACTTCCGATGGTATTCCTGGACGGGGTCAATTAGGCAGATCATTACCCAATACAATGGGTCAATACCATGGTGGTTACCCTTGGTTTTGCACTTTTTGAGCGCTTTTGCCCATACGCGACTTGGAACGTTCTTTCCCGCGTGCATACGCGACTTCCCCTAGACATATCCGCGTATGCCTTGAGACATACTCTTTTCATCATAGATTTAGCACATGCTGACTTCTTTTCTTCACTGCCTTCTGTACACACTGTAGATACATCATATTTAGCTCATCAAGAACATATTCTAACAAGCACAACTTCACCAAGTAAGTTGTCATCATCTTCATTAAGTGGGTTTCCTTTCAAGGACAACACTCAGGATCATATTGTCAACAAACATCATATCACATCGGATTTACATCATTTACCAAGTCCATCAAGTCAAGAATAACTTCATCAGGTGGATTGCCATCAAGGACAACACATGTCAACAGTCACATGTCTTCATCTTCATTTAGTGGGTTGCCATCAAGGACAACACTCTGCATCATATTTCCAACAGGTTCTTCATTTGATTGAATATTTTCCTGTTGACATGAATTTTTCTTCTTCTTAATTCTCTTATCCTTCTTTTTAGTGCAGTCCTTAGTGTCTACTCCATGTATGAAGTGAAATCTATTCTAGATTTCTTTTGCAGAGGTTAAATCCATTATCAACTCAAGGTGCTTGTTATGAAGATTGTTATATATCACACATTTTGCCTTGGCATTCCTATGTTGTTCTTTCACCGTGGGGGAGTCTGTGCAGTAACCATCACAAACAAGCTTCCATACCTCAGGTTCATAAGCCAATAATCTTGTTTTAACCTTATCTCTCCATTCAGGAAAGTTTGTTGTATTTAACACAGGTACATTTTGATAGTCCATGACTTAACTAGATCTCCTTCAAGCTATTAGGCTTGTACCAAAGGAACCTGCTCTGATACCAATTGTTGAACCCTTAGTTAAACTGAGAGGAGGGGGGGGGGGGGGGTGAATCAGTTTAACACATACATGGAATTTTAAAAACTTTTCCCTTAAATCTTATTTACACCTTCTTTTCATGGTCAACTTAATATGTGAGCAATCTTAATTTGTGAGCAGCAAGTATCAAGCAGATTTGTTAATGTAACAACACTCTTAATATGCAAGCAATATGTATTGAGAATATTAGATAAACCACATCAACACATAGACATTATACACAGAGACACCAGATATAAGTGGAAACCCATAAACGGAGAAAACCACATCTTATTATTGTTGTGATGCAAAGGCAAGCTCCAACTCCCTCTCACCACTGATTTTCTGTAGGCACCAACCTACAGGAGGCTCCTACCTCAATTCTGCAAGCTAAAAATTGCAAGGAAGCTCCAACTCCCATCAATTTTCTGTAGGCACCAACCTACAGGAGGCTACAACCTCAGTTAGCTACAACTGACATTTTATCGAGCTACAACTTCATGTGGAAGCACCAACTTCCATACTCTTTCAAAAGAAAAACACTTGCTGATTTACCTTGGATATCAACTATGTTCTATACCTTCTCTTCTGCTATTCATCAGTCCTCATATCAGCCATGCATCATCTCTGCTCAGCCCCTCCTTCTTCTCTGCTTAGCTCCTCCTTCTTCATGTCTTTTCTCCTCAATTCTTCATACTCTGCATTCTCTATATTCACACTCTTTGACCTCTTGCAGCTTTCTTATTTTCTTCAAATTTCTTCAATACTGCTGCACACTCTCTCCTTTTCTCATTCTGTTTTCATCAACTATCTCCCCTTGGATATTACCCTGCTTTATACAAAAATAGCTTCATGGCTGTTTGTATTCCTCTGGGAATTCGAAATGGACAGCCATGTCTCTTTGCCTTCTGCCTTCTCATCTCTTTTCAGCTCACTCAGAAAAATGTAACTGTAGGTGCTTATTTTAATATTACAGTGGGATATTTGCTCTCTTCCGGAGACTTTCCAATGCATCACAACAATATAAATTAAAATCGTTTACATTCAATTACAATGAGAACTCTAGCTCACTCATTCAACCTCTCGGCTAGCTGCGCATTTGTCTTTTCTTTGACTGTTTCTGTCTTTTCTGTGACTGTTTTTTATCTCTTTTCAGCTCTGTTTTCTCTTCTGTCCTCTTCTGTGGTGTAACTGCTGCCTTTTAAATCTGGGCATATCCAATGCCTTTCATACAATAAGTGTCTTGTTGATGTGGAAGTTCTGCAAGTGGAACATACATACACCACAACTGTATTAAATAAAGAATTGCCCTCCCGTTAAGCTGAGGCCCGTGGGTCCACAGAACATGCGGAATATTTCAATATAATCACCACAACGTTTTATAACAGGCCTTATATATATATATATCGTAATTTTAACTCTCGGCATACATACAAACTTCCTTTTTAAATAAATTCTCAGCATAATATAATGAAGACTTTTTAAACATATAAGAACTCCTTTTGGGCCCATTTGACACGCTTCCGGATGCAATGAGTCTCCTCTGATTGCAATTGATCGCTCCTGCTCTGATTGCGATTGATCGCAATCGCACCTTGCGTTTGCATGTTCCTTTTCCAACTCTAACTCCGATGCGATTGAGTCACTTATACGTTGTTTCGATTGCGATTGATCGCAATCACAACGTGCGTTTGCATGTTCCGATGCTCTGCTTTAACTCCGATTGCGATAACTATTCCTGCGATTGTTCCGATTGCGATTGTTTAACTCTACTAGCGATCTCCGATTGTGATTGATCTCAATCACAACTTTGAGTTGCAAGTCCCGCTGCTTTGTTTACCTCCAATGCGATTGAGAAGGGGTCCCACCATATAAACTTTGTTTTGTGCACTCCATAATATATATCTTGGACCTTTGGTTATATGCTCCGGGCTTCATCGCACTCACAAATTCTCTGTTTATTTAAGTTACAAGACTTATCAATTGCGGTTTATAGACCCATCGGGTCCGGACTCACATCGCAATCGCAACTTTCTGCTGGTTACATGTTCCGCTGCCCTTGCGATCTCCAATTGCGATTGGGGAGGGGTCCCACCGTATAAAGCTTGGTTCTTATAATAGAGCGCTCCACCTATATAACTGATATATATGTATACTTTGCCAATGGGTTATGCAATTCCTGGAATACATTTTGTATATATATATATATATACTTTGCCGTTGGAGTTAAGCGATTCCTGAAATAATATTTGTGTTATATTAAATGTATAACGCCGGTTGGAGTGTGCAATTCCTAGAATGAGGTTCTGTATTATGTGCATTACATTGCCGTTGGAGTTAAGCGATTCCTGGAATTATTTGTAATTATATATATATCCTCCGGTTGAGGTAGCAATTCTCGGAATAACAGCTGTGTCTCTGCCTCTGTCTCTAATTTTTCTGTCGCTCTGCCTCTGCCTCTGTGCCTCTGTCACTCGACCTCTACCTCTGTATTCACTGCCTCTGTCTCCACTGCTCTGTCTCTGTTCTTCGCTGCGCCTCTGCTCATTATTAGTTTCTTCGACCACTTCATGGTTTCCTTGCCATTTAAGCAATGCTCCAACTCATCCCCAAGCAATTCAATTACCTTCATTTGGTACTGATCCTGTCCATCAGCCGAATTCAGGTTAAAAAATCATAGTGTCCAATTGACTCAGTCTTTGGCCTATAATTAAACACAATTAATTTTGGATCGACCTTCCTTTCACACATAATAAGTCTGTACTGTATTAAACTTCAGATCTGCTATTAAATGGCCCTCTTCTAATGTTCTCACTACTCTGCAGCACCACCTCATCTGTCTCCTGCTGCCTTTGTTCCTTCTATGTTGCCTTTCTGCCTCTCTACTTCTTTGCTATCTCTGTTTCTCTCTTTACTACCTCTACTACTTGTCTTATGCTCTCTCTGCTAACTTTGCTTCTTGTGTACTTCTTTGCTGCCTCTATCTAATGCTGCTCCTTGCTTCTTCAAATGGCCTTGTCTCTGCTTCTGTTTTGCTAATTCCCTGCTTTTATGCTGCTCTCTTTTCCTTCTTGCTATTTCAGGTGTTCCTTCTTTGCCATCTCCTTTGCCATCAATGACAACATTTCCAACAAACTGCCCAAAGGAGACGCCCAGCGGAAAAAAGAGGAAAATACATATCTCAGCTTGGAATCTTGGCTCAAGCTTCTATGCATGCTTCTAGAAACCCTTAAGGGGTTTTCTCACCAAAATTGAGCATTTTTTGACATGATCTTGTCTTTTGGGATTTTTGGGCCTAATTGCACAAATTCATGGGCACTGCCACTTTTGCTTAGAGCATCCTCAGCTGATGAAAGTTATGTTTTTGGATGCATTAAATTGGAGGGAATATACTCAGAAATTTTCAGATCAAAAGAAGCTGTTTTGGTCCCTCAAAAATGCCAAAAACAACCATTTTTTACCTTTCTGCCCCTAATATCAGTAGGTGTTACACTCCTGGGTTTTTTCACTATTTCTACTTTTGAATGAATTTTAGGCCTTAGATTGGAAAAAATCAAGTATTTTTGGAAATTAGACATCTGTATATTTCCAACGAGCCATCACGGGCCCAAATCCGATGCTGGGAAGGGGTCCAAAACTCAACTGCAACAGACCCCAATTTTTGCTGATTTGGAGCTATGCACAGAGACAACTTTTTTGCCAAAAAGTCAACAAAAGACACTAATTAATGGAAAATTGGTTTTTTAATATTTTCTTGGAAAAAACACTCTTGATTTTATTGGGGAGTTATGTTTTGGTGTGTTTCATTTATTTTCTTATCTCTTATGTGTCTTGGGCCTTGCATGGTCATTAAGCACATTTATGACATTTATCACTGAATTAGGGTTTTTGGAAGCCTCTTAGGGTTTCCACCTCCTCATTTGCTCCATAAATAGAGCATGAGGCTCTTGTATATTTTGTTGGATGTTGATGACTTATTTTGAAGTAATACATAGTCCCTTGAAGCCTTTGATGAGAAATTGATGTCTTGGAGCTTATGCATGATCTGATTCACTTGTTGATGGAGAAGGACTGTTTGCAGGATCCATAGGCCTGGTTGATGGTGAATTTTTCTCTTGTTAATGTTTTTTAAGTTTCTGATATGTTTTCCATCCATCTATGCTGCACTAGGACAAAAAATTTAGACTAAGATATGCCTGTTGATGGCACCTTAGATCTATTTGTTTCCTTCACTGCCTAAATGTTTTCCTCTGCTTAAGATATGTTAGAGAATTCATCTTTTGCTCTCTAATAAGTTTTTGGCTTGTCTATTTTATTGAATGATTTAGATCAGTTAGTATCAATTATGATTTATGGCTAGCCTTGCATATTGTTACCTCTAAAATACTCTGTTCTTGGAATCCTCTTTCGAAGCAACTTTGCCTATAGTTTGTCAAAGAGGTCTATCTTAAGCATGCTCTTTGCCTTACTTAGCTAAAATTGTCTCAAGGAACTCTCATAGCTGTCATTGTGGATGCTAGGGTTTGTCTCTTCTTCTATGGTTATAGTTAAACTGAACACAACTCCATTAACTTCCTCAATCAACTCCACCAAACTCTCTCACATGAGTTCTAAATGAAGTCTCCATGCAATAGCTCCACTTAACCCTCAGGAATAGCGTAATTCTTTCTGTCAGCTCCTGTGCCACATCTGTGCACTTACCTGAAGTGCTCCAAGAGAATAAGATAATTTTTATAGTCCAAATATTATTAAGAGCTAATAATATTCGACATATCTATTTTTAGACTAGCAATATAAAAATAGATTTCGCCCAATATGTCTAAAAATAGAAGCTCATCTATTTTTCCAACTTGACCAACCATCCACAAATAGCATCCTGCAACTCATAGAATATGATCGGCATGTCTAAAAATAGACATAGTCTAAAAATAGAATGTGCAACAAAAATAGCCTACGGGCCCACTTAGTGAAGGCAACTCTTTTCACTAAGCTCATCATCTTGTTGCAATCTCAACACTCCCTCTCAACAAGATAGGGATTATCTGCCACCCTGATCCTACCTCTGTGGTATTCGAATTTTCTCCTGGTGAGCGCCTTCGTCAAGATATCAGCATCCTGATCCTCCGTAGGAATGTAAGAAAGTAACATGATCTTCTGCTGCACACAATCTCTGATATGATGGTACCAGATATCAATGTGTTTAGATCTATCATGAAATACTGGATTAACCGAGAGTTTGATGCAACTCTGATTATTGCAATATATCACAGTAGGATCTAAGTGTGAACCGAAAAACCTGACCAGGATCTTCCTTATCCATATAGCCTCGCATGTAGCCAAACTTGCTGCCATATACTCGACCTCTGCTGAACTAAGTGCCACGGATCTCTGCTTCCTGCTGTACCAAGAAACTGTTGTCGACCCGATACTGAAAATCCTTCCAGATGTGCTCTTTCTGTCCATTGGGCTCCCTGCCCAATCTGCATCCGTGAAGCCACACAACTTCACCTCATCCGACTGTCTGTACCAAATTCCATATCCTGATGTGCCTTTGAGATACCTCAATACATGCTTCCCCCCCTTCCAAAAGAGATTGGTAGGCTTAACCATAGCTTGTGAAAGCTGGTTAACTGCATAGCATATGTCGGGTCGTGTATTGACCAGATACATGAGCGACCCCACCAACTGTCGGTAAACAGTGGCATCCACCACATCTGCCGATGTAGCACCTGTTAGCCCCCCTATGAAATTCTTGACAAGCAAGCTGGGGGCTGAATGACTGTTGAGCCTTCAAGGGATGCCTTTCCCTGAAAAACCATTTTCCTTGAGGTCTCTGTGTACTGTGCCTAAAATATAGCCCCTCTGCTGATCCATTTCTCAAAAGGCTCACTATTTCCCCTTTATACCCCCATTTTACCCTCCCCTTTCCTTTTTCGAGATCCCTTTTCTTCCTTTTATCCCCTCCATCACCCTCTTAAATTCTCCAAAATCCCCTCAAACTCCCCCATCACCCTTTATTTCCCTAATTCTCCACCTCGCTTCTTTATCGTTCCTTCCCTTGGGCCAAAAAATGATTTAAATGTGCAAAAAATCGTATTTCGGGCCTTGGCCCCGCGCTCCTTCATCTGCCATGTGACCCGGCGCCATGACCAAGGCTCTTTCCTTGCGGGGGCTCTTCTCCGTCCGTAGAGTCAAACCACGGAGCCCCCGTAGTTGACTCCTCGGGATATGGGACGACTCAAATCAATGGTCGTTATGCACTATGGGGGATCAGCCCAAAATTCCCGTGCCTATACAGCTTGGCCCCCCATAGTTGATCTCCGCCATCCAATTAAGACCAGATCCAACGGTGCGGAGTGTGCCCGAAGCGGTGGTCCCCCCTTCCTCGCCTTCACTGTTCATAAACAACCGTGGTTTTTTCCGCACCACCGTTGGGTGCTGAGTGGTTTTCCCTAGGCACCCAGCGATTCCACTCATCTCCTACCACGCGTCCTCCTGTACTATTCTGAAAACCGCCATTTCGCGCATTATCTCCCCGACGAAAGCCGGGCAGCGGAATTCACGATCACCGTTTGATCTCGAGATCTTCATCCGACGGCCTCCCTTCGTCCAAGCTACTCGCTCATTAGTCGGTCTCCGCTGCACCTACAGACCCACCATGTGTCGCCCTCGCCGTTGATCTGTGCCTAGTCAATGGTCCAGATCACCCCGCTTGCCGTTGACCATCCCACTGCCCACCGGTCCCTCCACATCAGCATCCCACGTGCACGTGCTTGTCCATTGCATATATTGCTCCATTCTTCACGTTTTTTAATGTTTTTCACGTAATCCTCCGCTCTGCCACATGGAACGTCTTCTGGTCCACTGTTCATGGGTTTCCCACCATTTTCTTTGTTTTTTGCCCCCCATTCCATCCGCTGCACGATCATCCCATCCGCTCACACCACTTCCGTCTCCCCATCTATGTTTTCTTGACGAGTTTGCTGTTTTGCAGGGTTTTCGAGGATAAAATATCACCTTAGCCCATGATCCTTGTCACAATGTCAGAGAAATTGCAGAGAACCATTTTGCTGCAGATTGAATTTATGGAAAAGGACTAGGGAAGGTGAAGACAAGTATTTCTATTAAATGAGCATACTTCAAACCCTGTAAGGAACCTTCCGGCATCATTTAGAAAGTAGTATGGCAATATCAGAGAAGAGAGAATGTTTCAGAGCAAGGACAAGGGATCAGAGCACAAAAATGAAGGTTTCGGGCCTTAAATCAGCAGTTTGAAAGCTTAAGCCCGGTTCGAAGACCCCGAGGATCGAACAGGAGATCCATTGCACAGAGAGATAATCTTTTCAGGGTTTCTGTATCAGCAGAGCGTTCTTCCATGGAAGGACATGGTACACATCATTTTTCCAGTCTAAATTGCTCCCAAATAAATATTTACACCCTTTCAGCAGTCCTATACCATCAAAAGCATTTGTTACATGGTATGGAGACCCTAACATCATTATTCCACCAGTTCATCCAGTCAACAGAGAATGGCATTAGTTCTACAGCCAGAGTACCAGAAGTAATTGCACAGATTTAAAGCAGAATGGGTTGCGGCCTTCCTCCTCTTCTGAGCGTTAATTCTTCATTTAATTCTTCACCTACCATCTTCTGCTCTGGTTTTTCCCTATAAGAATCCAGAACAACACATTGTAAATGTTGCTGTTAAGTTGTTTGGCTGTTGTTGTTAGAGGGATTCAGCTTGACTATTAGAATAGTCTTGGGAGGGAGTTACAGAGTAGTTTGTATGTAATAGGCTAGGAGGAGAAAGTTTGGATTGTATTAGCCATTGAGCTTATTGTACATGACTGGTTTTGCATCAATTAATCAAATCACATTTTGTAGGATCCTGGTCTATTAGTATTGGTGGTGTCTTTCTTAACTCTGTTATTTACATCTTCATACTATTTCATGTTCTTCTGGTAGGAAACAGAAGTGTAGCATAGGATTCACCCTTGTTAGGTTCCCTATTTTTCCTGCTGTCCCTACCTTTAATGTTTTCTGCTTTATGTGTATCTAAGGGTGAATTCATGTGGTTTAACCAGCGCAGTGGATGTTATTGCCTGCTGGCTGATGTATGAACTTAGGGGTTTGCTGCTTGGATGTTTCTTTGTCAAATCGATCTCTGTTTTTTCCCTTGGAGTTGCTAAAGCAGATCTGGAGTTAAATGACCTCTGGTCCAATCTATAAGCAGCCTCTTTGTCCCTCTTCAAGATCTGCCTTTGAGTATGTCCAAGAAGGTCTGGAGTTAAATGACCTCTGACCTGATCTATAGACAGAAATCTGGTTGTCTTTCCTTCTGTCACCTTCTTTCCTTAATGTTCCATCCCATCATCTATCTAAAAGATTCTTTAGTGTAGATGACTTGCCCTGTGGAAGCCTTGGCTAGTTGTTGCATGTAATTTCCTTTCATGACTCCATAGCCCAATGGATGGCACTTTCTTGGCCTATTCCCTTTGCTGAAATATCCTGCTGCCTTGTTCCTTTCTCCCATTACCTTCTCAGTTTATGATCTCCTAACCAACCCAGCAACCAACCAACCAAATCATTTAAAACCCCCGTTGCTTCATAACTAGCCTAACACCCGCTTAGTTTCAAAAGATACATCATTCTTTGCTTTATTGGAGAGATCCCTCTCCGGGTCCAGGAGGGCTAGATCCTAGGGCCCAAAAGTGGTTCTGATGTTGTCTCATCTTTTGTTCTTGCCAATCTGGCCAAAACATGGGAACACCAACATAATGGCGACCATACTGAGGAATTTTTGAAGAGCCTATAACCGATAACATTATTAGTGTATAGCCCAGCATCGTCACCAACATAATGGCGACTCCGCTGGGGAAATTTGAATGCATTACACTTTGAACATACCTAGGCATTCAAACCCACAAATCTCTGGTTAGATTGGCAGAAATTCATCCCTTTCTTGAATCATCCTCCGTTCATTGTGTGTCTCATACTCTTAGATAGAGCCTGGGAAGGGCCAGGTAGCCTCCGGATCTCACCCTCTTCGGAGGTGACACATCTGGTAAATGCCCTCCCAGTAAATCTCTGGTTGGAGTTTGTTGTGTTTTGAGATTATTCCTGAAAGTTGACATTACCTAATTTCTGATGGTGGACAGCATCCTACTTCAAAAATTCATAATCATCCACCTGGTGACTCCACACTCCCTATGATCCAAAGACCTAATGACTCCACTGGTAGAAGACTCTGAACTGGTTGAAGAGACACAGTGACCTCTTTTTGATTTACAAACATGCTTCAACGCATACAGAGAAGATATGCCCCAATGAGCAGGGAGCATATCCCTGGATTCCCACACTAAATGCCTGAAGTGGACTAGTTAAAGAACTTGCCTACCTTTCAGGGTGAAAACACTGAAGACCCCTTGCTACATCTCATCAAGTTTCATATACATGTGTGGAAATTTAGAGTTGAATGGCATGAAGACTGCTTAATGAAAATTTTCATGGCAACATTAGAAGGAAAAGCTAGGGTCTGGTATGAATGGTTAGAACCTCAGAGTTTTTTTTCTTTAAAGGACATGCACCAAGTATTTTACAAGAATTATAAAGGAAACTCTCCATCCTTACCATGGGACTGTTGTGATCAATCTCAGAATATCATACAGTACCTGTTAGGTATTGATGAGGATTTGGTTAATATGCATCCTCAAGATCTATTAGCTGCCATTCAAGGTTTTCATATGCATCCTAGCTATCACAAGAACATAGATGAATCAGCTGATGAAGAAAATAGTCAAGAGGATATGGAAATTCTTCAAGATATTCCTAAAAACTCAAATGCTGATTTATCATCCCTTATAGTTGAGGCTCAAGATGACACCTTGCCTCAAATCCAGTCTTCAGAGGAAACAGAGAGCTGCTGCACTTCTGCGCAGAGGAACGCAAGACCATCTTCCCCTCTTATAGAAGAAGAAATAGATCAGATCAGCAATGGATAGCCAGCCTCTGAAATTTTTCGCACAACAAACACCCTTGCCCACTCATCTGATGAGCTTCGTTGTACAGAGTTGGAAAGCTCACATGTAAATCAGAGTGAAGAAAAATCTGCTGATAATCCAGTATGTCCGGTTGGTAGCATTACTTACATTCATGACTCTCCTATTTTTGATCTATCTGATGATGATGTTCTCCAAATAGAAGAAGATCTTGTAGGGTCATCATTAGTATATTTATGGGAGGAGAATCAATCCTTTTCACTTCCAGAGAGTAATGAGCCAATGTAGGCTATTTATGACACTGATGGGGAGAGCTATGATAGTATGATAGTAGATGAAGATTCTATGAATCTTCATTCTGCTCTAACACAGATCATTAGTGAGACTGGAAGCCAGCAATTTTTCCTTTCAGAAGATGAACAAGAGATTTTTGAGCAGGTTGAAAGCAAAGAGCCTTCTCTTGAAAAAGAGGAAGCAAAGGAATACACCCCTGCTCAAGAATACATTGATCTCTTCACTGAGCTCAGCACATCAGAGCAGAATGTACCAGAGTTCCAAGAGGACATCACTGCCATATATGATGAGTCCTCCAGTTCAGAAAATGAAGTAGATAAGGGAGACTCTCTTTCTCAAGAGAGTCTCATTCTTGATCTAGTGGAAGAAGAGGAAATCCTGGTTAAAGCCTACCTGCCAGATATTCATAGCCAGATATTATTTCATGATCCTTATGCACATTTCTTGCAGACATTTGGAGAAGGATCAAGAGTCTTCCTGAGCAGCATGTTGCAAACAAAAAAAAAATCTTTCAAAGCTGTCGTTATTGAACAAAAGGAGTGTGAGCTTCCCTGCCTATCTAGCCTTCTCAAGGATTTGAGCAAGAAAGACCAGTCATGGGATCACTTGAAGGACTGGTTGCATTGGAAGACAATGTTTGTAAGCTAGACTGTAAATATTCCAGTTAGAGTAAGGTAGGTAGGAAAAGCTCAATAAATCTCAGTGCGTGAGCATGTAGTTAGTTGTTTTTAATTTATGCAAAGTCCAACAGGTCAGACAGTCTAATCCTGACTTGGTTGTTTTTAAATTTCTTGTCTTAGAATGTAGGTGAAGGAACCTGTTGGACAGTTTAATCCCAGCAGGTAGTAGATTAGGTAGAGAATTGTACGAGGCCAACAATCCAATCTGGCCTCATGGAGCAATAAGGGTAGATTTAGAATAGGTTTGTTTTTTGTCTTGCAAAATAAAATGTAAAGGGTCTGCGAGCTTAAATGCACCCAAAGGGAACAGTTAGGAATACAGTTGGGTAGGTAGTTTGGTTGGGAAAATGTTTCTGCTGATATATCATGTTTGTGGCAGCTGAAAATCAAAAAAGAAAGATGGCTTATGACAGCAGGCATCTGGCCTACACCAAGAGATCAATTTCTGAATTCTTGACTCCTCCAAGGAGCAACCATCCCCATGTGGAGCCACTGTTAGCCCCCCTATGAAACTCTTGACAAGCAAGCTGGGGGTTGAATGACTGTTGAGCCTTCAAGGGATGACTTTCCCTGAAAAACCATTTTCCTTGAAGTATCTGTGTACTGTGCCTAAAATATAGCCCCTCTGCTGATCCATTTCTCAAAAGGCCCACTATTGCCCCTTTATACCCCCATTTTACCCTCACCTTTCCTTTGTCGAGATCCCTTTTCTTCCTTTTATCCCCTCCATCACCCTCTTAAATTCTCCAAAATCCCCTCAAACTCCCCCATCACCCTTTATTTCCCTAATTCTCCAACTTGCTTCTCTATCGTTCCTTCCCTTGGGCCAAAAAATGCTTTAAATGTGCAAAAAATCATATTTCAGGCCTTGGCCCCTTTGGCAATAGCCCCGCGCTCCTTCATCTGCCATGTGACCCGGCGTCGTGACCAAGGCTCTTTCCTTGCGGGGGCTCTTCTCCGTCCGTAGAGTCAAACCACGGAGCCCCCGTAGTTGACCCCTCGGGATATGGAACGACTCAAATCAATGGTCGTTATGCACTATGGGGGATCAGCCCAAAATTCCCGTGCCCGTACACCTCGGCCCCCCATAGTTGATCTCCGCCGTCCAATTAAGACCAGATCCAATGGCGCGGAGTGTGCCCGAAGCGGTGATCCCCCCTTCCCCGCCTTCACTATTCATAAACAGCCGTGGTTTTTTTCGCACCACCGTTGGGCGCTGAGTGGTTTTCCCTGGGCATCCAGTGATTCCACTCATCTCCTGCCACGCGTCCTCCTGTACTATTCTGAAAACTGCCATTTCGCACATTATCTCCTGGACGAAAGCCGGATAGCGAAATTCACGATCACTGTTTGATCTCGAGATCTTTATCCGAAGGCCTCCCTTCGTCCAAGCTGCTTGCTTGTTAGTCGGTCTCTGCTGCGCCCGCAGACCCACCATGTGTCGCCCTCGCCGTTGATCTATGCCCGATCAACGGTCCAGATCATCCCGATCACCGTTGACTGTCCCACCGCCCACCGGTCCCTCCACGTTAGCATCCCACGTGCACCCTCCGTGCACATGCCTGTCCATTGCATATATTGCTCCATTCTTTGCGATTTTTAATGTTTTTCACGTAATCCTCCGCTCTGCCGCATGCAACATCTTCTGGTCCACTGTTCATGGGTTTCCCACCATTTTCCGTGTTTTTTTCCGCCCATTCTGTCCGTTGCACGATCATCCCATCCGCTCACACCACTTCCGTCTCCCCATCTATGTTTTCTTGATGAGTTTTCTTTTTTGCAGGGTTTTCGAGGATAAAATATCACCTTAGCCCACGATCCCTGTCACAATGTCAGAGAAATTGCAGAGAACCATTTTGCTGCAGATTGAATTTATGGAAAAGGACCAGGGAAGGTGGAGACAGGGATTTCTATTAAATGAGCATACTTCAAACCCTGTAAGGAACCTTCCGGCATCATTTAGAACGCAGTATGGAAAGATCGGAGAAGAGAGAATGTTTCAGAGCAAGGACAAGGGATCAGATCACAAAAATGAAGGTTTCGGGCCTTAAATCAGCAGTTTGAAAGGCTAAGCCCAGTTCGAAGACCCCGAGGATCGATCAAGAGATCCATTGCACAGAGAGATAATATTATCAGGGTTTCCATATCAGCAGAGTGTTCTTCCATGGAAGGACATGGTACACATCATTTTTCCAGTCTACATTGCGCCCAAATAAAGTTTTACACCCTTTCAGTAGTCCTGTACCGTCAAAAGCATTTGTTACACGGTATGGAGACCCTAACATCATTATTCCACCAGTTCATCCAGTCAACAGAGAATGGTAGTAGTTCTGCAGCTAGAATACCAGAAGTAATTGCCCAGATTTAAAGCAGATTGGGTTGCGGCCTTCCTCCTCTTCTGAGCGTTAATTCTTCATTTAATTCTTCACCTACCATCTTCTGCTCTGGTTTTTTCCTATAAGAATCCAAAAGAACACATTGTAAAGGTTGTTGTTAAGTTGTTTGGCTGTTGCTGTTAGAGGGATTCAGCTTGACTATTAGAACAGTCTTGGGAGGGAGTTACAGAGTAGTTTGTATGTAATAGGCTGGGAGGAGAAAGTTTGTATTGTATTAGCCATTGAGCTTATTGTACATGACTGGTTTTGCATCAATTAATCAAATCACATTTCACAGGATCTTGGTCTATTACTATTGGTGATGTCTTTCTTAACTCTGTTATCTACATCTTCATACTGTTTCATGTTCTTCTGGTAGGCAACAGAAGTGTAGCATAGGATTCACCCTTGTTAGGTGCCCTATGTTTCCTGCTCTCCCTACCTTTAATGTTTTCTGCTTTATGTGTATCTAAGGGTGAATTCATGTGGTTTAACCAGCGCAGTGGATGTTATTTCCTGCTGGCTGATGTATGAACTTAGGGGTTTGCTGCTTGGATGTTTCTTTGTCAAATAGATCTTTGTTTTTTCCCTTGGAGTTGCTAAAGCATACCTGGAGTTAAATGACCTCTGGTCCGATCTATAAGCGGCCTCTTTGTCCCTCTTTGAGAGATGCCCTTGAGTGTGTCCAAGCAGGTCTGGAGTTAAATGACCTCTGACCTGATCTATAGACAGAAATCTGGTTGTCTTTCCTTCTGTCACCTTCTTTCCTTAATGTTCCATCCCATCATCTATCCTAAAAGATCCTTTAGTGTAGATGACTTGCCCTGTGGAAGCCTTGGCTAGTTGTTGCATGTAATTTCCTTTCATGACTCCATAGCCCAATGGATGGCACTTTCTTGGCCTATTCCCTTTGCTGAAATATCCTGCTGCCTTGTTCCTTTCTCCCATTACCTTCTCAGTTTATGATCTCCTAACCAACCCAGCAACCAACCAACCAAATCATTTAAAACCCCCCTCGGTGCTTCATAACTAGCCTAACACCTCAGTTTAAGCCTCAAAGATACATCATTCTTTGCTTTATTGGAGAGATCCCTCTTCGGGTCCAGGAGGGCTAGATCCTAGGGCCCAAAAGTGGTTCTGATGTTGTCTCATCTTTTGGTCTTGCCAATCTAGCCAAAACATGGGAACACCAACAACATCCTCCTTCCTCCAACCACCAAGAAGAGGAGTATCAATAGGCTTGCAGCCATGCATGTTGAACTTCTCCAGTATCTCCCGGGCATACTTGCCCTGAGAAAAAAACAGTCCATCACTGCGCTGCCAAATTTCCAATCCCAAAAAATAATGAAGGAGGCCCAAGTCCTTCATCTCAAAATCTTTTGCAAGATCAGCCTTGCATGAGAGTATCAACTGTTCATCACCAGTCAGTATCAAATCATCTACATAAACTACAATGATCAGTAACTTACCCTCCACCACTATCTGGTATAGGTTCGGATCCGCCTCACTCTTGGAGAATCCAAGCCTGGTAAAGCAACTTTCGATCCGTGTGTACTAAGCACAAGGTGCTTGTTTCAACCCATACAACGCTCTTTTGATCTTGCACACATGCGACTCGCTACTGAAGATCTCGAAACCTTCGGGCTGCTCTATGTACACCTCCTCCTCAATCAATCTGTTGAGGAACGTAGTCTTCACATCCATCTGATGAATGTGCCACCCCATCTGCGCTGAGAGAGCTAGGGTTGTCCGTATGGAAGAATACCTTGAGACAGGTGCAAAGGTTTCCTCATAATTGATCCCCTCGATCTGTGAGAAGCCTCAGGCAACAAATCTTTCCTTGTACTTCTCCACACTCCAGTCAGTTGCTTGCTTCACTTTGTAGATCCATCTCGAACCTACCACTGATTTCCCTTCTAGCCTTGGGAAAAGCTCCCATGCACTGTTTCTGACAATCAAATCATACTCTTCCACCTTGGCATCTACCCATGCGGGATCCTCCACAGCTTCCTCGAAAGAGGATGGCTCTATCACGATACATTGACTCATGAGAGCCATGTATCCAGTGTACCGATCAGGTGACTGTCTTTGTCTGCGCTGTGATGTAGGTGTTTCTACAACCTTCTCTACATCTTGAGCTAGTTGCTCAGCTTCTGTAGTGCGCTTCCGCCCTCTGATGGTTGGTGCTGCATGAGTGGTCTCTTCCACTCCATGAACCTCATCTTGTGGCTGATTCACATCCTGAGACTCATCCTTAGGAACTAATAGATCCTCATCTTCATGCAAGTGTGGCTCCCTCTCAAGTGAACACTTCATGGCTTTCTCCTCATGAAATTTGATATCCCGTCGCACAACAGTCTTGCAACTGTCTGGAAAATACACACAATAGTTGTGGGGCGTATCATTGTACCCCACAAATATCCCAACCTCTGCGGTCGGCTCAAGCTTCTTCCTGGCATCCTTCATCACATGAATGTAAATAGGTGAACCAAAAATCCTCAAATGGGAAATATCAGGCTTCTTACCAAAAAACGCCTCCTCGGGTGTACTCATGCCAAGTATCCTGTGAGGACAACAATTTTGCACATATACTGTAGTATTGCATGCCTCAGCCCACAAGTGTATGGGAAGGCCCTGATCATGCAACATCACCCGTGTAGCACCCACGATTGTTCTGTTCTTCTGCTCAGCAACCCCATTCTGCTGTGGGTTATGAGGTGCTATGAGCTCTCTTCGAATTCCTTCTGCACTGCAAAAGTCCTTGAATTCACCAGAGATGAATTCACCACCATTTTCGCTCCTAAGAGCCTTCACCTACTTCCCTGATTCTTTCTCCATTAGTGCCTTGAAATCACAGAACTTTGAGTATGTCTCGCTCTTCTTCTGCATGAAGAAGATCCAACACTTCTGAGAAAAATCATCAACAAATATCCCATAGTACCTGTGCTTTTCTATCGAAGCTACTGAGAAAGGTCCACACACTTATGTGTGAATTCTCTCAAGGATAGTCGTGGTGTCACTATCCTTCTCATGAAAGGTGGCTTTCAAAAATTTTCCCAAAGTACATCCCTTGCACTAATCTTACTGCGCAAGTGTACCTTTGGGAAGCCCAGTAGAAATCTACTACAGTACCTTCAAAGCTCCATGGTGAAGGTGGCCCAATCTTCTGTGCCACAACTGACCATCATCTCGGCTCACCACTCCTTCTGCCTTGCCTGCCATTGCTGCGCAACCATCTACCTATAACTGATAAAGGTTCTTAACTCGAACCCCTATCCTTTGGGTCTCACCAGTTCCCCTACTACGCAGGAAAGCCTTTCCCTCTCTAAAGACAACATCATATCCCTTGTCTTCTAACATGGCCACCGAGATCAGATTCTTCTTCAATCTTGGAACATCCATCACTTCCTTCAATACGAAGGGTTTACTAGACTCCCTCTCAAAGGAAATGGTACCGATACCAGTCGCACTGTATCTACCATCATCGCCCATCTCGATGTGCACTCCAATATCTTTCTCATCCAGATCAGTAAACAAATCTTTGTCTGCGGTCATATGAAAAGACGCACCACTGTCAAGAAACCTCACTGAACCCATCATACTTGAGACCAAGCATGCGATCAATGAAAAATATAGCTCAAACTACGAGGCTAAGGCCTCTCCAGCTGCAGATCTAGCAACCTACTTATTTTTCTTCTTCTATGGACAATTAGTGGCATAATGTCCGTGTTGGTGACAGTGAAAGAACTTCACCTTGGACATGTCCTACTTCTTGCCTTTCGCATCGGATTGAGAAGAATTATTCTTGCTCTTCCCCTTCCTTTCTTTGGCAGCCAAAGTGAAATTTTCTTCATCTGAGTTCTTTGATGAAGATTCATCCCTGGTACTTCGCCTTATCTCCTCTTGCACAAGATCCGACCAAAGTCACTCCAATCCTGGAAATTTCTCCCAACCATTGACAGAGTCCTGATAGGAATGCCAACTCTTCGGAAGCCCAAGGAGAGCCAAGCTCACCATTTCCTCATCATCTACAGTCACCCCCATACTTCCCAGCTCATCCTTGCATTGGATGAACTTCGTGACGTACTTGGGCATACTGTCGCCTTTCTCCATTTTTATGTTTCTGAGTTTGTCCTTGAGCGCCAACTTCCTCTGGACGCTCTTGCTTTGGAATAAGTCTGTCAACGCTTTCCACATCAAGAATGGATAAGCCTTACCATGAATTTTGGACACTATGTGATCCTTTACACCTTCCAACAGAATTCTTCGACACTTTTCTGTCTTCTTTTGCCATGCGTCAAGTGCGGCAGCATCACCAGAAACAGGTTTTGGAATTTCTGCATCTATGAACTCCTTCAACCCATTGTCATCCAACACCGCCTCCATCCTGTCCTTCCATGAAATATAATTTGAGCTGCCCTCAAGGGAATACTCCAATCGCAATCCATTGAAAGACATCTCAACTTTGACACCAAGAAAACACTGCTGCAAATTCGAATTCCACCAGCACAAAAACTCAACCACTTCAATGTTTTGCAATTTCTCCAATGATCAATATAGCTCTGATACCATGTATAAATTTGAATAAATTATATGTTATTCATCGATATTATCCTGATCACACACTATTTTAACTTCATGTACAATACAAAATCTCTTCTACCATTGATCATTAATTGCAGAAATAAAAACGATCGCATGCACACATTAAAACCATAAACAATCACACATATGAACACAATATTTTATGGGAAAGCTTAAAGCTGAAAACCCCAAACTATCTATATATTATATGTCATAGATATCATGTAACAATAATTATACAAAGCTCCTCACAAGCTCTCAGTACAATCTCCAATTTCTACACACTAATCAGGTCCGATCTAGGAAAACACATGCTCCAATATTTGCCACCTCTTAGCCTGCCTCTATTGCGCAATCCCTACTAAATATTGGATATGAATGAACTCAAATCCACCTAGTATGTGTTACACCATTTTTTGGTCATCTAACTTATTACCATTAGATGGACCCAAGTACACCATGTAAGACCAGTTTTACCCTAAGTAAAACCACTTTCACTATGTTAAAACAGGAAACCCCAAAAGGAAATATTAAACAAACCCATGTTTGTTTGATTTTCCTCATGGAATAATTAATTAAACCATAGTTTAATTATTATTCCCAGTTATGTTTAACCCAAAACCAAAGAAATTAATTAGATAAACCTTTATTTATCTTATTAATTTCTAGGGATAATTATTTAAATCTTGTTTAGATAATATTCCTTGTTAAATATGACCAAATCACCCACAAATAATTAAATAAATCATTATTTATTTGATTATCTTCCAACCACTTCCTTAAAAAGATAAATAAATCATTTATTTATTTATTTTTAACTAATCAAGGGATTTGACCCAAGTCAAAGACCCTTTCCCTCCAACAAATATAATAAAACATTCCATAAAAGGTGGATCTAGATTTGGTTAACATTATTTTAATCATGCACCAAGATCTAGAATGACCCAATATTTTGTTATAAATAGGAGGGTTTTCCCCATCATTCTTCACCTTTTGTTGCCTACTAGATCACTCTGGATCTATACACTTGGTCTCATTTTTTCCATCATTTGCTCCCATTGAGCTTCATTTTTGCATTGGGTTTTCTACACCTACAAGAGAGAGAAAGCTTAGATCTGAAGTGCTGAGGACTACAAAGAACCCATCCCATTGAGGAGAGCTGGATACACCTTCTTGTTTTCCTCCCAGGTGCCTTGTAATATAAAAATTCATTCAAAAATCGTGTTCTTGTCTTGTCCGTTGGATGCATGGAGCAAACTCTTTACTTTACTGCTTAATGTCTTTCCATTTATAGATCTGTTTGTTGCAGCATTTTAACTACTAATCGCAGATCTGAAGATGTTTGGTAGCCTCTATTGTTGTTAGGGCTATTAGTTATGCGTAGCTAAAGTGGTTCTTTTTCGTACACTTCGACGAAGAATTCATACTAACAAATGGCGACTCCACACGGGTTTTAAATTACGACCGCTGTCGTTTTTCCTTTTCCTGCATATCCAGCTACTTTAGGCCCTAGGGCTTCTTTTCAGCTGCTTAGTTTTCCTCTTTTTATGTCATTTTTCTCACATAAAACCCTAAAAATTCCAAATTTCTAACTTCCTTGTGTTTCTGGCCCTATTGCGCAGGTAAGCGACACCATCCGCACCTGAGACGGCAACTTTTCTAAAAATCTGCCGCCGAGACAACCGGAACGGGGGGTCGCACTTTTTGGCCCTAAACCTGCGACCTGGCCCTCTAGGTCGCACTTTTCAGCCTGTTTCCTGCGACCTGCACTCAGATCAGGTCAGAAACTGCGACCTGCCTTTTTTCCAGCAATTTTTCTACAATTTTTCTGGGTTCTGCTACAGCTTCTGTCAGGGTCTTCCAGCCTCTGTTTCAGCCCGCCTTGACCAAGATCTGATCTGTTTTTACTCATCTAAGTGGGAACCCAGCCCCTTAGGGCTTTAGTACCCTCCACGTTTTGTGGAAGAGTTTTAGTTGTTTCAGCCGTCGGTTTTTCAGAGCTTCAGCCCCTTCTTTTCCAGATCTGTTACCTCTCTTTCAGATCCTTTGAAATCAGCCTCTTTTCCTTTCAAGTCACCCCTTGTCGTTTTGTTTGGACCTCCTTTGAAGGCCTCCGCCTTGCCCCTCTGGTTTTTTGTTGATTTCCTTCCTTTTTCCAGCCACCTTGCCTCTGTCTCTTGGCTGTGATCTGCACCTCTTGCCTGCAACTTTATCCTCCAGATCCCTGTCCCTTTCAACCCTAGATCTGTTGAGCTCCCTTTATGTGTGTTTCCCTTTCTTTTCGGCATAGTTTTGAGAGACCCACCTTCTTGGGTTAGATAGATGCACACGTAGCTGTTATTTTTCTGTTATTTCAGCATTATATTCTGTTCTCTGTAGGTTTATTTTCAGCTACGCAGCACACTTTTTTCTTGCTCTCAACAACGGAAAGGTTTTAAAAATTAAAATTAACACACGCCACACACTGACCCGAAGCGAAGAAGCGCCTGGTTAACACCGCCTGGCAAAGAATCTAAAATCAATTGTCACTGCACCTTATCTGGCCTTGACATTACTTGATTCTGTCCCTTTCTGCCCTTGTCGGTTTCCTTCTTCCTGTCATCATTGCTTCCCCAAGGCGCCTTTCCCGAAGACTTCCTGGCCTTCACCCTCAGTTTCCGGTTGATCGAACTGCTCCGCACCGCCGTCGTCGAGCCAGTCCACCTTCGAGTCCGCACTCCAACTCCTCTCCTGATTCATCGGGTCCTCCTTCTCCTCCTGGTTCTCCCCCTGTTACCTTCACTATGTCTGGTCCAGGGCCTAACGCTAGCGGTTCTCCTGGCCCCAATGCTGGCCCTACTTCTAGCAGAACCGCCACAAACACTACCCCGTCCACCCCTGTGCTGTCGTACATTGCAGGCCTCAGCCTCCCCGATTTCCATCAGTTGATTAATGACCCCATTCACCACAATGCTACCTGGCCCGCTATGCCAACCAAGCTGCCCTCTGACATCCCTAAGTTTGAGGGCCTTAATGGAGAAGATCCAACCAATCACGTCCGGTCTTTCCGCATGTGGTGTTCCTCCAATTCCATTACCGATGACTCCATCCGTCTTCGTTTGTTCCAACGCACGCTTACCGGCGAAGCTTCTAAATGGTATGTCGAACAAGCCACCTCTTCCCATACCACATTCGAGACTCTTGCCCAAGCCTTTTTTTCATACTTCCAGCTCCCTCTCCGATATGACACTGGCACGGAGCTCTTGACTTCCTTTAAGCAATCCTCTTCCACACGCCTTTCTGCCCATGTTCAGGAATGGCGACGAAGACGGAGCTTATGTCGAGCCCCTCCCTTTGAAGATCGGGTTTACATTGACTGGTTCCTTCGCACCCTTCCGTCTCCCATCGGCAAAGATGTCGCCTCTCACTTTCCTCAAACTGAAGAAGCCGCCCTCCAAATAGCCTTAAAATATGACCTGATCTACGCTCAATCTGGTTATGTTTACACCGTCCTTCCTGACATCCCCCGGCCCGGTGGAGCTAACGCCCCGGGGGCATCTCATTCCGCCGACGGTATCGTTGGATCTCTTTCCCATCCATCTGCTCATCCTCCTATGGGCTATGGTCTCCCTCCGGAAGGGGCCAGCACCTCGAGCACTCTTCCCCCTCCCGGCAACATGTATCCAGGATACGGCATGCCTCCTCCTTTTTCCCAACCTCCTGCTTACCTCAATGTTGCTCAACCCAACCCTTACCTTTATCCATAGCCTGGTGCGCCAGCTCCTCCAGCATATGTGCTTCCACCTCCCTTGCCTCCTCACAACCCGCAACAGCACTTACAGCCTCCTCCAGGGCAAGTATTTGCGCAGCAGGGTGCGACTAATCCCCCTTCTTCTCAAAGAAGGCGGAGAGGCAACCAAAACCAATCTGCCCCTGGTAACCGCGGACCCAATTCTGGTATGGACCCTCACACTAGCAACCAGCAACAGGGCCTTCCGCCCAAGCCGGACAGGCCGCTTCGCACAAATAAGCCCTGTTCGTGTTGCGGTGTTTATGGTCATTACACTCACGATTGTCCTCTCTTACCCAAGATGCGGCAGATGTGGGAGTCTCAAGCCACATTGCGCGGACAACACGCCTCCCCTCATGCTCCTCCTAATGTGGCCACTACCCAGCCAGCTGTGTTTACTGATCCTTTCCCTCAACAGGGATTCGTGGCTACCCAACCGCCCGACAACC
Source organism: Pinus albicaulis (assembly GCA_034641835.2). Lineage (NCBI taxonomy): Eukaryota > Viridiplantae > Streptophyta > Pinopsida > Pinales > Pinaceae > Pinus > Pinus albicaulis. The sequence goes on along the minus strand of CM076578.1, from coordinate 134,065,682 downwards.
AGGTAGCCGTCCCCCCTTCCATTTCTGGTTCCTCTGATTACCAGATCCTTATGATGCACTCCGATCCTTCCCCATCCGTCGACCTTCACCTTCAAACTCGGTCTCGCCAGTACCCCAAGCCTCTTGCTCAGTCTGCTCCCGAGCCTCCCTCTTCAGGTTCTACAGAGCCTCTTTCGACATCCAGTGGCCCCTTACACATCCCTCAACCCAAAGTTGAGGTTCATCCAAAGATTCCAAAGGGCCCATTACGCCGAAATGCTGCTTCCGGTCGAGCCGTTCAGTCGTATAGTATAGTAGATGATTTGGCGCAATCCCCTGCTGCCATTTCCACAATGGAACTCCTCCAGTCATGCCCTTCCCAAAAGAAGGCTCTACTATCTGCCGTGGGCGCTGTCGATCCTGCTGATGACCAAATGATTATTTTCGACGCCACTCAATCGGACCATCCCCCTCTTCCTCCTTCCGTCGCTTTCCAAATCCCAGTCAAAATCCGGAACGCCACACTGTATCCCGGTGTATAATTGATGAGGGGGCATCCACCTGTGTGATGTCCGCTTCGGGTTGGAAGCAACTCGGATCCCCTGAGTTGGCCCCTTCCACGATCACCCTTCGAGCGTGGGATGGTCATGCCTCCCAGCCTATTGGCCTGTTTCGTAACTGTCCCATCACCCTCGCCGGTAAGACCGTTTGCGTTGATGTCGAAGTCATTGACGCCCCTCTAGACTACAACATTCTATTGGGGTGAAGCTACACCTATGCCATGTCTGCTGTCCCATCCGCAGTTTTCCGCAAGATGTCTTTCCCACACAATAGGAAGATAGTCACCATTGACCAGCTATCTTATCATGAGCCGCTGTCTCAGACCTCCTCCGAGATGACCATCTCTTCCGTAGCCAACAAGCAAACCGTCGATTCTTTGATCAGTGTCTCCCCCGGCGTCTACAAAGATTCCACCCTGCTTGGTACTTTTCCTCATCCTCCCCCTCCTCCTGTCACTGATCCCAGCTTGTCGAATGTTTGCATGATGCAATCGTCTCAGGCTGCCCATAAGCGGCCTGCCTCGGCTAGTCAGCAACCTCCCCCCCGCCCTCCGCAACCCGCTCCTAGCCATTCATCTCAGCCAGCCGGACCTCCTCCTTCTGGCCCTCCCCCTACAGCTGGTATCCCTGAACCTCTTTATCCTCCCGGCACAGTTCCCCCTGGCCTTAACCACCTTGGAGCCGTCCCTCCTGGTCATTACCCTGCGGGGCAGATACCTTTCCTGGCTCCCCCTCCCGGAGTTTTTTCTGTCCCCGTTATGGCCACCCTCTCTCTCCCTAATCTGTCCATCGGCCTCCCCGTCTGGTACATTGACCCTCCAGCCGCTACCCCTCCTGACCACCCCAAACCTTACCTTGCTTTGACACCGGTTAAACCAGTCCCCCTCACCTCTTCCGGGCCCCCCGCACCTCCACAGAACCCTACCCCTGTGGCACCAACCCCCGAAAAGAAAGGCAAAGCTCGTAAGGGGGCAACCCATCAGGACCAGGCCGCCCCGACAACTCTTACCCCCCCACGACCACCAAAGCCCGCCATCCAATGCGCTTTGTGTGATATCGTTGGTCACGCCACTCACATGTGTCTTGAATTGCCGCACCTCAAGCTTCTGGTCAACGAGACATTCCCCGACTCTGATATCCCAGAAGTCTATGTCACTATCCCCGACTCTATCCCAAAACTCAAACACTTGCGCACAAACCACCCTTGTGCCTTGTGCAATTTTCACGGCCATTACACCCACCTCTGTCCCCGCCTTGACGAGTATCGTTCCTCCTTGGACATGTACCGCCAATTCAAGGCCACTTCGATCGGACCCGAGGACATTCCTACTCCCATTCACATTCCTCCTCCCGCTATCCAGCCAACGGAGCCCTCCACCACCATTTTGTACCTGTCATCATCCTTGCGCAATAGTTCACCGGCCATTCCACCTACCGATCCCCTCGGCTCCTCAGCCGGCCTTGGATCTGTTGATATCGCCCATCTGAGCCCTTCTCCTCATGATGACCCGTCCCACACCACTACTTCCTCGGGTGACCCATCTTCCTCCAGTCTTCCCATCTTCCACTCCGATGAAGACATCATGGAAGCCATGACCAATCCCGACTTTCCCTGGGATGATATGCACCATCGCGCATATTTCCTCCCACAGCAGTCCCATGACCAATACGCTGTGGAAACCAAAGACTTCATTCCTCATGCAGTTGATTGGTTCAAAAAGCCTATCCCTGCACTTGATGCTTTCGAAGAAGGAAACATGGCCAATGTCTCGCCTACCATCAAAATTGACATTTCAGTCAAACCAGGAATCGAAGAATACATCACCATGGGTGCCCAATGCACCCCGAAAGAAATTGAAGCTTACACCAAGCTTTTCAAAGAATTCCACGATATCTTTGCCTGGTCCTATTCTGAAATGCCCGGACTCGATCCTGCCATTGTCGAACATCATATCGACACATGGCCTGATGCCAAACTAGTCCGACAAAAGATGAGACCCATTCATCCTTCCCGACGTGACGCTATCAAAGCCGAAATCGATAAGCTCAAGCAGGCTGGTTTCATTTACCCCATTGAATACACCACTTGGGTGTCTAACCCAGTTCCCGTTCTCAAGAAACAAGGTACCATTCGTGTCTGCACGGACTTTCGCGACTTGAACAAAGCTTGTCCCAAAGACAACTTCCCCACACCGTTCATCGACCAAATCATTGACGAGTGTGCGGGGCATGAGGTCCTATCCTTTATGGATGGTTTCTCCGGGTACAACCAAATTTTTATCCGTCCTGCTGATCAACTAAAAACCGCGTTCATTAGTCTGTGGGGAACTTTTGCTTACCGGGTCATGCCTTTCGGCCTTAAAAACACCGGCGCCACCTTTCAACGGGCCATGTCTTATTGCTTCCACGACTTAGCTCATATTATCCTTGCCTATTTAGACGACCTCACGACGCGTTCTAAGCATCGGGCGCAACACCTACACGATCTGCGCACCATCTTTCTCCGATGTCACAAGTATAATATCCGCCTCAACCCGTTGAAATACATTTTTTTCATTCCCGCCGGCCGTCTCCTAGGCTTCATCGTGTCCAAGGAAGGTATCACTCTTGACCCTTTGAAAGTTCAAGCCATTCTTGAACTCCCCATTCCGCGTACCCTCTGCCAGCTCCAAAGCCTCCAAGGCAAAGCTAATTTTTTTCGTCGGTTCGTCCCTGACTATGCCACCACCGCACATGGGTTCCTTCGACTCCTACGCTCTCACATCCCATTTGTTTGGGATACCTATGCTCACGAGTCTTTCGATGCCCTCAAGCAGGCTCTCACATCTGCTCCCTTAATTCGCCCTCCCGACTTTAATCGGGACTTCATCCTATATATCTCCGCCTCCACCTATTCGGTCGCTGGAGTCCTTATCCAAGAGGATGACCATGGCATTGAGCATGTGATCTACTATGTCAGTAAGAACCTTGTGGGACCCCCTGTCTCATACTCCTATGACGAGAAATTAGCGCTGGCTGTCGTATTCTCAGTCCAAAAACTTCGTCATTATATCCTCCTGCGCTCCACCAAGGTTGTGACAAATTCCAACCCTATGGCTTTCCTATTGAGTCGTCGTATCCTCACTGGGAAATACGCCCGTTGGGTCGTTATTCTTCAGGAATTCGACCTTGAGTTTTTCACCCCAAAAAGTAAGAAAGGCTTAGCCCTCGCTGAGCTTATTTCTGAATTACCTACCGGATCGCAAGACCCTCCCGTTAATGACGATTTCCCTGATGAACACCTGTTTTCCATCACTTCCGATGACCTGTGGTATGGCGATATTCTTACTTATTTGCGAACCCAAAAGTTCGCCCTCCACCTTGATCGTGAGGCTCGCCGACGTATCCGACACCAGGCCCCCCGATACCTTCTTATCGGTGACGACCTCTATCGTCGTGGGGTTGATACTGTCCTTCGTCATTTCCTCACACACGCTGAAGCTGAACAGGTCCTTAATGCCTGCCATAGCGGCGCTTGTGGTGGCCACCTCTCCGGTCTTGCTACTGCCCAAAAAATTATGCGCGCCGAGTATTTTTGGCCTTCTCTCTTCAGTGATTGCATTGAGGCAGTCAAACACTGTCCCAATTGCCAACATTTTTCCCCTAAGGCGAGAGCTCCACCAGCTCCCCTCCATCCGGTCGTCTCCACTGGTCCCTTCTGTAAATGGGCCATTGACTTTATGGAGTGTCGCCTGCCATCCTCTGGTAGCCACAAGTATATCATCGTGGCGGTCGACTATTTTACCAAATGGGCCGAGGCCATGCCAACGTTCAATAACACGGCAGCTACCGCGGCCCTCTTTTTCTTTAACCATGTTATAGCTCGCTTCGGGGTTCCCAAGCAACTGGTCTCTGATCATGGCAGACATTTTGAAGATGAGATATGGCGTGAGCTATCCTCACTGTTGGGTTTTGAGCACCAATATTCCTCCTCCTATTACCCCCAAGGTAATGGCCAAGTTGAAGCAGTCAACAAAACCCTCAAAACTATGCTTCAACGAACGGTGAATAAGCACAAAACCAACTGGCATCTCATGCTTTTTCCTGCCTTATGGGCCTATCGAACCTTTGTTAAAACCGCCACCGGGTTCACTCCTTTCCACCTCGTTTTTGGAGAGGAGGCAGTTTTACCGATCGAGTGTGAAATTCCTTCTCTACACCTAGCCGTTGAACTTCTCCCTGACACCCCACCACTAGAACAATGACTTATCATGCTTGAGTGTGCCTCCGAAGACTGCCGTGTTGCCTTGCAAACCATGGAAGCGGCCAAAAAACACACCAAAGCTCAGTATGACCGAAAAGTCCAGCCTCGCACTTTTCACGAAGGCGACCTTGTTCTAGTATATGACCAGGCCCATGATGTCCTCGGTCATGGGAAGTTTGAATCATTATGGCTAGGCCCTTACATCATTAGTAAGGATCTTGGCAAAGGAGCATACCTCTTAGAGGATTTCGAAGGCCATCCCCTTCCTAACCCTCGCAATGCACTCTATCTTAAGAAATATTACCCTTAGCATTTCCCCTCTGAAATGCATGTTTTATTTTCTTTTAGATAGCCAGCATCTGTTTTTTCATGTTTCCTACTTCACCAGGACCCATTTCGTCCACGAGAAGTTACCTCACCTCCATTTAAAATCGAATTTCCTCACTTACGACACTTGTACTTGGGGCACCATATTGCTCCCTTACTTGTCCATGTTCGTGTCGATTTTCGTCATGAGTCCCCACCTTGTACTCATGCTTCTGGGGTCCCCCATTAGGACCTTTACTATGTGGAAACACCCTCGAGTCGCCCTTGTTTAGAGCATCCAAGTTGAGTCATCATTGCATCCATGGAGTCTATACCACGTCCCTTTGCACCCCACTATAGCTCTCCATCCTTCATTGCTTGGTCTCTCTCTTGTGTCGCACATCAGGACCTTCAGTCTCACTGTCCCCTATCCCTTATGATCTTGTGTCAGTCGCTGCCATGTCATCCATACTCTTTATGCTCTAACAAGGGAAGTCGTCCAGTCGCTACTCAGTCCTTCCCATTTCCATTATCGTCATTAGTGTCAGTATGTCCGTCGCTCTATTGTTTTTCTCTCGTGCCTTAGTTGAGGATCTCTCATTGCCTCACCTATGGCGGACCTCCTTCTGTCGACATCAGCACATTCATTCCAGAAGCTAGGTCTAGAGGGCGGTGTACCTTGGTTCTAGCTTCCACCCTTGTTCGGTGCCTCGGATCAGGCCGGGGGATCTCTCATTTCCCTTTGACTTGATCGTTTCTCCAGCTCCTTTCAGCATGATCGAGATTCATATACTTGACGGTCTAGTGACCCAGCAGCAGCTCTTGATGATTCCCAGGTATGTGTGAGATGTCTCAACCCTCATGAGGGGGTGGCCCTGCAGGTAGCCCCCCACATGCCCGGATGACCTCTTCTTTGCAGCCTTCGATACCGCTCTAGATTTTGATGATGTTGGCCTTAGCCACTTGCAGCACCTCTTTGATTTGCATGTATCAGTCAGATTTTGTGAGCCCTTCCCCATTTACAGGGGGCATTTGGGTTGTATTTATCTCATGTACTTAGATATTATTGTACTAGTCCTGGCTGTTATCCCAGGCACAGCATGTATGTGAGACTCTTCATTGTATTTTTATCTGGCCTTTGTTTATGCCAGCTGTACTCTATGGTTCGGTCCCTTGTTTACTGGACACACTATTATTTTGTACTTTGTCACGGCGGGCATAGGTATGCCTCCCCCGCCGCCTTCAGCACAGGTACCCTCTCATAAAAAGAGACTTGTTGCACCTGCGAGTCTCGTCTCCTCAGGGTCTAGTCCTTCAGCACACTATCTACCTCACCTTTCTCTCTTTGACACCCCTTTTGTTGTCTAGTGATTGTGTTCTTACAACGTACTTCGGTCATACGATTTGCTCCTGACACTCGCACACTGGGGGGCAATCTGTTACACCATTTTTTGGTCATCTAACTTATTACCATTAGATGGACCCAAGTACACCATGTAAGACCAATTTTACCCCAAGTAAAACCACTTTCACTATGTTAAAACAGGAAACCCCAAAAGGAAATATTAAACAAACCCATGTTTGTTTGACTTTCCTCATGGAATAATTAATTAAACCATAATTTAATTATTATTCCTAGTCATGTTTAACCCAAAACCAAAGAAATTAATTAGATAAACCTCTATTTATCTCATTAATTTCTAGGAATGATTATTTAAATCTTGTTTAGATAATATTCCTTGTTAAATATGACCAAATCACCCACAAATAATTAAATAAATCATTATTTATTTGATCATCTTCCAACCACTTCCTTAAAAAGATAAATAAATCATTTGTTTATTTATTTTTAACTAATCAGGGATTTGACCCAAGTCAAAGACCCTTTCCCTCCAACAAATATAATAAAATATTCCATAAAAGGTGGATCTAGATTTGGTTAACATTATTTTAATCATGCACCAAGATCTAGAATGACCCAATATTTTGTTATAATAGGAGGGTTTTCCCCATCATTCTTCACCTTTTGTTGCCTACTAGATCACTCTGGATCTATACACTTGGTCTCATTTTTCCATCATTTGCTCCCATTGAGCTTCATTTTTGCATTGGGTTTTCTACACCTACAAGAGAGAGAAAGCTTAGATCCGAAGTGCTGAGGACTACAAAGAACCCATCCCATTGAGGAGAGCTGGATACACCTTCTTGTTTTCCTCCCAGGTGCCCTGTAATATAAAAATTCATTCAAAAATCGTGTTCTTGTCTTGTCTGTTGGATGCATGGAGCAAACCCTTTATTTTACTGCTTAATGTCTTTCCATTTATAGATCTGTTTGTTGCAGCATTTTAATTACTAATCGCAGATCTAAAGATGTTTGGCAGCCTCTATTGTTGTTAGGGCTATTAGTTATGCGTAGCTAAAGTGGTTCTTTTTCGTACACTTCGACGAAGAATTCATACTAACAGTATGAATTGCGCAATACTCATTGGCATCTCCATCAATGTGTGGTGCAAACTCATGCACCAGTATAGTCACAACTGATAGTCACACTGTTCTTTCACCTATCTCTCCACTGGTCTCCACTGAAGCTGTCCATGCACTGAAGTTAACTGATGTATTATTTAGTTGATTAATGAGTTATTAATTAGTAAATTAATTAATAATTAATTCACACCACTCTCACTAGTGTATCAATCAGTTAGACTAGATACAACTAGCTCAACTATGTTTAACTCAGTTAAACTGAACACAACTCCATTAACTTCCTCAATCAACTCCACCAAACTCTCTCACATGAGTTCTAACTGAAGTATCCATGAAATAGCTCCACTTAACCCTCAAGAATAGTGTAATTCCTTATATCAGCTCTTGTGCCACATCTGTGCACTTAACTGAAGTGGTCCAAGAGAATAAGATAATGTTTATAGTCCAAATATTATTAAGAGCTAATAATATTCGACATATCTATTTTTAGACTGGCAATATAAAAACAGATTCCACCCAAAATGTCTAAAAATAGAAGTCCATCTATTTTTCCAACTTTACCAAACATCCACAAATAACATCATGCAACTCATAGAATATGATTGACATGTCTAAAAATAGACTGTGCGCCAAAAATAGCCCGCGGGCCCACTTAGTGAAGGTGACTCTTTTCACTAAGCTCATCATCTTGTTGCAATCTCAACACTATGTTTTATCTGAATGTTGTCTTGGTTGATTATCTGCTTTCAGTCTGAAATCAAATGGATCAGTTTTGCTTAATCCTTTGATTCTCTTTCTATGCTTATAAATCTTCTAACTCCCTCAGTTTACAAGTATATAAAGGATTCTGTTTCTGCCCTTTATTAGCTTTTTTTTCTCAAGTTTAATGTCCATCTCATGATCCTTCACAACCTTAAAGATCCACCAACCAAGTTAAATTTCCCTGCAAATGATTTTGACACCATTGATGAACTCATTCATGACCTTGTTTGACTCCATTTCCCAATGACTTAACAATCTTCCTTGTTTTATATCTAAATCTATCTGAGCATCATACCCAACCAAAAACAATAAAAATACCCCGCACCTAACATCTAGCCTAAAATCAACCCTAATCAGCAAATAAGCTCATATCTTTGCACCTACTTGAGAGATCCCTCTCTGAATCCAGGAAGGCTAGGTCCTAGGATTCCAAAGCTTGGTTTGATGTTACCCTGTACCTTTGTATCTCAATCAATCTAGCAAATTATAGAACAGGTGATCCTAGCACTTCTAGGCCTTCCCAAGAGCTGGCATAGTTACCATGACTATGTGAATGGGAGGGAGAAGTTACCATACTGGGAGAGTTTTTGGTCTAACTTGGTAAAAGAAGAGATAAGGTGGAGCACCAGCACCAACATCACCAATAAAGAAGAATATTGTGAATTAGTCAAAAAAGGAAATAAAATCCAAGGGAAAGAAGTCCCAAGGTGAAGATGGCAAGAGAGCCTTTTCCAAGATCAGATGTTTTCACTGTCATGAGCATGTGCACTATGCTTCGAATTGTCCATAGAAGAAGGCAAGCAAGGAGGAGCTTGCACTTGTAGTGAGTGATCCATTGGCTTCACAGTTCGAGCTTGATTTTACTCTCATTGCAGGAATGACCAACACTGTAATGGGATGAATGTGGTACATAGACAGCGGTGCCTCGTTCCATATGACAGGGAATAAAGATCTCTTCAGTGACTTGGAGGAGAAGGACCTCCAGCAGAACATAGATTTTGGAGATGATGAGAGGTATATCATGACCGACATAGGTATAGCTACCTTTTAGAGGGAGTCTAGATCCCCTCTTAGACTAGCATATTTTTTCTATGTTCCAGAACTAAGGAAGAATCTTGTCTCCATCATGGTATTGGAAGACCATGGTTATGATGTGATGTTTAGAAAAGGAATTTTTTTCCTTAAACACATAGCCATGGGACAGGTGAAACAGATCGGTGCAAGAGTCAAGAACCTGTATTTTATCAATGTTGAGGATGCATGCAAATATTTTAGGATAGAATTAGTGGTTAATGACTTGGTGGTTGAGAGAGAGAAATTATCTCTCAACGTGTAGCCTCACAAGTAGACTTATAAGGTTGTGTAGCAACCACAATTGGAGAAGAAGAGAGGAGGCCAAGTGGAAGAGTCCACTCAAGTAGGGACCTCCAGGAGGGGAAAATTTCGAGCTAGATGCATAGAAGGAGTACATGCATCTATACCTCTAGGTGTGAGGTGGGGTGATGTGCAGATATAATCCCAAGAAGAAATTTAGACAGGGTCCATTGAGATGGTATGTCTCATGGATCAAACCTGGATATGAGGATCCCACAATATATTAATAGAAGGAAGGATCAATTAGATTGATGTAGTCAGATGTCATGAACACATAAATTAGAGTGACAGATGTTAGATATTGGAGTGCAGATCAGAGTTGGCAACATTGCAGATTGCGTGAATGCAGATGTCAACATAAACATAGATATTTCAGTAGATAGGTGCAGTAACTAGTAGTAGTGAGAAGAATCTGATGACATATGCATCATAATGATTCAGTTGTTCGGAGTCTATTCAGTTTGAGGAGTTGCATGTGAAAACAACACTAGAGAAGTGTTGCATTCAAAACATTCCAAAGGTACCAGATCAGGATAAATTTAATTCCTTTCTTGTTGAGAGGGAGTGTTGAAATTTGCAACAAGAAACAGTGAAATTGGCATCCAGAAAGGAAAAAAATTGACCGCATATTAGTGTGGGATTCTAGTCACACATGAGTGAGGAATTCAGTTACACACTAGTGCTAAATATGGGCGTCAAATTTATTTATCCCTTAAATAAATTGGAAAATAATTTGTAATTTCATCTCATAACAACTTTTATCAGTTAACTAAGCCAGAAAGACCGAGTTAGCTCAATAAGTTGAGGGTAAAAGGTGAGGCATGTATATTGATTCTATTATTTTGGGGATCCAGTTGCAGTTAATGCACTAGTGGGGTGCATGTGTAATCAGTTAACTCAAATTAATTGAGTTAAAATCATTTTAACTAGTTCTAAGTGAGTGATGAGCTAGTGAGAGTTCCATTGTTCTGAGAATTTATGGGTATTCTCATACCCATATAGTCTACACATCATAACAACAATATATGAATAAGGGCCATCAAGGGAAGCAATATAGTACATACCCTTGTCTTCATGCTTGTGCTTGTTAGAATCCCATCTCCATTATGTTATCAGCTCTCACCGATTTTCATTTTCTGCTGCAAACTTTTGGACAAATTATTTGTCGTATATCTTCTATGGCTTTGGTAGGTGGCATATTTTCCTCAAATATTCACTCATGAATGACCCAATTACTATTTTCTTCAGGGTCATAAAATTCCTTTCTGAGATATTTAGATAGTCAATGATCCATTTGACCATGTTTGTATAGGGTAGGATCTTTGGTAGAGCCACAATTCGATGTAGATGGGAATTATCTACAAAAACCTAGGTGGTTTCAGAAGTAGATGGAGAATCATAGACTATTGTGCTTCTTTCCACTACCTTTGGTTCTTCATATTCGAAAAATTTGTATAGGGATTCCCATGAATTTCTCTAGCATTAGGGGTACATGTTGTATCTATGAATAATGGAAGCATTTCAGTGACTTCAGTAGTAGGTTCCGACTACGGTTGCATAATGGGTTTTGATGTAGATGGGAATTATCTACAACAACCTAGGTGGTTTCAGAATCCTTGTTCTTCTTAGCGGCCTTAGAAATTTTGTGGGAGTTAGGTTTTTCAGGACTAGACGGCGAGGACAAATTTCAGAGGATGAGAAAAAAACTATTCTAATTAAATAAATTACAATAACAAATGACTTAGATGATACAATTTATGTTTTTATGAGAAAAATAGATTAACAATAAATTGCAGCGATCAAATCATTTGTGTTTTCGAGAAACAAAAATTTCATTACACTTGGCCATTAATGGAAAAACATGGGTTCACATGGATTTTATACAAGTCATCGCTTTATTAGAGGTTTTACATTGAAGGTTTCGTTTGGAAACACATATTTAAACCTTGATATCAACTTTCATTGATATGCGATTGAATTTGCATAACGGTAATAGTATAAATACGAGAAGGTTTTTATTAGAGGATTTATATCAACATTTAGATATCGGGGATTCCTAAGGGGAGCTTACGTTTGAAGTTTGCAAGATAAGTTTCATGATGGAGTAATGTGATATGAGATGTGATAAAGAAATGTGATATGAAGTTGTGATAGTGGGAGGGAGGTTATATCGGAAGATCGGAGATATCCATATATCGACGTATCATGAGGGATAAAAGTGTTTGTCAATTAAAAAATGCTGATATAAAAATTATGATAAATGACACGTCTTATTGATGGGGCTGACCTTATATATTACATGCACACAAGAATTTTTGTTATTATTTAAATCTTTTTATGATTGAATTACATTTTGTCTAATGGAAAATTGATTTCGAAGATTTTATTTTTGATGCATGGTGCTTCTACAATTTCTGATTGTGATAAAGGAAACCTTTTAAGTGCGCTTTTTTCCTTTTGAGCCATTAATTTAATATTAAGTCCCGATAGGGTCCCGTGATTTGGCTGATTGGCAAGCCAAATGACAGTGTAACATCAAACCAGTCTTTGGAGCCCAAGGACCTAGCATTCCTGGACTCAGAGAGGGCTCTCTCTATTTGTGTAAGGGATATCTGTGTGTTTTCTTATTGTGTTCTAATTTTAGGCTAGTTATGAAGTAGGTTTTTGGTTTTGGTTTTTAGGTTGTGAGGGATGAACCAATCAAAGACATAAGATAGGTAAAAAGATGTCAGATCAACTGGGCTATGGGGTCGAAAAGGTCAAGAAAGCTTTCAGATGGTGATACAAGGTTGTTGAAGGGCCAATTTGATTCGAGGTAAAATGGATCTTTGGGAAAAATGGAGTGAGATGGACATTAAATTTGTGAAGAAAAAAGGATTTCAAACATAACTAGTTTACTAGCTGACATAAACATGGTAGGGAAAACCATTAATCATGAGAAATGTAACTGTAAACTGATCAATGCATAGAAATAAAAATTCTAGCCATGCATAGAGATATATGACTCTCTAACTTTAGGAAATGGCTATCAGACTTTGGGGAAATACACTTAATACAAACAAACAACTCAAATCACTATGAAGGAACTCCTAAACATAGTATTCCAAGCTATTGGGCACTTTGAATCAAGATTGCATAGTTTTAGGCAAATGGCAAGATCAGTACAAGACCTCCTTGGTTCAACAAATGACAATCTAATCAATCAAAGAGAGGTCTCAGAGGTGGAGCTATGACTAGCCATGAGTAAGCAGGGCATACTGTGAATCATACTTAGCATGCATAAAACCATAAATGAAACAAGCAAACAATATTCTTAAGTTATTAAAGAGAAATCAAGAATTATTTAATGTGACTAGGAATGAAGAAAACATGGAAGCTATAAAGAAACAGGAAATTTGAGGTGCCTCCAAGGGAATGTCTCGAATCTATTCTCTACTGTCTTATAGCAAGCAATAACATGGAATTATGAATGAAAACTAGGAAACAAAACAGAGAGAGAGACACTATACCATTCTACCAAGTCATGGAATCCAACAACAATCCTCTTTCATCATCCAAGAACATCCAAGAAACTATCCAAAAGCATGAGACAAGTGTTTCTTCCAAAGCTTATATGACCATATATTTCTTCTATTCATCAATTTCAGCCTTTTTTACAATGAAAGCCTTGGGAATATATAGGCCAAAGTGGGGAAAACCTCTTAGTTCAACTTGCAATCTCATTGGCATATCCAAAATATCTGATTTTGTCCTTGAGGCTTTGCAAAGCCCAAGGCACAAAATATCTAATAAAATATCTCAAAAATGCTAAAAAATGGAAATATAATGAATTTTCATAACTTATCATGTACAAAAATAGCTAAACACACATGAAGAAAAGTCACTTTTAAAGGGTTCAATTTTTACAAAAATACTTAAAAAATACATCAGCAAAAGGTCCCCTGACTTGCTGGCAACTTTTGGAGGCCTTTGTGATGTCGAAACGAGGCTCATGATGGCTCGTTGGAAATCTCTAAGTGTCTACTTTCTGAAAATGTTTAGTTTTCTCCAAACTGACCACTGGAAGTCCTCCAAAAATAGATCTTTGTGTACAAACCCAAAAAATAGGCCTTGCTGATAAACGGGGAAAAGTGTAGAAAAAGCGAGTGTTTTTCACCATTTTTGGGGGAGAAAATGATCTTCAATTGATCTGAAAATCATTGAGTATGTGCCCATAAAATTATGGAATCCAATGATACCATTTTCATCGTTTGAGGATGCCCCAAACTGAAATGGCGATGCCCATGAGTTTTGGCCAAAAACCCAAAATGGACAAAAAACCAAAATTTGTTGAATTTTGCCCAAATTTGGCGAGCATGACCCTCAAGGGTTTTCAGAAACATTTTGTGAAGCTAAGGCCAAAATTTGGAGCCTTGAGGTGTCTTTCCTCAATTTTGGTGCCGGGTGCTTCCCTTTAGCCTCCTTGATTTTTTCTTGAGCAGCCTTCAATTTCCGCCGAGCAAACTGATTGAGCTTTTTATAATGCCCAATCATCCTTAGTTGAAGGTCCAAGTCTCTATTTGCATTTTCCAATTTCTTCTCCAAGTCATCATTACCTCTCGCAAGCCATGCTTCCCGATTGTTCTCTATCTCTTGTTCGAACAATGTAGTGAGAGGGGTAGATTGGAGAAGGGCATCTTCTTCTTCCTTTTGTTTCTCAAGGGCCTTTTTGAGCCCCATGGTTCTTTTCCTCTTTCGCCTGGGCTAATCATCGCCTTCACTCTCATCGAACTCACCCATGAGTTCTTCCAATCTCACTTGTGCTTTGGAGGCCTCCTTTTTGTATTTGATGGCCCGTGTCTCATATACAGCCATATGGACACTCATCTATTTGTTTTGAATTTGCAAAAAGTGATTGAATTTTCTAGCCCTCTCAAGATCAGTCCTCAAAGCATCAATTTGGTTTTCTCTATTGATCAAGTGATTTTCTAGGATCCGGGCTTCAATGTCACTAGTAAAATGAAGGAGGTTTTTCTCAGTCTTTCAACACTCTGCTTGTAAAATGAAGGAGGTTTTCTCAGTCTTTCAACTCTCTTCTCATGTATGGAGGAGGTTTTCTCAGTCTTTCAACCCTCTGCTCATGTATGGAGAAGGTTTTCTTAGTGATGCCATTTCATCAGCTTTAAAACAATGTTATCTTTCCTTTCACTTCCTATTCATGCTTAAGCAAATGAAGATGACAAATTGACAATAAATCATGATGGGCATTTCTCCAAGACATGTAATTCTGCTTTTCAAATACCTTTGTGCCTCTTTAGACATCACAAGCAATTTGGCCAGTATTTACAAAGCATTTCTTGTCATTTATAATTCACTAACCTTTGATTGTGATTGCAGGAACTTAATGAGATAACTCTCAATCTAGTATTTGCATCCCAGGCTCAAAACCACTTGAGAAGCAGCTATCTTCTCATGTTGAGTTTAATACTATCTTCTGGAACACTAGTATACTTATGCTCTTTGACAAAGACATTGAAACACTGTATATTTACCTAATATCAGCTTGACCTATGGCTTATGTATTGCTGAGACTTCAAGGCTTGTTAGTGGCGCGACTTAAGGGTGTAACCAAACTCTATTTGCAGAATAGGAAGGTCTGTTAGGACTGGTTGATAATAGATATAGGTTATTTGGCTTTAGGATAGTTTTCCAAGGGAAAATCACCTAAAGCGCCACTACCTAACTTAGGGGAGACTTTTTGGACATATTTGGAGTGTTTTCTTTGGGGCTGATGGACAAGTTTGTATGGCTAAGGCTAGATAGGGCTTGACAATGACGTTTTATCTTGTCATGGGCTGATTGAAAAGGTAGGAGGACAAAAATGTTTATGGGTGTTTTCCAGCTGGAAAATTTGACAAATTTTGAGATCAGCTGCTAGAAAACTTCGCTGTAAAAACTAGTCATCACCAACAAGTGAAAAATACTAATGGCTAATAGGTGAAAGAGACAGGGAGTTTTTCATGTATTATAATTTTCTGTAATAAACTTATTCAGACAGAACCTTTGAACTCATGATGATGTATTGCCCCATTGATTAATGAAGAAGTTGGTTTTTTCATTATAAGCAGATTCTGAGTATTTCTTGGTAGAAGACTTCTAGAGGCTTTAGGCTTGGTCCCTGAGAGTTCTCCTACTATTTTTTGTTATATGTTTATTTCTTGTTTCTTGCAATTTAGTTATTCTTTGTGCTTTGTAGCATTACCATTAAATTCATTAATTGCAAGTGTGATGTGTTAAAATTCCCTTTTCAATAGGTTGAATTTATCATTGATGTTCCTTTATTATGGACTGATGCCTTTACATTCATTAGATTGATTTCAGCGTGGTTAAGTAGTTGTTGTTCAATTCCACATATGGTTATTTCTTAAGTCTTTCCATCATAAGTGTGAATGTATGGTTCATTGTTCAATTTCGAATGTTGCTATTAGTTGAGTTATATAGATTTCCATTAAAAAATGTTAAATAATTTATTGATGTTCAATTCATTAGGATTGTTGTTCAATTTATCAAGGTTGTTGTTCAACTCATTAAGCGTGGTGTTCAATTGCAAAAGACCCCTTATTTTAGCATTGAGTGTTTATTTTTGCATAGGTTTAGATTAAGAGTTCATTCCTTTGATTGGTTTGAAGTATTTCATAGTTTACTTTTGAGTTGGTTTGATTGAACTTCGAGAATTAGATAATATTTCTTACAACGATTTAGAGTAGTTAACCTCTGATTTCACTCGCATATATTTTTCTCACACTCTTGAAATAAAAAGACTTTCTTTGGGTTGATGATTAATGTGAAGCATTAAGGTTACCTTTAATAGTCACCTTATTGACAAAAAATTTTGGCGGCATTTCCAGCGAGAGTGTTTAGGAGTGATGTCATTTTATTTTTCCTTTTGCTGTGAAAGAATTGGGTATTGAAAATGAGAGGTAAGAACCCGCGTATTAGCAAGAAAAAATCTTACTCTCTAGCCCGCTTCTCAGCAATTGTGCAGAGGTTAAATAAGATAGGTGTTTGTTTTTTTATGAGTAGGAGGAAAAAATATGGAATTATATTGAAACCCCCCATCTAAATCCGCAAAACCCAAGGGGTCGGTGGTCCTTGGCAAAACAACATTCATAGACAAAATCATAAGGAAAGCTGAATCCTAGGCATTTGTAGGACCCAAAACCATTCCTAAAAAGAGTCCTACTATAATCCCTCGGGTAGTAGCCTCACCATATGCAGCCCATGCCGAGATTCACAACGAAACAGAAGTGTTTGAATGGAGCTTTTAGACTATAGAACATTTGACTCCCAACCCTTCACGAGAGGGAAATTCTTGCAATTTGCAAGAAGGAGAGTGGGAAACCAGTAGTGCAGTAAAGATAAAAAATCCAGACCCTAGATCTCCTTAAATAGTGGTTGAGACAGAGACACCCAATATTCCAGATCGAGGTAGTGTTGCAAGGCCTCCTCCAAATCCACCCCCTAATTCCACTCAAATTATCCTCCCAGACCAGGAAATTCCTGAAGGTTATTGGCACATCTTTGATTAGATGGTGCATAACCAAAACTAGAGACAAAAATCAACATTGGAGTATCCCATTGTTGATCTGGCTGCAAATGCCCCTATGAAATCTATCCCATTATAAAACATCCCCACCTTCCATAGACTGACCTCAGAAGATCTGGATGAATTTTTATTTGAATTTGATGTTTTGTGTAGGGGATATGACTACACCACTGACCCTCAAAAACTAAAAATATTCCCCTCTACATTGAATGGGGCAACACTATGCTGTTTTATGGGGCTCAGTGGCAGAACCATTAATAGTTGGGATTAGATGAAAGACTCTTTTCTTAATAAATACCAAGATTACTGTTGGACTCGAGAACTAAAAGATGAAATTTTCAACATGTCTACAAAAGACAATGAGACATTAGAAAAATATGTTGAATGATTTCAATATAATTTCCAAAGATCTCCATATACTACAATGTCTAAAGGTATCCTAAAAGCAACAATGATTAAAGAAATGAAAGAAGAATGGGTAGAAACAATTAATATAACGGGAAAAGGGGACATCTATTAAGAATATTACGATGACATTATTGCATTGTGTATCAGGTTCTCTCGAGGTAGTACGCGGAATAGACCAGCTGGACAGGATTCAGTTACTAGGAATTACAAATAGTTAGGTGGAAGCATGACCAGAGAAGAATTTGGTAATCTCTTAGAAGATTTCAAAACTGATATCTTGGGCACCCTCACAACACAACTAGATGTCCTACAAGCCAAGCAGAAGCAAGATTTAGCAGAACAGAACTTGGCTGTTTTTTTTCCACGCTTTAGAAAGAAGCACATCCAATGGGAGTATCCATTAGACATGGTCCAGACATGTGCTATCTGTACCAAGGACCACACCACTAAGCAGTGCCCTTCACTTCCAGGGTTGAAAGCATTTTTTAAAGAAGCAGAAGAAGAAACAGAACTGGTGTATCTAATGAATCAACATCGACATTGGCAAGCAAAACTAAGTATGTCACAGGACCCGTCTCAGTTCTTTCCTTCTCTGCAATTAATGAACAGAACTCTGGAACAACATGGAAAATCCAATCACCTTTTTCTTCCTAGCCATCCCAATCATTTTCCATGCCCCCTTGGCCGACGCAATCCTCTCCAGGTAATGGTTGGCCAAGTTTTCCTTTCTCTCCTCCATACTAGCAAAATAATCCATATCAATCCTAGTGGCCTGCCTCCACCTCACAAAATATGAATTGGTCTCACAACTGGCAGCGACCCCTAGGAATGACCAATTTACCTATGGGAATAGGGGTGAAAACTCAACCCTCATTACTAGCTCCATACCCAGCCCAAAAAAATCCTTAGCCTATTATACGCCCTCAACTTCCAGCTAAACCAAATCCTAATCCTAATAATAGACTGGTTGAGCTAATCCAGATTGTTGAGAATTTAGACTCTGAAACTGAAAAAAAGGAATGCAATGAACTTAGGCTGAGATCAGGGCACATTATTTCACCTAAAGAAGATAATTCCCTGCCAGATAATGAGTCTAAAATTCCAAGAGTACCTAGACAATTGATTGTGACGGAAACATAGATAGAACAGGGGAGGGACATAGTCGACCAAAAAAACCCCGAAAACCTTATTATTTCCTCTCCTCCATTCCCTGAGAGATTAAAAATACCCAAACCAATTGTCTCTTCAAATTTTGATCTCATAGGGGAATTAAAAAATCTTTGCATTAAAATTCCTCTCCTGCAAGCTATAAAAGACATCCCTATCTATGCTAAAACAATTAAAGATTTGTGTGTAGAAAAACATGTGAGGAAAGAAAAGATTTTTCCAACTGTTCATGTAGTAGGAGCACTGTTATATTTACTTTTGGGTAAATAAACACCAATAAAATATGAGGATCTGGGAAACCCCATAGTCACAGTACAGATCTATGGCCACTCCTTTTCAAACACGTTAGTCGATTTGGGGGCTAGCTTGATATTATGGCATTTTCCAGAGAAATTTATAGTTCCTCCATTTGCAACCATCACTTGACATTCTGGTGCTGGGTATAGGAAACAATTCAATTCCTTGGCTACCTTACAATGAATAAAATTATGGGTACTACCCAAATCAATCAACACTATTACCTTTTTCTTCTTCATATGTCCTTCTATCTTAAGAGTTTGAGGAGTGGTAATTCCTTCCAATGCATTACACGACATGGTCGGAATCATTTCTTCTTCTTCTATGGTTGGTTCTTGGTGTATATCCTCTTCTTTTGAAGTTTCTTGTTCATTTTATTCTTCCTCTTCACAATCTATGTAAAATAATTTCTTCTCAGCACACTTATGACCTTTAGTGTATTTGCTATCACAACTGTAGCAAAGCCCTTTTACTCTTTTTTCTTCCAATTGTTGTGTTGTCAACCTTGTAGGTTGTGGAAGTCTAGTAGTAGCAACACTTCCATATTTATAGATGTGAGTGGTAGGATTCCTTGTCGCCATAATTTTACATTCAATTTTTCTTGCCAACCTGAATGCCTTCTCCAATGAATTAGGTTACCAAATGCGAACTTTATGTTGGATGTTATCCTTTAAAGTCCCTATGAAGAAATCAATCATGTGTTCCTCTGGAATATCAGTTACCCTTATATTCAATTTTTGGAAGTCCTCAATGTGCTCCCCCACTGAACCATTTTTTTTGATATTTATCAATTGGCTAAAGAAGGTGTTGCTCTTTGTATCCTCATAATGTGCTATCATTTCCTCCGTAAAAATTGACCAAGTGACAATTTTTTTCTGAGAGCAAAGACATCTATATCATACAAATGTATTTTGTTCTAAATTTAAAGTTGCAATGCGTACCTTTTATGTGTTTTGCACATTATTGAGATAAAAATATTGCTCCATTTGTAGTATCCATGTTACGGGATCCTTGCCATCAAACTTCCTCATATCCATCTTTGGAATATGGTGGTTCTTCCATCCAACATTAGAGTTTATGAAGTCATGATTAACATTTATTTTGTTGTCATCTTGAGTTTCCTCTACTATATTTTCTCGATTAGGAAACATTTCTTGTATCAACTTTGTCAAACCTTCCATGTCTGCTTTTAAATCATTCTTCATGTTTTCCATGTTGTCTTTCATTTTTTCTTCCATGTCATCCATCTTAGATTCCATGCCAGCTTCCATGCCATCCATCTTAGCTTCCACGCCTTTCTTTAGACCATCCATATTATTATTTAAACCATCCATCTTCGCTTCCATGCTTTTCTTCAAAACTTTCATTTCATTTTTTGTTTCTCTTTGCGAGAGCGAAATTTGGTGCACTTGCTCTTGTAATTTTGATAGATCATGTTGCAATTCTTCATATTAATGAGTCATAGTAGAGTACTCTGAGGGCTTACTGGATGTTGAATTATTTTTAGGATGCATTTTAGAACCCAATACTGATATCTATTCTCAATAGGCCTTTGGAATCACTTAAAACTTATTTTTCAAACAAGACTTATACAATTTGAAAAACAAATACACACCTTTTTCCTGATTTTGAGGAGTTTGATATTGAAATTAAATTATATCTATGATTTCGGATCTTAAATATCGAAAATTTGGCCTTGAAGTAGCCCTCTTAATATTCTTTCAAATGCCACAGTTCTGCCCTGATTTGGATTCTTGAAGACAAAGTTATGTACAATCTCCTATGATGACCTAATTATGGACTCGTTCAGTAAAGCAAAATTGTATGACTTGCCACATGTCACTGTTTCCTCCTTTGACCCTGAAATTGATACAGAAGAAACTATAGTTCATTTACTTGCAACCACTTCTTACAGAATTCCAATCCAATTCTCAGAGAGAGAGTTATGATTATTTTCCCACGGTGACCTCTTCGAGATGAAATTCAGGAGCCTGAATAATCCCTAACTTCCACAACCCCTATCTCCGAAAATTTTGTGAATAAATCTCTGAAATATTTCCATGACATTCCTTAGGATTGCGGCTTCACTCTAGGAAAATTTCAGCTTATTAACCCTTGTAGAGAAAATGTTATAGCGAAAATCCCACAATGACCTGTTTAGGTTAAATTCAGGAGCCTGCAAAAGATCCCCAACGTGCAGAGATCATATCTCCGAAAATATTGCGAACCAAGATCTGAAATTTTTCCACGACATTCCTCAGGATTTTTGTTTTTCTCGATAAAAATTTCAACTTCTGAACCTTCATAGAAAAAGCGTTATATATAAAATGCCACGATGACCTATTTGGAGCAGCGAAACCCTAGAATCCAAAGCTCTGATACCAAATGTTATGAAACCAGCTCCAAAAATAGAAAAGAAGAGAGATAAACACCTTATGAATCAACCACTTCGAGGGGGAAACCTCCAATACATTACATAAATGAACAATTCTTGGATGATTGAAATGACCAAAACCTCCTTTCTATATATAGGAGTCCATGGGGCCACAATGTAATCCTAGACGACTTAACAATAATAATGTAAGGGCACAATAATAACAATATGGGGGTTACAGGGGTACAACAATAACAATAAGGGGGTTACACTAGAAACAATAAGAGACTATACTAGTAATATAGGGACCGAACACACCTCATATAACAGAAAAACATGTCTTTTAACAAGAAAATGACAGCTACACCCTAAAGATGACTTTTCCTAATAGGACTCAAACTCCTATTTATTACATCATTCTACCTTATCTTTGAAACAATTACATATCAGTCACACATAAGCCTCACATGCTCAAATAAGCTATGACACAGTTCATCATCAATTTTCATATTAAAAATCCTCCTAAACATATGGAACAAAACCCTATTTTTCAGGAATATGACCCTTATCTTCAACGAGATATTTTCGCTGTGAACTGTATCCAAAATAGTTCCTCGTGCCATAATTATTTGATATTAAAGTCCCTTGATCTGTTGGATGTGTGAACCTATCCAAAAATGCCACTGGGATGCTTCAAATATTTCAAAAATAGCTTGCTACGAAAACAGGATAGTTTCGTAGCGTCCAAAAAATAGCTTTTGCACCTATAAATTTTTCTCTTTGGCTATTCCAGGGTGTCAACCAAGACATGACATATCATAACCACCCTTCTCCCTCCTTGAAAGTTGAAAAAATTGATTTTTGAACAAATAAGATGCTACAAAGATTTTCATAGCATTTTCTTGGCTTTAAGCCTAAGAAGCGCTACGAAACTGTGAAATACTGCAGAAATTCCAGATTTTAGCACTATCCCAAAAAATTGACCTCCAACTACAAAAAATTGGTTTTCAACATGCCATGATCCTTATAAAGCATAATCAATCTTCAACTTAGGACCCCTGTGGTGTATCTTCTTCATTAATGATAAGTTGAGCTATGGGCTCCTCAACTACAGTCATCTTTAAGCCCTTCTTCTCCAGCTCCTCATGGATCAACTCAAGCTATTGTTCTAGATCCTTTACTTCATCTTTTAGTGCTATGTTATTAGATTATAGGTGCAGGTTCATTTTTCTGATATGTTTTACCTCTCCTCTCAATGGCGTTGTCCATTTGATCAATTTCTTAGTGTTGTCCAAAGTCTTTGACACACTTAGGACCTGTTCTTCCCAAATTTCTTTCATCTTCTCAAATTGTACCTTATGAACCTTTTCCTTCCTTTCCTCTTTCTTCAAGAATGATATTTCATCATTTTCTAACTTCAACTTCTCCTTAAGGACTTCAAACTCTGTTTTTTAAATGATTTTCTCCTTTCCCTTCTTTTGCTTGATGACTAGATCTTCTTTTGCATGTGATGAGAGGTCAATGATGCTTGGTGGTGGCTGGACAGTTTCAGTGACCTTATGAGCTTCGTTGCTGCTTTCCAAGAGCTTTCTAGCATGTATTGTCATTGGTTTCCTAGCTTGAAACATGAATCCTGCATCATCACCTTCAAACTCTAACTTCTTGGCTATTTTGGCTTTCTTGAGCTTCTTTCCTCCCTCATCTATGTCTTCAGCTTGGACTATGGGGGTTTCCTCAATATCAATAGCATTCATAATGTCTTCTAAGTTACCCTTAGCCACTGTTTGGCCTATTGTAACCCTCTTGTTGCCATGTTGCTCATTGTTTGATTTTGTTTTGCAGGTGTAACAACAGGTGTATCAACTTTCTGCAATGGCTCTGTCTCCATGATTACTGGCTCTTTTTTCTCTACCATTAAAGGCTCACTTTGGTCTGCCACTAAAGGCTCACTTTGCTCTGTCAGTGAAGATGATGGTATACCTCTAGGTTTAGGAGTTCTTTTAGGAGTGATGGAATCTACTTCCAAACCACTGGCAAACAAAAAATGTGACCAGTCTCTGCCTAATCTCTTTAACTCCTATAAAACCAACAACTTGATTAAACCATGATGAAAGAGTGATGTTTCATTTCCTTCAGATTTAGCTTGAACTTTGTCTGACATTTTAGCTAATCTTATGCATAAGTAAAAAGGTAAATCAAGAGACCTCTTACCAACAAAATGTAGCAGAAGCCTAAAGTGGTATGGATAAACCATATGATACCTCCCTTCACAGGTGAAGTATTTTTGAATGATTAGTAGCAGCTTTGAGAAGTTGTCTTTCATGTAGCTCCTTGGAATGGAATTTGTGAGATCAATCTCACTATGCTCTGGCTTGATAAATTCCTTACATTCCTGCATGGTGAGCCTGAAGTCTTTGAACCATTGTTCCCCTCTAGGAATTCCTGTTACTGCTGCAATAGTCTCTGGTGTTACAGTGAGGTTCAACATCCCCACCTTTGAAGCTGTCCTATTGAAACTGATGGCAAATTCCTTAGAAACCTGCACATGGCATCCTTGCAATCTTTGGAAAAACTGCAAACACCCTATTCTTCTAAAAACGTCTAAGGAAGTTGGGTCCTCATTCAACAAATTCATGTCTGATGGATCATATCTGAGACAATGGCCTCCTTTTTTTGTCTTCCTCTTTGCAGCCATGCTGCTTTTATACCTTCTCTACCTCACTTGATCAATGAAACCTAAATTGCTTGAAAATGCCAGCAACCAGCTTGGCTTAGTGAAATAACTCTCCAAAGCTCAATAGCATGAAAAAATGAAGCGGGGAATGACAACAACTCAATTGGGAAATATTTTAAAGTTTCGATGACAACTCATGCCTTCATCATGACTCATATATGCTAAAAACAGAAGTGATGACCTCACACATGACCATTGTACTTTGATTTAGCCCTAACTGACTCGAATGACATTCACCTTAACACTTCTAATCATTAACTGACACGTAGCACCTAATTTGAAAAGACAGACAAGAATACCTCTTTTCGTAGCGTACTTAGTGTATTTTTGGGCAGTTTTGCTACGAAATTATTAGGAGTTTTGTATCGAAAAGTGTGTTTTTTCTGTGTAATTCGCTACGAAATTATGAAATCTTGGCTAAAGTGACCTTTTTGGATTTATAAGCTTGGGAAATAGAATATGTCAGGAAATAATGACTGATGTGACATGAAAATAATTGAATAGGGGTGGGTCTGGACCTTATCGTAAAGGAAAAAATTTAAATTTTCCTTTACCATACCTTTGACAATTGAACCTCTAAGACTATGTCAAATGATTATTCACTTTTTCTGAGTGATAACAGTGGCTCCACTAGGGACGGTGTGCCCCTGTAGTACACCAAAGAACCTGTAGTTCTAGTGCTCTCCATATTCTTTGAAAAAAAAACTCTAAAATTTGCCAAGCTTCCCTTCAAACTCTAATGGCCTTCACCTGGGGCTCAAGCTTGATATTTAGCTTGTATTTATTAGCAGAAAAACATATAAAAATGGAATATATACAATGAAATGAGAAATCAGTAGAAATTAAGAGGAATAATGCTTCAAAAACCTACCATTGATAGGCCCTCCAACACAAAGTTGTCCATCCATCTCCTACAGAATATAAGTGTTGCTTCCATGGAATGCAGCTACTTTGAATGGACCTTTCCAAATGTTCTCAAAATTACCATGTTTTCCATTTTCTCCAATCCTTGCCTCCCACTTCAAAACCACATATTGGATTTGAAATTTTTCCTCCTTGAACTTCCTGTCAAATGTCTTCTTAATTCTATTTTGAGATTGTTGATTGCTGTTATAGACTTCCTCCCTTTTCTCCTGCAAGGCTATCAACTGATTTATTCTCCTCTGAATTGCATTTGGATCCTCCTCTAATCCTTTTAGTAGCTTCATGACAGGAATTCCCAAGGATGTAGGAAAGATGGCTTCAGCTCCATATACCAACTCATAAGGTGAAGTGAAAATTGACCTTTTTGTGCACACTCTATCAGCCCACAGAGCATACTTTAGCTTCAAATGTGATGACTTCTTATTTTCCTACAACACCTTCTTAATAATCCTCACAATAATCTTGTTAGAAGATTCAACAAGACCATTACCTTGTGGATAATATGCAGTAGAATGCCCAAGTGTAATGTGATATTGATGAAAAAAAATTATCATCTTCTTGGATTTGAATGCATGTGCATTGTCAGTGATGATCTTCATAGGGCAGCCAAACCTAGACAATATATTATTTTCCAAAAATGAAATGATAACTGAATCATTTTCTTGCCTAGTTGGGATTGCTTCAATCCACTTGGTGAAATAATCAGTTGTTGTCATGATCTAGCGATGTTGACCTGAAGATGATGGATTAATCTCTCCAATAAAATCTAGCCCCCACTACTAGAATGGTGCCTCAACATAAATAGGCATCAAGGGTAAAGGAACAAGCTTCTTCTTACCATAAAAAAATTTTCTTTCATGGCAGGAAGCAATATTTTTGTAGACATCTTTGAACATAGTAGGCCAGTAGTACCCTGCTCTGAGAATCTTGTTTGTTGTAGCCTTCCAATAATAATGACCTCCACAATCTCCTATGTGAAACTCTACAATCACTTTTTCAGCCTCTTCTTCCAGCAAACAATTTAAAAGAATAACCTCTAGTATATCTTTCCAATACATATTTTTATCAATGATGCAATACCTCAGGGATTTTAACTTCACAAACCTTTCCTTAGACTTTGTCAATTCAGCAGGAGACCTATGATGATGTAAGACAAAAAAAATGTCTTTGTACTAGTCTAAAAGGATGTACTTCTCTTCAAAGGGAATAAGCTCTTCATCTTCATCTGATAATTCTGAAATTTCTGCAATTAAATTCATATCAAGACAGTCAAAATTTGACTGTGCCATCATCTTTACTAGCCCCTGACCTTTGACCAATTTTATGGTTCTAATCTCTATATCATGTTCCAACAAGATAGCTATCCTTTCCCTCTCTTACCGTCAGGATCAGCTTGAGTTAAGATGTCCTTCACAACAACATTAGGAACAAAAGCTATGACATGATAATGCAGAATGCAAATTCTGAAATATTTGATGGCCTTAACCAAGGCATAGGCTTTCTTCTCTAATATGTTGTACTTCAGGTCTGAATTAGCTAATGTCCTGATAAAAAATTAAATGGGTTTCTCAGTACCTTGTTTTCCTTTCTGCAGGAAAACTCCAGCAATTGCATTTTCTGATGCAAATGTAAAAACCATAAATTCCTTGGAAAAATCCGGGCTGATCAACACTGGTACTTGGGTTAGTGCCTTCTTGATCTCCTCAAATGAATGCTTTGCTTCTACTGTCCATTTTATGTCATCTCCTTTCTTCAGCATCTTAGTTATGTCTTTTACAATCTCAACAAAATTAGGAATAAAGCTCCTCACAAAATTTACCCTTTCAAGGAAAGATTGAATTTCCTTTCTGCTTCTAGACAGATCTACTTTCTAAATGGCATTGACCCTTCTTGGATCAATATTAATCCCATACTTAGAAATAATATGCCCAAGTAACTTCCATGAAGTCAGAGCAAAAAATCTTTTAGTGGGATTGAGAGAAATTCTAAACCTTCTACATTTTAGCAGAATATTTTTCTAGATGCTTCAAGTGGTCCTCCTCTCTCCTTGAGAAAAATATTATGTCATCCAGATATACAACCACCAACTTATCTTTCTCCTCGGCAAAGGAAATGTCCATTTCTCTTTGAAAGGTCGCTCCTACATTCATTATACCAAAGTGCATTTTGGCATAAATGAATGTGCCCCATGGTGTGGCAAAAGGTAGTTTTCTCCTGATCTTCTGGATGCACAAGTATCTGATTGTATCCTGAAAAACCATCCAGCATTGACATCCTTTGGGAACCAAAAATGTTCTAAAGAATTCGGTCCATCTTTGGGAGAGGATAGTTTTCCTTCAGAGAGGCTTTGTTCAAGTTTCTGAAGTCGATCCAAATTCTTATCTCTCTACTCTTGTTTTTTACTGGAACCAAGTTTGCAAACCACTTTGAGAATCTGATTGGTTCAATTATTTTGGCATCAAAGAGCTTCTTTATTTCCTTCTCAATTAGATGCATGAGAAGTGGATTAATCCTCCTCAACTTTTGTTTGAAAGGCTTTTCATTTTCTTTAATAGGAATGGTATGTTGAATGATAGTAGGATCATACTTCTTCAAATCAGCATAACTCCATGGAAAAACATCTATGAACCTTCTCATCATCTCAATATATTTCTGCTTCATGTCAACTAAAAGAAACTTTAAAAGCTTAATCATTTTTGCATTGTTATTGTACCAAGGTTACAACTCTCTACCTCTTCATCATCAGCTTGTATGCTAGTAGACTTGAACACATCATTCTAATAAAAAAATCTTTTCAAGTGGAATGAGACCTTTAGGTATAGAATTATTCTTCAGCTGTAACACTTTAGAATTCCCCTTTATTTCAGCAAGCATGTTTTTTTGATCTACTTGTGTGTTTTCAAACTCCTCTTTCAATTCTATAAAGTTTTTTACTTGATGGTCATCCTCAAAAACTTGCCAATGGATGATGTTGTCAGGAATAGCAGGCCTATGGTGAACTTAAACCTCATATCTTTCAGTGTAATGTGTAGGAATAATAAAAATACTTACAGAGACAGCTAGGGAGTTAGCTACTGAGTTTTGGTCCTTAGTCTTCATAATAAATGAATATTATTGAAATTCTCTAACATCTCCATGATCAAATTTCTATATAACGTCATTCTCACATCCTTAGTTTGAAATACACCCTCAACTTGCTTAATAACTAATTCAGAATCTCCACAAACAGAAATATTTTGGGCACCCATTCTCTTCAAAATTTCTAAACCCAAAAATAAAGATTCATACTCAGCCATGTTATTTGTGCAATCAAAGTTCAGTTTGTAAGAAAAGAACTTAATTTCATCCTCTGGAGTTTTGATCCAAACTCCTGCTCCAGCCCCTTCTCTTCCTGCTGATCCATAAAAGTGTAACAACCACCAACCTTCTACCTTCTCCTCACTGATTTGCTGATTTTCTGCCTACTGATTTTTTGTTTCCTAAATTTCCATTTGCTGATTTTCTGCTTTCTTTTCATCTTCTGCTTCATCAGTCAATTCATTGAAAATAGTAGCAAATCCTAATTCAGTGGAAATAACATAAATTGGGAAATTTTGAGGTTTTTCCTTACTAATTACCATATAGACCATCCTTGTTTCTCTGTATAGTCTTCTTTTCTCACCAAAAATAGGAATGGTGGCATAAGTTAGGTCAATTTGCATAATACCTTTGATCTTTGTTGCCCATGACCTTGATAACCGCATGCCAAACTTAGGTGGAATGTCTACTACCACAATTTCCATTACCACTGTCTTGGTAGTGACTTGTTTAAGACCAACAACAACATATTTTATTAAATCAATGCACTGAACTCTTTTTGATTCAAAGGAAAACAAGTCCTTATATGGCCTAGTAATTTACAATCCCATCCTTCCCATGATCAATTTGGGCATAAGATTGTGAGAGGCCCCTGAATCCAACATGGCATTATGTAATGTCATGTCATGAATGATAAGGATGACATAAAAAGGAGGCACCTCTTCATTATGCTCATCTTCTAATCTTAGTCCCAAGTATATGGTTGGATGGTCTTATTGAACATTAGGGTTATCAACAACTCCTGGTTGGGAATTCAACATTTTTACAATCTTACTTCTGTATTCATTCACCTTAACAATTTCTCCAAAACGTACTGGGATTTTGATCTTAGAGATATCACTCTCCAAACTAAAAACAAAAGCATATTTTTCAGTCTCTTTGACAGGAGGAGGAGGTGGTGTATATTTCCTAACCTCAGTAGCTTTAGGGGCATATTTCTTGGGTTGTGTTTTACTTGCATTAATTGGAACATTTCTGTTTCTGAGGTTGTATTGTTTCTGCATCTCAAAGATTGCAAGTTGATATCCTTTAAGATAATCATATGGTTCCTCACCCTTGTTTACATCATGATCTATCTCATCATGTTCCTCAGTTAAAAAAATTTCTGACATATTTTCATCCAAGCAATGAATTGAGTCTTTTTGTATTTCAGGTTGATCTTCGTCATCAACTAAGTTTTGCTGAAAAGGAGGCCTTACTTGAGGGTCAAGATGAATCTGTTTTCCCTTGGTCTCTGCCAGTTTTGAGGTCTTCTGAAATGAGGATTTCTAAACTAAGGTTCATGTTGTGCAGGAGGAGTAGAGGAATTCCCAAGGGAAAGCCTATCCATCATTTTTTCCATTCTCTTCATCATGGAGTCAAATTTATCCTCTGAGGTGGAAGGCTTATCTTCTTCTTTCAATTTAGTCTTTCACATCTTGGACTCTTTTGCTGCTATCGTATTGTCCTCCACCTTCACTGCATCATTTTTCATCTTAGCTAGTGAAGGGGATTCTCTTTCTCTGAGAAGTATAGAAAATTCATAATCAAAGGCTTCAACATATCTCAGCTGAGCTACTCCTAGTGGAGGCTTTAGATGGGCAAGGATGGAGTCATAAACTTTATTAAATCTCTTGGAGAAATTTTGGACACTCTCATCAACTACTCTTTTCAAACTATTATACTTAGTCAGGGCTTGCACAGGGTTGGTTCTATTTCCCCACTTCCTCAAGAAGATATCTTCAAATTCATTCTAATTATGTAGGCTTCTTGTAGCAAGGGATTTGAACCACTTTTTGACCTCACCATTAAAGCTCTGAGAAAACAATCTCATCTTGACATCTTCATGGTCAACCTCCTCCTTGTATATGAAGTCATTAAACTAGTCTACATGCTCTTCAACTGTAATATATTCATCACTTCCCCAAGTTTTGATTCTAGTAGAATATTTTCTAGGAAGGGCATTAAGGACAGTTGGGAGAACAAGAGTAGCATACCTAGCAGGTGCAGCAGGTGGAGGTGGCACATTTCCTGCCATGATGACTGGCATTGTAGTAGTTTTAGGGACAACAGTAGTAGAGGAAGAGGAAATGTTAGGAGGAGGGCTGGATGCTCTTTGTTTTATAGATACAATTGAACTCCAATAAGGTAAAGGAAAACTAGATTTAATTCTAAGAAAAATTTCAAATGGGTCTAGTTCCTTCAACCTATCCAAATATTCCCTTTCTAACAACAACTTTGAGGTGACTGCTTCCCAAAAATCTTCTTTATCTTTTTGTGTCAATAAGGCTGAGGTATCAATACCTCTTCTATGTAGGTCTAAAACAATTTCAGTCAATTCCTTTTCATTTTCAGACCTAAACAAGACTTCCTGAATTTTATCATCAAACTTTTTATCTTCAAGACTTCTTTAAACTTCAGAAGACAAGGCTTTTGTATGTAATGGAGTACCTGATTGTGAAAAACTGCCTTGAATGCCTCTGGAAATTGTGTTTGGATTATCCACAATTGTAGGTGGATCTGGGTCAGGATTCCTCCTCGTATATCTCCTTTTCGAAGCCACCTTTGAATATGAAAATTTTGAATGGAGTCACCAAGGTAGATGCAGTCTCGAATAGCCTCTGAGCTCCTGCTACCTTCAATATTTCAGCTTCAAAACTTCACGAAAAGTATATTTTCAGACTCCCGGCAGACGCACCAAAATGTTACCAAAAAATTGTACTTGATTGGCTGTTGATCAGACAACTCTATGTAACTGTTTCAAACCAGCTTTTGACTGAAGCTTAGCCTCTTCAGTTTGAGAGGGCTCTCTCAAGGGGGTTTATTATATAGGTTAATGATAAAGATAGATGGATAACTCTATAGGTTTTATATCTTGTTTTTTATGGTTGTAGGTTGAAAGAATGCAGGCTTGCTACCATTGGGCTTATGGAGTCAACAATCAATAGTTTCAGTGGCAATGTTTCTTGACATGGAAGTTGAGGTAGATAAGAGTCCTTAACAATGGAAAATCACACATAGAACATAGGGCAACACAGTCATTTCATCAATAAAGGAAGTTAGAGCATAAACATATGAATTCTGAGTATTAAAGATGAAATCTACTACAAGTGGTGAACGTAAAGATATAGATTAGAAAGACATTAAAAAATCCATGAGAATCTTCGGTCTGTCAAGAAGAAATTCCTTTGTATTACTGATATAAGTCAAATTACATAAAGCAGCAATATGGTGCAAAAAATATCCAACCCTTTACAACTTCGATAATTTTCCTTTAAATAGGCATTCTTATAGCAGGGATGATCTGCCTCTTGGCTAGATTCATCAAATTCTTCCTATGACACCTCATATAACATAAAAACATGTATTTTAACAAGAAATGATAGCTACACCCTAAAGATGATTTTTCTTAATAGGACTCAAACTCCTATTTATTACATCATTCTACCTTATCTTTGAAACAGTTACATATCAGTCACACATAAGCCTCACATGCTCAAACAGGTTATGACATAGTTCATCATCACTTTTCATATTAAAAATCCTCCTAAACATATGGAACAAAACCCTATTTTTCAGGAATATGACCCTTATCTTCAACGAGATCTTTTAGTTGCTGACCTATCTCCACAATACTTCCTTATGCCATAATTATTTGATATTAAAGTCCCTTTACCTGTTGGATGTGTCCACCTGTCCAAAACTGCCACTGGGATGCTTCAAATCTTTCAAAAACAATTCGCTATGAAAACAGGACAGTCTCGTAGCATCCAAAAAATAGCTTTTGCACCTATAAATTTTGCTATTTGGCTGTTCCAGGGTGTCAACCAAGACATGACACATCATCACCACCGTTCTCCCTCCTTGAAAGCTACAAAAAGTGGTTTTGGAAGAAAATAAGCCGCTACAGATATTTTGTAGCGTTTTCCTGGCTTTAAGCCTAGGAAACACTACGAAACTATAAAATATTGCAAAAATTCCAGATTTTAACACTGTCCCAAAAAATTGACCTCCATCTACAAAAACTTGGTTTTCAACATGCCATAAGCCTTATAAAACATAATCAATCTTCCACTTAGGACCCCTGTGGTGTTTCTTCTTCATTAATGATAAGTTGAGCTATGGGCTCCTCAACTACATTCATCTTTAAGCCCTTCTTCTCCAGCTCCTCATCGATCAACTCAAGTTGTTGTTCTAGATCATTTACTTCATCTTTTAGTGCTCTGTTATTAGACTATAAGTGTAGGTTCATTTTTCTGATATGTTTCACCTCTCCTCTCAATGGCTTAGTCCATTTGATCAATTTCTCAGTGTTGTCCAAAGTCTTTGACACACTTAGGACCCATTCTTCCCAAATTTCTTTCATCTTCTCAAATTGTACCTTCTGAACCTTGTGCTTCCTTTCCTCTTTCTTCAAGACTGATATTTCATCATTTTCCAACTTCAACTGCTCCTTAAGGACTTCAAACATTGTTTTTTCAATGATTTTCTCCTTGCACTTATTTTGCTTGATGACTAGATCTTATTTTGTAGGTGATGAGAGGTCAATGATGCTTGGTGGTGGCTGGACAATTTTAGTGACCTTTTGAGCTTCTTTTATGCTTTCCAAGAGATTTCTAGCATGTCTTGTCATTGGTTTCCTAGCTTGAAACATGAATCCTACATCTTCACCTTCAAACTCTAACTTCTTGGCTGTTTTGGCTTTCTTGAGCTTCTTTCCTCCCTCATGTATGTCTTCAGCTTGGACTATGGGGGTTTCCTCAATATCAATAGCATGCAGAATGTATTCTAAGTTACCCTTAGCCACTATTTGGCTTCTTGTAACCCTCTTGTTTCCATGTTTGCTCACTACCAACTTTTTTTTTGCAGGTGTAAGAGCAGGTGTATCAAATTTCTACAATGGTTCTATCTCCATGATTACTGGCTCATGTTTCTCTACCACTAAAGGCTAAATTTTCTCTGCCACTGAAGGTGATGGTATACCTCTAGGTTTAGGAGTTATTTTAGGAGTGATGGCATCTACTTCAAAACCATTGACAAATAGAAAAGGTGACCAGTCTCTGCCTAATCTCTTTAACTCCTCTAAAACCAACAACATGATTAAAACATGATAAAAGAGTGAGGTTTCATTTCCTTTATATTTTTCTTGAACTTTGTCTAACATTTTAGCTAAGCTTCTATATAAGTAAAAAGGTAAATCAAGAGACATCTTAGCAAAAAAATGTAGCATAAGCCTGAAGTGGTATGAATAAACCATATGATACCTCCCTTCACAGGTGAAGTATTTCTGAACGATTAGCAGTAGCTTTGAGAAGTCGTTTTTCATGTAGCTCCTTGGAATGGAATTTGTGGGATCAATCTCACTATGCTCTGGCTTGATAAATTCCTTACATTCCTGCGTGGTGAACTTGAAGTCTTTGAACCATTTTTCTCCTCCTCTAGGAATTCCAGTTGTTGCTACAATAGTCTTTGGTGTTACAGTGAGGTTCAACATCCCTACCTTTGAATCTGTCCCATTGAAACTGATGGAAAAATCCTTAGAAACATGCACATGGCATCCTTGCAATATTTGGAAAAACTAAAAAAACCCTATTCTTCTGAAAACTTCTAAGGCAGTTGGGTCTTCATTAAGAAAATTCATGTCTAATGGCTCATATTTGAGACAATGGCCTCATTTTTTTTTCTTCCTCTTTGTAGCCATGGTGCTTTTATACCTTCTCTTCCTTGCTTGATCAATGACAACTGTAATTGCTTGAAAATGCCAGCAACCAACTTGGCTTGGTGAAACAGCTCTCCAAAGCTCAATAGCATACAAAAATGAAGCGGGGAATGACAAAGACTCAATTGGGAAAGATTTTAAAGTTTCGATGGCAACTCATGCCTTCATCATGATTCATACATGCTAAAAATAGAAGTGGTGACCTCAGACATGACCATTATACTTTGATTTAACCCTAACTGACTTGAATGACATTGACCTTAACACTTCTAATCATTAACTGACACCTAGCACCTGATTTGAAAAGACGGACATGAATACCTCTTTTCGTAGTGTACTTAGTGTATTTCTGGGTAGTTTCACTATGAAAGTATTAGCAATTTCATAGCGAAAAGTGTGTTTTTTCTATGTAATTCGCTACGAAAGTATGAAATCTTGGCTAAAGTGACCTTTTTGGATTTATAAGCTTGGGAAATGGAATATTTCAGGAAATAATGACTAATGTGACATGAAAAGACTTGAATGGGGGTGGGTTTGGACCTTAGGATAGGCTAATAAGAAATAATTTAAAATTTTCCTTTACCATACCTTTGACAAATGAACCTCTAAGAGTATGTCAAATGATGCTTCACTTTTTCTGAGTGATAACACAGCACATACCTACGACTATTGTTTGCAACAGCATTCCAATTGAAATCAAGTCAGGTAAAATTTTAAATATCAACGACAGTCTAGATAGTGACCAGCAACAAATGCTCATTAAAGTCTTACAAAAATATAAAGGATCCTTTTCTTGGTACTACCCAGACATGAAGGGTATAGATCCTCAACTGTGCACGCATCATATTTACACTGAAAAGGATGCTCGCCCTATTCAATAGCCTCAGTGAAGGTTAAACCCGCATATGAAAGACATTGTAAAAGACGAATTACAAAAGCTGCTAGATGTAAACTTCATTTATCTTATTTCAGACAACAAATGGGTCCCTCCATTAGTAGTCTTTCCTAAAAAGAATGGTAAGTGACGAATCTGTGTGGATTACAGATAACTGAAGGAAGCCACATAGAAAGACCACTTCCCCCTCCCCTTTATTTATCAGGTCCTTGATACATTGGTAGGAAAGCGGTTCTTTTCCTTTCTTGATGGTTTCAGTGGTTAAAATAAAATCCAGATAGCCCCTGAAGACCAAGATAAAACAACCTTTACCTGCCCTTGGGGTACATTTTCCTATAGGGTATTACCGTTTGGTCTATGTAATGCCCTAGAAACGTTTCAAGGGGCCATACTTAGTATTTTTTATGATTTAATAAATGAAGGGCTCGAGGTCTACATGGATGAATTTACTCCATATGGATATGACTTCGATCATGCACTACAAACACTAGAAAAAGTGTTTGAATGATGTATTGCTACCAGATTATGCTTGAGAAAGGAAAAGTGTCACATGATGATGACCGAAGACGTGATCCTAGGACACTACATCTCTGCATCTCGAATACAGGTAGATCCAGCAAATATAGAGGTAATTCTCTTGTTAGCCACACCTTGTACTCAGATAGAGGTACGTAGTTTCCTTGGATATGCAGGGTACTATCATAGGTTTATAAATAATTTTTGACAAATTTCTGCACCTTTGTATGAATTAACTAGAAATGTTGAATTCCATTGGTCTGAAAAATGTGACACTTCTTTTTCAGATTTGAAGAAACTGGTCTCGACTGCACTAGTCTTACATAAAAATCAAATCAAGAAGGATGTTATAATATAATTGTGCATCCAATAATTTGTATTGTCAATGAGCACAATATTTCCAGTGAGATGTACTGGTGCATCTTGGAATATACCTACGGGGGTGGAAGGGCACCTTTCATATGCTCTAAGCATAATGTCAAATGGTTTGAGTTCTGAATATCCTAATTTCTGCCAAACCTTTTTGACATGATACATGTGGATGCTCCTTTGTCCACGATGCAACGATGATAAGTGATGTTTTGGATCAAAATGGGGATTTGAAAGGTGGCTAGAGAAGGGAGTCCTACTCTTTATTTTTCTAGGTTGAAAAACATTAAGCGAGAATTATATGGGTTGACTGCACCGAATGCGGAAAGTAGGGCTTTCCGTTGAGCTGGGAAATATTTCAGGACCTCTAATCCTGACATAGTTGAAGAAGATTGAGCCAAGTCATTGAAAATGTTGATCCAGACTTATGCAAGAATGTAATAAAATATATAAATAAACATAAACAAAGATATATAGCAAGAATAACACTTCATTTCATTAATATCAAATACTGAAAAATGCTTACAGACAGAATGGAAAATAAACTAGCTCGGGCAATGGTAATTTATCTCTAAGAATATATGTGGTGACTACATTTCTCTAAAATGTGTTAAAATGAGGCTCAAGGGCCTTTTTATTATTTAAAAATAAGAGAAAATTCTAAACAACAAAAACCCTGACCCAAGGAGATGTAACACCAAGAGTTTATGGGCCCCATTGGCATTAGTTGGGCAGGCAACTTCCCAAGGTCGTAACTTGGTCATATTATCTTCTTTTGACGTGCATGATACCTCATTGGAAATATATCTATGAGGACTAAAATTATTGATGGAATTTATATGAAATTTCCAAAACACTCGTGCAAAAAACAAATGTCGTTTATGGCCTAAAAAATGCTCCGAAAGTTCAGGACTTGAAAAATTGCTAAAAATAGTAAATAAGAAAATTAATGAAACTGAATAGGTGGAATAAGAAGGTGGGCACCAATATCCCCTTGGATCATTCCTCCCCCATTAGGAAGCAATAGTACCCATTGCATGTAGAGCCTCCATGAGGTGGAGAATTTTTTGTTGAACCTGATCCCTAGTGAACCACTTTCTCTCGTGAAGGAGTTGACCCGCTTTGACAAATTGGTATAGTTGGATCCTCTGCTAGCGGGTGTTATTGATATGAGTGTCCATGATCCAATAAATTGTGGCTTGTTCCATGTATTATGGGTTTAACTCTATTGGTGTGAGTTGTTCTACCATGTCAAATGTGTCCAATAGAGGTGGAAAGTAGGGCTGAAGGTGGTCCACATTGAACACTGGGTTGAGACCAAGGAATGGTGGAATACTGAGCTCGAAGGAATTTTCCACTAAAGCCTTGGTGATGGTGTATGGCCCATTTCAAATTGGGCAAATATTGTGGTGGGGTCCAATGAAGCGCTCCTTCTACAAATGTAGCCACACTTTGTCACCCACCTGGTAGTTGTGTGGCACCTGATGGTGATCATGTCGCTGACTGTACTTAGCATTGGATTTATCCAATATGTCATGAACCTATTGGTAGATGTGATGAATGTTCTCAATGAATTTGTTCACTTTGTCAACTTCAAACTAGACATGAGTTAAATATGCCTAAGTAGCTACAAATGGCATGGATATCTCAATGGGACATAATGGCTAGAATCCCAAGGCCATTTGAAAAGGGTTGTGGCTCATTAAGATGTGGAGAGCCTGGTTATAGATATATTGTACATAGGGGAGGCTCTTATACCATGCTCGTGAATTCTTTGAGTTGTAAATGCGCAAAATATGTATGATAATCTAGTTGACGACCTATGTCTATCTATCGATTTAGGGATGGAAAGCTGTGGATTTGGTGAGCTGGTGTCCATCATCGTCCAGAGGCTGGACCAAAATATAATTAGGAACCTGTTTTCCGGATCTAAGATGATAGAATTAGGGATCCAAAAGTGTATCGATAGTCGTTCAAAGAAGATTTTAGCAGTGGCTTCTGCTCTGATATTCTTCTTGCAGGCTACCATAATGGCCATATTCGAGAATCTGTCGACCACCACAAAAACACAGTCATTTCCATGCTTAGTAGAAGGAAGGTCTGACATGTAATCCATGGATCAGATGTGTTCCCAAGGTCGACTAGGGGTAGGAAATGGAGTATAGAGGCCTTTCTTCTTCTTGGTTGGTTTGAAAATGGCACAGGTAGTACAGGAGATGATGTACTTCTCGACATCCTGTCGAATGTTTGGCCAATATAAATACTTCTGTAGTACTGCCACTTTTTTTTCGACCTTGAAATGCCCAACGAATTTACTATAGTGCACTTCCTAAACCATCTTGGCATTATTTCTTGAAGTAATACAAAGGAGTCCCAAGTGACATAACAGTGCATTTCGAAGGTGAAAATTTGGAACTTGCTTACCCTCTAAGAGCGTCTTGTATGTGTGGCCAAATTCTGGATCGTTGTTGGGTCTAGGAAAAGGTACATTTTACCCCTAATTTTAGCGTGATTTATCATTAAATTTTATATGTTTTCTTTCATTTCATAACTAAATCAAAGGAGAACAATGTAAGCGTAGGGTAAAACAAATCATTGATAAAAGGTTTGTTTAATAGTATGAAAACTAACTTTTGTTGTCTCTGCTGACCAAAATGACTAAAAGAGAGCAGTCAAGAAAAGTAAAAGGAATCACATCGGTTCCTATGAATCAGCATAAGATGCAGAGACACGCCTATTCTTGAAGCATTCGGTTGATGGCTATGAATCATCGGGATCTCCTGATCCTAAGGATTTGTCATTCTATTTTTTTTTCGCTTTTAAGTTATAAAAGGTTGTAGGTGAAAGAGACAGGGAGTTGTTCATGTATTATAATTTTCTGTAATAGACTTATTCAGACAGAACCTTTGAACTTGTGATGATGTATTTCCCCATTGACTAATGAAGAAGTTTGTGTTTTCATTATAAGCAGATTCTGAGTATTTCTTAGCAGAAGACTTCTAGAGGCTTCAAGCTCGGTCCCTGGGAGTTCTCCTACTATTTTGTGTTATATTTTTATTTCCTGATTCTTGCAATTTAGTGATTCTTTGTGCTATGTCGCATTACCATTCGATTCATTAATCGCAAGTGTGATGTGTTAAAATTCCATTTTCAATAAGTTGAATAAATCATTGATGTTCTTTTATTATGGAGTGATGCCTTTACATTCATTAGATTGATTTCAGCGTGGTTAAGTAGTTGATGTTCAATTCTGCATACGGTTATTTCTTACATATTTCCATCATAAGTGTGAACGTATGGTTTGTTGTGCAATTCCGAATGTTTCTATTAGTTGAGTTATAGATAATTCCATTGCAAAATTTTAAATAATTGATTGTTGTTCAATTCATTAGGATTGTTGTTAAATTTATCAAGGTTGTTGTTCAATTCATTAAGCGTGTTGTTCAATTGCAAAAGACCCCTTATTTTAGCATTGAGTGTTTATTTATGCATAGTTTTAGATTAAGAGTTTATTCATTTGATTGGTTTAAAGTATTTCATAGTTTACTTTTGAGTTGGTTTGATTGAACTTCGAGAATTAGATAATATTTCTTACGACTATTTAGAGTAGTTAACCTCTGATGTCACTCACATATATTTTTCTCGCACTCTTGAAATAAAATGACTTTCCCTGGGTTTATGATTAATGTGAAGCATTAAGGTTACCTTTAACAGTCACCATATTGACCCAAAATTTTGGTGTCGTTGCCAGGGAGAGTGTTTAGGAGTGATGTCTTTTTATTTTTCCTTTTGCTGTGAAAGAATTGGGTATTGAAAACGAGAGGTAAGAACCTGCGTATTAGCAATAAAAATTCTTACTCTCCATCTCAATTATCAAAAATTATGTAGAGGTTAAATATGATAGGTGTTTTTTTTTAATGACTTGGAGGAAAAATATAGAATTATATCAAAACAGCCCATCTAAATCCACAAAACCCAAGGGGTCGGTGGTCCTTGGCAGAACAACATTCATAAACGAAATCATAAGGAAAGCTGAATCCCAGGCATCTGTAGGACCGAAAACCATTTCTAAAAAGAGTCCTACTATAATCCCTCAGACAACAGCCTCATCATCTGAAGCCCATGTCGAGATTCACAGCGAAACATAAGGGTTTGAATGGAGCTTTCAAACTATAGAACATTTGATTCCCGACCCTTCGCAAGAGGGAAATTCTTGCAATTTTCCAGAAGGAGAGGGAGAAACTAGTAGTGCAGTAAAGATAAAAAATCCAGATCCTGGATCTCCTAAAATAGTTGTTGAGACAGAGACACCCAATATTCCAGATCGAGGTAGTGCTGCAAGGCCTCCTCCAAATCCACCCCCTAATTCCACTGAAATTTTCCTCCCACAACAGGAAATTCCTTAAGATTATTAGCACATCTTTGATCAGATTGTTGTGTAACTAGCTCCAAAAATAGAAGAAAAGAGATATCAACACCTTAGAAATAAGCCACTTCGAGGGAGCAACCTCCAATACATTACATAAATGAGCAATTCTTGGATGATCCAATTTACAAAACCTCCTTTCTATATATAGGAGTCCATGGGGCCATAATGTAATCCTAGTGGGCCACAATGTAATCCTATCCAACCTAACAATAATAATAAAATGGGGGTTACAAGGGTACAATAATAACAATAAGGGGGTTACACTAACAACAATAAGGGACTATACTAGTAATATAGGGACCTAACATGCCCCTCTCCTTCAAAAAAGTGTTGTCCTCAACGCTTGAGTAGCTCTGGGTGCTTCTGTATAAATTTCTCATCCTCCCATGTAGAATCTTCAGTGGGTAAGTTCTTCCACTTGACGAGATACTCTGAAATTGATCGATTCCGTAGCTGTCGAGTTCTTGTTTCCATGACCGCTTCAGGTTCCAATATGATTTTTCCTTCCTCATCAAGTTCTGGCAATATTGTTTGAACTGAAAGATTTTCACCTATAACCTTTTTTAAGCATGAAACATGGAAAACTGGATGTACTCGCGAAGAAGCAGGAAGCTCCAATTTGTATGCCATAGAACTAATCTTTTGCAACACCTTGTAAGGACCATAGTACTTTGGTGATAATTTATTATCCTTCTTAGCTTGCTTGAGGGACATTTGTTTGTATGGTTGCAGTCGTAAAAATACCCAATCTCCTACATCAAAACTTCTCTCGCTGCGATGTTGATCTGCCTGTTGTTTCATTCGATTTTGTGCCAAATTCAGGTTATCCTTTAAGAGTTGGAGAACTTCTTGCTGATGCTCGATGTGATCTTCCACCGCTTGAACCTTCGAATTTTCCCTTAAAGATGATGTGATGGATGGTGGATGATATCCATAAAGTGCCATAAATGGGGTCATTTTTGCTGCAGGATGGAAGGAAGTGTTATACCACCATTCAGCAAGAGGTAACCACTTGACCCATTGTGTTTGTTTATCAGATACAAAACAACGAAGATATCCTTCCAAACATTTATTTACTATCTTAGCTTGACCATCAGATTGAGGATGATAAGATGAGCTATGAGCTAATTGAGTACCCAAACAAGAAAATAACTCCGTCCAAAAATTTCCAGTAAAAATGGGATCTCTGTCGCTCACAATAACCCTTGGGCTTCCATGTAGCTTTTGAATTCTGTCCATAAATGTAGTAGCAACTGTCCTTGCTTTAAATGGATGAGATAATGCACAAAAGTGTGCATACTTGGTAAGTCTATCAACTACCACCATGATGACACTCTTTCCTTCGGACTTAGGTAAACCCGTGATAAAATCCATTGAAATCTCCTCCCAACGTTGACTTGGAATGGATAAAGGTTGTAGAAGTCCCGGGGTCTTAATTGTTTC
Source organism: Pinus albicaulis (assembly GCA_034641835.2). NCBI lineage: Eukaryota > Viridiplantae > Streptophyta > Pinopsida > Pinales > Pinaceae > Pinus > Pinus albicaulis. The sequence goes on along the minus strand of CM076578.1, from coordinate 134,023,778 downwards.
CACTTTATTCTGCTGGCAAACCAAACATTCCGCCACAAACTTTTGAATATGAGATTTAAGGCCATCCCAAAAAAATTCTTTCTTCACCCTGTGGTAAGTTTTTAAAAATCCTGAGTGTCCTCCTAAAGGAGAAGTGTGCAATTCCAGAAGAATCTTTTGTTTTAGTTGGGAATTATTACAAAGATATAAGCGATCTTTGTACCATAAGGAATCATTTTTCCAACTAAATGTATCGGATGTACTAGGATCTTGCTGCAACTTTTGAATGAGTGTCCATACATCTTTGTCCTTCTTCCATTCATCTCTTGCTTCAGTTATCCAATCTGGTTGGATAATAGAAATGGCACAAAGCAATGTTTCCACCTCTTCATTCTTTCTTGAGAGTGCATCTGCAACAACATTAAGCTTTCCTTTTTTGTAGATTATTTCAAAGTCATAACCCAACATCTTTGTAACCCATTTTTTCTTCTCTTCTGAAGATAGTCTTTGTTCCAAAAAGTGTTTAAGACTATCATGATCAGTTTTTACCTTGAAGTGTCTTCCCATTAGGTAAGTTCGCCATTTCTTTAGTGCATGCAGTATTGCTAACATTTCCTTCTCATAAATAGGTTTCTGTAAATACTTTCCCTTGATTGGATGACTTTCAAAAGCAATGGGTCTTCCTTCCTGCATTAAAACTGCACCAATTCCATTTCCTGAGGCATCACATTCCACAATAAAGGTTTTTGTGAAGTTTGGCGTAGCTAAGACCAGTGCTAGGCACATTGCCTCTTTAAGACATTCAAAGGCCTTAGTTGCTTCAGGAATCCATGAAAATGCATCTTTCTTCAATAATGTTGTTAGAGGTGCTGCTATTCTCCCATAATTATTAACAAACTTGCAATAATATCCTGTTAACCAGAGAAATCCTCTCAACTACTTTATGGTTGTGGTGACTTTCCATTCCTTAATGGATTTAATTTTGTTAGGGTCTACTTTAACACCCTCGTGAGATACAATATGACCCAGCTATTCCACCTCTTGTACTCCAAAGAAACATTTGTATTTTTTTGCATATAATTGTTTCTCCTGCAATAGTTTGAGTACCCTGTCAACGTGTTCAACATGATCCTTCCAAGACCTACTGTAGATTATTATATCATCAAAAAATACTAGCACAAATTTTCAAAGGAAGGGTTTGAAAATGGAATTCATCAACCCTTGAAATGTAGAAGGTGCATTGGTAAGGCAAAAAGGCATGACCAAAAATTCATAATGACCCTCATGAGTTCGAAATGCTGTTTTTGGAATATCTTCAGTCTTCATTCTAATTTGATGATATCCCGAACGAAGATCCAACTTGGTAAAATAAATTGCTCCATGTAATTCATCCAATAATTCATCAATCACAGGAATGGGAAATTTATCTTTAATGGTGAGCTTATTGAGCTCCCTATAATCCAGACACATTCACCATGATCCATACTTCTTGTGTACCAATACTACAGGAGCAGAGAAAGAACTTTGACTAGGTTGAATTATACCCGCCTCTAACATTTCTGCAATCATACGTTCAATTTCGCTCTTTTGGAAGTAAGGATATCTATAAGGCCTGATGTTTGGAGGAACACTTCCTGAATCAAATGAATAGCATGATCATGATCACGAATAGGTGGGAGTCCTTTGGGAGTTTCAAACACCTTGGAATGATTGTCCAAGACTTGTTGGAGATCTGCAGAAATTGATGATTTTGATGTTGGAACTTCTAGTGAGCATAATTGTGCAATTACGCCTCGCTGTTCTTTCTTTAGAAGCTTTGTCATGACATTAGAGCTTATTATCCTTCCTGGCTTCCCTGCAATACCCCGTAATTCGACTTCCTTTCCTTCTGAAAAAAATTTCAAGAAAAGTTCCTGAAAATTAAAAGCTACCGTCCCCAAAGATTGTAACCATTGTACTCCTAGTACAACATCAGCACCTCCCATAGGAATGGAAAGCATTGGACTAGTCAATACATATTCCCCATGGTTAGCTTGATATTATGGCATTTTCCAGAGAAATTTATAGTTCCTCCATTTGCAACCATCACTTGACATTCTGGTGCTGGGTATAGGAAACAATTTAATTCCTTGGCTACCTTACAATGAATAAAATTATGGGTGCTACCCGAATCAATCAACACTATTACCTTTTTCTTCTTGATTTGTCCTGCTATCTTGAGAGTTTGAGGAGTGGTAATTCCTGCCAGTGCATTACACGATATGGTCGGATTCATTTCTTCCTCTTCTAGGGTTGGTTCCTGGTGTATATCCTCCTCTTGTTCATTTTCTTCTTCCTCTTCACAATCTATGTAAAATAATTTCTTCTCAGCACACTTATGACCTTTAGTGTATTTGCTATCGCAACTGTAGCAAAGCCCTTTTGCTCTTTTTTCTTCCAATTTTTGTGGTGTCAACCTTGTAGGTTGTGGAAATCTAGACGTAGCAACACTTCCTTCTTTATAGAATTGAGTGGTAGGCTTCCTTGTCGCCATAATTTTACATACAACTTTTCTTGCCAACCTAAATGCCTTCTCCAATGAATCAGGTTCCAGAACATGAACTTAATGTTGGATGTTATCCTTTAAAGTGCCTATGAAGAGATCAATCCTGTGTTCCTCTGGAATATCAGTTACCCTTATATTCAATTTTTGGAAGTCCTCAATGTGCTGCCCCACCAAACCCTTTTGTTTGAGATTTATCAATTGGCTAAAGAAGGTGTTGCTCTTTGTATCCTCATAATGTGCTATCATTTCTTCCATAAAAATTGACCAAGTGACAATTTTTTTACGGGAGAAAAGTCATCGATACCATACAAATTTATTTTGTTCTAAATGTAAAGTTGCAATGCGTACCTTTTGTGTGTTTTGCACATTATGGAGATCAAAATATTGCTCCATATGTAGTATCCATGTTACAGAATCCTTTCCATCAAACTTCCTCATATCCATTTTTGGAATATGGTGGTTCTTCCCGCCAACATTAGAGTTTATGAAATCACGATTAACATTTATTTTGTTCTCATCATGAGGTTCTTCTACTATCTTTTCACCATTAGGAAACATTTCTTGTATCAACTTGGTCAAACCTTCGATGTCTGCTTTTAGATCATTCTTCATGTTTTTCATGTTGTTTTCCATGTTGTCTTTCATGTCATCCATCTTAGATTCCATGCTAGCTTCCATGCCATCCATCTTATCTTCCACGCCTTTCTTCAAACCATCCATCTTCTCTTCCATGCCTTTCTTCAAAACTTCCATTTCATTTTTTGTTGCTCTTTGCGAGAGTGAAATTTGTTGCACTTGCTCTTGTAATTTTGATAGATCATGTTGCAATTCTTCATCCTCATGAGTCATAGTAGAGCCTTCTGAAGGCTTAATGGGTGTTGAATTATTTTTACGGGGCATATTTTAGAACCCAATACTGATATCTATTCTACAATATGCCCTTGGAATCAATTAAAATTTATTCTTCAAACAAGACTTATGCAATTCGGAAAACAATACACACCTTTTTCTTGCTTTTGAGGAGCTCGATATTGAAATTGGATTATCTCTGTGATTGCAGCACTTCAATATCTAAATTTTGGTACCGAAGTATCCCTCTAAATTATATTTTGAATGCCACAGGTCTGACCTGATTTGGATTCTCCAAGACAAAGTTGTGTCCAATCTCCCACAATGACCTAATTATGGACTGGTTCAGTAGAGCGAACTTGTACGACTTGCCACGTGTCACTTTTTCATCCTTCATCTCTGAAATTGATAGCCAAGAAAATGCAGTCTATGTACTTGCAACCAATTTTTACGGCACTCCAATCTGATGCCCAGAGAGAAAGTTATTGAACTTTTCCCACGATCACCTCTTTGAGATGAAATTTAGGAGCCTGAAAAAGCACTATCTTCCACAGATCATATCTCCAAAACTATTGCGAACCAAGCTCTAAAATTTTTTGACAAATTTTCTCAAGATTTAAGCTTTGCACCATATGAATTTAAGATTCTAAACTCAGTAGAAACAAAGGCTAGAGGCTATGTGCACAAATTCCACGATGACCTGTTTAGGAGCCTGAAAAAAGACCTAACGTCTATAGATCATATCTCTGAAAATATTGTGAACCAAGCTCTGAAATTTTTAGACAAGCTTCCTCAGGATTTCGGCTTCGTACCCTAAAAATTTGAGCTTCTGAAACTTCGTAGAAAAAAATTTATAGCGAAAATTCCACGATGACCTGTTTGGAGCAGCGAAACCTAGAATCCAAAGCCCTGATACCAAATGTTGTGTAACCAGCTCCAAAAAGAGAATAAAAGAGATATCAACACCTTATAAATAAGCCATTTCGAGGGGGAAACCTCCAATACATTACATAAATGAACAATTCCCGGATGATACAATTTACAAAACCTCCTTTCTATATATAGGAGTCCATGGGGCCATAATGTAATCCTAGTGGGCCACAATGTAATTCTAGCCGACCTAACAATAATAATTTAAGGGCACAATAATAAAAAAATGGGGTTACAAGGGTACAATAATAACAATAAGGGGGTTACACTAACAATAATAAGGGACTATACTAGTAATATAGGGACTCAACATTGCATGGCACCTAACCAAAACCAGAGACAAACATCAACCTTGGAGTACCCTATTGTTGATCCGGCTGCAAATGCCCCTATGAAAGTTGTCCCATTAAAAAACATCCCCACCTTCCATGGACTGACCTCAGAAGATCTGGATGCATTTTTATTTGAATTTGATGTTTTGTGTAGGGGATATGACTACACAATTTACCCTCAAAAACTGAAACTATTCCCCTCTACATTGAAGGGGGCAACTCTACGATGGTTTATGGGGCTCGGTGGGGGAACCATTAATAGTTGGGATCAGATGAAAACATCTTTTTTTAATAAATATCAATATTAATTTTGGATTCGAGAACTAAAAGATGAAATCTTCAACATGTCTGCAAAAGACTATGAGACGTTAGAAGAATATGTTGAATGATTTCAATATAATTTGCAAAGATCTCCATATCCTACACTGTCTAAAGATATCCTAAAAGAAACAATGATTAAAGGAATGAAAGAAGAATGGGTAGTAACACTTAATATAATGGGAAAATGGGACATCTATCAAGAAGATTGTGACGACATTATTGCATTGTGTATCAGGTGCTTTTGAGGTAGTACGCGAAATAGGCCAGTTGAACATGATTCAATTACTAGGAATTACAAACAATCAGGTGGCATTATGACCAGAGCAGAATTTGGTAATCTATTGGGAGATTTCAAAACCGATATCTTGGGAACCCTCACAACACAACTAGATGTCATACAAGCCAAGTAGAAGAAAGCTTTAGCAGAGCAGAGCTTGGTTGTTTTTTGTCCACATTGTCAGAAGAAGCATAGCCAGCGAGAGTGTCCATTAGACATGGTCCAGACATGTGCTATCTGTACCAAGGACCATGCCAATGAACAATGCCCTTCACTTCCAGTGTTGAAAGAGGTTTTCAAAGAAGCAGAAGAAGAAACAAAACTGGTGTATCTAATGAATAAACGTCGACATTGGCAAGAATGGCCAGGTATGCCACAAGGTCCTTCTCAGTTATTTCCTTCTTCACAATTTAATCAATGGAACGCTGGAATAGCATGGAAAAACCAATCACCTTTTTCTACTTGGCCATCCCAATCATTTTCCATGCCCCCTTGGCTGACTCAATCCTCTCCAGGTAATGGTTGGCCAAGTTTTCCTTTCTCTCCTCCATACTGGCAAAACAATCCATATCAATCCTAGTGGCCTGCCTCCACCTCACAAAATACGAATTGGTCTCAAAATTGGCAGTGACCCCTGGGAATGACCAATTTACCTATGGGAACATAGGCTCAAACTCAACCCACATTACCAGCTCCATACCCAATACAACAAAATCCTTAGCCTAATATATGTGCTCAACTTCCAACTCAAACAAATCCTAATCCTAATAATAGACTGGTTCAACTGATTGAGATTGTTAAGAATCCAGACTCTGAAATTGAACAAAAGGAATGCAATGAACTTAAGTTGAGATCATGGCGCGTTATTTCACCTAAAGAAGATACTTCCCTACCACAATTTGAGTCTGAAATTCCAACAGTACCTAAAAAATCATCTGTGATTGAAATAGAGATAGAACAGGAGAGGGACATAGGTGACCAAAAAAATCCTGAAAATTTTATTATTTCCTCTCCTCCATTCCCTGAGAGATTAATAATACCCAAGCCAATTGTCTCTTCAGATTTTGATTTCATAGGGGAATTAAAAATTCTTTGCATTAAAATTCCTCTCCTACAGGCTATACAAGACATCGCTATATATGCTAAAACAATTAAAGAATTGTGTGTAAAAAAACTGGTGAGGAAAGAAAAGACTTTACCAACTGTTCATGTAGTAGGGGCATTGTCAGATTTAATTTTGGGTAAAGAAACACCAATAAAATATGAGGATCTGGGAAAACCCATAGTCACAGTGAATATCTATGGCCGCTCCTTTTCAAACATGTTAGTTAATTTGGGGGAAACTATTAATATCTTAACCACAGAAACATGTGAAACATTGGGTATTGATGTACTTGGAACCCACATCTACCTCATCAAACTTGATGACAAAATCCGCTTGTCAAAACAAGGTACATTACAAGACATCTTATTTCGTGGACTCTCAGAGGAAATTTATTAATACTGATATTATCGATCTCCTTGATCTAACAATATTTATCTTCTTGCTAAATATAGAATCCTTCCACTGTTAAACTTGCGGAAATTTAAAACTCAATTGCAAACACATGCGAATAAATTAAATCACACATAACACAGTTTTTTAATGGGAAAGCTTAAAGCTAAAAACCCCAACTATAATATATTATGTATATCAATGGAATTATGTAATAATCTCATACAAAGCTTAGTTCATCAAGCTCTCAGTACAATATAGAATCATTACACACTATTGTGCAGAAATTTGCATATCTATGCACCTATTTCTTGCCTCCGAGCAGACTGCCTCCACTGCGCAATCCCTGCTAAAGAAGACCCTTGAATGGATTCGAATTGGCCTTGCCTTTACTGCGCAATCCTCATTGGCAACTCCAATGTGTGTCAGATGCATTGAATGCATCACTATAGTCGCAACAGATAGTCCATCTCACCCTTTCACCTATCTCTCCACTGGGTCTCCACTAGGACTGACATGCATTGTAGTTAACTGTTGTATTTGTTCAGTTGTTAGTGAGTTATTAGTTTTGAATTAATTAACTTAGCTCTCACTAGTGTATCTTTCAGTTAGAATAGATAAAACTATCTAAACTAAGTTTAACTCCATGAATTGAGTTAAACTAAATAACAACTCCCGTAACTACTCTTCCAACTCTATCATAACTTTGCCACTTCAGTTATAACTGAGTCCTTCATGCATGAGCCACCAATAACCCTAGGAATTGCGTAATTCCTTCAGCCCACTGATTTTCCAAATATGTTCACTGAAATAAAGTGCTCCAAGAGAATAAGTTGATGATTATTATTGGATTATTATTAAGGGCTAATAATAATCGACATGCACCTATTTTTAGATTGATGATCTATAAATAGACTTAGCCCAATATTATAAAATAGAATTTCATCTATTTTTCCAACTTGATCAACCATCTACAAATAGCATCCTGCAACTTATAGAATATGCTCACCATGTCTAAAAATAGACATATACCTAAAAATAGCCTGCGGGCCCCACTTAGTGAAGGTGCTTAATTTTCACTAAGCTCATCATCTTGTTGAATCTCAACACTCCCTCTCAACAAGATAGGGATTATCCTTCACCCCGATCCTATCTCTATGGTATTCAAATTTTCTCCTGCCGAGTGCCTTCGTCAGAATATCTACATCTTGATCTTTCGTAGGAATGTACTGAAGCAATGTTTAGATCTATCATGAAACACAGGATTAATCGAGAGTTTAATGCAACTCTGATTATCACAATGTATCACTATAGGATCTAAATGTGAACCGAAAAAACCGACCAGGATCTTCCTCATCCATATATCCTCACATGCAGCTTAACTTGCTGCCATGTATTCTGCTTCCGCTGAATTGAGTGCCATGGATCTTTGTTTCCTATTGTACCAAGAAACTGTTGTAGATCCGATACTAAAAACCCCTCCTGATGTGCTATTTCTATCTGTTGGGCTGCCTACCCAATCTACATCCGTGAAGCCATGCAACTTCACCTCATCTGTCTGCTATACCATAAACCATACTCAGATGTGCCCCTGAGATACCTTAGGACATGCTTGCCTGCCTTCCAAAAGAGCTTGGTAGGCTTAACCATCACTTGAGAAAGTTGGTTCACCACATAGCATATGTACGGTCTTGTATTAACTAAATACATGAGCGAACCCACCAACTATCGATAAATAGTGGCATCCACTACCTCTGCCGATGTAGCATCCTCTTTCCTCCAATTTCATGGAAGAGGAGTATCCATGGGCTTGCAGTCCTCCATGTGAAACTTACCAAGTATCTCCCGAGCATACTTTCCTTGAGACACAAACATTTCACCTTCTCGCTACCATATTTCCAATCTGAGGAGATAATGGAGGCCCAAATCCTTCATCTCAAACTCCTTTGCAAGATTAGCCTTGCATGAGTGTATCAACTGATCATCACCCATTAGTATTAAATCATCAACATAAAGTAAAATTATTAAAAGCTTACCCTCCACCACAATTTGGTACAAGTTTTCATCCACCTCACTCTTGGTGAAGCCAAGTCTAGTGAAATAGTTGTCGATCCGTGTGTACCAAGCACGTGGTGCTTGCTTCAGCCCATACATCACTCTTTTAAGTCTGCACACATGCGACTCGCTATTGAAGATCTCAAATCCTTCAGGATGTTTAATGTACACCTCTTCCTCAATGATCCCATTAAGGAACGAAGTCTTCACATCCATCTGATGAATGTGGCAACCCATCTGTGCTGAGAGAGAAAGGATGGTCCTTATGGAAGAATACCTTATGATAGGTGCAAAGGTTTCTTCATAATCAATCCCCTCGATATGTGAGAAGCCCTGGGCAAAAAATCTTGCCTTATACTTCTCGATGCTCCCATCAGCAGCTTGCTTTACCTTATAGATCCATCTTGATCCTACAACTGATTTACCCACCGGCCTTGGAACAATCTCCCAAGCTCTATTTATGACAATGGAGTCATACTCCTCCACCATGGCATCTACCCATGTGGGTTCCTACACTTCTTCTTCAAAAGAAGATGGCTCTGTCATGATACAATTGCTCATAAGAGCCATGTATCCAGTAAATTGGTCAGGTGATTGTCTCTATCTGCGCTGTGATGTAGGGACTCCTACATTCTGTGCCGCATCAAGCTTCAGTCTCTCAGCTTCTGTGGTATGATTTCTACCAGTTCTGATGTTTGGTTTTGCATGAGTGGACTCCTCCACTCCATGAATCTCCTCTCGTGACTGATCCACATCTAGAGGCTCATCTTTGGGAACAAGAAGTTCTTCCTCTGCATGCAAGTGTACCTCCCTCTCAAGCGACAACTTCATGCCTTTCACCTCATTGAATTTTATATCCCGTCACACCACAATCATTCGACTGTTTGGAAAATACACACGATAATTATGGGGTGTTTCTGTGTACCCCACAAATATCCCAACTTCTGTAGTCGGCTCCATCTTCTTCCTCGCGTCCTTTGTCACATGAATGTAAACAGATGAGCCAAAAATCTTCAAATGAGAAATATCAGGCTTCTTACCAGTAAAAGCTTCTTCAAGTGTACTCATGCCAAGTACTCTATTAGGACAACGATTTTTCACATAAATCGCAGTGCTTCATGCTTCCGCCCACAAGTGCATTGGTAGGCCCTGGTCATGTAGCATAACTCGTGCAACACCCATGATCGTTTTGTTCTTCCTCTCCGTGACCCCATTCTGTTGTGGGTTATGAGACACTATGAGTTATCTTCGAATTCCTTCTTTGCTACAGAAGTCTTTGAATTCGTTCGAGATATATTTTTTGAGATTGCAACAAGATGATGAGCTTAGTGGAAAGAAGTCACCTTCACTAAGTGGGCCCGCAGGGTATTTTTGGCGCAAAGTCTATTTTTAGACTATGTCTATTTTTAGACATGTCAAGCATGATTCTATGAGTTGCAGGATGCTATTTGTGGAGGGATGGTCAAGTTGGAAAAATAGATGGACTTCTAAGACTTCTATTTTTAGATTTCCAGTCTAAAAATAGATATGTCGAATATTATTATCTCTTAATAATATTTGGAATATAAACATTATCTTATCCTCTTGGAGCACTTCAGTTTGAGCTATGGATGTGGCACATGCAGCTGACAGAAGGAATTACACTATTCCTAGGGGCTAAGTGGAGCTATTGCATGATGACTTCAGTTAGAACTCATGTGAGTGAGTTTGGTGGAGTTGATTGAGGAGTTGATGGAGTTGTGTTCAGTTTAACTGAGTTAAACATAGTTGAACTAGTTGTATTTAGTCTAACTGATTAATACACTAGTGATGAGTGGTGTGAATTAATTATTAATTAATTCACTAATTATTAACTCATAAATCAACTAAAGAATACATCAGTTAACTCAGTGCATGGACAGTTTTAGTGGAGATCAGTGATGGAGGTAGGCGAAAGAGCAGGTTGACTATCAGTTGTGACTATACTGGTGCATGATCTTGCACCACACATTGATGGAGAAGAAAATGAGGATTGCATAGTACATCTTGGTGGGATTCAAACTTGGATCTCATGATTATCCATATTGGATTGCGCAGTAGAGGCTGGCTAACAGGTGGACAGGATTGGAGCATGTGACTTGCTAGATCTGAGCTTGTGTAGTGTGTAGCATGTGAGATAGTGCTGAGAGCTTGTGAGGAGCTTTGTGCTATTATTGTTACATGAACTCTATCATTATAATATATAGATAGTTGGGGTTTTTCAGCTTTAAGCTTTCCCATAAATCCTGTGTTTATATGTGTGATTGATTATGTGGTTTTAATGTGCACATGCGATTGTTTATTTTCCGCAATTAATGATCAATGGTAGAATAGGTTATGTATTATGCATGAAGATCAAATAGTGTGTAATCAGGATAATCTCGGTGAATAATTTAACAGTCATTCAAATTTCTACAATATTCATCACCATTATCGCTCCACAGAGCCTTCACTTGCTTCCCCGACTCCTTCTCCACCAATACTTTAAACTCACAGAACTTTGAGAATGTTTCGCTCTTCTTCGACATGAAGAATATCCAACATCTACGAGAATAGTCATCAACAAAAATAACATAATACCTATGTTTTGCTATTGAAGCAACCGAGAAAGGTCCACACATGTCTATGTGAATTCTCTCTAGGATCACCAAAGCATGGTTCTCCTTCTCATGAAAGGTGGTCTTCACAAAATTACACATAATACATCCCTTTCACTTATCTGACTGTGCAAGGGTACCCTTGGGAATTCCAGTAGAAATCTGCTACAAAATCTTCAAGATGCCATGGTGAACATGGCCCAATCTCCTGTGCCATAATTCACCCTCATCCCAGCTCACCACTTCTTCTGCTTTGCCCATCATTGTCGTGCAGCCATCTACCTCCAGCTTGTAGAGATTCTTAACTTGCATCCCTATCCTATTGGTTTGACCCATTATTTTATGTCGCGGGAAATCTTTTCCATTGCTGAAAACAATGTCATAACCTTTGTCTTCCAAAATTGCGACCGAGACCAAGTTATTCTTCAGACCTGGAAAATTCATAACATCTTTCAATAGAAATTGTTTACTTGACTCCCTCTCAAAGGTAATGGTCCCAATTCTGGTCGCACTATATCTACCATCATCACCCATCTCTATATGCATTTGGAGATCCTTCTCCTCCAAGTCACTAAACAACTCCTTGTCTCCTGTGATATGGAAAGATGCACCACTATCAAGATATCACACCAATCCCATAGATCTTGAAACTAAGCATGAGATTAAAGAGAAATAAAGTTCAAATTGTGAGGCTAAGGCCTCTCCAGCTGCAGCTCCATCAGCCTTCTTGTTCTCATTTTTCTATGGGCAAATAGTGGCGAGATGCCCATGTTCGTGACAGTGAAAACACTTCACTTTGGAAAAATCCAGCTTCTTGCCTTTAGTCTCAGATTCTGAGTGGAATTTATTCCCCTTCCCTTTCCTTGCTTTGGCGACCAAATCAAAATTATCTTCATCATCATTCTTCAATGAAGAGCCATCCCTGGTACTTCACCTTATCTCCTCCTGCACAAGATCCAACCAAAGTTGCTCCCAATCTGGTAGTTTCTCCCGTCCATTGACAGAGTCTTGATAATTGTGCCAACTCTTCAGTAACCCAAGGAGAGCCAAGCTCACCAATTCATCATCTGCAACTGTAATTACCACACTTCCCAATTCATCCCTACATTGGACAAACTTCGTGAGATATTTTGGAATATTGTCGCCCTTCTCCATTTTTATTTTTCTGAGCTTATCTTTCAGTGCCAACTTCCTATGTTCACTGCTGATTTAGAAATGATCTGTAAAAGCCTTCCACATTTCAAATGGAGTGGATTTCCTGTGAAGGCTTGACACAATATGGTCTTTCACACCTTCCAACAGAATTCTTCTTGTCTTCGCTACCTTCTTTTGCCATGCATCAAGTAATGCAGCATAACATCGCTATCGATGAACTCCTTCAATCCATTATCTTCAAGCACTGCCTCCATCCTATACTTCCATGCTATGTAATTAGAGCTACCCTCAAGGGCATACTCCAATCTCAACCCATTGAAAGACATTTCAATGAATACTCAACTGTCGCACCAAGAAATTTCTGCATCAAATTCGAATTGTCCACCAGCAAAAAAACTCAACACCTATTCACAATTGCAATCTCCTGTGATCAATAATGCTCTGATACCATGTATAAATTTATTAATAATGATGTATTACCAGATCCTCCTAATCTATCAATATTTATCTTCTTCCTAAATACAAAATCCTTCCACTGTTAAACTTGCAAAAATTTAAAACTCAATTGCAAACACATGTGAAAAAATTCAATCGCACATAACACAATCGTTTAACAGGAAAGCTTAAAGCTAAAAACACCAACTATCATATATTATGTATATCAATGGAATCATGTAATAATTTCATACAAATCTTAGTTCATCAAGATCTCAGTACAATATAGAATCATTACACACTGTCATGCAGAAATTTGCATATCTATGCACTAATTTCTTGCCTCTTGACAACCTGCCTCCATTGCGCAATCCCTGCTGAAGAAGACCTCTGAATGAAATCGAATTGGCCTTTCCTTGACTATGAAATCCTCATTGGTAACTCTAATGTGTGTCAGATTCATTGAATGCATCACTATAGTCACAACGGATAGTCCATCTCACCCTTTCACCTATCTCTCCACTAGGTCTCCACTGGAACTGACATGCACTGTAGTTAACTGCTGTATTTGTTCAGTTGTTAGTGAGTTATTAGTTGTGAATTAATTAACTAATTAATTCACTTAACTCTCACTAGTGTATCCTTCAGTTAGACTAGATACAACTAGTTCAACTAAGTTTAACTCCATTAACTGAGTTAAACTAAATAACAACTCCCGTAACTACTCTTCCAACTCTGTCATAACTTTTCCACTTCAGTTTTAACTGAGTCCTTCATGCATGAGCCACCAATAACCCTAAGAATTGTGTAATTTCTTCAGCCCACTGATTTTCCAAATGTGTTCACTGAAATAAAGTGCTCCAAGAGAATAAGTTGATGTTTATTGTCGGATTATTATTAAGGGCTAATTATAATAGACATGCACCTATTTTTAGATTGATGATCTATAAATAGACTTCACCCAATATTCTAAAAATAGAATTTCATCTATTTTTCTAACTTGATCAACCATCTACAAATAGAATCCTACAACTTATAGAATATGCTCACCATGTCTAAAAATAGACATACACCTAAAAATAGCCTACGGGCCCACTTAGTGAAGGTGCTTAATTTTCACTAAGCTCATCATCTTGTTGAATCTCAACAGACTCATGGGAATACAAGTCAGAATTTTTATTTATTAACCCAAAAATTAGATTAGACGGACATCCCCTGATATTGGGATGACCTTGGCTAGCGACAGTCGATGCTTACATAGGCTGTCGAACAGGCAGCATGACCATTGCTAGAGGAGATGCCATAAAGAATATTTCTATATATCCCCCTGCCAAACTGTGTCTTCCCACTATAAATATTCACAAACAACCACATACATACTGGTAAAAAAACATTCGTTCACCATTGACAATAGTTGAAGCACTCAAATTCAAAGATCAAACTGAAGATGATGTGATCAATAACTTTATAAACCAACCATCTACTTCAGGGAATATAAAGTGCCAAATGTTAAAAGTAGTTCTAGATAACGAAGCACAGGAATACCCCTTAGTAGATACTAATGACTAGAACATAACTACAAATTTTGTTCACAACAGCATGCCAATTGAAATTGAGCCAAGTAAAATTTTAAATATCAATGACAGTCTGGATAGTGACCAGCAGTGAAAGCAAGTTAAAGTCTTACAAAAATATAAAAGATACTTTGCTTGGGACTACACAGACATGAATGGTATAGATCCTCAACTGTGCACGCATCATATTTACACTGAAAAGGATGCTCACCCTATTCATTAGCCTTGGCGAAGGTTAAACCCGCATCTAAAAGACATTGTAAAAGAATAATTACAAAACTTGCTAGATGTAAACTTCATTTATACTATTTCAGACATCAAATGGGTCTCTCCATTAGTATTCATTCCTAAAAATAATGGTAAGTGGAAAATCTTTGTGGATTACAGATAAATGAAGAAAGCCACACATAAATACCACTTCCCTCTCCCATTTATTGATCAGGTCCTTGATACATTGGAAGGAAAGCAGTTATTTTCCTTTCTTGATGGTTTCAGTGGTTACAATAAAATCCAGATAGCCCCTGAAGACCAAGATAAAACAACCTTTACCTACCCCTGGGGTACACTCGCCTATGGTATTACCGTTCATTCTATGCGATGCCCCAACAACATTTCAAAGTGCCATACTTAGTATTTTTATGATTTAATAAATGAAGGGCTCAAGGTCTACATGGATGAGTTTACTCCATATGGAGATGACTTCGATGAGGCACTACAAACACTAGAAAAATTATTGGAACAATTTATTTCTACTAGATTATGCTTGAGCAACAAAAAGTGTCACATGATGATTGTAATATCCCAAAATAGGGAAAATCAACAATACTGGGAATATCTTATAATATCCCAAAATTGGAGATACATCAATACATGAACACAATAATGAAAGACCATTGATACATCAACACATGAAATATAAGAAGAACTAAATAGCCATCATATTGGTATTATAGCAGCAAATTTATACAAGGTCTTGAGGAAATGATCTCTCAAGTTAGGAAACACAAGCCTCAAGGAAACATGTACATGGAAAATGAAGTACACTGCTACACAAATATTTCCCAAGGCTATGACAGCGCAGTTTTATTAGAGATACTGCTGTTGAGAAGTTTCAATACACAAATATACAAATATATGGCCCAAACAATGTTGGGAGTGAAGATCTAGACTCCCAAACTGAATTTCAAGACAACCAGGGAAGGATTTCCTGAAATATGCAAAATGGCAAAAAAGCTAGAGTTGCAGTCTTAAGACTGAGTAGCAGATGCAACTCAAGAACTAGATGGAGATGGCTGTAGATGATGTACCAGCTGAAAAAACCTCCTCCAATGGATATTCCAAGTGAAATGTTGATCCTAGCACTGAAGATCTCACCCTCCAAACAATCACTACAACCCTCACTGCATATGCTCACTGAAAATAACGCAGTCAAGGAGAGGGAATCCACTGTATATGATGGAAAATGGTTGTCCTGATGCCAAATATGGTGGAATCAGCTTAAATTCTTCCTCAATGATCCTCCAAGATAAAGAAGGCTTCCTCCTCTGAAAAAAAAAGCTCTGAAAGTGGTGTTGTAGAACCTCCCTTGCAACACCTTGCAACACAACGTTATACTTCAGCAGAAATAATGTTGTAGCTGAAGGAGGTGGCTTGGCCTTAAGCCTGAATGTGGATAAATGAAGTAAAAGGTCCCCCAAGAGGCCTCTCTTGAAAGGAGATGGAATTACTAAATAGGAATGCCTTGTGCTAAGCAGCACAACAACTCTGCTAAACAGCAAGAGAATGCACAATATTCTAACCAGACCATAAAATCAATAATCCATAACATGAATTACAATGGTTGCCTTGCCCTCCTTTTAAACAAGTGAAAAAATTTTCACCATGGGTCCCATTCATTAGTGTTTCCTCCAGCAAGGAGTCTTCCTCCCACTATCTCTACGTTGTCTCACAAGATGATCTCCACCTCCTATCCCAGCGATGTTGACTTGGTCAAACTTGACCTTGTCCACATGAAAATATCCCTGTTCACACATGGGGGTGAAAACTCTAGCTCCTATGATGATTCCTTTTCCCATTATGAGGGATTTTATTCATATTTTTAATATGCATGAGCCTCCTTACCCTTTTATTCAACTGTTAGGTGTAAAAGACAAAAATCAATATTCCAATTAGCTGTATGCTAATTTTGGAATATTACAGTCCTCCCCTCCCAAATGTTGCTTGTCCTCAAGCAACTGTAAGGATAGAACTGAAGAGTCTCCCCTCCTCCTATTTTAGCATTCACATATGATGGACTCCTCCAAGGAATAAGATGTTGTTTCATCAAAAAGTCTCCACATTGCTCGTCCCAAGCATGTAAGTTAGCTATAAAGTTATCATCAAAAAAAGGTGAAATACTCAAGAAGGTAAAAAAGTGTTGTATAGAGGTCCCTTTGAGGCATGGGATCTGAAGTGCATGGGGAATCATCATTCCCATGTGAATCCTCCATCCCCAAGCAATCATCCATGCAAAGTGAATTACCTCCCAATATGGCAACTCCTGAAAATCTTCCTCCACCAATGGCTCCTGCAATGTAGGTGGGCTGAAAATCTGACCATGGTAGACAAAATAGCCTACCGCACGCTGTCCTCCTCTCTGCTTAAGATAAATGTGGGGTGTTTTCCAATCCTATGCTACAATAATGTTTCCTTCAAGAAGCAAGATGAAGACTAGATCTCCAAAGATCTCTCCTCCAATGTTGTGAATCAAGCTAGCCCAAACCATCCTATATGTGATGAATAGGATATGATCACCACATGGAATCCAAATGAGAAGAATAATGTAGGTTTCAAATAGTGTTGGAATGTACCAACAGTCTCCCAAGTGGTCACATCACAGTTTTTCAAACTGCTGCTTAAGAAAATTACATGGCAAGATGTTTCTCGAAAAATGGCTAGTTGTGCATGTCAATACATCTACTAGTGAATGTTAAATGGCTTGGTGAATCAACTGAGCATACATAAAATAACATTGAAACATTTTCCGAAGGCTACATAAAATATGGATTTCTCCATCATATAATTTGGCCAATTTTGACCATGGGGTTGAAAGAGAAGCTTGCCCTCTTGTGGGGCAATGCACTGTATAGAAATGGTAAGAGTATGCAAATACTGTGTTAGATAATCAATAGTTACAAAAACAAAATTCTTACCATGTACTGAAAG
The DNA here is from genome assembly GCA_034641835.2 of Pinus albicaulis. Classification (NCBI taxonomy): domain Eukaryota; kingdom Viridiplantae; phylum Streptophyta; class Pinopsida; order Pinales; family Pinaceae; genus Pinus; species Pinus albicaulis. The sequence continues at coordinate 134,006,012 of CM076578.1, read as the reverse complement.
TAAGATGATGATGGGATCCATGAATAAGCCCTCCATAGTGGCATAACATACTCTCATGAAGAGAAATGAATCATATGCTGCATAAGGATCCTCCTTATGCTTGGAAATCCAGGTTAAGAAGAACACACCATAGTAATAGATGTTCCCACCCACTACTTCATCACTCTCACATCCTCCTTGTTCACCAAGTGCATCAAATATGAAATTATCATGGGGATACTCCATCAATAAACCCCAGCTCCAAAGTGACAGCACTGTTGGCCCATGTAAATAGGCTCCTGCCAACTCATAACTCCATTCTTTGACATGACCCTTGTCAAAGACATCTCCCATAATGCTGCTATATATAGGAAATTCCTTCCAAGGTTGAAGTGTCTCCTCATCATCCAAAGCTAAGGAATATCCCCCTTGCACTATGATAGTGCCATCTCCTACTCCTGCAACATCATGCCAAGTGTGAGAGAAAATCTTCCCTTGCTCTCTCAAGAACAATCCATGCAACAATAGCCTTTGATTCCCCCTCATACCTCCACCATACAAACCATGTAGTGGAAACATAATGATGGATATGAAGAATTTCATATCAGCACAATGCATCCATACTCCTTGCTGCCCTATGGTGCAAGTATCCTACCAAACTCCTCCCTCCCTCATACCCTTTGAGAGAGGATATGACTCAAGATGGCCAAAATCTTTTAAGAGTAGCCAACACAGCCATGCCTCCTGCTACCCCGTGTCATAAATCTACAAGTAGCTCTCCAGCTTCTTGCTCTCCATCCACCTCCATTCATCCTTGTGTGGATGTCTCCTATCATGCTCCTCCTTGGCACTCCCCCAGTGAGGACTACCATCCTCCCAAAACAAATTTCTCTCTTTTCATTTTATGGAAGGTTGAGATGCAACTCCTTGGATATCTCCTAAAGAAGATCTCACACCAGTGGCCATCTTGAATCCATAAGGATCCAAGTGTGTTGGAGGCAAAAACTCCTCACTGCTACTATATGTCAGCGTTGTTAATCTCTCCAATGATGTATTGGCTGTCTCATACTCCAACTCAAAGATGAACATGTGGTTTGGCATGGAATTATTTTGGACAAGGTTCTTCTTTTCCTCCAAGTTTTTAAACCCAAACCTCAAGTGTGGTATGCAACTCAACATAGGCGCATGAGGATAATGGTTCCTCGCTTCCTTGATCAATTCAAGGTTGCACAGCACAGTGCAATTTTGTTGCTCTAGATCAACAGTATGCAATGGTACATATCCCTCCATAAGATGTGTAGAAACAATAGGAATAGAAATTGGAATCTTAGGCATATCGTGGTGAAATTTGGAAGATTCTTGTATGGCTGCAAGAGTTTCTTCGTCCAATGTGTTGGCTCCCCTAGCTGCTAATGTTGAAGGCTGCTCCTCTAATGTAGTGACAGCGCTGGTACAAGTCTCCTCAAGTGGTGGTGAGGGCTTCTCTTCCTCTGATCTTTCTACATCAAATATTCTGATCACCCTTTGAGTGAAATCTGAAAAATTAGATACTCTTGCATGTTTCACATGGCTGAACCACCAACTGCTTGCTTCCCCTTCAAGGTGCAGTGTTGCAATCTCTACAGCCTCTCTTTCTACCACTGGGTGTTGTAGGAAGAATGCTTTTAGCTTCATCACCCAAGCCTTTGTTGAACATGTGAGTGATACACCAAAAGGGGACAATATAAATCTATTGCCTCTCATTATTCCATTGTTGTAGGGCCTCCTTTCTTCTTCCAGCTGAATAAACTGAGGAAGAGATAGAGTCTTTTCGAAAACTCTAGGCTGAGATTTGTATTCTGCAAGGTACCTCCTTATAATTTTAGATTCCAAGTGTTCTTCATGCCTCTGGTCTTCTCCTCTTAGAGAATAGGAAGTGCATGGCTCTTTCTCTTCTTAAAACCCTCTAGGAGTATCATTGCATCTCTTATCCTTCATCTGCTTCACCTCCTTCAAGAGGTTCTTTCTGGATCTGAAAAGTGATGAGAGCAAGATCATTCTTTCCATCATCTTGATCTTTGCTCTCCTTATTTGTCTTCTTATTCTTCTGATAGCATAATAGATGAAACCCATAGGCTGAGCCAATATTATTCTTTGATACCACTGTAATATCCCAAAATAGGGAAAATCAACAATACTAGGAATATCTTATAATATCCCAAAATTGGAGATACAACAATACAAGAACACAATAGTGAAAGAGCAGTGATACATCAACACATGAAATATAAGAAGAACCAAATAGCCATCATATTGGTATTATAGTAGCAAATGTGTACAAGGTATTGAGGAAATGATCTCTCAAGTTAGGAAACACAAGCCTCAAGGAAACATGTACATGGAAAATGAAGTACACTGCTACACAAATATTGCCCAAGGCTATGACAACACAGTTTTATTAGAGATAATTTTGCTGAGGAGTGTCAATACACAAATATACAAATATAGGGTGTTATAGGTCAATTTGGGCACCATTCCCAATGACCTGGTTAACTGGGCATCATCTCCAGGACCAATGATCAAGGGTCTATCATTCCTATCATTTCAGTTGCTACATGCCCTAAGACAAGAAACAAGACAAATCAAGCAAGACTTTCATCAAGCAAAGGTTTCCATGGTTTGAAGCTTATTATATAGCATATGAGAGCTCACCAATGCAGGCTTTACAGGGCCTAAGTGCATTTCATATGCAAGTAGCCCCATGCAAGGCTGCTCTGCAAAGCACTTCCCGACATTCACATGTGTGTTGGTCACATTGGGAGCGAAATTCTCATTGTTCCAGAATCTCCACTTGGCCAGTGCCTTCTAGGAGAGTTCACATGTGTCAAGCTTCGGATCCAAGTGTCCATTTGACATATACATGACTAGAAACATGTCTTGCCTATTTTTGGAAAGTTATTGATTGCAAAAAAACCTACAGTTCATCTATGAATTGAGCACATATCTAAGTGCTTGAGAAGGAAGAATTTGAGTAGATAAATACTAGAGAATTTTCAATTGAGAGTTAGATTTGTGAAGCTGATGCTGGAGAGATTTATACTGTGATGAGGTTTGGGAACGTCGCTGGAAGGTCACTTCAAATTAGTCACTAGGTTGTAACCTCTCCTTCTATCATCAATAAAGAGTACTACTTATTTTTCCCTATATGCATCTGTATTGGCTTTGATTTTCCATATTGCAAGATCTTGGTTGATGTATATGGTTTATGCTTTACTGATTTAGCTAACTAGCTTGAATAGATATCTATATTATTGCACCTTCTGTTGTTTCAGTGTTCTTTCTTGCAGGAAGCATTCAACCCACAAACCGCTTGAATTTGAAGCTGCAACAGAAGCAACAGAAGAAACCATTTGGAAGCGACTGAACAAGTAAGCCTCCAATCCTCTCTGTGTATCTATTCTAAGATAGGAAAAATAGTTGTATAGTCTTTCACCTGTTGTTCTAGACTAGCATCTGTCTAGGGAAGTGTGATTTATTCGTAATTCACAATTCTGGCCCAACAAACTGGTGACTCCACTGGGGAGAATTTCTCTTAGTTCTAGGTGTTTTAGCCTCTGATTTTCTTTGTTTATCCACCCAGTAGTTGTTACACATAAAGATTAAACATTTTTAGAGCTTAATTTGCAAATATAGTGAGTTAAACAGTAGTATTTTTCTTTGTATACTGTGCCCAACGCACCCTTAGGCGGGCAGAATCGCTGCAGTACAACTGTCTCCTTCACAACTGCGTTGGAAACCTTGTCTCCCCTTGGAGACTGCGTTGACTCCTAAAAGTGACCAAATTCCCTTGAATTTGACTTTGCAACTTGCTTCAGTTTTGTTTGCTGCTGTGTTCTGAAAAGTTTGATGCTCAATTGACCAATAACTCTATATATTTCTTCTCCTTCAAGACTGAAAATTTGTTCAATGTTGTTTTAAAAAAGTTTTTCTTTATCATTGACAAGTTGATTTCAAAGTAATTTTTATGGTCACATTAAGAAGCATTTTCTTTGGAAATAGGAAATTGCCGTAAAATCTTCATTTCCTTGATGGGAGAAATTGTTGTTGAAATCCTCGTTTTTCTTTCAAAATAGAAATTGTTGTTTGCATTCTGTTGGCCACCTGTAAAATTGGTTCTACCAAAAGATGGTCAAAACATTGATTCAGTCTTCAAGAAACAGTTTCATGGCCAAAATGTTATCTCTTGAAGCCTGTTGAAGATCTCATGCTCCTATCTAAAGGTCTTTACTATTGTTTCCCTTCAGAAACTCACAAATTCTGCTAAAGTTTCATAAGAAAGACTGCTGCAATATCCCCCTTCTCTCCCCTTCCTCATCTCAGGGGCTAACCTTCATGTTTTCCATCATTCTCCCCTGTTTTCCATTTTCCTCATCTTCCCTTCATAAAATTTTCCTTTGCCGAACTTAAACTCCTTTTTGAAACTCTGTCGAAACTCTCCCAATCAATGGAAATCCATTGAAGATCTACGAAAAAACCCATTTCTGTATTAAAGGTTCAAGCCCCTTGGGCTGAGTTTCCAAACCTCTTCCCCCATATGCCCTTGTCATAAAAACCAAGCGCCAAGCCCATATAGCGCTAATCGCATCGGAAAGATTTAAGTGTGCATGTCTGTTGGGCCATTTCAAAACTCCAATTGCGATCAGCCCCTTTGTTATAAACCCCAGATCATATGTTTTTCCATTTAACCATGGGCCCGCAATCGGGCGCTAAACCATTGGAAAATCCCTTTCCGATTCGTTATTTCCTTTGTAAAGTCAAAAAACCCACTTTCCAAAGTTTTTCATTAAATAACCCAAGTCACGTGTTTAAATAAAAATGGTTTGATCAAAAAGACCGATCGCGCAATCGTGATCGGAGAATTCACAATGGGTTGATCAAAAAGACCCGCATCAAAGTTCCGATGCAATTGGGTCATATATATATAAACTCCGCCCCCCTGACTTTACTCATATGACTTATGCCTGAGACCAAAGTTAAAAGTCCCAAGCACTGAATCGCATCGCAAAATTTCCAATGGGTAGATTAGAAAGACGAAGCCCAATGTTCCGATTGCGATTGGCCTTTGTTATATAGAGCCTCGGGCCCATCATATCCCATATAGCCAAAGGGCCTCACAATCGGGCGCCAGCCTTCATATATATATATATATATATATATATATATATATATATATATATATATATATATATATTCCGCCCCGATCCCTAAAACCTTGGTTTTATTAAAGTTTGTGGGTTTTTCATAAAGCATAAAGTTTTTCCGCCGATACAGCGTTGAAAAGATATCGACTGTTGATCTAAAAGCTAATTAACAGCCCACACAAAATCGAAAAGTTTCAATCGCACCCCTTCTTCGGCACACCCTGATTGCGATTGCTCCGATCAAATCCTAGCAGTCCATCTCCTCGCGGATCCAATGGCCCGCACAAAATCACAAATTTTCAATTGCAAAGTTTCAATCACACCCCTTCTTCTGCACACCCCGATTGCGATTTCTACGATCAAATCCTAGCCGGCCATCTCCCCGCCAATCCAACGGTCAGCGCTCAATCGCGCCCCAACCTCCGATCGCGCAATCGCATCGGCATTCTCCAATCGCACCCTTTGTTTCTCCCCGCCGATTGCGATCCTCTGATTAGATCTGGACCATCCACGTGTCTAGATCAGACAGTCCCAGATCGGTCCCATGTTATTTCATCACCCTCCGCCTCTACCAGAGGGTTTTCAGAACCAATCCCCACCGTTGATTATCGCGCAATCAACGGTTCCATTCAAATTCTTCTTTTCGCTCCATTTTTTCTCCTTTTGACTAATCTTCACCGTTGGATGATGCCATCCAATGGTTCTGCTCTCATCCCACACCTATGAAGTAGTTAAACCTATATACATAGGATTTCATAACCTTTGTTTGTGTTTTGCAGGATTTTTTAATGCTTTTTCATTGTATAATGAAGGAAAGCCGAGAGCCGGGAAAGACGTTTCCTGTGCCTTTGGGATAGTAAAAAGAACCATTCGCGGGCTCTATCCCATTTGTTTTATAAAAAATTCAATACCGTTGATATCATAAAGAGCCCTGCGTGGCCTGCACATCAACAAGACAAATCAATACATCGAAGAAACAAAGAGTATTAGTGTTGAAGACAGAACACACCAGAAACAGGAAATTTGAAGACCTAAACACAGTTCTCAAGTAAATTAAAGGTGTCTTGAAAACGACAAAGACATCTGTTGAGCTGAGAAAACCTCCACCGCCATAAATGGAGGCTAATTGAACCTCTCCAGCTCCCAAAGGGCAACTGCAACCTCATGGTAATTAAAGAATATTTAGTCATTGTTACAAACGCGAGGTGTTTTTCCCAAAGACAGTCGAACAATTAATATTACTCAAGGATCTTATCTCTAATTGTTGTCAAAACTATTTTAAAGGATTAAAGAATAGTCCAGAAGCAGATATTTTCGATCATTAGGCCTCGAAAGACACAAACAGAGTTATGAAGCAGAGTTATAAACAATTACATTCCCACCTTATGCCTTGCCTGGTTCCCAAAGGCCAGGAATTTGCATTTATTACATAATTAATAATAATTTACCCCTGGGAAATCCTCCCACCTCTTCATTCTTCTATAAATACTTCTGTAGAAGAGGAGCAGTGCTTGGTCTCTGGACATTTGAATGCATGTAATAGTTATTCTGAAGCTACTGATGCCCTGTTTGCAACTTAAAGATACATAAGATGGTATGAGAAGTTTGAAGTTGTAGAGACCCACTGGGCTTCCTGATTGTAACTGGTTCGAACATCAAATACAAGCTACTGATTTATGGGATCCTGATTTATGTCAATGGTGATGTGTTATTTACTGTCAATTGTTATTTTAATTAATGTTTTCATTCTGTTCACATTCTCTGGTAAAGAGCAGCAAATATAGAGTTAGGATTTACTTTCAACAATACCCTACTCTCACTGAAATATTTATTGTCTATGTTTTCTTCCTTTGAAAGTTCTCTTTGAAGAGTACATTAATGCAGGTCGGTTTAAAAGAACTTTCCTGATCTCAATTGCTCTTTGTCATTGTTATCTGTGGTTTCCTTATTGAATATGCTGAAAGCAGGGTAGTTTAAAGGAAATTACCTGATCTTAGGACTTCAATTGTTTGTGTAATGTTTTCTAAAGTACTTTGATGCAGGCTAGTTTAAAAGCACTAACCTGATATCAGAATACTTTATGTTTCTTCTTATTGAATATGCTGAAAGCAGGGTAGTTTAAAGGCACTTACCTAATCTTAGGCTTTTCAAATGTTGTTAGTGTTTTCTAACTGAAAGTACTTCAAAGCAAGCTAGTTTAAAGGGACTGACCTGATCTTATAATACACTTATGTTTTTCTTTAAAGTACATGCTGAAGCAAGGTAGTTTAAAAGAACTTTCTTGATCCTAGGTTGTTTCACTGCATTTTCATCTGTTTGTTTCTTCATTTCCTATATGTTTCACTCCATAAAATCACCTTAAGAGATCCTTTGACATAATTGACTTGCCCTATGGGTCCCGCTTGAACCTTGTTGTCTAATTAAAATCCTCCTATGAGTCCATAGCCCAATGGGTTTAAACTGTCTTTGACTTCCTATCAGCCATATCACTCCTTCACTTGCAGACACCTTCATCTTTCGAAACTACCTTCACCTTCATTATGTCTTTTTCCCAACCAAAACAAACAAAACAAAACCCAAGCTCTTCATACGTAGTCTAATATCACTATTTCAGGTTTTAAAGGTCACATCTTTAAGCTCATTCATAAGAGAGATCCCTCTCTGGATTCAGGAGGGTTAGATCCTTGAATCCCAAAGTGCTCTGATGTTCTCCCTGAAATTGGACTTTTGCCAATATTGCTAATTACAGGGTGCTAACATACTGGCAACTCCATTGGGGAACATTTTTGAGTTCATAGTTGCTTGGCCAGCTTTTATAGACTCTCTAGTTTTCCATACAACCACTTAACTCAGAAAAACCCAAAAATATTTTAGATTGGTATTCAATAAACATGGTGGTGGACCATGGGACCTTTTAACTCTAAAAAGAACTAAAAAATTCCACTTGGCGACTCCAAAATCCTGAACAGACCTTAAGACTCCACTGGGAAGAACCCTTATAATTGTAATATATTTCAAACTCAGTCACAAGACTGTAGGATTAAATTTTTTCCAAAATAGACTAGTTAACCTCTTAAAGATTGTCATATCTGGTTGAACTTATCTTGTTTATTTGGATCTGAAAAACACAGCATAGTGGCTTCTAGAAAGATTCACACTAGAGCCTATCCTAACCCTGATCCACCTAAGACAGTTGATAACCCAGAAAGTATGCTTAGGAAGTCTCCTAAGATTAATTTATCAACTATTTTCAGATCACCCTTGAGAGCTAATTCAGTCCTTGAAAATATTTCAGCTCTACAAAAATCTCAAGTGGACTTAGTAAATCCATTTAGAACTAGGTCTCCTGGTGATTTAGATCAGTTATATTCTGAGTCTTCGCTATCATCCCCGGACACAAGTGAACCTCTTGGTAGCAGAGAAACAACACCTCCTGATTTGCATTTTCTTCACAACTTAGTTGTCTCTCATCCAAGATCAACTCAGTAGTCTATTCCTGGTCCATCCACTACTGCTCACCCTACACCCACTGTTCAAATCACCCCACTTCAGTCCACTGTCCATTTTGTTAATACACCTCTTGTAAATCCACCTCCACCACCTATCATGGCAACATGGTATGCTCCTTTAGTCCTTCCTCCACCACTAGTCAACCTTCCATAGGACTATCAGTCCAAAATTCCATTATATGATGCTAGCAATGCTGCAACTGCATCACAACATGTGGACAAGATGAATGACTACTTTGACAGAAATGAAATTGATGATGACTCTGTCAAGCTTAGGTTATTTTCTCAGAGCTTAGGGGGAGAAGTGAGGAAATGGTTCAAAGGTTTAACCCCCCATAGTATCCGTGATCTACAAGCCTTCCATCAGACATTCTTAAACAAATGGGTAGTAAAGAAAAACCCTCTCCAAGTCCTTTATGACTATAATAATCTCCATAGAGACACTGGGGAAAGTGTGCAAGCTTATTGCACTAGATTAAATAGTGTGTATAATGCTCTTTCCCTGGAACTAAAACCTCCACAAGGCTCAGCTCTAACCAAGTTTCCAGAAGGGTTTGACCCTGAGATGGCCTATCAGCTGAGAGAGAGAGAGATTTTGCAACTCTTGAAGATATGCAAAAGGGTGCTCTTTTTGTGGAAGTCAACTTGATGGAGAAGAGAGAAAGAATGAAAATTGAAAAGAGAGTGTCCTTTAGAGAGGAAAATGCCCCTTCTACATCCAACTCAAAGATGGAAAAAATGATGGAGGAGATGATGAAGAAAATGAGCATCCTTGAGAGAGCACAAGCAAGTCAAAGCCAAAATACTCTTCAAAACAAGAACCAGAACCAGAATCAGAATTTTAGAAAGAACCAACCTCCAAACAGACCTAGGGAAGATGATCAACAGATCACTCCTCCCTTTCATCAAAATTATATAAGTGAGGTTGAGCAAATAGACGAGATAGTAGAGGAAGATGATATCAACATGTTAGGAGTAGATAATGATGACTTTGAGATTCATGTTGATAGGGAACAAGGTCTTGATACCCCTTTTGATGAAAGTAGAGATGATGAAGAAAGTTATTTTCCAGACATGGAAAATGTCCTCATAGAATCCAAAAAAGAATATGACCTTAGAAGCAAAACCATTCAAAAAAATCCCAACGCCAAAACCTCTGAAAAATCTTCACAAAACAACACTACAACCAAGCCTAAAATTGTCAAACAAAAAGATAAAACACTAGCTCCGAATTCTGATAGAGATAGAGAGAAAGGCACTCAAAATAATGAAAAACAGAGTGCGGACGTTAGTAGTACTACCACTTCAGCTAGTACTCCTGTTAAGACCATTTTGTCAAAAATAAGTAGAACAAATCAGCAAGCTGATGTTGCTGATAGACTTCATCAAAGAACCAGATTCTTTTCAGCCTAGAGCAGGAAATTTCAAAAATTAGAATCTTTGTTCCCCTGACTGAGTTAGCTTCCAAAAATGTATATAGAACCCAAATTTTGAAGGCTTTAAATATTGATGATAATAATGACACAGTCAATCTTAATGATGACCAGCCAGAGCTCATTTTTGGTCCCAAGATTGAAGGTATATATCAAGAAGGACCTGTACCTCCCTTTTATGTGAGTTTAAATGTTCATGACAAGATCCCGCATAATGCTATGCATGACTCTGGAGCCTCACACAACCTTATGCCAAAGGTGATCATGGAAAGGCTAGGATTAGAGACAACCAGACCCTACAAGGATTTATATTCTTTTGATTGTAGCAGAGTGAAGTGCCTTGGCCTAATCAAAGACCTTTGTGTGAATTTGACCCAAGTCCCAGCCAAATGCATGGTGATGGATGTTGTGGTGGCTGATGTGCCTCCTAAGTATGGCATGCTATTGTCAAGATCATGGGGTGCCAAACTACAAGGTTCCATATAGATGGATGGGACATATGCCACTATCCCTATTTTTGGCCAGCTCAGAAGACTGTACAGAGAGTCACACATGAAATTCATGGTCAGTAGCCTGGAAAAGCCTGAAAATTCCCCCATTTATTCTGTCCATACTGACCTGGATTCATTTATCTTCTACAATAAAGAATCCACAAAACAGTCAGAGCCAAAACGCATTGACTTTGATAAATAGTTAGAAACCCCAAATCTAGAAATAAATGCAGTTCTAGACATGGAAGAAAACAAGAGAGAAATTTTTGAACAGCATGTTGTAACAATGGACCAGAGCGAACAAAGCCAAGATGGAAAACAACATACTGCCCCTCACGCTCAGCTCCATGACAATCCTGAGGAATGAGACCCAGCACAACATGTTTTGAATTTTAGGATAAAACATAATGATGAAACACCCAGTGAACAAGTCACTTCAATAGGAGTAATGGCTGATAGGGAGGAAGAGAAACACGACCCAGAAGTGTCAAAACAATCTGATGCGTTTGAAGACAATAACCAAGACAAAACTGAAAATATTCCTCTGTGGACTATGTATTTTGATGGGTCATGCAATAATAGCAATGCTAGTGCAGGCGTCTGGATTACCAACATTGAAAACAACCACACAGAAAGCATTTCCTACAAATTAAACTTTCAGTGTTCCAATAACATAGAAGAATATGAATCCCTTCTCTTAGGATTGCATCTATTAAAAAAGTTAGGAGCCACAAGAATTAATGTGTATGGGGATTCAGAACTAATCATTAACCAAGTCAATGGGGAATATAATGCAAATCATCCCAGACTTAGAGCATACCAAAACGATGTCATGGACCTTTTAAAAACTTTTGAGGAGTCCAAATTGGTTTTTGTTCCAAGGAAAATAAATATTGCTACCCACAATTTAGCTTTTGCGGCTAGAACATGCTTAATGCCATTTGAAGCCAAAGACTGTACAACTCAAATTAAGTTTATACCATCTGTGCCAGATAATGAAAAATATTGGTAGGTCTTTGAGGGTGACAAATAGATAGAGGATTTTCTGTTGGGAAGGAACGAATTTGAGTCATCTGATTCGGATTCGAAATCTGATGAGGATTGCCTACACGAAAATTCCCCTAAAAAAGAAAAACCATCTGGTCCCTTAGAAATAAACATGTTAAATAACAAACTGGAAACTCATACTGAAGAACGCAAGGATGCAGAAAACAAAGACATTGAGGTATTGTCATCGAAATAAAGGAACATACCTAGGGGGCTAGCACCGTTAGACGACCTCTTTGATTTTAACGATGTAGCAAAGAAGCCCACTATAGAGTACACTGAGTCTGAAGTCAAGGAATGCAACATAGGCACCGAGGACCAGCCTAAAATGATTAAATTAGCTAGGTCCTTGCCACCAAACATGAAAAGGAAATATGTTGACTTGTTTAAAGAGTTTGTCGACGTGTTTTCCTGGAGCTATGAAGACTTAAAATCCTATGATACAAAAATCATCCAACACAAGATTCCTTTGAAAGAGAACCAAAAACCCTTTAAGCAAAAGCTGCGTCGAATTAATCCAATACAACTACCTCTGGTGGAAAAAGAAATCAAGAAAATGTATGAGGCAGGAATCATCATGCCTGTGAGGTTTTCAGACTGGGTTTCTAACCTCGTAGCAGTGAGGAAAAAGACAGGAGAAATCAGATTGTGCATTGATTTCAGAAACCTTAATAGAGCCTCCCTAAAAGACAATTACCCTTTACCCAAAATGGAACACATTCTACAAAGGGTAGTCGGCTCGAAGAGGATTTCTCTGTTAGATGGTTTTTCAGGGTATAACCAGGTTTTAGTACTCCCAGAAGACCAACTCAAGACAACTTTCACCACTCCTTGGGGCACTTTCATGTATGTGAAAATGCCTTTTGGATTAATGAATGCTAGGGCCACTTTCCAAAGGGCCATGGACATTGCATTTTCAAAGGAGATAGGGCACTTCATTGTAATTTACCTTGATGACATAACAGTTTATTCCAAGTCTGATGAAGAGCACCTGAAACATTTAAGAAAGGCCCTTGAAAAGTGTAGAAGATTTTGGTTATCTTTGAATCCCAAGAAGACAGTGTTTGGCCTTCAGGAAGGTAAACTCCTTGGCCATATCATATCAAAAGATGAGATTAAAATAGATCCAAATCAAGTTGAGGGAATAATACAGATTAGCCAACCAAGGAACATAAAAGAACTGCAGTCCTTTATTGGAAAGATTAAATTCTTGAGGAGGTTTATTCCCAACTTAGCAGAGCTCCTTAGAAACATGACTAATATGCTCAAAAAAGAGGTGGGAGTGAAGTGGACTGTGGAAACCAAAAACTCCTTCGAATTGGTAAAACATGCACTCACCCGGGCACCAATCCTAATCAACCCAAATTTTTCAAAAGAGTTCCTTATTTTTTCCTTTGCCTCAGAACATATTGTGGCAGCAGTCCTGTTGCAGAAAAACCCAGGAGGACAGGAACAACCCATTGCTTTTTTCAGCAAGGCTTTAAGGGATGCTCCCTTGAAATATAACATAATGGAAAAATAGGCCTATGCTTTGGTAAAGACCTTGAAGGACTTCAGGGTGTATATTCTACATTCCCACATCATTGCCTATGTACCTAATGTAGTGGTAAAAGACATCTTGTCACAAGACCCAGATGGAAAGAGAGGCAAATGGATTGCGGCTATATTAGAGTATGATTTGGAAATCAAACCAACCAAAGTTATTAAAGGTCAGGGCTTAGCTCAATTAATGGCTGAATCCAATCTACAAGCCCTTGACATTAACATGGTAGGTGCCTTGGATGAACAGGAAGAATTACCTGCTCCCACTGTTGAAGAGCAGTTTCAAAACTCACTTTGGTACACTGATATCTTGTATGTGCTTGCAAATCTTAATGCTCCTCCTGGTTTATCAAAAACAAAGGCAAGGTTTTTAAAGTTGAAAGCTAGGAACTATTGCATTTTAAATGAATGTTTATATTGGAAAAATGTTGATGGTTTATTGCTTAAATGTTTACCTGAAATTGATGCAGAAAGGATCAAATATGAATTCCATGAAGGAGAGTGTGGAGGCCATATTTACTGGAAAACCAAAGCTAATAAAATCCTTAGAGCTGGCTATTACTAGCCCACCCTTTTTCAGGATGTCCATAAAATGATAGTTGCCTGTCACAAATGCCAAATCTTTGAAGGCAAAAGAAAACTTCTTCCTTTACCATTACAACCTATCACTGTCGAAGCTCCTTTTCAGCAGTGGGGCCTAGATTTTATAGGGGAAATCTATCCTGCTTCATCTGCCCAACACAAATGGATTCTCACAGCCACTGACTACTTCACAAAATGGATTGAAGCCATCCCTTCTAGGAATGCCACAGATTCTGTCATTATAAAATTCCTTGAAGACCATATATTGTCTAGATTCGGATGCCCTAGAAAGATTATTACTGATAATGCTGCTGCTTTTTGTTCTAAAAAGATGATTGAGTTTTGTCACAGGTATCAGATTACACTTGGTCATTCTACTGCTTACTACCCTCAAGGTAATGGGCTAGAAAAATCATCAAATAAAATTTTGGTGACCATCATCAAGAAGCGCTTGAAGAGAACAAAAAATCATGGCATAACAAGTTGGTGCATGCTCTGTTGGCAGACATATTGACCACAAAAAATTCCATTGGAATGTCCCCTTACCAGCTTATTTATGGAGCTGATGCAGTGTTTCCCACTAGTCTAGGTGTACCAGTAATAAAATTGATCCAATAAATATAGTCAGAAGAGGATAGCATGATTAAAAGGATCAATCAGACAATACATCTCCAGCAGACTAGGGAAAAGGTTTACAATAGGGCTCAAAAGGTGCAAGAAAATATAAAGAAGTTGTTTGACAAAAGAACAAAGGCTTGTGTTTTCAAAATTGGAGATAAGGTACTCAAATGGAATTCCAAAAGAGAGGATAAGGGTAAACATGGTAAATTTGACAATTTGTGGGAAGGTCCTTACATCATCCAGTCCACCGTTGTTCCTAATGCCTTTTTTCTACAAGAGTTATATGGCACAGATCTATTTGGGGGTCTTGTCAATGGCAGGATGCTTAAGCATTACTGCTCTTGATCCATTTTATGTTTTGAAGCCTTTTTATCTTTTTCCATTATGAATATTCCATCCACCATTACATTCAAAGTTATGAAAAATCAAAAAATACAAAAAGAAAGAAAAGAAAGAAAAGAAGGTAGAAATGAAAACAAGAAAGGCATAGCCCCATGCCAAAAAAGGGAAACAAATCTGAAAGTGTGCAAGCTCAAATACCACTCCTCAAAAACACACTTCTAGTTAGTCAAACTGTTTAATCTTGACTAACTAGTTTTAAATTTACTGCTGATAGGATAGTGAATTTGATTTTCCATACTGTTTAATCTTGGCTTATCAGTAGATAGATTAGGATAGAAATCAAAGGTTCAAACATGCTCAAAACCTAAACCTAAGCTTCCAAAAAGATATGACTCAAAATATGTTTTATTTTCTGAGTCAAGAGGATGTAAAAATCTGGTTCTAATCAACTCAAAATCTGAACCAGAGAAAAATAAAGAACAACTTCAACAGAATTCAAAACAGAGCTGTAAAAAGATGGAGGAACTGCTTTGAAATTTCAGATCTTAAAACCTTCAGTTTTTGTTTAAAATTTCTGCAAAATAATGTCTATGTGCAGTTTGTCTTCTATGCCATAGATCACATCAAGTCAAATAGTTTAATCTTGACTTGACTATTTTTTAATTTCTGTTTTAGAATGTAGAGAATGAGATCTGTTGGATAGTTTAATCCCAACAGATAAGTAGATTAGGTAGAGAATTATATGGACTCAACTGTTTAATCTAAGTCCATGGAGAAATAAGGAGTAGAATTAGATTAGATTTCCTGCTTTCAAAAGAATAAATTGTTGTAAAAGAGTTTGCCAATCCAAGTGCACTCTAAATGAAGAAAAAATGTTAGATCAGTAGGATTGGGTAGGTAGAAAGCTTGTAGATAAAATTCCATTGTTATTATAGCTGCTAATATGTTTTCAAAGCAAGATCATCCTAGCAAAGGAAGGACATCCCAATGGATCAAGCACAGGTCAACCCCCTAGAGAAATATAATGGATGTGGCACAGGTCAACCTACCAGAGAAAGCAAGTCTGAAATTCTTGATGCCTCCAAGAAGGCACCATCCCCAAGTGGAGCCACTGTTGGCCACCTGTAAAATTGGTTCTACCAAAAGATGGCCAAAACATTGATTCAGTCTTCAAGAAACAGTTTCATGGCCAAAATGTTATCTCCTGAAGCCTGTGGAAGATCTCACGCTCCTATCTAAAGGTCTTCACTATTGTTTCCCTTCATAAACTCACAAATTCTGCTGAAAGTTTCATGAGAAAGACTGCTGCAATATCCCCCTTCTCTCCCCTTCCTCCTCTCAGAGACTAACCTTCATGTTTTCCATCATTGGCCTCTGCTTTCCATTTTCCTCATCTCCCCTTCATAAAAATTTCCTTTGCAGAGTTTAAAACTCCTTTTTGAACTCTACCGAGACCCTTAAAACCCCTTGAAAACCATTAAAAATCATGAAAAAACCC
Organism: Pinus albicaulis; assembly: GCA_034641835.2. Lineage (NCBI taxonomy): Eukaryota > Viridiplantae > Streptophyta > Pinopsida > Pinales > Pinaceae > Pinus > Pinus albicaulis. The sequence continues at coordinate 133,989,788 of CM076578.1, read as the reverse complement.
ATTTTTTTGCATCAGGGGTTTAAGTCCCTTGGGCTGAGTTTCGAAAACCACTTCCCCCATATGCCCTTGTCATAAAAACCAAGCGCCAAACCCATATAGCACTGATCGCATCGGAAATATTTAAGTGTGCATGTATTTTGGGCCATTTCAAAACTCCGATTGCGATCAGCCCCTTTGTTATAAACCCCAGATCATATGTTATTCCATTTAACCCGTGGGCCCGCAATCGGGTGCTAAACCATTGAAAAATCCCTTTTCGATTCGTTATTTCCTTTGTAAAGTCAAAAAACCCACTTTTCCAAAGTTTTGGTTTAAAATTTTGAATCACGTGTTAAATATTTCAATGGGTTGATCGAAAGACCGATCGCCAATTGCAATCGAAGAAATTTCAATGGGTTGATAAAAAAGACTTGCATCAAAGTTCCGATGCAATTGGGTCATATAAATATAAACTCCGCCCCCCGACTTTACTCATATGACTTATGCTCACGACCAAAGTTAAAAGTCCCAAGCGCTGAATCGCATCGCAAACTTTCCAATGGGTAGATCGGAAAGACCAAGCCCGTTGTTCTGATTGCGATTGGCCTTTGTTATATAGAGCCTCAGGCCCATCATATCCCATATAACCAAAGGGCCTCACAATCGGGCGCCAGCCTTCATATATATATATATTCCGCCCCGATCCCTAAAACCTTGGTTTTATTAAAGTTTGTGGGTTTTCATAAAGCATAAAGTTTTTCCGCCGGTACAGAGTTGAAAAGATATCGACCGTTGATCTAAAATCTGATCAATGGCCCACACAAAATCGCAAAGTTTCAATCGCACCCCTTCTTCCGCACACCCCGATTGCGATTGCTCCGATCAAATCCTAGCCATCCATCTCCCTGCTAATCCAACGGCCCGCGCAAAATTGCAAATTTTCAATCACACCCCTTCTTCCGCACACCCCGATTATGATTGCTCTGATCAAATCCTAGCCATCCATCTCCCCGCCGATCCAACGGTCAGTGCTCAATCACGCCCCAACCTCCGATCGCACAATCGCATCGACATTCTCCAATCACACCCTTTGTTTCTCCCCGCCGATTGCGATCCTCCGATTAGATCTAGACCGTCCACGTGTCTAGATCAGATAGTCCCAGATTGCTCCCACATTATTTCATCGCCCTCTGCCTCTACCAGAGGGTTTTCAGAACCAATCCCCACCGTTGATTATCGCACAATCAACAGTTCCATTCAAATTCTTCTTTCCGCTCCATTTTTTCTCCTTTCGACTAATCTTCACCGTTGGATGATGCCATCCAACGGTTCTACTCTCATCCCACACCTCTGAAGTAGTTAAACCTATATACGCATGATTTCATAACATTTTTTTATGTTTTGCATGAGTTTTGAATTCTTTTTCATTGTATAATGAAGGAAAGCTGAGAGCCGGGAAAGACGTTTCCTGTGCCTTCGGGATAGTAAAAAGAACCATTCGCGGGCTCTATCCCATTTGTTTTATCAACAATTCATGAGTGTTGATATCATAAAGAGCCCTGCGTGGCCTGCGCATCAACAAGACACATCAATACATCGAAGAAACAAAGAGTATCAGTGTTGAAGACAGAACACACCAGAAACAGGAAATTTGAAGACCTAAACACAGTTCTCAAGTAAATTAAAGGTCTCTTGAAAACGACAAAGACATCTGTTGAGCTGAGAAAACCTCCACCGCCATAAATGGAGGCTAATTAAACCTCTCCAGCTCCCAAAGGGAAACTGCAACCTCATGGTAATTAAAGAAGATTTAGTCATTATTACAAATGCGAGGTGTTTTGCCCAAAGACAGCCGAACAATTAATATTACTCAAGGATCTTATCTCTAATTGTCAGCAAAACTATTTTAAAGGATTAAAGAATAGTCCAGAAGCAGATATTTTCGATAATTAGGCCTCGAAATACACAAATAGAGTTATGAAGCAGAGTTATAAACGATTACATTCCCACCTTATGCTTGCCTGGTTCCCAAAGGCCAGGAATTTGCATTGATTACATAATTAATAATACTTGACCCCTAGGAAATCCTCCCACCTCTTCATTCTTCTATAAATACTTCTACAGAAGACGAGCAGTGGTTGGTCTCTGGACATTTGAATGCATGTAATAGTTATTCTGAAGCTACTGATGCCCTTTTTGCAACTTAAAGATACATAAGCTGGTATGAGAAGTTTGAAGTTGTAGAGACCCACCGGGCTTCCTGATTGTAACTAGTTCGAACATCAAATACAAGCTATTGATTTATGGGATCCTAATTTATGTTAATGGTGATGTGTTCTTTACTGTCAATTGTTATTTTACTTAATGTTTTCATTCTGTTCACATTCTCTGGTAAAGAGCAGCAAATATAGAGTTAGGATTTAATTTCAAGAGTACCCTACTCTCACTGAAATATTTATTGTCTATGTTTTCTTCCTTTGAAAGTTCTCTTTGAAGAGTACATTAATGCAGGTCAGTTTAAAAGCACTTTCCTGATCTCAATTGCTCTTTGTCATTGTTATCTGTGGTTTCCTTATTGAATATGCTGAAAGCAGGGTAGTTTAAAGGCACTTACCTGATCTTAGGCCTTCAACTGTTTTTGTAATGTTTTCTAAAGTACTTCGATGTAGGCTGGTTTAAAAGCACTAACCTGATCTCAGAATACTTTATGTTTCTTCTTATTGAATATGCTGAAAGCAGGGTAGTTTAAAGGCACTTACCTGATCTTAGGCTTTTCAACTATTGTTAGTGTTTTCTAACTGAAAGTACTTCAAAGCAGGCTAGTTTAAAGGGACTGACCTGATCTCAAAATACTCTTATGTTTTTCTTTAAAGTACATGTTGAAGCAAGGTAGTTTAAAATAACTTACTTGATCTTAGGCTGTTTCACTGCATTTTCATCTGTTTGTTTCTTCATTTCCTATATGTTTCACTCCATAAAATCACCTTAAGAGATCCTTTGACATAAGTGACTTTCCATATGGGTCTTGCTTGAACCTTGCTATCCAATTAAAATCCTCCTATGACTCCATAGCCCAATGGGTTTAAACTATCTTTGACTTCCTATTAGCCATATCACTCCTTCACTTGCAGACACCTTCATCTTTCGAAACTACCTTCACCTTCATTATGTCTTTTGCCCAACCAAAACAAGCAAAACAAAACCTAAGCTCTTCATACCTAGTCTAATATCACTATTTCAGGTTTTAAATATCACATCTTTGAGCTCATTCATAAGAGAGATCCCTCTCTGGATTCAGGAGGGCTAGATCCTTGAATCCCAAAGTGGTCTGATGTTCTCCCTGAAATTGGAATTTTGCCAATCTTGCTAATTACAGGGTGCTAACACATTCTTCATTTCTCGAAAGTAAAAAGCATTTGAATTATTGATCTAGTGCACCTAGTTTCTTTTTTGCATTCATAACATTAAGGAAACTGAAAAGAAAAACTTGCATTTGCATGTAGGATTGTGTGTTTTTTTCGAAAGGAACATTAGGAAATCTGCATTTAGTTTGTGCTCATTGATTTTGTTTTTTTCATTGATTTGTTTGCTCACAAATGATTTTATCTCTTCCCTTAGTAGCTAGGTTCTTCATTGAAAAAGCTGAAAGTGAAAGTTTGTTTATCATTCTTAGCTTGCATTTTAGGAAATTCATACACGTCATCACGATGAACCTTTGAAAGGAAAATTGTTAGGCAAGATCAACATAAAATTCATCTCAATTTACTTAACAATGCATTGGAACCATACCTATAACATTTAGAAGGTCTAGGCTAGAGACGTGTTCTGGCGTCGTAAAACATAAAAAATGTCGTTAACTTGTCTGCAATACATTCCAAGTGTGATACCTCACTCCATGTACATAAGTATATTTTAGCTTGTCCACGTACTTTCGGGTATATCAGGCGGTGTTACAGTACGATAAGTATAAGGGGTGCTCTCACTGTGCAGTTTCGCATCAGACAACGCTAATATGGACTTGGGCCTCTACCTACCTTCGAGTATATTTGGGAGGACAAATTTTAGGTGTTATCCATCCATAGTGAACCAATTTGGCTGCCTTGAAATTGTGATACGCCGAACACATCATTCGGGGAGATTATCTGCCCGTACTTCTTGGTTCGCTGGGAGGTATTCTGCAGTTCACAGTTTCTTGGTAAACCCTTTTTCTTAGCATAACCCTCTTTTTGTTTATTTTTTTTTTTGGATAAATAAATCAGTAATCGTGGAAGAAAAAAATCCTTTACCCCGTCGTTCACGTAGATTAGCTTTAAAACCACCTTTACCACCCGGAGTTATTTCTGGTAGGTGAAGGCAATCAAGATCTGCCGAATAAAGTACAATTTGTACAGCTGGAGTGTTGGTGTCCCTGTGATTTGGTAGATTGGCACACCAAATGACAAGGCAACATCAAAACCACTTTGGAATCCTAGGATCTAGCCCTCCTGGATTTAGAGAGGGATCGCTCTATTTAAGTATTTTCAAAGGATATATCTTTAAGGCTTATGATATGATATTAGGCTAGTTATGAAGTACAAGGGGTTTTTGTTTTTGTTTTGGTTGGGTAGGATATCATCAAAATAAAGAAGTATTTTAAAGGGTGAAGGTGTGAGTGAGTTGAAAGAATGGTTCAGCTGATAGGATAGGTAAGAGACAGTATCAATCCATTGGGCTATGGATTCACAAAAGGATTTAATTGCACAACAAGTTTCAAGAGTGGTCCATGGGGAAATTCATCTATATCAAAGGATCTATTTAAGTTGATTTGGGGTATGTAACATTAAGAAGTGTGGTGAAAGAAGCAAACATATAAGAAAAAAAAGCGCAGCCTAAGATCAAGTAAGGACTTTGAACCTATCCTGCTTTCAGCATACTCTTAAAGGAAAATATTTAAGATAAACAAAGAATAACCTAAGATCAGATAAGGACTTTGAACCTATCCTGCTTTTGGCATACTCTTAGGGATCTTTTCAAAAAAACTATTGGAGATAAAATAGAGGACAGGGCTAACCATAGACTTCTCTAGTTCAAATTTACTTAGCAGACTTTTCAAGAAATTTCAAAGACAATATCCCAAGTTGTACTCAAGAAACATGGGCTTACCAAAAATTCACTGGTTATACTCTATTGAATTATCCTCAAAGCATGATTAGAAGAAAACATGAAGATAAAGCTTATCAGTGAGAAATAGGGTACTTTGCAGTAGATCCTAATCTATATTTCCTGTTCTTTATCAGAGAAAGTGGATAGTATGAAAACATAAGAAAAAACAACATTTTACAGTAAGAAAAAAATCACCATTGACATAGACTAGGATCCCATAAATCAGCTTATATATTTGATGTTCAAACCAGTTACAATCTTCAAGTCCAATAGGTCTTTGTAGCTTCAAACTTCTCTTTTTAGCCTATCTTTATTCAAATACTAACAGAGCTTCAGCAGCTTCAACAACTATTTACATTCAATATGTATTCAACCAACATTTACAATGGGCTCCTCTTATGATATTTATAGATGAATTGAGGAGGTGGAGTGACAGAAAGGGTTATTTGTTCCATTAATACAGAGTAAATGCTTCTCGACCTTTGGGAGGCCTAATGGAGAAGATATCTAATGTCTTAACTCTGTTAATTGATTTTTACATTAAGTTTCATCTACTTCAGTCACTTTTGTTGACTTTGAGGCTTTTGGTAGGCTAGCAATTACTTTCTGAGTTGTCTTTGAAAATATCTCTTACGGTGCATTGAATTTGTATTCTTTTGAGGAAAATAAACTGGCAGGTGGAATTTCTGAGGATTAATTACCTCATTGATGTGACATTTGGAGGCTTTCCTTACTGATCTGTCAGCTTTGTGGCTTTAAACACTAATTAGGCCTTTGATATGCTTTTAGGCCTTCTTTATCATCTTCCTGCTTTATTCACTGTGTTTATCCTTTTAAACTCTGGATTGAAGCCTTTAACCTTCAACTTTATGCTTAATCCTTTTATCTTTAATCTTCCTTTGATTGTATGTATGTAGGGTTCCTTTACGTGCTGAAGGGTTTGCTGTGTAACCGATGCCCATGAAACATTGATTAAAGCTTTGAAATTAAATCCTTTTTGTCCCTTTTCTGCATTTGATTAGGCTCTGAGGATCATCACCCTCGGCCTTTTGCTACTATTTCCTTGGATGTGGGAGACCTTTTAACACCTTAGCCACCATAAAAACCTGCAAAACAAACAAAATATTAAATAAAAACCTGTGTTTTGGTAGACTACATTCATAGGCTCAGGGAGAAGGCAACAGAGAGATTTCAGAGGAGGAAAATGGATAGAAGGGGTTCTATGGACAGAACCATGAAGAATCAGGGGAAAAAAATGAATTAGGGTGTGAAATTGGGAAATCGGTTTTTGGAATACCAGAGGTGGTATTCGCGTGGGATAAGAGTGATAAGTGGTTTGGTTGAAATGGACGTGATATGGTTAATGGCTAACACGTATGCTCCTAAAAACCGCCCATTTCTCTTGGAAATGGCACAATCAAATGGTTTTTAGAATGAACGTGAAGTGAAATGGTGGCCATCCGATCCAGGGCAATAGATCAGATCGATGATAAAAAACAAACGCGAAGGGAAAAAAGATACATGGGAGGAAGAAAGGTGGGGCCCAGCAGGTGCGTCAACAATTTTGTTGCGGAGATAAAATTTAAATGCGCAGTGTGAAAATTGGTCTGGCGGAGTTAAAATGCAAGGATCAATAGGATTCATCGGATTAGGGAGATGGATGGTCAAGATTGACTTCGACAGATCGGTGATCAGAGGAGAAGAGGGTTCGAGAACAAAGGAATTTGGAATTTGCGATGGCCGATGGGAAAACAAAGTGTGATGAATGGAGGGTCGTCGGATCAGGATCGAGATTGATGGTGGAGATGCGATCAGAGCTTCACATATCGGCGATCCAGGTAGGCAGGATTTTTGATTTGCGATGTGCCGATTCGATGGAGGGGAGCGCAGACCATCCGATCTAAGAGAGATCAATGGCCAGGATCTTATTGGTGGGGGATTCCATCAGAGGGGGAGATCATCGGCAGGGAATTGCGATGCGCCGATAGCTGTCGGATCTTGTGGAATGGACGGTTGCGATCTCATCGGAAGATTGGCCATCGGCGGAGTAAAGGGGTTGGGGAAAAAGTAACTGGGATCGCCGATGGAGTGAGGACCGTCGGATCTGAAGAAATATCGACGGTGGGGATTTAAAGCGAGAAAGCGCATCAGCATTTTGCATATCAGCGGAGAAAAGGAAATGGAACGAAGAATTTGAAAATGTCGAAGTGCGATGGTGATGGGGGCTTAAGACCTTTAGTCAACAGTCTCGGGCCTCGGTCTTACGGTGAAAAGGGGCTGAGGGCTTAGGCAAAAAGCACTTAAGACCTTATTTTCAAAATGGAGCAGATTAGGCCTAAAGAAGGGTTTTTTAAGCCTTTTTTGAGGTTCCGGTAGTGTGAAAAGGGTGTTTTTAAACCAAATAAAGGGGATTTTCAAGGTTTAAAAGGGGATTTTGAGGAAGTAAAGGGTAAAATGAGGAAAGTGGGGGATTTTTGCAGAGGGATTTATCAAAGGAAAAATGATGAAAAATGGGTTTGAAGAACAGTCTCTTTTATAATAGCAAGGCTTTCTTTGAGGAATTTTTGAATGAATATTGATCAATGGAATGGATTTCTTAAGGATAAAGAACATAGATAGGCTTCAAGAAGTCACAGATTTTGCATGAAATTTGTTTCTTGAAGACTAAAGATCTGTTTTAGCCATCATCAGTTATGACAAAATTTTATTTATGGCTAACAGTGGCTCCACTTGGGGATGGTAGGTCCTTGGAGGTGTGAAGAACTTCAGAGATCAATCTCTGGAATGTAGACCTATGCTTTATCCTTGAAATAAATTTCTTACTTGATCATACTTCTTAAAAAAGATGATCAGTACCTTGTGTCAGCAAACAGATTTTTTTCCCAAAACAACTACCTACACAGCCTACCTTCCTAGCATTTTTTCTTCATAAGGTGCACTTGGACTTGCAAACCTTTGACATCAACATTTTATTCTTTTGAAAAATAGGAAAAAATAATCTAAATCTACCCTTATTTCTTCCATAAGTCCAAATTAAATAGTTGGACTCAAAAATTCTCTACCTAATCTACTATCTGCCAGGATTAAAATATCTGAAAGATCTTATTCTCTATCTTCTAAAATAGAAATTGAAAACACAGTCAAACCAGGATTAAGCTGTCTGATTTGCTCTAGTGTCTATGGCATAAAAAAAAGTTGCACATAGACTGAAATTTGTAGAAATTTAAAACAAAATTGTGAAGGCTTAAGATCTGAAAATTAAGAACATCCTTCTCTCTTTCTTATGACTCAGATTTTGATATGTTTTTGAGTCATCCTTTTAATTTTCTCTTTGGCTCAAGTTTCGATCTGATTTGAGCCATTCTTCATCAAACTCACAGGTTCAAGATTTAAGTTGGTTTGAACCTCTTTTTTTCTATCCTAATCTAGTCTACTGATAAGCCAAGATTAAACAGTTTGGCAAATCTGATTCACTAACCTATCAGTAGTAAATTGAAATCTATCTATTCATGATTAGGCTGTATGACTAAATAGTAGCGCTCTCTCAAGTAGTGGCATTTAATCTTGCACACTTTCAGATTCTCATTCTTTTTTGGTATGGGGTTGTACCTTTCTTCTTTTATATTTGCCCTCTTTTCTCTTTTCTATTGTTTTTGTATTTTTTCAATTTTTCTTTCAAAGCAAAAACAAAAAACTAACTAAATGCTCGCAGGCTGAGCTTTATTGACATTCCTACCTACCCTAATCTAACTTTGAAATATTTACATGTTGAGCTGAAAAACTTTCTTTTCCAATACATCCAGTCAATCAGATGATTCCATGACTGGTCTTTTCTCATCTCTTTGAGCATGCTAGATAGACAGGGCGACTCCCATCTCACTTGTTCTTAAGCAGCAGTGCTAAATTTTTTTGTTGCATTTGGTGATACACTGCTTCTAAAAATCTCTATCCCTTCTTCAAATGTCTTCAAAAAATGAGTGAAGGGGTCTTGAAATAATACCTGGCTGGGAGTATTGATAGGTAAGTTTCAACCAGGATTATTTTTTCTTCCACTGGATCAAGAAAAAGATTCTTTTGAGAAAGAAAATCTTCCTCATCTTCATTGTAATCTGAACTAGAGGACTCATCATATTTGGCAGTGTTGTTCTCTTGTAGTCTCGGGGTATTTTGATTCAGTGGAATGAGTTTGGTGAAGAGGTCATTATACTCTTGAACAAGGGTCTCTTTGATCACCTCAAGCCTTTCAGGAGAAGGTTCCTTAATTTCAACTGGCTCAAGATGTTCTTCATTGTTTTCCTCCTCAACCTTTGAGCTGAAAGACTGTTGATTCCCAATCACATGAAAACTATTACTGATGAGTTGTAATGAAGCAAAGTAAAGGTTCAGAGATTCTTCACCCTCTACTGAATTTTTAAAGCTTTCTTCATTAGTGTCATAAATAGCCTGGTTTGGCTCATTACTTTCTCGGAGTTGGAACTAATCTTCCTCCGACAAATCTAATAATGATGGTCCTGCAAGATCAACTTCTGTTTGGAGAACATCATCATCAGACAAATCAAAATTAGGAAAATCATTAATGTAAGTAATGTCACCAATCAAACATACTGGATTATCAGCAGATCTTTCTTTATTCTGATCTACAAGGGAACTTTTTAAATTTTTACAACAAAGTTCATTAGGTGAATGGGCAAGAGTGTTTTTTTTATAAAAAGTTTCAGAGGCTGGATGTTTGTTGATAATTTTTTCAATGTCATCTTCTGTCAAAGGGGGAGATGTTTCTGTGTTTCTTTGAGTAGAAGTACAACAGTTCTCTATCTCTTGTGACGACTGAATTTGAGGCTGGATATCTTCTTGAGCCTCAGCTAAAAGGGATGATAAATCATTATTTACGCTTGCAGGGATATCTTGAGGAATGTCTTTTATTCCTTGATGTATTTCTTCCTTAACTGATTCATCTAGGTTCTTGTGATAGTTAGGATGCATATGAAATTCTTGAATGGCTTTTAATAGATCTTGAGGATGCATATTTACCAAATCCTCATCAATATCTAACAGGTATTGTAAGATGTTCTGAGATTGATCACAACAATTTGCAGTCCATGATAAAGATGAAGGGTTATCTCTATATTTTTCATAAAATAATTGGTGCATGTCTCTTAAAGAAAACAAGCTCTTAGTTTCTAACCATTCATACCAATCCCTTGCCTTTCCTTCTAATGTTAACATGAACATTTTCATAAGGTAGTATTCATGCCATTCAGTCTTTATCTTCCATACATGTATATGAAATTTGATGAGATGTAACAAACGGTCATCAAACTCTTCACCTTGAAAAAAAGGCAGGTTTTCATACCAATTCACCTGGGGCATCTTATGTGGGAACCCAAGGATATGATCTCTACTCATTGGGGCATATCTTCGTTGTATCCTTGGAATCATGTTTGTAAATCAAAACAGAGGTCACTGTGTCTATTCAACCAGTTCAGAGTCTTCTACCAGTGGAGTTATTTGGTCTTTTGGGAGTTGTGGAGTTGCCAGGAGGAGGATTTCAAATGTTTTAAGAAGAGTTGTTGTCCACCATCAGCAACTGAATACCAATCTAAGGATGTTGTGGGTCTTGTGAGGTCTTAAGGATGTATAATATGAAATTCACTCAGAATTCCCTAGTGGATTTGCCATTATGTTGGTGTCCCTGTGATTTGGCAGATTGGCATACCAAATGACAAGGCAACATCAGAACTACTTTTGAATCCTAGGATCTAGCCCTCCTAGATTTAGAGAGGGATCTCTCTATTTAAGTATTTTCAAAGGATATATCTTTAAGGCTTATGATATGATATTAGGCTAGATATGAAGTACAAGGCGTTTGTTTGTTTGTTTTGGTTGGGTAGGATATCATCAAAAGAAAGGAAGTCTTTTGAAGGGTGAAGGTGTGAGTGAGTTGAAAGAATGGCTCAGCTGATAGGATAGGTAAGAGACAGTATCAATCCATTGGGCTATGGAGTCACAAAAGGATTTAATTGCACAAAAAGTTTCAAGAGTGGTCCATGGGGCAAGTCATCTATATCAAAGGATCTCTTTAAGTTGATTTTTGGTATGGAACATTAAGAAGTGTGGTGAAAGAAGCAAACATATAAGAAAATAAAGGGTAGCCTAAGATCAAGTAAGGACTTTGAACCTATCCTGCTTTTAGCATATTCTCAAAGGAAAATATTTAAGATAAACAAAGAATAGCCTAAGATCAGGTAAGGACTTTGAACCTATCCTGCTTTTGGCATACTCTTAGGGATCTTTTCGAAGTAACTGTTGGAGATAAAATAGAGGACAGGGCTAACCATAGACTTCTCTAGTTCAACTTTACTTAGTAAACTTTTCAAGAACTTTCAAAGACAATATCTCAAGTTTTACTCAGGAAACATGGGCTTACCAACACTTCACTGGTTATACTCTATTGAATTATCCTCAAAGCACAATTAGAAGAAAACATAAAGATAAAGCTTATCAGTGAGAAATAGGGTACTTTGCAGTTAATCCTAATCTATATTTCCTATTCTTTATCAGAGAAAGTGGACAGTATGAAAAAATAATAAAAACAACATTTTACAGTAAGAAAAACATCACCATTGACATAGACTAGGATCCCATAAATCAACTTGTATATTTGATGTTCAAACTAGTTACAATCTTCAAGTCTAGTAGGTCTTTATAGCTTGAAAATTCTCTTCTCAGCCTATCTTTCTTCAAATACTAACAAAGATTCAGCAACTTCATCAACTATTTACATTCAATAAGTATTCAACCAACATTTACAATGGGCTCCTCTTATGATATTTATAGATGAATTGAGGAGGTGGATTGAAAGAAAGGGTTATTTGTTCAATTAATACAGAGTAAATGCTTCTCGACCTTTGGGAGGCCTAATGGACAAGATATATAGTGTCTTAACTCTGTTGATTGATTTTTACATTAAGTTTCATCTACTTTAGTCACTTTTGTTGACTTTGAGGCTTTTGGTAGGCTGGAAATTACTTTCTGAGCCGTCTTTGAAAATATCTCTGACTGTGAATTGAATTTGTATTCTTTTGAGGAACATAAACTGGAAAGTGGCATTTCTAAGGATTAATTGGCTCACTGATGTGGCATTTGGAGGCTTTCCTTACTAATCTATTGGCTTTGTGGCTTTAAACATTGATTAGGCCTTTGACATGATTTTAGGCCTTCTTTATCATCTTTCTGCTTTATTCACTTTGTTTATCCTTTTAAACTGTGGATTTAAGCCTTTAACCTTCAACTTTATGCTTAATCCTTTTATCTTTAATCTTCCTTTGATTTTCTATATGCAGGATTCCTTTACGTGCTGAAGGGTTTGCTGTGTAACCAATGCCCATGAAACATAGATTAAAGCTTTGAAATTCGACGCTTTTTGTCCCTTTTCTGCATTTGATTAAGCTCTGAGGATCATCACCCTTGGCCTTTTGCCACTGTTTCCTTGGCTGTGGGAGACCTTTTAACAACTTAGCCACCATAAAAACCTGCAAAACAAATAAAATATTAAATAAAAACCTACGTTTTGGTAGACTGCATTCAGAGGCTCAGGGAGAAGGCGACAGAGCAATTTGGGAGGAGGAAAATGCAGAGAAGGTGTTTTATGGATAGAACCATGAAGAATTAGGGGAAAAAAATGAATTAGGGCATGAAATTGGGAAAGCAGTTTTTGGAATACCAGAGGTGGTATTCGTGTGGGATAAGAGTGGTAAGTGGTTTGGTTGAAATGGACGCGATACGGTTAATGGTTGACATGTATGCTCCTGAAAACCGCCCATTTCTCATGGAAATGGAATGACCAAATGGTTTTTAGAATGAACGTGAAGTGAAATGGTGGCTGTCCGATCTAGGGGAAATAGATCAGATCGACGGTCAAAAACAAACACGAAGGGAAAAAAGATACATGGGAGGAAGAAATGTGGGGCCCAGCGGGTGCGTCAGCTATTTTGTCGTGGAGCTAAAAGTTCAATGCGTAGGGTGAAAATTGGTCTGGCGGAGTTAAAATGTGAGGATCAATGGGAGTCGTCAGATCGGGGAGATGGATGGTCAGGATTAACTTCGATAGATTGACGATCGGAGGAGAAGAGGGTCCAGGAACAAAGGAATTTGGAATTTGCGATGGATAATGGCCGATGGGACAACAAAGTGCGATGAATGGAGGGTCGTCGGATCAGGATCAAGATCGACGATGGAGAAGCGATCGGAGCTTCACATATCAGTGGTCCATGCAGGCGGGATTTTGGATTTATGATGTGCTGATGCGATGGAGGGGAGTGTAGACCGTCCAATCTTAGAGAGATCAATGGTCGGGATCTTATCAGTGGGGGATTCCATCGAAGGGGTAGATCATCGGCAGGGAATTGCAATGTGCCAATAGCCGTCGGATCTTGTGGAATGGACGGCTGCAATCTCATCGGAAGATCGTCCATCGGCGGAGTAAAAGGGTTGGCGACAAAGGAACTGGGATCGTTGATGGAGTGAGGACCGTCGGATCGGAAGCAAGATCGATGATGGGGATTTAAAGTGGGAAAGCACATCGTCATTTTGCATATCGTCGGAGAAAAGGAAATGGAACGAAGAATTTGAAAACACCGAAGTGCGATGGCGATGGGGGCTTAAGACCTTTAGCCGATGGTCTCAGGCCTCGGTCTTATGGTGAAAAGGTGCTGAGGGCTTAGGCAAAAAGTGCTTAAGGCATTATTTTCAAAATGGAGCGGATTAGGCCTAAAGAAGGGTTTTTTAAGCCTTTTTTGAGGTTCTGGTAGGGTGAAAAGGGTGTTTTTAAACCAAATAAAGGGGATTTTCAAGGTTTAAAAGGGGATTTTGAGGAAGTAAAGGGTAAAATGAGGAAAGTGGGGGATTTTGCAGAGGGATTTATCAAAGGAAAAATGATGAAAAATGGGTTTGAAGAACAATCTCTTTTATAACAGCAGGGCTTTCTTTGAGGAATTTTTGAAAGAATATTGATCAATGGAATGGATTTCTTAAGGATAAAGAACACATAGAGGCTTCAAGAAGTCACATATTTTGAATGAAATTTATTTCTTGAAGACTAAAGATCTGTTTTAGCCATCATCAGTTATGACAAAATTTTATTGATGGCTAACATGGAGAAACATCATCTTCTAAACCAGAGTTAGCTCAAATTGTTTCCACACATCCCATTTCATTCACTGTTGTCGAAATGGAGTCTTCACAGCTACCCGTGGTCACAATCCAATCAATCTCTGAGACCATACCTCTTGGCCCCTACATTTTTCAATCACAAATTGATCCAGATCCTGTCTCTTATTTGCCACAAAATTCTGAATCCTGAAGTCGAACAACCGGAAGTTGTTCCTACCTTGGTCACTCCACAAATTTCTGTAGCCATTGAAACTCCTATATCACACAGTCAACCATCTGAAATATATTTTGGGCCTGACAGTGAAGTTCTTCCTCCTGGTTTAATTTCAATTTAAAAAAATCCCAAGACAAGACACCTTTAACTCCAACTCATTTTCGGTAGGAGCTTTACCTGTATGAGTCTTTTCCTCAATCACCTTCCTCTGTTTTTGTTGATCCTGTTTCACTTTCAGTTCCCGTAGATTCTATAGGGTATAAAATGGGTCATTTGACCATGGCTGAGATAACATCCCAGACCAAACCATCTCTTTCAGCTGCGACAACATCTGTTGTTGCTTCATATTTGATGTTTTGTCCATTGACTTCACCCATGTCATCATCTGGAATCCTATCTGGTTCCTCCCTTATGAGTACTGAACAACGTGATCCTTTATTCACATCTTCAGTACAATATCAAGCTGGTCCCATCAGTTATTCTCCTTGGTGGCCAATGATTTCAGTGAAATTACTCTTTGAAATTCCAAAATTCAATGAAAACCCTGGAGAAGACCTCTCTACACATGCTATAACTTATCATTTGTGGTATTCATCAAACTCCTTAAATGATGACTCCATTAGACTACGTCTTTTCCAGCACACTCACTAGTCCAAATGCACGATGAGGATGGTTATTTTACTGTGTCAACCTCATTAAAAAATTAATTAGGTTATGAGGATTGTTCTTTTTTACTGTGTCAACCTCATTAAAAAATGAAACGGGTTTTGAGGATAGTTCTTTTTTCTTGTGTCAACCTCATTAAAACATGAAACAAGTGTCTTTGAGGATAGTTCTTTTACTGTGTCAACCTCGTTAAAAAATTAAACAGGTCATGATCATAGTTCTTTTCCTGTGT
Source organism: Pinus albicaulis (assembly GCA_034641835.2). Classification (NCBI taxonomy): domain Eukaryota; kingdom Viridiplantae; phylum Streptophyta; class Pinopsida; order Pinales; family Pinaceae; genus Pinus; species Pinus albicaulis. The sequence continues at coordinate 133,974,384 of CM076578.1, read as the reverse complement.
CAAGCTCGCTAAAAAATTAAACCAATCGTCTCCTAATTACAACGAGTCTTCCATCTAATCTCGTAAATGAACCTTCATTCCATGCAACTATTATTAACCAGTAGTTTACTTAGGTGAATGAAATGAAGCTGGGGGGCATCTTCTCTTGGAGGGGGAATTTGACATGTGCTCTTGCAGGGGGAATTCAAAACATTCTTACTTATTGCACCCAATAAACTGCTGAAGTTCGGGGGTAAAATCAGGTTCAGAGCTCCAAAATGCAAATGGTAACTATGGAATGGTAAAAATGAATAGTGAAACTAATTTTTATAGTCATTTAATTGTTTTCAAGTTAAATTTATTGCTATGACTATATTTTTATTATGTTTTTATCATGAAACATGTATTTTTAATCCATTTGATGTTGTTCTGAACAGGAAATACAACTGATGAACATATTAGTCGTGGAGATTTATTCAAAGAATGACTTGACCATAAAGCATAATTTTTCTCCTTATTTTCTGAGCTTTGTTAAAAATGAAAAACGATTTGAAGCGCACTTTTATCTCTTTTTCGAGCTTCGATAACAACGAAAAAGGAACCACTGGAGTCTTATTTTAGCTTTTTTCAGGCTCCGATAATGTGAAAATATTTCCAAGCACTTGTGTTTTCGAGCTCGTTAAAGTAAATGAATCGATATCTACTCAGTATAAGTTTAACCCTTTTCTGGACTAAGATAGATTATTTACAAAAAAGGAATACCTTGGTTAAACATGACCAAAGAGGTTCTCTCAGATATTATTTTACACTTTTTCGGATCTGAGTGACAAATTTACAAAAAATTACTTATGGAGTTCTCTTTCCTCCTCTTTTTTAGACTCTCTAAATATGAAAAAGGACCAGGCTATCACTGTCGTTAAGCTTGTTAAAACATAAAATAGCGACGAGCTTGTCAATCATGGAAAGAATCGAGTTTCATTCATCGCTAGATTCGTTAAATTATTAAATAGAAATACTTTATTCATCCGAAGGGTTGAATTATAGATCAAGAAAATGTTATCCTCCTCAAGCTTGTTAAAAAATAAAGAGGTACTGTTCCACAAATGACTGGGGAAAATTTGTGAAAAGTAAGCAAAGTTTATTTTTGGTAGCAAGTCGCTCTTGAACATGGCACTTCTTTCACTCCATGTTCGTGACTATTTGGTTGGGTAATCATCTTGATGGTTCATTCACACCTATGGTTCATCATACCTTCACTTCGGTTTTGGGTCAATGCTGCCAAATCATCACAGTGTCACCGATATTTTCAAGAGAAGTCATCCAGTGATTAAAAACTCATCCTTCTGCAATACTCATAAACCTTCATTTTCATAATCGTCATCCTTGAAAATTACTATATCAAGTCATACCCTTGTCTCCAAACTCAATAACTCTAGCTTTGTAATAAGGTGACTTCCTGTCGATGACAAATCAATATCGAGGAAGTTCACTTAGAAACATCAAATTCCAGTACCATGAGGCTTGTTACAGCATCGACAAGATCCTCGCTTCCAGACTTTTGATCGAAAGATTTAGTTTGGTGTTCGACATCAAATCATCTATTCACGCCTTACGAAATGTACTGCAGTACCTTGAGGGCCATTGAAATTAATGGTGGTTCTCTCGCATTTGTTAACAGCTCACATCATTGGCTGGTAATCAAACGATTTCTTTCCATGTTCTACTATAAATCATATATTCGCATGGCTAGACTTGTACCCGAATGATCGAGTGAACGAGATAAGGAGACCCCGGATCTAGTTTCAGCCATTCGAGCTGTGATTTCAGGATATTTGTACACATCATCTGTACGGTGACCTTACATTCAAATTGTCATCCAAACATGGGCCTATATCTGTCGGCATGTCTGAATCTGGGCAACATTCCAATGAAGACGACTTTCTAAATTATGTACATGTTATTAGATTGTTTTATGTGCTGAATATGGGAATGCATACCCTCATAAATTATGATCAAAAGAGGATATATCATGATGTAATGTATTGTTATATTGATGCAGGTGACCACTCCGCTTCGTTTCCAGAGTCATGACAGTGTAAAGCATCTCAATCAAAGGTTCTTATTATTTGGATCTCATGCTTTAGGGGGCAATTGTTATAGGTCAATTGGGCACCATTCCCAATGACCTGGTTAACTGGGCATCATCTCCAGGACCAATGATCAAGGGTCTATCATTCCCTATCATTTTAGTTTCTACATGCTCTAAGACAAGAAACAAGACAAATCAAGCAAGACTTTCATCAAGCAAAGGTTTCCATGGTTTGAAGCTTATTATATAGCATATGAGAGTTCACCAACGCAAGCTCTAAGGGGCCTAAGTGCATTGCATATGTAGGTAGCCCCATGCAAGGCTGCTCTGCAAAGCACTTCCCAACATTCACAAGTGTGTTGGTCACATTGGGAGCGAAATTCTCATTGTTCCGGAATCTTCACTTGGCCAGTGCCTTCTAGAAGAGTTCAAATGTGTCAAGCTTTGGATCCAAGTGTCCATTTGACATCTACATGAATAGAAACATGTCTTGCCTATTTTTGAAAGTTATTGATTGCAAAACAACCTACAATTCATCTATAAATTGAGCACAGATCTGAGTGCTTGAGAAGGAAGAATTTGAGTAGAGAAATGTTGGAGAATTTTCAATTGAGAGCTATATTTATGAAGCTACTACTAGAGAGATTTATACTGTGATGAGGTTTGGGAACGTTGCTGGAAGGTGACTTCAAATCAGTCACTAGGCTATAGCCTCTCCTTCTATCATCAATAAAGAGTACTGGTTATTTTTCCCTATATGCATCTGTATTGGCTTTGATTTTCCATATTGCAAGATCTTGGTTGATGTATATGGTTTATTCTTTACTGATTTAGATAACTAGCTTGAATATATATTTATATTATTGCATCTTCTGTTGTTTCAGTGTTCTTTCTTGCAGGAAGCATTTAGCCCACAAACTGCTTGAATTTGAAGTTGTAGCAGAAGTGCCAGAAGGAGTTGGAAGTGACTGAACAAGTAAGCCTCCAATCCTATCTGTATATCTATTTTGAGTTAGGAAAAATAGTCGTATAGTCTTTCAGCTGTTGTTCTAAACTAGCACTTGTCTAGGGAAGCGTGATTTATCCGTAATTCACAATTCTGGCCCAACAATTTGGCGACTCTACTGGGGATAATTTCTCTTAGTTCTAGGTGTTTTAGCCTTTGATTTGCTTTATTTATCCACCTAGTAGTTGTTACACATAAATATTAATCTCTTTCATAGCTTAATTTGCAAAGACAGTGAGTTAAACAGTAGTATTTTTCTTTGTATACTGCACCCAACGCACCCTTAGACTGGACACAGTGCTTTGCAGAGCATTGTCTCCCTTCCTAGACTGCGTTGCAGAGCATTGTCTCCCCTTGGAGACTGCATTGACTCTTAAAAGTATACAAATTCCCTTGAATTTGACTTTGCAACTTGCTTCAGTTTCTTTTGCTGCTGTGTTCTGAAAATACCAGTGACTGTATATAATTCTTCCTCCTTTGGCTGAAAATTTGTCCAATGTTTGTTTAAAAAAGTTTTTCTTTATCATTAACAAGTTGATTTCAAAGTACTTTTTATGGTCGCATTAAGAATCATTTGCTTTAAAAATAGGAAATTGTCATAAAATCTTCATTTCCTTGATAGGAGAAATTGTTGTTGAAATCCTCGTTTTTCCTTCAAAAGAGAAATTGTTGTTTGCATTCTTCATTTCTTGAAAGTAAAAAGAATTTGAATTATTGATCTAGTGCACCTAGTTTATTTTTTGCATTCATAACATTAAGGAAACTAAAAAGAAAAACTTGCATTTGCATGTAGGATTGTGTGTGTTTTGAAAAAGGAACTTTAGGAAATCTGCATTTAGTTTGTGCTCATTGATTTTGTTTTGTTCATTGATTTTTTTGCTCACAAATTATTTGCTCTCTTCCCTTAATAGCTAGGTTCTTCATTGAAAAAACTGAAAGTGAAAGTTTGTTTATCATTCTTATCTTTCTTTTTAGGAATTCCATACACATCATCGCGGTAAACCTTTGAAAGGAAAATTGTTAAGCGAGATCAACCTAAAATTAATCTCAATTTACTTAACAACGCATTGGAACCATAATGATAACATCTAGAAGGTCTAGGCTAGAGTCGTGTTCCAGCGTCGTAAAACATAGCAACTATCATTAACTTGTCTGCGATACATTCCGAGTGTGATACCTCACTCCACGTACTTAAGTATATCATAGCTCATCCACGTAATTTCGGGTATATCGGGCGGTGTTACAGTACGATAAGTATAAAGGGGTGCTCTCACTGTGCGGTTTCGCATCAGACAATGCTAATACGGACTTGGGCCTCCACGTACCTTCAGGTATATTTGGGAGGACAAATTTTAGGTGCTATCTATCCATAGTGAACCGAGGCGACTGCCTTGAAATTGTTATACACCGAACACAACATTCGGGGAGATTACTTGCCCGTACTTCTTGGTTCACTAGGAGGTATTTTGCAGTTCACAGTTTCTTGGTAAACCCTTTTGCCTAGCGTTACCCTCTTTTTGTTTATTTGTTTTTTGGATAAAATAAATTAGTAATCATGGGAGAACAAAATCCTATTCCCCGTCGTTCGCATAGATTAGCTTTAAAACAACCTTTACCACCGGAAGTTATTTCTGGTAAGCAAAGGCGATCACAATCTGCCGAATCAAGTACAATTCGTACCTCTGGAGAAACATCATCTTTTAAACCAGAGTTAGCTCAAATTGTTTCAACACAACTCGGTTCCTTTACTGTTGTCAAAAAGGAGTCTTCACAGCTACCCATGGTCATGATCCATTCAATCACTGAGACCATACCTCTTGGGCCCGACGTTTTTCAATCACAAATTGATCCAGATCCTATCTCTTCTTTGCTAGAAAATTTGAATCCTGAAGTCGAAAAACGGGAAGTTGTTCCTACCTTGGTCACTCCATAAATTTCTGTAGCCATTGAAACTCCTATATCACACAGTCAACCGTCTGAAATATATTTTGGGCCTGACGGTGAAGTTATTCCTCTTGGTTTAATTGTGATTTAAGAAATCCCAAGATGAGACACCTTTAACTCCAACTTATTTTCGGTAGGAGCTTTACCTGTACGAGTCTTTTCCTCAATCACCTTCCTCTGCTTTTGTTGATCCTGTTTCACTTTCAGTTCCTGTAGATTCTATAGGGTATACACTAGGTCATTTGATGTTTTTTCCATTGACTTCACCCATGTCATCATCTGGAATCCTATCTGGTTCCTCCCTTATGAGTACTGAACAGCTTGATCCTTTATTCACATCTTCAATACAATATCAAGATGGTCCCATCAGTTATTCTCCTTGGTGGCTGATGATTTCACAAAAATTACCCTCTGAAATTCCAAAATTAAATGAAAACCCTAGAGAAGACTCATCAACGCATGTTATAACTTATCATTTGTGGTATTCATCAAACTCCTTAAATGATGACTCTATTAGACTACATATTTTCCAGTACACACTGACTAGTCCAACTGCACAATGAGGATGGTTATTTTACTGTTTCAACCTCGTTAAAAAATGAATCAGGTTATGTGGATGGTTCTTTTTTACTGTGTCAACCTCGTTAAAAAATGAAACAAGTTTTGAGGATAGTTCTTTTTTCTTGTGTCAACCTTGTTAAAAAATGAAACAAGTGTCTTTGACGATAGTTCTTTTACTGTGTCAACCTCGTTAAAAAATGAAAAAGGTCATGAGCATAGTTATTTTCCTGTGTCAATCTCACTAAAAAATGAAACAAATCCTCTCCTAATTACGACAAGTCTTCCATCAGATATCGTAAATGAACCTTCATTCCATCCAGCTATTAATAACCAGTAGCTTACTTAGGTGAATGAAATGAAACTTGGGGGGCATCTTCTCTTACATGGGGAATTCGACATGTGCTCTTGCAGGGGGCATTCAAAACATTCTTACTTATTGCACCCAATCAACTGTTGAAGTTCGGGGGTAAAATTAGTTTTAGAGCTCCGAAATGCAAATGGTAACTATGGAATGGTAAAACTGAATAGTGAAACTACTTTTTATAGTCATTTAATTGTTTGAAAGTTAAATTTATTGCTATGACTATAGTTTTATTATGTTTTTATCATGGAACAAATATTTTTAATCCATTTGATGTTGTTCTAAACAAGAAATACAACTGATGAACAGATTAGTCGTGCAGATTTATTCAAAGAATGACTTGACCACAAAGCATAATTTTTCTTCTTATTTTTGAGCTTCGATAACCGCGAAAAGGGAACCATGGAGACTTATTTCAGCTCTTTTCAAACTCCGATAATCTGAAAAGATTGCCGAGAACTTGTCTTTTCGAGCTTGTTAAAGTAAATGAAATGATATCTACTCAGTATAATTTTAACCTTTTTCTGCACTGAGATAGATTATTTACGAAAAAGGAATACCTTGGTTAAACATGACCAATTAGGTTCTCTCAGATATTATTTTACACTTTTTCAGATCTAAGTGACAAAATTATGAAAAAGTACTTATGGAGTTCTCTTTCGTCCTCTTTTTTAGACACTCTAAATATGAAAAAGGACCGGGCTATCACTCTCGTTAAGCTCGTTAAAACATAAAATAGTGACGGGCTTGTTAATCATGGCAAGAATCGAGTTTCATTCATCACTAGTCTCATTAATTTATTAAATAGTGATACTTTATTCACCCGAAGGGTTGAATTATAGATCAAGAAAATGTTATCCTCCTGAAGCTTGTTAAAAAATAAAGAGGTACTGGTCGACAAATGATCGTGGAAAATTTGCGAAAAGTAAGCAAAGTTTCTTTTTGGTAGCAAGTCGCTCTTGAACATGACACTTCTTTCACTCCATGTCTGTGACTGTTTGGGTTGGGTGATCATCTTGACGGTTCATTCACACCTATGGTTCATCATACCTTCACTTCGATTTTGGGTCAATGTTGCCAACTCATCACAGTGTTGCCGATATGTTCAAGAGAAGTCATCCAGTGGTTAAAAAATCATCCTTTTGTAATACTCATAAACCTTCATTTTCATGACCCTCATCCATGAAAATTGCTATATCAAGTCATACCCTTTTCTCCGAAATCAGTAACTCCAATTTTGCAATAAGGTGACTTCTTGTCGACGACAAATCAATATCCAAGAAGTTCACTTAGAAACATCAGATTCCAGTACCAGGAGGCTTGTTACAACATCGACAAGATCCTTGCTTCCGGACTTTTGACTAAAATATTTTGTTTGGCATTCGACATCAAATCATCTATTCACGTCTTACGAAATGTACTACAGTACCTTGAGGGCCATTGAAATTAATGGTGGCTCTCTCGCATTTGTTAATAGCTCACATCATTGGCTGGTAATCAAACAATGTCTTTCCATGTTCGACCAAAAATCATATATTCGCATGGCTAGACTTGTACCCAAATGATCGACTGAATGAGATAAGAAGACCCTGGATCTAGTTTCAGCCATCCGAGCTGCGATTTCAGGATTGTTGTACACATCATCTATACGGTGACCTTACATACAGATTGTCATCCAAACATGGGCCTATATCTGTAGGCATGTCTGCATCTGGGCAACATTCCAATGGAGATGACTTTCTGAATTATGTACATGCTATTAGATTGTTTTTATGTGCTGAATATGGGAATGCCTACCCTCAGCAATTATGATCAAAAGAGGATATATCATGATGTAATGTATTGTTATATTGATGCAGGTGACCACTCTGCTTCGTTTCTAGACTCATCACAGTGTAAAGCATCTCAATCAAAGGTTCTTATTATATGGATCTCATGCTTTAGGGGGAAATTGTTATAGGTTAATTTGGGCACCATTCCCAATGACCTGGTTAACTGGGCATCATCTCCGGGACCAATGATCAAGGGTCTATCATTCCCTATCATTTCAGTTGCTACATGCCCTAAGACAAGAAACACGACAAATCAAGAAAGACTTTCATTAAGAAAAAGTTTCCATGGTTTGAAGCTTATTATATAGCATATTAGAGCTCACCAACGAAAGCTCTAAGGGGCCTAATTGTGTTGCATATGTAGGTAGCCCCATGAAAGGTTGCTCTGCAAATAACTTCCCGACATTCACAGGTGTGTTGATCACATTGGGAGCGAAATTCTCATTGTTCCGGAATCTCCACTTGGCCAGTGCCTTCTAGAAGAGTTCACATGTGTCAAGCTTCAGATCCAAGTGTCCATTTGACATCTACATGACTGGAAACATGTCTTGCTATTTTTGGAAAGTTATTGATTGCAAAAAAACCTACAGTTCATCTATAAATTGAGCACAGATCTGAGTGCTTGAGAAGGAAGAATTTGAGTAGAGAAATGCTGGAGAATTTTCAATTGAGAGCTAGATTTGTGAAGCTGCTGCTAGAGAGATTTATACTGTGATGAGGTTTGGGAATGTAGCTGGAATGTCACTTCAAATTAGTCACTAGGTTGTAACCTCTCCTTCTATCATCAATAAAGAGTACTGCTTATTTTTCCCTATATGCATCTGTATTGGCTTTGATTTTCCATATTGCAAGATCTTGGTCGATGTATATGGTTTATGCTTTATTGGTTTAGATAACTAGCTTGAATAGATATCTATATTATTGCATCTTCTTATGTTTCAATGTTCTTTCTTGCAGGAAGTATTCAACCCACAAACCACTTGAATTTGAAGCTGCAACGGAAGCGACAGAAGCAGCCATTTGGAAGCGATTAAACAAGCCTCCAATCCTCTCTATGTATCTATTCTGAGTTAGGAAAAATAGTCGTATATTCTTTCACCTATTGTTCTAGACTAGCACCTGTCTAGGGGAGCGTGATTTATCTGTAATTCAAAATTCTGGCCCAACAAATTAGCGACTCTGCTGGGGAGAATTTGTATTATTTATAGGTGTTTTAGCCTCTAATTTTCTTTATTTATCCACCCAGTAGTTGTTACACATAAAGAGTAATCTTTTTTAGAGCTTAATTTGCAAAGGAAGTGAGTTAAACAGTGGTATTTTTCTTTGTATACTGCGCCCAACACACCCTTAGACTGGAAATAGTGCTTTGCAAAGCACTCTCTCCCTTCCTAGCCTGTGTTGTAGAGCACTGTCTCCTCTTGGATACTGTGTTGACTCCGGAAAGTATCCAAATTACCTTGAATTTGACTTTGCAACTTGCTTCAGTTTTGTTTGCTGTTGTGTTCTGAAAAGTTTGATGCTCAATCGACCACTGAATGTATATACTTCTTCCTCCTTTGGCTGAAAATTTGTTCAATGTTTGTTTAAAAAAGTTTTTCTTTATCATTGACAAGTTGATTTCAAAGTACTTTTTCTGGTCACATTAAGAATCATTTTCTTTCGAAATAGGAAATTGTCGTAAAATCTTCATTTCCTTGATAGGATAAATTGTTTTTTGCAATCTTCATTTCCAGAAAGTAAAAATCATTTGAATTATTGACCTAGTGCACCTAGTTTCTTTTTTGCATTCATAACATTAAGGAAAATTAAAAAAAAAACTTGCATTTCCAAGTAGGATTGTGTGTGTTTTGCAAAAGGAACATTAGGAAACCTGCATTTAGATTGTGCTCATTGATTTTGTTTTGTTCATTGATTTGTTTGCTCACAAATTATTTGCTCTCTTCCCTTAGTAGCCAGGTTCTTCATTGAAAAAGATGAAAGTGAAAGTTGTTTATCATTCTTAGCTTACATTTTAGGAATTTCATACACATCATCTCAGTGAACCTTTGAAAGGAAAATTGTTAAGAAAGATAAACATAAAATTAATCTCAATTTACTTAACAACGCATTGGAACCATAACGATAACATCTAGAAGGTCTAGGCTAGAGACATGTTCCAGCATCGTACAACATAGCAGCCATCGTTAACTTGTCTGCGATAAATTCGGAGTGTGATACCTCACTCCACGTGTTACACCATTTTTTGGTCATCTAACCTTTCATCATTAGATGGACCCAAGTACACCATGTAAGACCAGTTTTACCCCAAGTAAAACTGCTTTCACTATGTTAATTAGGAAACCCCAAAAGGAATAATTCATTAAACCATAATTTAATTATTATTCCCAGTCATGTTTAACCCAAAAACAAAGAAATTAATGAGATAAACCCATAGTTATCTTATTATTTTCTAGGAATAATTATTTAAATAATATTCCTTGTTAAATATGACAAAATCAACCACCATTAATCAAATAAATCATTATTTATTTGATTATATCCCAACCACTTCCTTAAAAAGATAAATAAATCATTTATTTATTTATTTTTCACTAATCGAGGGATTTGACCCAAGTCAAACACCCTTTCCCTCCAACAAATAATAATAAAATATTCCATAGAGGTGGATCTAGATGTGATTAACATTATTTTAATCATGCACCAAG